>CM051262.1:25081007-25681007 GCA_027921565.1 Artemia sinica
TAATTTTTCTTGTTTCCCGGGAATATTTTTGGTCTACGACTATGCTATTGGTATAAGGGGGAGGGTCATGTAGCCCCTGCCATTCCAACAATCTTTTTCTATGTAGCATAAAATATTACCTTTACCTGCCTAACGGCACAGAGGTGAAAGAGGTGAGGCGGGGCATTTTGAGTCCTCACCAGGAAATGTTAATTGAAAGGAAAGAAAGCACTACGAGGAGCTTTGTTGTCAGCGACTTTAAATGTTAATACTTCTTTTTTTTTATTTATATCCATAGCTTCAATGTATTTGAGCATATGTATACAATCTATCTAAACATCAGAGAACCCTATTGTAGAGGTTTTGATGGCTTCAGCCACGTAGAAGGTCAAAAATCGTGCGCAATTTCCTTGCATATTAACAATAATACCCCTTTTGGCTCACCCAAATTTATATAGTAAAAATATAATAAAGGACTTATTCAGTAAAACTACTTTTCATCGAAAATTGTGATTAAACATCCAATTTTGTCTAATATTATGATTATAATCCGACATTTTAATTATTAAGTAGAATTCTGAACAAACAGGACGCTCCTAATCAATTTAAAATTATTGGCACACAATTTATTCCCAAGAAATTCGGGGTACGTGGGGCCCGTACCCCAATTTATATCTTCATTAGACCATGGCATGATTTGAAAAATCATCAGAAATTATAGGCAGCGCAGTAGCGCTACCTAAGTAAAAAGCAAAGTTTGGGCACAAAGTTTTTTTTTTGCTTTTCACCAAGGCACTTTGTACAGAAGGAGTGGTCCTAAAATTTCGAAAGGAGCTCATTCAATCGGAAATCGGAAGTTCTAGTGCGCCTTTTAATAATCAAAAGAGATTGGAAGGGTAACCATCCCGTCTTTCACGTTCATTAATTCCCCAAACACATCCAATCCAAATTTTGAAATAACCATTCTTTTCAAAATAGTTGATAGGTAAAGAAACTCTGTTCTTGGGGATGTACCCCCCCCCTCCCCAGAGTCTTCAGAGCAAGGGATGTTAGTTTATGAAATTTACCCATTGTTTACACATAGAATTTGCTATTTAGAAAGAGGGTATGTTTGACCTTCAGTGTTCAACAAGACCAAGGACATTCAGGTGAAGCTTTCAGAGAATGTTGAGGAAAGTGTTGAAATAAATCAAAACACTTTATGTGAAAACAGGTTGTGAAAAGCGTGTAATTCAAGAATGACTGAGGGTGTTAAATTTGAACTCTCAAGGAATGAAGAGGGGGATGATCAATTGACCGAAAAGGCAGTATTTGCATGCTACTACTGTTACTAAGGCTGAGGATACTCAGGTGAAAACTCGAGGAAATGTTGAGGGAAAAGTTGAACTAAATCAAAACATACGTTGTGCACACAGATTGTCAAAAGAGCGTATCAGCAGTATCTTAGGCAAGACTTACTGCATCAATCTGTAACTTCTAGGGCATGATGAGGGATATGTTACAACTGACAAAAAGGCAATATGTACATATTACTGCTACTACTAATGCTACTGCTGCTACTGTTGCTACTACTACAAAACTACCAATATTACTACCACCACTACTACTAATATGATACTAGTACTAGTAAGACTAAGGGTATGAAGGTGAATATTTTAAGAGAATTCTGCGGGAAAGCTTAAATAAATCAGAACACACTATGCGCATGAAGGTTGTCAAAAAAGCGGTTTTCAGGAATGGTTTAGGGTATTAAGTTAGAACTTTCTGGAAACACTTCCGGGGAAAATCAATTGACCAAAAGGCAATTTGTCTATGCTACTACTACTACTCTTCCTACTACTATTACTACCACTACAACTAGTACTACTACTTCCAGGGGCGTAGCTACATTATTTTACTGGGGGGAGGGGTCAAGGGGGGGTGTTATTGAAGTAGGTGCTATTCAAGCGGTAGTGAAGAAAAGTAGCTATTTAACAAACACTTAACTTAGTGAATTTAAAACATTACGCAATACATTGTAAACAATAACCACACATTAAACAATCATAAATATAATTAATGGTGCTTGGTTTATACTAAAATTGTCAGCAATGAGCTGCTGCAGACGACAGTAGTATAGAGTAAACAAGCGTTCGGGTGGGCGAAGGTGAATGTCGTATACATTTTTTTTTTTTTTCCGTCAGATTCACCACTAATACTGCAGTACATATCCTTCCTCCAATTCCCCCAACCCCACCCCCAGCACAGGATGCTCAATCCCATAAATGAACCAAGCTCAATTCTAACAGCCCGGGATATTGCACGATTCATTTGCCCGTAATTTTGAATTGATTTTGACTCTGTAAGATTTAATTTGTTGTACTAGACTTATAACATAGGCCTACGTGATTTATTGAAATATTATTTATGATTTTTTATTAAATTGACTGTTTTGTGGGTTCGCCGGTTTATATTAATAAAATAGCATTGATATCAGCAGACCACGGAAAGCCAAAACAAAATAAGCGATAGTGAAGAAAAGTAGCTATTTAACAAACACATAACTTGGTGAGTTTAAAACATTACGCAATACATTGTAAACAATAACCACACATTAAACAATCATAAATATAATTAATGGTGCTGGGTTTATACTAAAATTGTCAGCAATGAGCTGCTGCAGACGACAGCAGTATAGAGTAAACAAGCTTTCGGGTGGGCGAAGGTGAATGTCGTATACACTTGTTTTTTTTTCATCCAGATTCACCACTAATACTGCAATACATATCCTTCCTCCAATTCCCCAACCCCCAGCACAGGATGCTCAATCTCATAATTGAACCAAGCTCAATTCTAACAGCCCGGGATATCGCACTATTCATTTGCCTGTAATTTTGAGTTGGTTTCGACTCTGTAAGATTTAATTTATTGTACTAGACTTATAACATAGGCCTACGTGATTTATTGAAATATTATTTATGATTTTTTATTAATTGACTGTTTTGTGGGTTCGCCGACTTATATTAATAAATAGCATTGATATCAGCAGACCACGGAAAGCCAAAACAAAATAAATAGGCAGCGCGATAGCGCTGTCTAAAGTAAAGATACATGATAAGTCAAAGTGTTACCACAGGTTGTTTAACATTCTATTTTGACATATTCACCACATTTAACATAGCGGCCGTATTTCAAATTTGAAAGTATTCGAAAAATAAAGTTAGAATTATTAACTTATCTTTTTTTTTTTAATCCCACCTCCTCTCCTCTCGGTGACCTTCAAATTGTCTTTAAAAATATCTCATAATTTATCTAATGTCACCTACTCTTTTCTTAATATAAAAAAAAAGAAAAAGAAAAAACCTTCTTCAAAAATCTTCAATTTATTAAAATTATATAAGGATTGAGCATTCCAAAATATACCAGAGTATAAAAATAGAGGTATACTAAATTTCAATTTTCTTACACCTTTTAGGTTCATCCGATATCTCAGGCTGCCCTTCCCACTTAGGGCACCCCTTCCATCGTGACCTTAAATTACACTTTTCATGCTTTTTCATCAACCTCTATTTCCCCCGATATATAATTCACATTTACCCCCGTCCTCCAAAATAAGAATATAAAAAAAAAAAAAAAAAAAGTAAGAAAGAAATGAAATACTCCATCTTTACAAATAAATACCAATAGGTAGAATCTTTTATTATTATCTTCCCACTTCATTTCCTTTACCCTTATTACTCATCTTTCATTTCCCCTTTGGCTGCTCAATCCTGATTAAAACGTTATCATTATCCTACTTTCAATACTTCTCAATTCTCTTTAAAACTTTATCTTTATCCTACTTTTAATACTTCTTTCTTTATAATTTTTTTATTCCTTTTTTTAAATAATCAACATTTCAATTTCTATTTATAAATTCTGACAAAACTGTTTCATTTTTTTTTTTACTCTCTTCTAAAAAAAAAAAAAAAATCACTTTTACCTTTACATTCACTTTTCTCCTTTCTGTTTGCCTTTCCTCAAATTTACTAGCCTATCCCATTGAACTCTTACCTTTTTCATTACCTCTGTTGGGTTCGTATCATTTATTTTCGCTTTCCAAACATAGTAGCTGAAATGTGTGAAAATGTATGCCAAATGTTCGTGTTTTTTCGTTTGATTGGTTTCCGTGCATAATTTTAATTCTACAACCTTTTCTGTGGTGACCAGTTCCTCATTTTCTTGTATTTCACTACCTAACAGTTGTTTCAATTCTTCTAATTCTGTTTTTACACTTGTGCACTGAAGAATTAAATGATCAAGTGTTTCAATTTGATTTCCACACCTTCCGCACCTTCCAGTCAATGGGATCTATCCTAAGTTTTCTTTCTTCAGTTGGCAGTATTTTGTGAACTTGAAAAAACGCATGGTCTTTAACCTTCGGCGGTAAGAAACAAGAGTGTATCAGGTCGAACATTTTCTTCAGTGTTTCATCGTCAAGATCACTCGTCTCTAGAATTCTCGCTGGAGGCAGGTTTTCCTGCGAAACGAACCATTGTTTCATATCCGTTTTGTGGATTTTTTTTTGCTATCAGGGTCTGGGATCCTTTTTTCCAGTAATTCTTTGACAGTTACGAAATTTTTTGTGTCAAATTTGGGCAGTCACTCCTTTCATTTCTCACCCACGCGCTTATACCAATTTTTCATATGGGTTGTTTCTTCAAAATGGATTTCTTCGATAATTGTTTTCATCTGAAGTTCTTTTATCTTGGCTTCTGTGTTATTTATTTGTAGGCCTCCTTGGCTTTTCATTAGAAACATATCTGTAAATTTAAGCTTTGGAGGGGCTTTTCCGTACCAGACGAACTGATATATCATTGATTTTATTTTCTTCTGGATGCCTTTTGTGGGGTTTATTCTGAAGCGAAATACCATATCACTGGACAAACGTAAATATTAACTGAGCTTTTTGAAATATTGTGAAGGCTCTTCCATAGCCGTTAGCAAGTGCCGACTTAAACTTCTGCAATGTTTTAGCCCAGTTTACTTTTTCTGTCTCTTTCCAAGTTTTTTCCATTGGATCTATTATCTATTAGGCACTGTTTGACTTATCTATTAGGCACTGTTTGACAAAGAATATCCATAAAATCTGAACAATCCTTGGCATCCTTGCGGCAAAAACTTTAAATTAAGTAAAAATCGCCAGGGATGCCAATTGGAAGGGAAAATTGACTCCCCGAGCTTGAAAATTACCTTCCCTTTCGTATCTTGGTAAAAATGCGAATTCTATAAAATTACACAAAAGCTTATCTTGTGTAAATCAGGGTACGGGGGTATACATTTGCGGAGGGGGGTTACGCTGAATATCGTTTTTATGTCTATAATTCCCTTCACAAGCAAAGCTCTGTCATCTAATGCTGCATGATAAAACTGATAACAATAGAAAATGAGAATGGTTTGGTGCCACTTATACGTGCACACAAAATTTCAATATTGTGAGAAAATATACATTTTTTGTTTAAATTCAATTTATTTTATTCTCAGCAGACATTTCGTACAGCATACTGATGCAGAGATAAAGGTCCCACAAGCAGTGCTGGCGTCGTGTGAACTGCAACTAGTTTGAGTCATAATTCATAGCACATTTATGTCAATTTTTTTTGGAGCTGGTTAAAAGAAATATTTAGAAAAGCGGAAATTGCAAGAAGTCAGTATAAGAAGTCAGTATGCACAGAGGCAGTTCTACATATATGGGTTAGCATGTGAATCCAAAATGTAGGGGATAGGACATTATCAGCGCTTATTAGGCATTTCAATGACAAATAAGAGAATAGGAGTTTCAATTAAATGCTGGAAATAAAGACTAAAGCAAATAAATGATTCCTGCAGCGGATCCCCCTCTACCAAATTCTATGAACAAACTACAACCGATTTGACCGATCTAGCTACAGTACGAATATCATTATAAAAAGCACTAAGACTTATTTTCTTTTTCAATGATTTCTTTTTTATTCGGAAAATTATATTTGCTGCATATCTACCTTCTTATTTTTCAATGATTCCATTTTTGCCCTATTTGCAGATTGGTTGTATTTATTTCCACCTTTGGAAGTTTTAAAAAGATGAGAATCTAATCTTGGACTGATAGACTTTAAAAAGTAAAAGCACCTTAAATGTCAGGGAAAAATTTTACCAGAGCAAATGTGGCGAAACAGAAAGCATAGAACATTTTTCAAGTTTGCCATTAACTAGGGTGACATTTTTACTTGATGATAAGGTTTCAAAGGCAGTATATTTGGAAAAATATTAATAAAGAACATATCAAGAAGTGTAATGGACCCCTAGCTTTCTCGTTTTCTTTATGTTCAAAACGAGCATGAATTAATTAAAAAAATAAATAAAAAATATGCTCAAAGTAAATAGAGCAAATTTGACACTTAAAACGAGCTTTTAAACAGTTTTAAAGCTTAGACAGTTTAAAAGCTAGTAAATCGTAGTTTTTAAAAAAAAGTTATTGGGGGTGCGGAAACTGCCCCTTTGCCCCCTCCCCCTTCAACGACGCCACTGCCTACTGCTGATCCAACTACTGCTTCTATTGCAACTAATAACCTACTAAGGCTATGAGTATTAAGATGAAAATCTTAGGAAATGTTTAGGGGGAAGTCGATCGAAATTAAAACACACTATGTGTATACAGGTTATCAAAAGGGAATATCAGGAATGTCATAGCAACGGTTTATAGAGTTACGTTGAAACTTCCAGTGCTGGATGAGGGGGATGATCAACTGAACAAAATGCAACATATACTACTACTACTACTACTACTAATAGTAGTAGTAATACTCCTACTACTATTACTGTCACCCACCGCTACAACTAAGGCTAAGGTATGAAGGTGAAAATTTAGAAATGGTTTAGGAAGTGGGAGAAATGAAGAATTCAAAAGGTCGAAAACATTATGGGAGGAAGCCATGGGTGACGCATGACCTTCTTCAAAAAATAAATGTAAGAGATAAACTGTTTAAGTCACAAGCTTTAAAACCTACGGATGAGAATAAAGAGCGATACCGTGCTTTTCGTAATGGTTTGAATAATCTCCTCCGTGAGGCTAAACAAAAATATTTTAGTATGAAGTTTAAGGATGTTAAAGGTAACCCGTTGAAAACTTGGCAAATAATCCGTAATGTTATAGGTCAGTGGTCTAATATTCTTACCAACTGAAGTGACTGTTAATTAGGTTATAGTTGCAGATGGTACTGGGATATGTAATGAGTTTCTAAATCAATTTAGTTCAGTAGGCCTACAAATAGCCGAGATGATTTTCTCGTCTCCAGATGACCCAACCTTTGGATCTACTCTACCATCCCCTGCAAATGTATCACTACATCTAAAGATGATTACATTAGATGAGTTAAGGGATATTATCTATAGTATGAAAAATAGTTCATCCGGTAGTGACCTAGTGAGCCTAAAAATTCTAAAATGCATTTTTCCTTGTATATCTGGTGTTTTGACATCACTGATTAATGATTGCTTCCGTCATGTGGCTGAAAAATGCGGCTAGGCGACGTTGGTCATCTGTTTTGAGGGTCCATGATTCACAGGCGTACATGGCAATGGGGATAATCAGTGTGTTAAAGAGTATTGTTTTCAGCAGTGTCGACAAATTCTTGTTCCTCCAGTTCGGCATCAAGGCTTTAAAGCTAGAGCTTGCAAGCGCCAGGCGCCTCTTAATATCTTTCGAGTGGTTGTTATCGGACGTTATAAGGCTACCAAGATAGGTGAAATCTTCGACCCATTCTATGTGTCACCACCAAGCTGGAGGCTTAAGGTTTCTTGGTTTTCCGACTTTCGCGAGCAGAGCATGGCTTTCGTCTTTGAGGAATTGATGGTCATTCCAAAGGAGCTGGTGGTTGATTGGATGTTGTCGGCCTGGGACTGAAGATCCCCAAGGCTCTCAGCTACTTGGTCTATGTCGTCTGCATAAGCTAATTTATCAATCGATATTCCCCCAATGTCGACACCTAACGAGTTGTCAAGGAGTGAGAAGACAGCGGTAAGGAACAGGTTAAATAGTTTTTGGTGAAAGCAAGCAACCCTGCAGCACACCAGTCGATGTTTCAAAGCTATCGGAAAGGCCTTTTCCCGTCATGACGCGGCTTCTGGATTTTGAGTACATATCTCTGATATATGATACTAAGTTCTGTGGTATACAAAAATGGAGAAGAATTTGCCATAGACCTTCTCTCCATATGAGGTCGAAAGCCTGCTTAAAGTCAATGAAAAGGTGGAAAATATTACGTCCGAGTTCAAGATATTTTTCCATAATCTGATGTACCGTAAATATCTGATCAATCGTTGACCTGTTTGGGCGGAAACCGGCCTGATATTCTGGAATCACAGTTGAAGATATAGCTCTTATACGCTCCATCATTACTCTAGTGAGTATTTTAGCGGCGTGGCTCGTAAGGCTTATAGGCCTGTAGTTATCACAGATTGCTTTCGAGTCTTTCTTATGGATTGGAACTATCGTGGCTTCACACCATGAGGAGGGGAAGTGACCTTCTTCCCAAGCAGCAGTAGCAATTTTTAGGTATAGGTCAACAAGGGGATCGCAATTTACTTATAGTAATTCCGTTGGATTCCATCTGGGCCTGCAGCTTTGTTTGTCCTTAAGCCCTTGATAGCCGATTCTATCTCAGATCGAAGTGGGAGTGGGCTTGGGTCTGCGGCAATTGCGGGGAAGCTGTTAAGCACCGATGAGTCTGGGAGGATCGTTGAGTTTAATTTGCTCTCAAAGTGTTCTTTCCATCTGGTTCGGATCCCGTCTGTAGTTTGGATCTGGTTACCATCTTCATCAAGGAGGGTACAGGCTTTCAGTCCCTTTTTTTTGGCTAGTTCCCTCACTCGCCTGTCCATGAAGTGAGAGTCACCTTTCTTAAATGCCATTTCGCATTGCTCACATTGTTCCCTTATATAGGAGCGGTGAGCACGGCGAGTGGCTTTCTCTACCACACGTTTCAATCGTTTGTGCATATCCCGACTTTCTCTATCTAGTTTGTTAGTGTGGTTGCGTTTTTACTCACATAATGAGATTATCTCATCCGTGATCCAAGGTTTTTGGTCCGCCTTTTGGACTCCTAGGGTCGACTGGGCGACATCACATATAACCTGCGAGCTACTCTTCACAAGATTATCGATGTCATCTTTTGATAGAGTTAGCGGGGATGTAGAGATGAGTTCAGAAATTCTTTCGGAAAGAGTAGCGTTGTAATTTCGTCGAGTAGTTTGGTCTTTTAAGAGGTCTACTCTGAATCTGGGAGGCTTTCTGGAGAGTTTCGTGGCCGCTTTTAGACATATTTTAAAGGAAGTCATAACAAGCGAGCGGTCGCTATCGAAGTCGCCGCCAGCCAAAGTGACTGTGTTGTGATGGAAGATTTCCAGCGTCTAGATACGAGGATATAATCTATTAGATTCTGAGTCCTTCCATCTGGGGATGTTCAGGTTGTTTTACGTTGGGCTCTGTGTTTGAAGAATGTGTTAGTGATAACAAGATCACTATCTCGGCAAAATTTCATTAGGTGCTCACCTCTCTTGTTCAGCTGGCCATGGCCAAATTTGCCCATCACGTCCTCGTTGCCAGATGGGTCGTCACCGACAATGGCGTTGAAGTCCCCGATGACAAAGACTATATCTTTTTTGGTATGGAGTCCACTAGACACTGAAGTTGGAGATAAAAGTTTTCGGATTCTTCATCATCTCTGCTAGAGTCGGGTGCATATACTTGGATGATTGTAAGATTCTCTGGTGAGCCTTTCAGGCGGATCATGATCAGACGTTCTGTGATGGGTGTTGCTGCGATTAGTGATCTCCTAGCCTTACTGGAGAGTAAGAATCCTACTCCCTGCGGGTGTTTTTCCATCAGTACGTCCTGATAGTACAAGAGTAGCTTCATCAAGTTTTTCTTCGCCGGTGACTGGCAGGTGGGTTTCGGATAGGCCGACTACGTCCCAATTGTAACGGTTTATCTCTCTCAGGAGGAGTTCCTTTTTTCCTTGTTTTGCAAGCGTTCTGATATTAAGGGTACCAATTGATAAAGTCGATTTAGGTAATATAATGGCCTCCAGGGATGGAGTTGTCAAAGTTGAGGTATTCGCGCGGTTAGCGGTCGTCGTATCGTCGGCTGCCCCGGACGCGCGATAGATCTAAACGCATGGCCTTCGTCGGTTTCCCCGGACGCGGTAGCACTGGTTCTCCACATTCATTTGTTTGCTCATTATCATCATAAAAGTGAAAAAAGGGGTTTCTTGGCTGGCGTCAGGACAGCGGCAAGCCACTCCTCTCTGTCTCTAGCAGGGGCCCGACTATATCTCCTACCGATAATGTGCCCTTATGGCATCCTGCATCACCAACAATTTACCCATTGCTGGGGGAGTGGATTGTGACTGGCGGGACGTGTCCACGCGCCGGTGGGCCCAGCCCAGTGCACACCAGAGGGGTCATCCTCCTCCTCCACCTGCATTTATGTCCCCCAGGTGAGGGTGTTCCAGTTATATTTCAAGACCCCCAGAAAACTGGGTCCCCCCTTGGTCCGCGCCTCCTCTCTCCATGGAGGTATCCTACATATCTGTAGGAAGTTCCCCTATCCGCCACCTGGGGACGCGCTGTGTTGAATAATAATCAGTTCGGTTTCAGAAAAGATAGGAAGACAGAGGATGCATTGATATTTTTGACTAGTATAATTAACATAGCTTTAGATGAAGGATTTAAGGTTGGTGCAGTGTTTCTAGACCTACAGAAGGCTTTTGATACAGTTGACCATGGCCTACTCCTGGAAAAATGCGAGGTCTATGGGATCCGAGGTAAAGCTCTTGACTTTATACGGAGTTTCCTTAGTAACCGGTACCAGTTTGTAGAGATGACTTGTATACAATCAGGACCCCGCCCAGTGGCTAGTGGTGTCCCGCAGGGGTCAGTTCTTGGTCCGATTCTTTTTTTATTGTATATTAATGATATGCCTAGTTGTATCCCAAGTTGTTGTTTTAATGTTAGTGATATGGCCAAAAATCCCAGGAATGAGACGGTATCATTATTTGCTGATGACACAGTTGCTGTTAGTACCGCGAAGACAGAAGAATTACTTCAGACATCGATGAAAGATGCTATTGAATGGTTATATTCCTGGTTGAGGGTAAATAGGTTAAAGATTAATCTGGGTAGACTAGTTTTGTTATTTTTTTCCCGTTCACAAGATTTTTATCCATGTATTCAGGACATTGTAACATAGTATGGAGCTTTAAAGCGGGTGTGTTATTATAAGTACCTGGTGGTTTATATTGATGACGTATTATCAATCAAGCGCCATGTACATTATGTTTGTAAAACTGTGTCTCGTAACCTGGGTATAATGAGAAAACTTAAGCATTTTTTTCCTCCTTTTGTTATGCGCCTTCTTTATTATTCCCTTATCCATCCATATATATTGTATTGTAGCAGCGTTTGGCTTGGAACATTTCCTTCTATTGTTCGGCCAATACGAGTTCTACAAAACAACTCTGTTCGGCTGTTAGATGGCCTACAGCCCGGGATTCGGTACGAAACGCGTATGAGCGTGTAAAGATACTGCCAGCTTCCGGATTACGGGAGTTGTATACGCTTCTTTCATTTTTGGGATTCAGAGGGTATAAACCTCCCATGTTTTGATAGCTTGGCAAACCTGAGATCTTCTGTCCATGATTATGATACAAGGTCATCTGTAGAGATTAATATTCCGCTGGTTGTTTCCGCCCGATCGATGTTTTCTTTGCTTCACAGGGGGATCAGAAGTTGGAACCATCTTGATCAAAATATAAAAAATATAGGTGATATTTCTTCGTTTAAGATGGTAATTAAAGGGATGCTTTTTAGTAAGTATGAATTTTAGTGTAGAATTTTTTTTTTTTTGTTTTTGTTTTTATTTAATAATGATATTGGTAAATTTTTATGGCTCCTAGGGTGATGATTATGAATATGATAGTAAATTTAATGAAAATGTTAAGGTGTAAGGTTTGTGGTTCTGTTTGGGGACTGTAATATACATAGGTTATTTTTTTTCGTTTTTTTTATTGTTTTGTTATGTTAGTGTATTTCTGCCACCCCTTTGGACAAGTTTTTACTTCTTGGGGTGGCCGCTAAACTTATGTTAAATTGTTTATTTGTTTAGAATAAATCTCTCTCTCTCTCTCTCTCTCTCTCTAATAGTAGTAGTAATACTCCTACTACTATTACTGTCACCACCGCTACAGCTAAGGCTAAGGTATGAAGGTGAAAATGTCGGCAAATATTGAGGGGAAAGTTGAACTGAATCAAAACACACTGTGTGCATGCAAGTTGTCAGCCAGGTGTATCAGGAATATCTTAGGAATTACTTGGAGTATGAAGTTGAACTTTACAGAACTTGTTGCAGGAGACGTTGGACTAACCAAAAGGCAAATATTTCTGTGCTGCTACTTCTAATACTATTACTACTACTACTGCTATTGCTACTATTGTTACTATATCTACCACTGATATTGTTACCAAAGCTAAGGATATTAAGCTGAAAATTCAAGGAATGTTGAAACTGTGTTGAACTAAATCAAAGGACACTATGTGCATGCAAGTTTGCAAAATGGTGTATCAGCAATGGCCAAGGAGCCGTTTACAAAAATAAGTTGAATATTTCAGCGTGTGTTGAGGGGGGTGTTGAAAAACAAAATGTGTTATGTGCATACTGCAACTATTGTTAATACTACTTCTAATAATACTATTGCTACTACTGAAGCTAAGGGTATTAAAATGAAGCTTTCAGAAAACGTTTAGAGGGATGTTGAAATAAATCAAAACGCACTATGAGCATGCAGAATTGTAAAAAAGGTGCACCAGCAATATCTTAGAAACAGCTTAGATTATTAAGTTGAAACTTTCAGGGTAAAATGAGGTGAATTTTGAACTAACCAATAGGTACTATGTGCATACTACAACTATACTGCTACAGTTACTGCCACTACTGCGGCTAATGGTATTAACAGGAAACTTTCAGGAAGTGTCTAGGGGGATTTCAACTAAATCAAAACAAACTACATGCAAGCAGGTTTTCAAAAGGGCATAAAAGCAATATCTTAAGAACGGCTTAGAGTATTAAGTTGAAACTTCCAGGCTAAGTTGAGGGGGGTGTTAAACTAACCACAAGGAATTATATGCATGGTACCACTATTGCTTCTATTACTAATGCTACAACTACTACTTCTACTGAATCTAGGAATAATAAGGTGAAACTTTAAGGGGAATATTTAGGGTGACGTTGAAATAAACCAAAACACACTGTGTGCATTGAGGTTGCCAAAAGGCTATATGAGCAATTTCTCAGAAACAGCTTATAGTATTAAGTTGAAACTTTCAGGATGCGTTAAGGGGGGGGGGGGGTTGAAATAGACAAAAGGCAAAATGTGCATACAACTATGACTGGTACTACTACTAATGCTACTACTATGACTATTTGAACTACAACTACTGCTACGACGACTACTACTAGTACTACTGAAGCTAAGGATATTATGGTGAAACCTTCAGTGAATGTTGAAGAGGATAGTGAACTATACTAAAATGAAACACGCTATGTGGATGCAGATTATTAAGAGGGTGCAACAGCTATATCTTAGGAACAGCTTGGATAATTCAGTTGAAACTTTCAGCACATTTTGAGGGGGATGTTGAACCATCCAAAAGGTGCTATATACACACTATTACTACTGCTACTTCTACTAAAACTACTATTAATACATCTGCTAAGGCTAAGGGTATTAAGGAAACATTTTCAGGAAATGTTGAGGGGTATGTTGAATTAAATTAAAACACGCTGTGTGTATGCAAGCTATCAAAAAGCCGTATCAGCAGTATCTCAAAAAAGCTTAGGGTATTAGACTGAAATATTCAGGGCGTGTTGAAGGGTGTGTTGTAGTAGTAAAAATGTCCTATATGCATTCTACTACCACTAGTAGCCTAGTAGTAGTACTACTACTGTTGTTCAAACGAATATTACTAAGGCTAATTGTATTAATGTGGAACTTTCAGGGCCTATTTAGAGGAATGTTTGGCTAAATCAAAACACATTATGTACACGCAGTTATCAACAGCACGTATCAGCAATGTCTCAGAGATAGCTTAATGAGTTAAGTTGAAACTATCAGGGTACAAGGAGGGGATATTGAACATGACCAAAAAGGCAAAAAGTGAATACTATTACTGCTTACGACTAACACTATTACTGCTATCACTAATACTACTCCTATTGCTCTTGCTACTACTTTTGCTACTGTGCCTAGCACTATCACTAATGCTAAGGCCATTAGTTGAACTTTCAGAGAACGTTGAGGGTTGTAAGTTAGACCCTGGGGGTAAATAAGGTTTTCATAGAAAGCGTTGTTGTAGAAACTTCAAAAAAGGCTTACTCGATTGGAAATTCAAAGGGATACTGCCCTTTTTAATAGTCGAAAGTGATTGAAAGACAACTAACCCCACTCTCACGCTCACTTTTTCCCCAAACACATCCAATCAAAATTTTGAGATAGTAATTTTGCTCAACGCGGTTGAAAGTTCTGGAAATTATATTTTGAGCAGGACACTCCTCCCACAGTCTTCAGGGCAAGGGTTATAAGTTATGCCATGGGGAGCATATAAGGTTTTTATTGAAAGCTTTTTCATATAAACTTGAAAAAAAGAACTCATTCTACTGGAAATTCAAAGGGCTAGTGCCCTTTTTAATAGTCGAAAGTGATTTGAGGGCAACTAACCCCCTCCCACACCCTCCTTTTTCCCAAACACATCCAATAAAAATTTTTAGATATCCATTTTGTTCAACGTAGTTGAAAGTTTTGGAAATTAGGTCTTTAAGCATGACAATTCCCCCCCCCCCCCACAGCCCTCAGGGCAAGCGTTCTAAGTTATGCCATTGGGCCATATAAGGTTTTTATAGAAAGCGATGTTGTAGAAACTTCAAAAAAGGCTCATTCGATTGGAAATTGAAAGGGTTAGTGCCCTTTTTAATAGTCGAAAGTGGTTGAAGGGCAACTAACCTCTCTCTCACGCCCACCATTTCCCCAAACACATCCAATTAATATTTTAAGATATCCATTTTGTTCAACGTAGTTGAAAGTTCTAGAAATTAGGTCTTTGAGGATGATAACCCCCTCAGAGCCCTCAGGCCAAGGGCTGTAAGTTATGCCATGGGGACATATAAGGTTCTTATAAAACGTTTGATCGTAGAAACTTCAAAAAGGGCTCATTTGATTGGAAATTGAAAGGGCTAGTGCCCTTTCACCTGGAAACTGGAGTGGCTTGTGCCCTGTTTAATAGTCGAAACTGATTGGAGGGCAACCAACACCCCTTCCATGCCCACCATTTCCCGAAAAACATCCAATCAAATTTTGAGATAACCATTTTGTTCAGCGTAGTTGATTTCCAGATAGAAATTATGTTTTTGAGGAGGACACTTCTATTGCCCTTTTTAATAGTTGAAAGTGATTGAGGGCCACCAACCCCCCTCTCACGCCCACCTTTTCCCCAAACACATCCAATCAAAATTTTTAGATAGAAATTTTATTCGACATAGTTGAAAGTTTTGGAAATTAGGTCTTTAAGGATGACAACCCCTCCCCCCCCCCCAGAGCCCCCAGGGCTAGGGTTATAAGCTATGCCCTGGGGCCACATAAAGTTTTTATAGAAAACGATGTTGTAGAAACTTCAAAAAGGGCTATTCAATTGGAAATTGAAAGGGCTAGTGCCTTTTTTAAAATTCGAAAATGATTGAAGGACAACTGACCCCCCTCTCACCCCACAATCTACCCAAACCCATCCAATCAAAATTATGAGATAGCCATTTTGTTCAACGTAGTTAAAGTTCTGGAAATTACGTCTTTGAGGATCATAACCCCCCCAGAGCCCTCAGGGCAAGGGTTGTAAGTTACGCCATGGGGGCATATAAGGTTCTTATAAAACGTTTAGTCGTAAGAACTTCAAAAAGGGCTCATGTGATTGGAAATTGAAAGGGCTAGTGCCCTTTCACCTGAAAACTGGAGTGGCTTGTGCCCTTTTTAATAGTCGAAAGTGATTGGAGGGCAACCAAACACCCCTTCCACGCCCACCATTTCCCAAAAAACATCCAATCAAAATTTTGAGATAGCCATTTTGTTCAGCGTAGTTGATTTCCAGATAGAAATTATATTTTTTGAGGAGGACACTCCATTTGCCCTTTTTAATAGTCGAAAGTGATTTGAGGGCAACTAACCCCCCTCTCACGGCCACCTTTTTCCCAAACACATCCAATCAAAATTTTTAGATAGCAATTTTATTCGACGTAGTTGAAAGTTTTGGAAATTAGGTCTTTAAGAATGACAATCCCTTCCCCCCACAGCCTTCAGGCCTAGGGTTGTAAGTTATGCCCTGGGGCCAAATAAGATTTTTTATAGAAAACCATGTTGTAGAAACTTCAAAAAGGGCTTATTCAATTGGAAATTGAAAGCGCTAGTGCCTTTTTAATAGTCGAAAGTGATTGAAGGACAACTGACCCCTTCTAACGCCCACCATTTCCCCAAACACGTCAAATCAAAACTTTGAGATATCCATTTTGTTCAACGTAGTTGAAAGATCTGGAAATTAGGTCTATTAGGATGATAACCTCCCTCAGAGTCCTTAGTGCAAGGGTTGTAAGTTATGCCCTGAGGGCATATAAGGTTTATATAGAAATTTGTTGTGGAAATTTCAAAAAGAGATCATTTTATTGGATATTGAAAGGACTAGTGCCCTTTTTTAATAGTCGAAAGTGAATGGAGAGTAATTAACCCCCCTCTCACGCCCACCATTTCCCCAAACACATTCAATCAAAGTTTAGAGTTAGCCATTTTGTTTAACGTAGTTGGAAGCTCTGGAAATTATGTATTTGAGGATGACAAGCCCCCCAGAGCCCCTAAGGCAAAGGTTGTAAGTTATGCCCTGGGGGCATATAAGGTTTTTAGAGATAGTGTTTTCGTAGAAACTTCAAAAGTGCTCATTTGATTGGAAATTCAAGGCCTAGTGCCTGTTTTTTTAATAGTTGAAAGTGATTGCAGAGCAACTAACGCCCCTCTCACGCCCCACCATTTCCCCAAACACGTCCAATCAAAATTTTGAGATAGCCATTTTGTTTAACGTATTTGAAAGTTCTGGAAATCAGGTCTTTGAGGATGAAACCCCCCCCCCCTTCACAGCCCTTAGGGTAAGGGTTTTAATTTATGCCCTGGGGGCATATAAGGTGCTTATAGAAAGCGTTGCCGTAGAAACTCAAAAAGGGCTCATTTCGATTGGAAACCAATAGGCCTAGTGCCCTTTTTAATAGTCGAAAGTGATTGGAAGGCTTGAAATTTTTATAGTAAAGATCGATGTGGGTACAATGTGTTATTATTTTTATTTATTTTTTAGACCAGGGCACTTCGTATCGAAGGATTTGTCGTAGGAACTTCGAAAAGGGCTCATTCGATGGAAAATAGAAAGGGCTGATGCTCCTTTTAATAGTCGAAAGTGACTAGAAGGCAACTAATCCTCTCCCACGCCCACCGTCCAATTTGCCAACATTATGTTTAAAAAACTAAATTTTGCCTTAAGATTAAATCAAAATACACTGTGTTAATGCTAATTTTCAATAAGATATCTTAACAGTATACCAAGAACGACTGAGGGTATTATGTTCAAACTTTCGGGGCTACTTCTGCTCTTAAAATTTAACCAAATCAGAATAGCGTAAGTGTATCCAAGCTATCAAAGAAAGTAAACAGATTTTTTTGCGAATGGTATCAAGTTTTTCATTTCAGGTCAACTAGGGGACGTATGAAACTAAATTAAACACTACTATTTGTGTCCAGATTTTTAAAAGGGTGTATGTTGTTAAAAATTGCTGAACAATTTTCTCCAGCATAAAAATAGCAGGCCAAACTATAAAGTCTTTAAAAAAATGAAAAGATTTAAAGTATTATTTTCTTTTTCCCTGAAAAGACTATTTCAATATAAAACGAACAGATATTAATTAAAAAAAAACTTTTTCGACAAAATATGTTTTTCAAAGAAAAGTAAAGAACTCCATTAAACCAAAAGTGAGAAAAAATAAAATCAAATAACCTACCAAGCGTGGAATTACCACAAATCAGCATCGATAAATAAATGAAACCCAAAGCGAACAGAAATTACAATAAATAACCGAGTCAAAATCAAAACGAGCAGAAATTAACATGAGTTGGGCTCAAAACCCCTATGCCTTCCCAAGGCCAGAAAATAATTTGCACTTTACTGAAAAAAAAAAAATACAAATGAGTGTGCATTGTCAGTCATTTAGCAATCAAAATGTTAATATTAATTGATTTATTAAAGTTATAAAAGTAAAAACATTTATAATTTTTTTTCTTCAGCTCATTTTACGAATGAGCTCTTTTAGAGCTCTTACGAATGAGTTATTTCAAATTTCGATTAGAAGTGTTCGGGAAAACGATGGGTGTGTGGGCGGGGGGGGGGGGGATTTGCCCTCTGATCATTTTCGCCAATAAAAAATACAATAAGTCCTCTCAATTTCCAATCGAGGCTTCTACGAAAAACTTTCTATGAAAACCTTATATGCCCCAAGGGCATAACTTATGACCCTTGTCCTGAGGGCTATCAAAGGAGGGGGTGTCATCCTCAAATTTCCAGACCTTTCAACTAAGTTGAAAAACATGAATACATCAAAATGTTGATCGGGAATGTTTGGAGAAATGATTGGCGTAGGGGGGGGGGAGGGGAGATTCTCGCTCCGTTCACTTTTGACTATTAAAAAGGACAATAGCCTCTGAATTTCCAAAAATAGCCCTTTTTGAAGTTATTACGACAACCCTTCTTATAAAAACCTTTTATCCCCCCAGGGCATAACTTACAACCTTAGCACTGAGAGGTGTGGGCGGTCGTCATACTCTAAGACATAATTTTTGGACTCTTCAACCACCTTCAGCAAAATGGCTATATCGAGATGTTGATCGGAAGTGTTTGGGGAAATTATGGGCATGAGGGGGGGGGGGGGGGGGGGGTATTCGTCCTCCAATTCCAGTTCTAATTTCCAGAACTTTCAACTATGTTGAACAAAATGGCTATCCGAAAATTTTGATTGGGTTTGTTTGGGAAAATGGTGGGCGTGAGAGGGGGTTACTTACCCTCCAATCACTTTCGACTATTAAAAATGGCACTAGCCCTCTCAATATCCAATTGAATGAGCCCCTTTTGAAGTTTCTACGACAACGCTATCTATAAAAACCTTATATGCCCCCAGGGTATAACTTACAACCTTGCCCTGGGGGCTCTGGGGGGTTTGTCATCCTCAGATACATAATTTCCAGAACTTTCAACTACGTTGAATAAAATGGCTATCTCTAAACTTTTTATTGAATATTTTTTGGGTAAGGATGGGCGTGAGATGGCCGTTAGTTGCTCTCCATTCACTTTCGACTATTAAAAAGGGCACTAGCCCTTTCAATTTCCAATCGAATGAGCCCTTTTTTTTCAAAATTTCGATACAAACCTTATATGCCCCCAGGGAATAACTTATAAACCTTGCCCTGAAGACTTTGGGGGGGGGGGGGTGTCCTGCTAAAAGGTATAATTTCCAGAACTTTCAACTGCGTTGAACAAAATGGCTATCTCAAAATTTTGATTGGATGTGTTTTGGGGAAAAGGTGGGCGTGAGACGGGGGTTAGTTGTCCCTCCAATCACTTTCGACTCTTAAAAAGGGCACTAGCTCTTTGAATTTCCAGTCCAATGATTCTTTTTTGAAGTTTCTACGACAACGCTTTCTATAAGAACCTTATATGCCAATCAGGGCATAACTTACAACCCTTGCCCTGAGCGCTATGGGAGAGTGTCCTCCTCAACAACATAATTTCTATTTGGAAATCAACTACGCTGAACAAAACGGCTATCTAAAATTTTAATTGGATGTTTTTCGGGAAATGGTGGACGTGGAAGGGGTGTTAGTTGCCTTCCAATCACTTTTGACTATTAAAAAGGGCACAAGCCACTCCAATTTCCAGGTGAATGAGCCCTTTTCGAAGTTCCTACATCAGCTTCTTCAATACGAAGTGCCCTGGTCTAAAGGAAAAAATTATAAATAATACATTGTGCCAACATTGTTCTTATATACCCCTAGGGCATAACTTAAAACCCTTGCCCTGAGGGTTGTGGGGGAGTGTCTGCCTCGAAAACATAATTTTCTGTCTGGAAATCAACTACGCTGAAAAAATGGCTCAAAATATCAAAATTTTAATTGAATGTGTTTGGAGAAATGGTGGGCGTGGAAGGGGTGTTAGTTGACTTCCAATCACTTTCGACCATTAAAAACGGCCCTAGCCATTCCAGTTTCCAATCGAATGAGCCCCTTTCGAAATTTCTATGACAACTCCTACGATACGAACGAAAAAAAAAAATACATTGGGCCAACATCGCCTATGATTTTACTGTGTTCATGGCCGTATGTTTGGCTTTGAAATACACTTATCTATCTATCTATCTAATATGCAGAATAATTGTACCAAACACAATTTGCGTGCAGACCCTTTATACTGTACCCCTCTCCCCCCTAATGTGCAAATCAATAGCCCAAATTTATTTCTAAAGTAACGAAGAAACTAACGAAAAAGCCGGTGTGTTTTTGAATTTTACGCAGCGTAAACTTTAGTGAGTGGCTCATAATACACAAGTACCAAAATTTCTTTCCCCAACGGAAATTAAAAAAAATAAACTCAAATAAAATTCTCAAATTTGGAAAGTCTTTTTTTCCAGGGGGTATTGTTCGGGGGGAGCATTTTCCGCGGGGTTTATTTTCCGGGGGGGGAGTATTTTATGCGGGGGGTATTTTCCACGAAGGGGTATTTTCTGGGGATAATTTTCGGAGGGGGGGGGGGGTATTTTCCACTGGGGGTATTTTCCGCGGGGTTTATCTCGGGGAGGGGGGGAGGTAGACGCCGGCCACCAGACTGATCATGATATCTTTAGACTAATCATATTTCAAACAGTGAGTGGTACAAAAATGTGATTCTATACCAGTATAGAAAAACCAAGAGTTTTACCATAAAAAAAAGAATGGTTTCTATTTTACTAATATTTTTACTAATTACTATTATTTTACTATTCAATTTAAGCCATTTATTTGTAATTTATTTAGAATTATTTGTTGATTGGTTATTAATTATTTTTTGATTTATTAAAAGATCAATATTTTTAATTCACAAATTCTAGTATCTTGACTAAATTCCCGTTCAGGTTTAAGCTAAAAGTTAAGATTCATTATTATGAAAGAAAAGCAAGTAAAATTCCTAATAGGATAAAACTTTATAGGATACACCAATGGAATAGACACAGGATGATCATTATAGACTTAAGCAAAATTAGAATCTTACCCCTTAACTAGGATTATATTTAAAAATTAAGGAAAAGAATAAAAAAAATTACGACTTACGGATTTGGCTTGACAAAATATGAGCAAAAAACAAGACCAACTGACTCCTAGTAGGGCAGGACGCTGTATATATATAAAACTTTCTTTGTTTACTAATTCCAAAATGTGGTAAGCTTTATCAAGTTTGTCGCGCTATTGCTAGGGCATAAGAATGCCTTTGAGAGTATTTACTCTAACACCCTAAATCGGGTTCCGGTTTCCTTCTCCTTTAGATAGATTAATAAAAAAAAAAAACGATTTTTCTTTAACTGAAAATAAGGAGTGACATTAAAACTTAAAACGAACA
Organism: Artemia sinica; assembly: GCA_027921565.1. NCBI lineage: Eukaryota > Metazoa > Arthropoda > Branchiopoda > Anostraca > Artemiidae > Artemia > Artemia sinica. Next base: position 25,102,752 of record CM051262.1, read on the forward strand.
GAAATTATTCCGTGTATGAAAGGGGCTGTCCCCTCCTCAATACGTCGCTCTAAACGCTGAAGTTTTTTATTGTTTTAAAAAATAAAGTTGTGTGACAGATTCAAACTTAGCGTAAAGAGCGAGGTATTGATATCATAAACGGAATGATTTCTGTTCGTTTTAAGTTTTAATGTCGCTCCTTACTTTCAGTTAAAAAAACTTGTTTTTTTTATTTAATTTCTGAACGTTTTTGAATTAATGCAGCTTTGATTTTGGCTCACCGTACATGAATAATTAAAACGAAAATTTGCATATTATTTTTACTTTTTTGGCTAAATGGCTTTCTCGAAATTTTGTTCTGACGTAACTTACGAATTAACTTACGTAACGAACTTCTATATTCGTATGCTTTTATTATGTATATTAGGGAGTTTGCCCCCTAGTCGATACCTCGCTCTTTACGTTAAAGTTCGAATTTTGTTCGAATCACAAACCCCTGAATCACAAAGGCCGGTTAATTAGAATAGATAGCTCTTTTGAAAGTACTAAAAAAAAAACTTTAGTGAAAAGGGCGAGATATTGACTAGGGGACGAACCCCCTCATATACATAATAATTTCTGTTTGTTTTTAAGTTTTAATGTTGCAACTTTCAGTTGAAAAAACTTATTTTTTTATTTAATTTCTGATCGTTTTTTAAATAGTGCTGGGAAATTTGGCCCCCCCCTTCATAGAAATGTCCCTTCCCCCAAGGAAAAATCCTCAATGGAAGGATCCTCCCCCGTAACCCCTCCTCCATTCCCCCCCCCCACCCAACCCCACCACCAGAAAAAAATCCCTCCTGAAACGTCTTTATACTTCCCATTAACCAATGCTATGTGTAAACAATGGGCAAAGTTCATAACTTCCAGCCCTTCCCCCGGGAACTGTGGGGATTAAGTCATCCTCAAAAACATATTTATTAAATTTTCGACTATGCTGAACAAAATCGCAATCTCAAAATTTTGATTGGGTGACTTTGCGAAAAGAATGAGCGTGGGAGGGGCCAAGTTGCCCTCCAATTTTTTGGTCACTTAAAAAGGGCACTAGAACTTTTAATTTCCATTCAAATTAGCCTTTTTACGATAACCTAGGACTACTGGATCGATACGATCACCCCTGGGATAATGAAAAAAAGAAAAAAAAACAACAACAAACTAACACGCATCCGTGATCTTTCTTCTGACAAAAAATACAAAATTCCACATTTTTGCAGATAGGAGCTTGAAACTTCTACAGTAGGATTTTCTGATACAGGTCCTGATACAGTAGGATTTTCTATGACTTTTAGGGGGTGTTTCCCCTTTTTTTCGAAAATAAGGCAAATTTTCTCAGGCGTCTAACTTTTGATGGGTAAAACTAAACTTAATGAAACTTATATATTTGAAATCAGCATAAAAATCAGATTCTATTGATGTATCTATGGGTATCAAAATTCCGGTTTTTAGAGTTTCAGTTACTATTTAGCCGGGTCGCTCCTTACTTACAGTTCGTTACCACGAACTGTTTGATAAATAATGACCTATATTGAGTTAATCTAAGATCTATGAATTGAATTAAATTCTAAATTAATTATAAATTCTAAGTTCTAAATTGAACTAAATTCTAAACAAGTTTAATAGCAGTTCTTAAAGACAATACAAAAATAAATAATTCTTTTTCTTTGATTAGTTGATACACTTCTGTGTATGTTCAAAATATTTATTAAATATCCTTATTTCTGACCTTCACTGGATGATTTCGAGATTCCCCATTGAAATTGAAAGTCCTAGTTCGCTTTTTAAGAGTCAAAAGATATCTGAGGGCAACTAGCCCCCCTCCCCTACGCACCTTTTTTTCTCCAAGCCCATGCGATAAAGTTTTAAAAATAACCATTTCATTAAAAATAGTTCAAAGATCAGATAACAAAAACTCCTGTGTCGACTCAACCTACCAGGGCCCGGAGGCAGGCGTTGTAAGTAATGTTCTGGGGGATATATAGTTCTTATGGAAAGGATACTCGTATGAACTTCGAAATATTTATTAAATATCCTTATTTCTGACCTTCACTGGATGATTTCGAGATTCCCCATTGAAATTGAAAGTTCTAGTTCGCTTTTTAAGAGTCAAAAGATATCTGAGGGCAACTAGCCCCCCTCCCCCACGCACCTTTTTTCTCCAAGCCCATGCGATAAAGTTTTAAAATAACCATTTCATTAAAAATAGTTCAAAGATCAGATAACAAAAACTCCTGTGTCGACTCAACCTACCAGGGCCCGGAGGCAGGCGTTGTAAGTAATGTTCTGGGGGATATATAGTTCTTATGGAAAGGATGCTCGTATGAACTTCGAAGAGGGCTCATTTGATTGGAAATTGGAAGTTCTTGTTCACTTTTTAAAAGTCAAAAGAGATCAGAGGGCAACTAGCCCCCCCTCCCTACACGCCCTAAATACGTCAGATAAAAATTTGAGACATAAATTTTGTTAACAATAGTTCAAAGTTCAGATAACAAAAACTCCGGTGTCGACACAGCTCTCCCCCCCTCAGGGCCCGGGGGTAGGTGTTGTAAGTTATGCCCTGACGTCATATATGGTTGTTATGGAAGGGATGGTCTTATAAACTTCATAGAGGGCTGGTGTGATTGGAAATTGAAAGTTGTAATTCACTTTTAAGAGTCAAATGTACTGAGGACAGCTAGCCTCCCCCATACTCCATTTATTTTTTCCCAGAGGCACTTCATATAGAAGGGGTCGGCGTATAAACTTCAAAGGAGGCTCAATCGATTGGATATCGAGAGTTCTAGTGCCCTTTTTAAGAGTCAAAAGTGATCGAAGGGCAACTAGCCCCCCCCCCCCCCCCACAAGCCTTTTCTCTCCAAATACATCTGATAAAAATTTGAGGCATCCATTTTGTTAAAAATAGTTCAAATATTATATAACGAAAACTCCTTTACGCATGGCAATTTCGTTAAAACTAGTTCAAAGGTCGGATAAGAAAAAACTCCTGTGTCGACGCAACCCCCCAGGGCCGGGGCAGGCGTTGTAAGTATTGCTCTGGGGCATATATGGTTCTTATGGAAGGTATCCTCGTATAAACTTCGGAGAGGGCTCATTTGACTGGAAATTGAAAGTTCTAGTTCACTTTTAAAGAGTCAAAAGATATTGGAGGGCAACTAGCCACCGCTCTCCCCCCTTCCTGCCCTTTTTTCCTCAGACCCATCCGATAAGAACTTTGAGATAGCCATTCTTATAAAAATAGTTCAAAGATCATATAATGTAAACTCCGGGGTCAACACAACAACCCCCAGGGCCCAGAGGCAGGCGTTGTAAGTAATGCTCTAGGGGCATATGTAGTTCTTATGGAAGGGATACTCATATAAACTTCGGAGAGGGCTCATATGATTGGAAATTGAAAGTTCTCGTTCACTTTTTAAGAGTCAAAACAGATCGGAAGGCAACTAGCCCCCTTTCCACGCCCTATTTTCCTCAAACCCATCCGATAAGAACTTTAAGAGAGCCATTTTTTTCAAATAGTTCAAATATCATATAACGAAAACTCCGGGGTCAACATAATTCTTCAGGGCCCGGGCATTGTAAGCTATGCCTGGGGGGGGCATATATACAGCTGTTGTGGAAGGGATGATCGTATAAACGTCAGAGAGGACTCATTTGATGGAAATTGAAAATTCTAGTTCAGTTTATAACAGTCGAAAGAGATCAGAGGGCAACTATCCCCCCACGCCCCTTTCCCCCCAAATACATCCGATTAAAATTTTGAGATAGCCATTTTGTTAAAAATAGTTCAAAGATCCGATAAAAAAAACTCCGATGTCGACACAACCACCCAGGGCCCTGGGGCAGGCGTTGCAAGTTATGCCCTAGGGGCATATATGGTTCTTATGGAAGGGATGGTCGTAAAAACTTCAGAGAGGGCTAATTTAAACGGAAATTAAACGGAAAGTTCTTGTTCAATTTTTAATAGTCAAAAGAGATCGGAGGGCCCCTATTCCCCCCACGCCCTTTTTTCCCCAAACCCATCCCAGACAAATTTTGAGATAGCCATTTTTTAAAAATAGTTCAAAGGTCAGATAACAAAAACTCCGGTGTCGAACAACCCCTTAGGGCCCGGGGGGCATGCATTGTAAGCAATGTCCTGGGCCCGTTTATGGTTCTTATGAAAGGGATACTCGTATAAACTTCAGAGAGGGCTCATTTGAATAGAAATTGAAAGTTCTAGTTCATTTTCTAATAGTAAAAAAGATCAGAGGCAACTAGCCCCCTCCCACCCTCCACGCCTTTAGGTTTATCGGATGGATAAACCTATGTGATAAAAATTTGAGGTGACCATTTTGTTAAAAATAGTTCAAACATTGGAAATTAAATTTCCAGGGTCGACACAAGCCCCCAGGGCCCAGGGACAGACGTTGTAAGCTATACTCTGGGGGTATATATGTTTCTCATAGAAGGGATGCTCGTATAAACTTCAGAGATGGTTCATTTGATGGAAAATAGAAAGTTCTAGTTCACTTTTAAAGAGTCAAAAGAGACCGAAGGGCAATTAACCCCCCCCCCCCCCCCCCACGTCCTTTTTTCCCCAAACCCATCTGATAAAAATTTTGAGATAGCCATTTTGTTAAAAATAGTTCAAACATCAGATAATAAAAACTCCGAGGTTGACACAAACCTATTTTTTTACTTTGATATTGTTATTTTGATACCAGTTTTGATACTTTGATGAACATTTGATCTTTTTATTTTAATTGATTTTGAAATAAGGAATTTTTAAAAACTTGAAACTTTTTGCAATCAAAAACGAACAAAAATTAATTAAAAAAATTTCCGAAAAATAAGTTTTCAAAGAAAAGTAAAGGTCTTTTTAAACTTGAGCTCAGCAGATACAAATACCTGCTAAAATTCAAGCTCAAAAAGACCAGAAATTACTATTAAAGAATAAATGAAACCCAAAACGAACAGAAATTAAACTAGCAATCATAACAAAAACAAACAACAAGTTATAATATAAATGAATAAATAGATCTTAAAGCGATTAATGCTTAGATTGAATATGAAAATCAAGTTTAAAAAACGAAAAAAAATATTTTGCTTTTGAAGTATAAATGAAACTTAAAACGAACAAAAATTAAATAAACAATCAATGCAAACAAACATACATTAGATATTAATGTAAATGAATAAATAAATCTTAAAACGAGTGAAACTTAAATTGAATATGCAAATCAAGCATAAAACGAACAAAAATCACTACAAACAAGAGTTTGAGTATCGCCTCCTTCTCTCACTGTAAAAGTCTAAAACCTACTGCGTCATTAGCGCCCTACTGAAAACTATATGCATCTTGAAAAGTCTTGGAAAGTATAAACAACATCAACTTGAATATTTGATGTATAATAATATTAACTGTTGAACGATCCATCAGTTCAAGAAATTAGAGTTTAGCATACACTTTACCTAAAATAAAATCTATTTTAAACAGTTTTTTTTTAACATTGTATATTGAAAGAAGAAAAACAGCTCAAATTTTCCGGAATTCCTTTTTTTTTATCAAAGCTCATATCTTAAAAATGTCCTTACAATACACGAGAAACACTTCAGCTAGTCAATAAATATCATTTATTACAAAAATTATTTTATACCCCTCTCCCCTTCTGGTAGATTGAAAGTGCATTACAAATTCAACTTTTAGCAACAGAAGATATTGCGAATTACATAATTACATACAATAATTTTATTGCACAAACAAATCTTGGACCTTGGCCCTCTGCCTAAATGTCTGCTGGCAAGCCCTTCCCCCCCTTGAAGATTACAAAACGGTCTAAGGAAATTTAATTAGCTTTTCCTCAAATATGATGGTGAAGGTATAATCTAACCACAATACGACAATACAAAAATGTGAAACTGAAAACCTCAAATTTTGGTTTGTTTCTATTATTGTACTAAACTTAAAGCAACACATTCAGGTCTTACGAGAATTTTAAGCTTTGGCTTTTTATAAACATGTTTATTGCTTTAACAAGCTTTTGTTTAAGTAGAATCCATGTTGCCTAATGTTTTATCAAGTGCCATTTAGTTTATTAAATTAGTAAATAAGCAAAACAATAAATTCCGGAAATCACTGGCTATCGGCGATAACAAATGATTGTTAGCCAATATATAAATAGTATAATGATTATTACTTAGATAATACTATCGGGTAATGACACGAGTGAAGAAATTATACAAAGAGCGGAGATACACAGTTTTGACAGGATTGAGGAATCATGGTTACAGCGGCAGCTGCAACCTAGTAAAGAGCGAACCGCAGCCCATAGTAACCAAAAATTAAGAGACGCATTTTGAGAAGAACTGCCTAGTGAAAAAAATTTCCATCTGACACTGACTCAGGAATGATAATTATTATTTCGGTTCGTCTTAAAAGTAAATGTTTATTGCGAAAAGAAATTCATGGTGATTTCGAAAAAAAACCTGAAACCCTCAAAAATGGCGTCAGATTGAAATGAAAAGTACACCATTGGAATCAGCATGATCGAAAACCTTAGACAGGGAAATTACAGTCCCCCTCCTTGAAGAACAAAGAAAATCACTTCCTTTTTTTTCTCCTTTTTTTTCCAGGGCAAGCGGTTTACCAGATCATCATAGAGAGATGCTTAATGGCTCATTAGAAAGCTGTTTCTCACATCTACGTGATTTTATAAATTCCGCCATCTGCAAGTGCCATATGACACAAAATGGCATATTATGTGCCATTTCTCAAGGGATGGGGCTAGCAGGCTACAAAAACATCGTAGACAGATGTTTAATAGCTCATATTAAAGCTATTTCTCATATCTACGTTTTATTTATGAATTCCACCACTTGTAACTTTCAAATGGCACTAAAAATGGCACTATTGATGCCATGTCTTAAGTGGAAAAGCTAGAGGCTAGTAGGCTGTCAGAACTTCTTAGAGAGACTGTTTGATGGGTGATTTGAAACCTATTGCTCATATCCACGTGATTTTCATCAGTTTTGCCATCGTAAGTGCCAAATAGCACAAAAAATGGCACCTTTTGTGCCACTTATTAAGTTGAAAAGCTTCGAAGTATAAAACGGTACCATTGTAATAATTATGATCAAAAACCCTTAATTGGAGATTTACAAGGGACCCTCACGTATACTCCCCCTCCCAGCCCCCTTAGTAAGTCTCATTAGTCCATTGGAAGAATTCACTATGAACTCTTTAAGACGGTCAGAACCAAAAGTCAAAAAACAAGTTTTGGAAAAAACTGACTGGTGGAAACGAATTGCCATCCAACACTAATTTAGGAATGGTAACCATTATTTTGGCTCGTCTTAAAAGTAAAAGTTTGTTGCGAAAAGAAATTTATGGTGATTTCGAAAAAAGCGTGAAACCGCTCGCAAATGGCGTCAGATCAAAATGAAAAGTGTACCATTAATATCAGCATGGCCAAGGAAAATCACTTTTTTGCATTGGTAGCACTCCAATATATATGGTTTTGATAATGATATGACCCTACACAGTCCCTGGGGAAGGGCTGTGTGCGGTATTGGGCGTATCGATATTGCGCGTATCGGTATCGGGCATATTGGCATCGCATGTATCGTATCGGGAATATCGGTATTGGTATCCGATGTTGTTTTTTCAGTCATTTTCTAGGCTCATTTTTTAAAGCATGTCCCGGAAAGGTATCATGGTTGCAGCGGCAGCTACAACCTAGTAAAGAGCGAACCACAGCCCATAGTAACCAAAAGTTAAAAAATGCGTTTTGAAAAAAAATTCTAATCTGACACTGACTCTGGAACGTTAACTATTATTTCGGTTTGTCTTAAAAGTAAAAGCTTATTGCGAAAACTAATTTATGGTGATTTCGGAAAAAGCCTCAAACCCCTCGAAAAGGCGTCAGATGAAAATGAAAAGTGTACCATTGGAATCAAAATGGTCAAAACCTAGTACAGGGAAGTTACAGTCCCCCTCCCTGAACAACAAGAAAAATATTTTTTGCATCGGTAGCACTGATCTGTTTTTTTTTTTTTTTTTTTTTTTTTTTTTTTTTTTTTTTTTTTTTTTTTTTTTTTTTTTTTTTTTTTTTCAACAGGTCTAGCGGGCTACTAAAACATCATAGAGAGATTCTTAATGGCTCATTCAAAAGCTATTTCTCATATCTACGTGCTTTTTATAAAATTCTGCCATCTGCAAGTGCCATATGGCACTAAAATGGCACTTTGTGTGCTATTTCTGAGAGGGTTTCCACCGTGAACAGGCCTTTGAATTTTGAATTTTGAGAATAAAAAGATAATTATAAAAATAAGGAAATATATTTTTACTTTGAAATAAGTTGAGTTTTCTTGTCTACAAAATGAACACGCAGAAATTTATGGACAAAAATTATCTTTTAACTTTTACAATCGCTTTTTCTAAATACATTCTTTGTGTGTTTCTGTAGGTAGAAAATTTCTTAAGATACTACCCTAATCTTAACAGTATTAACGGTGAAAATATATTGCTTTCTGAATTCCATTTTTTCTAATTAATAACAAAAATCTTTTTGTGGGAACAACTTATGATTTTGCGACGAACGTCATTTTTGTAGTGAGACCCAAAAAGCGCTTCAAAAAAAAATTCTTCCCTGGATTTGCCATACATTTGCTGCTTACGCTGAATAACCAAGTAAGCAAATATATCGAAGAAAAGAAGACGCCTGTAAGGGTGTTTCAGTCCTTTACGTACACGTAAAGGAGCCAAAAACTTTCCCAAAAAAGAGAATTTTCTAAAATGGTGCACATTTCGACCGGACTCAGAAATACTGCACTTTAATAGCAAGAATAGTGCTTCAAAAACTCCGGTTTGCTACAGGATTATTTAAAAAACAGGACGTTAGGCTAATAATTTTGTCAAACAGTTCATAGTGTTAAACTGTAATTAAGGAGTGACTCAGCTAGATTGTGACCGAAACTCAAAAATGGAATTTTGATAACAATTGATAAGAATTGGGTTTTTATGCAGATTGCAAATATATAAATTTCATTGCGTTTAATATCTACTCACCAAACGCTCCAAGCCTCAGAAGAAAAAGGGATTTTGATGGATTAAGGGATTTTGAAAACAGGGAGCCTGATTTTCGAAAAAGGGAGAAACACCCCCCAAAAAGTCAATAAATCTTAATGTAAATCAGACTTTAGATTTAGCATATCAGAAAAATGTTATTGTGGGGGTTATGATCTCCTATCTGCACAAATGTGGAATTGTATGTTTTTGCCAGAAGACTGATCACGGATGCGTTTCTCTTTGTTGTTTTTTTTGTTCTAGTGTCCTTTTTAAGAGACCGTAAAGATTGGAGGGCAACTAAACCTCCTCCCAAGACCTAATTTGTCTCTTATTTTGTTTTCGAATGTTATGATTTGAGATCAATTTGACAAAAATAAAAATCATCTCCTTCAACTACCTACAAACGTATAATACAGAGGTAGAATTAGTGTTAAGACCTTTAAACGACGAAGCGACGATTTTGCCTCGGAGGCATTGGTTCAGAGAGAGAAGACACTAATATTGATAACTTGTGTCTTTATGTTTTCCAAAATGTTTAAGATACTTTATTTTTATAAGCAAAAAAATAGTTTGGTAAAATTCTATGGTACTGTTCTATTAGCTGTAAACCTTGCAAGAAGTGAAGTTTGGTTAATGCTAATGAAATAAAACAAAAAAGGATAAAAAATATAATAGTTCAGAAACAAAATTTGGTTATATGTTTGCACATTAGGGAGAAGGTAAAGCATAGCAAATATTAAATACGTAACCTAAACTAGGTACCTTTTTTCCCCTTAACCCCCGAAAAACTAAAGTTTAAATATTGTAAACGCTGTTATATAGCACTGTTTGCAATCTAATTCTCTGTTGAAAGAACCTGTTTGACTAGTTTCTTTTATCATATAGATTGCGTGGCTTAGGCTACAGCTAATAGAATCTAAAGAGTGACATTAAACCTTAAAACGAACATACATTATTCCGTATAAATAAAAAAGATCATGGCAGCGTTTGTTTCTACATTAAATTTTAGTCAAAAACAAATTCAAAAAAAGATTAACTTAAAAAACAGTTTTCCCGAGGGTTGTAAAGAGCGAAGATGAAACTTAAAACGAACAAAAAATTATTACTTCAAAGCCTATCTAACATATATCAATAAAACTAATGTGAATAAATCAACTGGTAATATTTCCCTATGTTTGTAGGATTACAGAAAACTAGCGCTTTACTGAAAACACAAAAACCAAGCATAAAAACAAGAATATTGATTTAGGAGTCAAAAGTAAATACGTAGCCTCACAACAACAAACTAATCCATAGCTTCGTAGTCTTACAGGAGCTGTGATATTAGTAACTTTCAGTATACAATAAAAAGTATTTTAAAACTCAGGATTAAAAATAATAAGTTTACAGTCATTAAACAGCATAAAAATATAATAGATTGATTTATCGGGTAACATCTTGGTCTCACCTAGTATTACTCGAAATGAAGAACATATCAACCATAATATGGACTCAGGAGATCCAGTTATTTCTCGCTATAAAACTGATAATTTCAAGTTTGTGATACAAATTTTAAAGCGAGTCTGTAGTCTTAATGTTAATTACATCCATTTTTAATAAAAAAAAAAACAAGTTTTTTTTTAACTGAAAGTAAGGAACGACGTTAAAACTTAAAACGAACAGAAATTATTCCGTATATGAAAGGGGCTGTCCCCTCCTCAACGCCTCACTCATTACGCTAAAGTTTTTCATTTAAAAAAAAAAAAAAATAGAGTTGTGAGAAAGTCAACTTTAGCGTAAAGAGCGTGGCGTTGAGGAGGGGACAGCCCCTTTCATATACGGAATAATTTCTGTTCGTTTTAAGTTTTAACGTCGTTCCTTACTTTCAGTTGAGAAAAACTTGTTTTTTTTTTTATTTAATTTTTTTGAACGTTTTTTTGAACTAATGCAGGTTTTGATTTTGGCTCACCGTACATGAATAATTAAAAAAAAAAAAAAATTGAACATTAATTTTACTTTTATTGGGTTGAATGGCTTTCTCGAAACCTGTTTAATTTTATTTACGAACGTTTTTATTAGTAATAAATATACGTAACTTACGAATTAACTTACGTAACGAACCTCTATATTCTTACATTTTTAATACGTATATTAGAGGGTTCACCCCCTAGTCAATACCTTGCTCTTAAAGCTAAAGTTCAAATTTTGTTCCAATTCTTTAAAAATGACCCCTTAATCACAAATGCCGTTAATTAGAATAAATAGCTCTTATGAAAGTACTAAATAATCTTTGGCTTAAAGAGAGAGGTATTGACTAGGGGAAGAACCCAATCATATATGTAATGTTTTCTGTCGTTTTAAGTTTTGATGTTGCTCCTTTCTTTCAGTTAAAAAACTTGTTTTTTTTTATATATAATTTCTTATCTTTATTTAAATAATGCTGGGAAATCCGGCACCCCTTCATAGCAATGTCTCTTCTCCCATGAAAACTTCCTTAATGGTAAGATCCTCCCACATAACCCCTGATCCACTTCCCCCCCCCCCCCCCCACTACCAGAAAAAATCCCCTCTGAAAACGTATGTATACTTCCCAATAACCAATACTATATGTTAACATTGGGTAAAGTTCATAACTTTCAGCCCCCCCCTGGGGACTTCGGGGGATTAAGTCATCCTAAAAGACATATTTATCATGTTTTCAACCATGCTAAACAAAATGGCTATCTCAAAATTTTGATCGGGTGACTTTGGGAAAAAAATGAGCGTGGGAGGGGGCCTAGTTGCCCTTCATTTTTTTAGTCACTTAAAAAGGGCACTAGAACTTTTAATTTTCGTTCGAAAGAGCCCTCCCACGATATTCTAGGACCACTGGGTCAATACGATCACCCCTGGGGGAAATAAATAAAACAAACAAACAAACAAATAAACACGAATCCGTGATCTTTCTTCTGGCAAAAAATGCAAAATTCCACATTTTTGTAGATAGGAGCTTGAAACCTCCGCAGTAGGGTTTTTCTGATACGCTGAATATGATGGTATGATTTTCATTAAGGTTCTATAACTTTTAGGGGGTCTGTCCCTCTTTTTCGAAAATCAGCAAAATTTTCTGAGGCGCGTAACTTTTGAAAGGTAAGACTAAACTTGATGAAACTTATATATTTGAAATCAGCATTAAAATTTGATTCTTTTGATGTATCTATTGGTATCAAAATTCCGTTTTCTACAGTTTTGGTTACCATTGAGCCGGGTCGCTCCTTGCTTACAGTTCGTTACCACGAACTGTTTGATAAGATTCTTTCACTTCGGTCTTGTCTACAAAATAATTATGACGTCTTTTCAGATCCAAAATGACAGTAATCTTTGAACTGAGCTCACTCTGCAGAAGTAACGCCAAATTAAACTAAAAAATAATTAAATAAAGCAACAATCTAAAAATGCTTTACTTTTGTATTGTTAAAAGTGCCCTTAAATGTTTATTTTTACCGTACCAAAAACTCTTATATTGTTTTGTGTTTTCAGTAAAGCACTAGTTTTCTGTAATCCTACCAACATAAGGAAATATCAGCAGTTCATTAGTTTTTTTTTAATTATCCCATTTAGGGACCAGTAACCGTTTTGGTTTCCACTCATTGTTGATCATATCTGTGAAACAGATCATGGAAAAAATTAACTAGAGCCCAAACAAATAATATGGCTGTTTTGTGACTACCCAAAATGAAATTGAATCCGCTCCCTAAACGAATTTCTGCTTATGGGGCGGACAAAGCCGTGTAAATATTTTTACTTTATTCCTTATTAATATACACCCTATTTCTATGAAAAAAAAAAATATTTTTCAAGATTGTATCAGTACAAGGTGAAACTATTAAGCAAGGTCTTGGTAGGTACGTAGGTATAGAGAGCTTTGCAGACTCACCCCCTTTGAAGTCTCATAATTTTCATAGTTTTCCCCGTCGTTGCGGATGTTTCCTAAAAAATTCACCCATAAATGACTCTTTTTTAAATTTGCCCCCCCCCCTTTCCAGCTCCCAAAATGGAATCCTACGAACAAGCCTGGTAAAACTAGATTTGTAGCAATACCTTACATTTTAAACACCCAAGTTGACGTTTTTGATACTTACTTCATGCACACCAAGATTATTTTCTTATAAGAAACAAAAAGGTTTTGAATAGGGTAAACCAACCAAATGCCGTAATTAATTTCTTCTGAGGGAATGGAACAGGGATGTCAACTCAAAAAAAATAGGGGAGGGGGCAAATTTGTTTTTAAAAGTTGGGGAGGATTTTGTTGTTTTTGCGATTTTTTCAATGAAAATACTCCACAAATTTCAATACAAATAAAGGTATTTTACAAAAGAGAAGGGGAATTTTTCTGATGATCAAGCTTGAAACAAACAGCAATTCAAAATTAATAGTGAAGTCGAACTTGCAAATGCAGATATTAATGTGTGAATGAATAATTGGTATTTAAACTAAAAAGAAATAAAAACAAATTGTCAAGCCAAATTTAAAACGAACGGAAAGCACCGAAAGGAACATAAGGGTTACTAGCCATTCGAATTCCACTCGAATTTGTACAGAGTCATTTACAATTTACCGTAAACAAAATGTATTTTAGACATTTTATTTTTATATCATATCATTAAAAGATATACTGATCAAACTTTCAGAAATTCCTTTCATAACGACAGTCAGACCTTCACAATCTCCTTACTATACACAAAAAATTCGCATGCTGACCATTGGTCTGTGCAGCGCAGATACCAATATCCTGATGCTCTGCCTTCAGCCGGAAGTGTAATGTGTGGCTGAGGGGAGATCATCCGACACCTCTCTCCCCCATGATTTTTCTAGGTACCCATTTGGAGCTGAGTCGTCTCTTCCTGGGCTTACAGAGTCACACCACTGACCCCTGCTCCAATGCAAATAATTAGCGACACCGGCACTCCGCCCCCGGCCCTTACCTTAATTAATGCAAAACAGAGCTTGAGCCTCGGCCCTCTGGATAAACATTTTCTGGCATGCCCCCCCCCCCCCCCCCGAGAAAAATTACAACATGGCCCATAAAATATAATGAACCATATTATTGTTCTGATGGCGTAGTTAGAGACTTATAGGCAAACCATAATACAAATATGGAAAAAGGAAATTTTAAAATTGTGGTTAGTTTCTAACTATGTTCATGATTGGTAATGAAATCGTAATGCTTGAAGCAATACAGCTCTTTTTTGTAAGAATCTTAAACTTTTTTTTCCCAGAAACCTTTTTATTGCTTTAACATGATTGTATTTCAACAGAATCCTGGTTGCCCAATATGTCTTCTTAAGTAACAATTAGTTTATCAAATTGGTAAATAAATAAAATAATAAATTCTGGAAATCACTTGTTAATGGCAATAACAAATGAATGTTAGCCAATATAAGACAAGCATAAAGACGACTATTTAGATAACTAAACAATAAAAATGAAGTACTGCAGAGTATTTCAATTGAGTACTGCGTCGTTACTAAAGGCCTTACTAATGCTTACTAGGCTAGTCTCGTACATCAAAGATCAGGATTGGTGCCCGAATAACGTGCGTAAAATCAGATGCAAGACTGAAGGGAGTGGCATCAATTCGGGGTAGGGGGCATTGCTCCTCAGTATTTATTTACCCCCCCCCCCCCCCCCCACCTCTTTAGAAAATGCTTTTTTTTCGGTATTTTCATTGAAAAATGGTTGTTTTGGTACGTTTACTGAAAACACTGAAAAAAAACTACCCATCTAGGTTATGAAAAATATATCCCCTCCCCTGATAGCGAATACGTGTGACTTTGACTACTTGCGACTGTGTCTACTTACAACTGCACCTAATTTGAGATGTAACTGCGACCACTTGTGACTGCGACGATTTGTGATTATGACCGCTTGTAACTGCGGCCAGTGCAACTGCGACTACTTGCAACCGCAACTACTTGTGACTGCGACTACTGGTTTTCTATGAGTTTGAAAGGAATGTCTTTAAAAGAAAAAAAGTATTGATGAACTTTTACTACTTGAAACACTTATGGAACTGAATAGACTGTTCAAAGATCATGAAATACAAAAAAGGGATTGCTGTAACTTTGAGGAATTTCTAACTTATAATAATATAATGACAAAAGAAGAATACTTTAAAATAATTTTTTCCCAGTAAAGTGCAAATGACGTTCTAGTCTTTAAATGGCTTGAAAGAGTGATAACCTTATTCCTATTTGTGAAAATTTTGCTTTGTTTTTAGTTTAAACTCATCTTTCATTTTGATCTTGTTTATTCTCAAGTTTTACTTGATTATTCATTTTAATTTCTATTCGTTCTAAGTTTTTTTTTTTTTTATTATTATTATTAAATCTTATTCGTTTTTGCTTGTCTTAAGTTTGACTTATTAATTGGTTTTATTTTTGTTCGTGTAAGGTTTAGAACTATTCTTAATTTTTCTTTCAAGAGTCGTTTTCTGTAAAACACTTTCTATTTTATAATTTATATTTTTTTCTAATCTTTATTATGTATTAACTGCAAGAATAATTGTGAAGTGTTTTTTTCAAGTTTTTTTTTAAAGCCTAAATTGTTGAAATAAAATTTAGTTTTTAAGTTAATTTTTAATAATCAGTGAAGATATCCGATTAGCCGTAGTTGTAACCATAAATTTTAATTATGGATTTAAATCAACTTATAGATGAAAGTTTGAAGCCATGAAAAAAACTGTCGGCCTCCCTTGGGCCTTATTTGCTGACAAACAAGTATTTAAAAAAAACAGTTGGGCGCACCAACCTGTTTTTTTCGTTGTTTCAGTAGAAACAATGGTTCATGTGTCTTCGTGACTTTTAAAGTGGGCGTACTACTTGTTTTTACAGGGCTTATCATACATCCGCCTCGCCACGCCTGTTTCTGCTATATGGAACACTTCCATCAGATACTTCCACTTTGCACCTCATCTAGCATGGTTCCTCCAGGCTTGGCACACTTCTGAAACACATGGAACACTTCCACTGTTCATGGCACATTCCCCTCACGCTTGGCACAGTTACGCCATGCTTTGCACAGCTCTCGCTCGCGTGGAACAATTCCGCCCAACTTGGCATACTTTTGACATGCTTAGCAAGGTTCCACCATGCTCGGAACGGTTATGCCTAGCTTGGCACGTTTTCACTATGCTTTCAAGATTTTCGCCACGCTTGGCACGTGCCACTTGATATACATGAATTCTGAAAGTGGTCATCCCCTAGATCGAAAGTCGAGATTCATCGGTATTGTCTATACAAGTACGTTTGCTTGGACGAGTTTTTGTCAGTGGTTTCAATTGAACGAGCTAGTGCACCTCCCAAGTTTTTTTTCCATCCTCTAGATTTTGAAATGAATACTTTGTTTTACAAAAATACCAAAACAAAACTCTGGTAGTTTCCACGATATTCTGTCAAATCACTTTGGACGGCGCGTTTTAATGGCGTATCTCCCTCAATATTGTTTATTCGACGTCAATCTGCGTTGGAATTACGGTCACAGTAGTTATATTTTTAGTCTTCACCGACAGGTATGCTCAAACATCTCACACACATACACACACACCACACACACACACACACACCCACACACATAGACATAGACACAGACATAGACATAGACATAGACATGTACTGTGAATGCTTACCCGCCGAAACTTGAAACCGAAGCTCGTGAGTGACTGGAAAAAGGTCTCCCGCCCTTTATTCCAACAATAGTGTGACGAAGTCATCGGAAAAATTAAGGTTCCATTTCATCTGCTCCAGTGGAATGCTGACTTACCTCATAGTGAAATAAGACTGCAATTGAACCTGAAATATGCCACGCTTTAAAAATAGCTGAAAGCTCAGCTGTTCCGAGTGTTTAATTGCGCCGTATATCTTGTAAAAGGATGTATATCAGCAAAAGGATGGGCCCAAAAATCCGATTTGGTTAATGTAAAGGCTGCGGCCAAGTTTTGGCTGCAGGTTTGGCATGAATGTGACAGGCCTAAAAGTGGTGCAGTCAATCAAATTAGTATTTTTACTAAGCGTAAATTTGCAAAAGAACTGCACAGACATCGTAGTGCTTTAAAACTTGAAACTGTGTCGAAAATCATGGATAATCCTAATCTGATTTTTGAATCTACGTGCAAAGCCTGCTGAGTACAATAATCTGATTTCCAGTAGGATTGGTGAGAAAGAATGTGTTGATTATTTTAGTGTGGAATTTGCAGCCCCAGATGAGTCAAAAAACCAAATGTTTTATGAGCAACTAAGTCCCCTCCTTAATAAAGAGTTAAATTATTTTGTTGTGAACAGTAGTCAAATCCGGGAAGTGTGCAAAAAATTAAAGAAAAAATCGTCAAGTGGTGCTGATAAAATATGTGAACATCATCTATTGAATGGTAGTCCCCTTTTATTTGAACATCTTGCAATTGCTTACCAGATTATTATGACGCAAATTGGTTGTACCAGATTTATTTTGCTTAGGATCCATAACGCCTATATTGAAAAAATGAAAACCCGCAACAGAAACTTCTTCTTATAGACCGATAACTATTTCCTCCGTTTTTTGCAAGTTTTTTTGAATTGTTAATAATAGGTGGCATTGGGAAGTGTTGTAAGGCCCCTCCCCACCAGTTTGGTTTCCAGTCAGGAATGGGATGCGCTCACGCATTACATGTTGTAGCAAATGTTCTGTTAGATGCGCACATTTCAAATGAATCGCTGGCTATTGGTGAATATGACGTACGCCGCGCATTTAACTCAGGCATACATGCGCACATAATCCTAGAGTTACGGAAAAATGGTGTCGACCCAGCTATTGTTCGACCTCTTTATGATATGTATCGCCAACTAAATGTGTGTTTACGGATTCCTAATGCAGAACCCACTAGGAAAATCCCTTTAAAAAAGGTATTAAACAGGGTGAGATTTCTTCGCCAGAGTTGTTTATTAATAGTATTTCCGAGGCGCTGTCCAAAGTAACTACAAGCTGTATTCTAAGAGGAATAGATGTGACCATAGCTGGTTTTGCGGAAGACATCTTGAATCTTTCTCGGCAAATAACATCCCTAGAAAGTAGTTTTAATATCCTGTCATCTCAGTATCATGATATTGGCCTTAGTTTTAATGTGTCAAAACCGGAAGTAATGTTGTTTAACTGGAATAAGTCTGCTCTACCTCACATTCAACTAGGATCCCAGTCTGTCCAGCCTGTGGAGTCACTAGTATACTTGGACTTCCCATCGGTGACTTACTTTCATCTACCCGTTTGCTAATCGTTACACATATAGAAAGTAAAATTAGAACTGCGTATGGGGAAAAATTAGAACCACTATTTCTTCGAATAGAAATCTTAATAGGTTTTCACTGGCTAGAATTTAAAATGCTGTCGCGGTGCCACATATATTATATATAACACCATTTTGGAAACTTCTGCGTAAAGAAGATAAATTTAAAATCCGTAGAATTTTCTTCAGATATTTGAAGTTTCTGCTGCATGTTCCACTGAGAACGAGTAATTCGTACCTGATCCGGCTATACGCAGTAACTGATCCAATTTCTGCAGTTAATCAGTTGCTTGACAAGTATTGTGCTAAGTTGGAGGGTAGCAGCCATCCTTGGCTACCTCTACTCTCGTCACTTCGATTGATGTGTATGTGTGTTTTCTTTGTCTGTACCATTAAGTATGTTGTTTTTTTTTTTTTTCTTTTCTACTGTTTTTTCCATCAATTTCTGTGCTTATGATGGGCGTACAATTAAATTAAATTAAATTAAAAACCTTATATGTTAATCATGAGGAACCAGTATAACTTATAACCCTTGCCCTGAGGGCTTAGGGAGGGTTGTCATTCCCAAAGGCATAATTACTGGACCCTTCAACGTTATTGAACAAAATGGTAAAATGGGTTAAAAATTGCCTTGGTCAGAAAAAAAGGAAAAAAATAACACATCGTGCCCACATCGCTCTTAGGCAGCACTATTGCGCTGTCTATAATTTCTGGTCGTTTTGAGCTTTAATTATAACAGGAAATTATTTCTGCTATTTTGTTTCTGCATTATTATGTTTTTGGACTATTTTGAATAAAACGGCTACCTCACAATTTCGATCAGATGCCTTTGGCGAAAAGAGGGCGTCAGGAGGCTGGGGGGTCTACTTGCCCTCCTATCATTTTTTACTCTTAAAAGGGAACTATAACTTTCAATTTCGAATCAAATGACCCTCCTCTGCAGTTTATAAGACCACCCCTTCCATAAGAACCTTATATGCCCCCAGGTCATAACACAACCCTTGCCTCCAGGATCTGGGGGGGGGGGGGGTGTCACCTCGAAGGCCTTGTTATATTATCTTTGGACTTCGTTTTGAACAAAAAGTTTATATCAAACGTTCTATCAGATTCATTTGGAGAATAGGACGTGGGGGGGGGGGGGGCTAGTTACCCTCCAATCACTTTTGACTCTCAAATAGGGCAATAGAACTTCTAATTTTCAATCAAACGAGCCCCCTCCAAAGTTTATACGACCACTTCTTTCATAAAAACCTTGTACGTTAATAATGGGCAACTAGTATAATTTATAGCCCTTGCCCTGAGGACTGTTGGAGGGGGGGGGGTGTCATCTTCAAAGATTTAGTTACTGTACCTTTTAGTTATCCTCAACAAAATGACTATCTCAAAAATTTGCTTGGATGTGTTTTGGGAAATAATGGGGGGGGGCCTGGTTGCCCTCCAATCACCTTTGACTCTTAAAAAGGGCACTATAACTTTCAATCTCAGATCAAATAAGTCCCTTTCGAAGAACGACAACTCCTGCTATACAAAGTACCTTGGCCAGAAAAAAAACAACAAGAAAAATTTTATATTATGTCCAAATCGCTCTTTACATAGGCAGCGCTATTGCGCTCTCTATGATTTCCAACATTTCCCGTGAAATATTTTTAGCACAGAAGTAAATGTGCCTTTCATAACTTTGTCGTAAGACAAAATAGAATTATGTTGCAACTAGATTTGGGCAAACAATTCTTGGCTTCTAATATATGGAATACACGAAAATTATAATAAAAAAAATATATCCTAAAAATTATAAATTATAACATAAATTTTGTGTTCCCTCTGTAAGTTGTCAGTATTTTACTTTAATTTGGCATTAAACTGGATGGATGAAAAAGTTATAATCAACAAATGAAATGACATCATTTTTATACAATCCTAAAAAGGGCTTATCCCAGATTTGCCTCTCAATTACTCGGACTATCTTTCTTGGCTTTTTCTACAGTTAGCCATGTCTTGATGCCTACTGCAAAATAATTGATTTTCAATTCAAATCAACGGAAATATAATTTTAAGAAAATTATAATAAAAAATTATAATAATACGATCATCTTTTATTTATAATACAAAAGTGAAAACATTTCATTAGTACTTTAACTAACTTTTACCATTTCTCTTCTTTTTTCCCATTTCCTCCAACCAATAAAGACGGGGATATTTCATCCAGAGAAACGCCTTTAACTGAGAAAAGTCTTGAAGCTCGTTCACTAAGACTTCCACCACATTTCATACCACGCCTTTGTAGCTCAATTTTCAGGGCTTCAAGACCAAGAGGTTCCAATTCTTCAGCCGAATTATACATTTCTAAGCAGATTTCTACTACTTCTTTCTTAATGTCACTAGTTCGGACTGGATCCTGCTAAAAATAAGATACATATTACATAAGGCTGGTGTTTACAATTTTACATAACCAAGATATAATATGAAGTTTTATTTTATCACAAATATGGAAGTACGTCAAAGGCTCCAGTTCACTGAAAACCATTCTCACTAAAATCAAGAAACAACAACTGCACTGGTTCGCCCACGTCAAGCAAATGGAGCGGAACCGCCTCCGGAAAATCGCCCTCGAAGAATCCCTCTATGGCCTTCGTCCACGAGGCGGACCACGAAAATGATGGATGTAGAACTTCCACTTCGACAACGTCAAGGTAGTCCAGTTATCACGTATCGCACCAGACAGAGCAATGTACCGAGCCCTTACGCATGAGCTAGCAAGAGGAGTGGCCGCAAAACGTCCCACGAGGATGGTCGGGACCTAAGTAAGTAAGTAAGTTTAGGAAAGTAATTCTATAAAAAAAACTTCAAGCGTTTTAAGATTCTTTGTGAAAGTTTTCAAGCCAAAGAAAAACATAGAAGAGCATCCTCGATTTGTTCAGACAAAATTTTCTTCTTATTCCTTGAATGTTTCAAATATTTAATATTCTAGCAACAGTGCTACTGACTATTTTAAATTTAACTCCCCGCCCTTTGCTCCGAAATATTAATTTCTGCCTCTGGCAGGTTAAAGAATAAGATATGTTCATGTACAACATAAATAATTTTTTGGCCATTCGTTTTTATTTAACAAAGACGTTTATTCATTTTTAGCCTTTTAATTTTGCCTTTGACGGAACATTTTCCAAGGAAGTTTTTAGACATGGTCCCCATTTTTATCCGTCTAGATTCCAAACACACAACGTCTCGTAGGGCGTTCCCATTTCAAACTTTCAAAGTATTAAATACTATTAAATTTTATGTTCCCTCTGTAAGTTTAAAAATTTTTTATTTCATCCGGCAGCTGAGTTTCAGCTTTATCCAATAATTGCATTAAATTTTGAAATTTGCTCATAATTTTTTTTCTGGCTGAAAAATACTAGCTGAAATGGGACTTCTTGTCACATTTCTTTAAGAAAGATTGCTAAAACACGAGGGAAGTTGAATTTTAATGAGAAGTATATGTGAAAAAAAAAACAATAAAAACAAATGAATAACAAAATTAAATTAGAAGCGAAAATGACAGAAGCAGATATTTCGGCAAGGACATCCGCCAAGCCGTCTTCAGTACTAAAAAAAAGGAAAAAAAAAAACTAACCTTTGAAGCAAAATCGAACAGAGCAGAACAAACACTGCATAAAAAAAGGCCAGAATAAATGTAAGACAATTCAGCTATTACTTTGGGCAAGAATTCTCTGCTCAGCAATTGAGTTAGCTTGCCTACTGACCCGATTTTATTTATAAGTGCGGTCAGAAGATATTAATTTAAACAGAGGAAAAATGTTATTTAGATCTTTTAATGTTAACTTATTGTAACATTGAGTTTCTAGGAATATCTCCAGCTCCTCTATTTGAAGCAAGGTCTCAATTTATGTATTTTTCAATTTCAATTGTCTCCGAAAAAGACTGTCGTAAGCCACTTGCTATAGATGCTAAAGTTGCCTCACTGAAAATAACTAGATGATCTGAATTTTCAAAGATGTGGAGGGCCAAAGCAGGATCAAAATCGTCTTTTTTTTCACATCTCTGAGAAATCTTGTGTTCATGCAGTCTGTAAACACCATTATTCAATTAACACCACAACAACCCTTGCTCTGGGCTCTGGGGGGGGGGGGGTATGTCAACCCCAGAGGAATTATTATATGATATTTGAACTGTTTTGAACAAATGGCTATCTCAAAATTTCGATCGGATGCATTTGGGGAAAACGGGGCGTGGGGAGCTAGTTGCCCTCTGATCACTTTTGACTCTTAAAGAGCGAACTGGAAATTTCAGTTTCCAATCAAATGGGCCTCCTCCAAAGTTTATACGACCACTCTTTCCAAAAAACCTTACATGACCCAGGGTCATAACTACCCTAGTACCCGGGTTAGGGGAGAAGGGTTGTGTCAACTATAAAAGAATTGTTATATGATCTTTGGATTATTTTGAACAACATGGTTATCCCAAATTTTATCGGATGCATTTGGGTCAAAGAGGGCGTGAGTGGGAGCTAGTTTCCCTCCGATCACTTTGAATCGATCACTTGAACAAGGGCACTAGAACCTCTCATTTCCAATGGAATGGGCCCCTCTGAAGTTTACATGACCAATCTTTTCCACCTGGGTATCACTGTGAGTGCGAGTATGAGTGAGTGAGAATGACTGAGTGAGTATGAGAGTGTGTGAGTCCTCCTGTGAGTTTGAAAAATTATATGACCACCCTTTCTATAAAAACCTTATATACCTCCGGGGCATAACTTAAAACACTTGCCCCGAGTTCTCGTGGGTTGTATCGACCCCGAAGCAGTTGTTATTTGATCTTTGTACTATTTTGAACAAAAAGACTATATCAAAATTTCGATCAGATAGAGTTGGGGAAAAGAGGGCGTGGGGGCTAGTTGCCCTCCGATTACTTTTGACTCTTAAAAAGGCACTAGAACTTTCAAATTTCAATCAAATGAGCCTCCTCCAAAGTTTATACAACCACCTCTTCCATTAAAACCTTATATGCCCCCGAGGCGTAATTTAAAACCCTAGCTCCCTTGTGTCAACCGCGAAGGCATGGTTTTATGATCTTTGGACTATTTTGAACAAGATAGTTTTATTTCATAATTTTGATGTAAAGAGAGATGTAAAGAGATATTTATTTAAAAAAGATCACTATTACAAGCCCACAAAGGGCCGAATTCGGACTTTGGAGTCGACAATATAAATGGTTGCACTAAAACTGGCAAAAATGCAAAGAACAGCAACGAAATAGAAAAATCATAATGAACAATCATTTAAAAGTCAATAATCAAAACTGTAAAAAGTCAATTAAAAAATTAAAAAGATAAAAACTGGTTAAACCAAACGTAAACAAATACAAATCAGAAAAAGAATTAGAAAGGGCATAAAAAAGGGGGAATAAGCAAAAATACACAAAAAGAAGAGCGAGACATAAATACATTTAAATTAAAAGGGATACTAAGAAAGTGTCAATAATACAACTACAGTAAGTGAATAAAAGAGTTAAAAACACATAAAAACAGGTCAAAAAAGGGGGGGGGGGACAAACAAATAAAAAAAATAAATAAATAAATAAACCCCCATAAAAAGAACGA
This sequence comes from Artemia sinica, assembly GCA_027921565.1. Classification (NCBI taxonomy): domain Eukaryota; kingdom Metazoa; phylum Arthropoda; class Branchiopoda; order Anostraca; family Artemiidae; genus Artemia; species Artemia sinica. The sequence goes on from CM051262.1 coordinate 25,126,680, forward strand.
AAAATAAAATATAAAAAATTACAGGGGGAACTGAAAAAAGGGGGGGAGGCAAGCAAATGAGTGCAAGAACCTGGGCAGTACCATCAGCTAATAAACAAAAAAGAAGGGAAAAAAAACTGTTGAGACATTTTATTCATTTTTTTTCTGTAATGAAGGGGACAAAAGTTCTTTCGTATCTGGAAGTAACGCAGCGAATGGGGGACAAAGCAGGGATGGGCTCAGAAACAGCTCGAGGCGGCCGTAATCTGGATGGGGAGTGACGTTTGGGGAAAATACTTGCCGTCCGAGGGTTTGTTATGGCATTTTTGGCAAAACGGAGGCACAACGAAACCCTCCTTTGCTCCAGGGTTTTCAGACTAGCTTTTTTTAGGAGCAGAGAGTATGGCACCTTGCCTTCTTTGAAAATTATTCGCAAAGCCCTTTTTGAATTGATTCGATTTTTTTCCGATTTTTCGCGAGAGATACCAGGGTGCCAAACTGGACAAGCATATTCTAGATCGGGCGGACAAAAGACGTGTAAATTTTTAAGGAGTGGGAAGGGGGACGCTGAATTTATTTAGGAGCTTAAGGAGAGCGATAGACACATTAGCTCTATGGATGATGTCTTTAACGTGGATATCCCACTTTAAATTTGAAGAAATTGTGACGCCAAGTAGTTTAAATGAGGACACAGAAATTTCAGGAGGGATAGGATTAAGAAAATAGGGCGAGGATTTGAGGAAACAAATGGGCATTATCATGGACTTAGAGGGGTTTACTGTCAGGTCTAAGTCTAAGGCCTCGTCTCCAATTTCATTTAGGATACTCATAGGGTCGGTTATTAAATTTCTGAAGCAAGTTTCAACAACCGTTAGGTCATCAACAAATTTCCATCGGTCAGGAAATTCCTTTGCGAGGCTGTTGATCATTACTGAAAAAACGAGGGGACCTAGGAGAGTACCTTGGGGTACGCCATTGTGGACAGGGAGAGGATTTGAATAATGGTTTTGGTATTTGACAACTTGCGATCTATTTGTTGAGGAGGAGGCAACTAATTTCACCAGTAACGAATCAATATTGAACTCGTTGACAAGTTTACCAATAAAATATTGTGGTTAACAAGGTCGAAAGCTTTCTGAAGGTCGATGGAAATTAAATTTAGCCAGGAATTAGGCTTTTCAAAGATTTTCACGATGTGATCAATAAGAGAAACGAGGTGGGATTTTTTCCTTTAGCCAATCTGCAAGTAATCCTTCAAAAAGTTTCGAGAAAATAGGAGTAAGAGTAATAGGACGGACGCCTTCAAAACCAAGCTTTCCGTTTTTCTTTTTCAAAGGGGTTATGAAACCCTCTTTCCAAATTGTTGGAATTTGCCCAGACTCGGTAATCTTGTTAAACAGGAAACACAAGGGCTTAGACAAAAATCGCCGAAGGCACTAATAAGAGGAATGGGGATATCCAAAGGACAAATACTTGTTTTTCTTAGTTTTTGAATTCTCGGATTCATTTGGGGTAAAGAGGGCGTGGGGGAACTAGTTGCGCTTCCTTCACTTTGAATCTTAAGAAAGGTACCTGAACTTCTGATTTCCAATCGAGTGAGCCTTTTCCGAAGCTTATACGGCCACTTTTTCCCACCTGGGTGTGAGTAGGTGTGAGTATGAGTGGATGAGTGAGCAAGTGAGTGAATAAGTGAGTGGGAGTGAGTTTGTGAGCCCCCCCCCCCCTGTGAGCGTGAAAGTTTATAAGACCATCCCTTTCAAAAATACTCAAATAATTGCCTTTTTTTTTAAGATAAATGTGAGTACGAACACAAACAAAACAATAAAAAAAAAAACTTATAAAAGGAAAACCAATACAAGATTTTCAAGAATTAAATCCTTGACCCTAAGGACTTTTAACTTGAAAATTCTAGACCGATCACAAAATGTTCTGGTATATCAAAACTGAAAACGTCTAGTTCGATTTTTGATTTCTCTCGATTACTCTTCTACTTCCGCAAAGCTTCCCTTTCCCAAGTAGTTTCTACTGTTTCTGCTGCTTTTTCTAATATTAATCATTTGCTACTGTAGATAAATGTGACTATCCCTCCTATAGTTGTGCTACTGTTATTCCAACCTGGTGTAAGAATTTCACTTTCCCCTTATAGATTCTATTTAGTAGAATGGTACTTCGATTATTGACACCCTTTCGTTTGTATCAGTGCGCTGTTGCCGATACTTGTAAAACGGCCCAGTTTGATAATGGGGATATTGCTGCAAACCGAGGTAGGTATAATAGACGTGCTCTGGCCAAACTACACTCTATCTTTAGTGAACACTCTGTTCTATATGTTTTAGGTTTCTACCCAATTCTTAAGATTGGTAGTTAGAATTCGGACAAACTGTTTTGAGTTATGTAAATTCCGTCTCTATCTTCCTGTAAACAAAAAACCGGTTTCTAGTGAATAATTTGAGTGTTTCGGATATTTTATCAGAGTTGGATATAGAGTATAGGAATCTCTAGGGTATGGCTTATGCGCATTTGTCCTCTTGCTATCCTCTTATCAAACGTCTCCGTTGATTTCGTCCTTACATATTTTTCTCTTATTGTTTATTGTTGCTCAACCTTTATAGATATTTACAACCTCAACCTTTACAAACTCAACCTTTATACACATTTTTCTCTGATATTTCTCGTTTTTCTTCTTGTATTTTTTTATGATGAAAAGGCAGTTTTGTCTTGTTCATCATTTAAATTAGTGTCATTTTATCATTTTATATTTTATTTTATATTGTTTATTGTTGCTCAACCTTTATAGATCTTTTGTATAAAATAAGTAAATGACACAGAGCTGTCATAGCTAGTGAAAAGTCGCTATTCACAATTTTTTCATATTAATTTTATTCTATCTTTGTAATCAGTTTTAGTTATATCTAAATCCTTAGTCCGTGAGGGCAGGGGGTCGAACCCTGATTATCACTAGTTATTTGGTGAGGAGCAAGTCAACGGTATGACTCTGTAAGCTCAGTCAGAATCAACCCAGCTCAAAAAGGATGCCTAAAAAAAGCTGGGGGAAAAACACGTGGAGCGCCGGATGATTTGTCACCAGCCACGCATTGATCTCCCGGCCAAAGGCAGAGAATCAGGAGGTCTGTACCTGCACTACGTAAACCATTAGTCAGACTCTTCAATTGAACATGATAGACCATGAAATATTCGCATTCTTGTTCCAACAAGTCCGTTCTAATAGCGGGGAATCGAACTGTTTTTTATTTCTTGATACTTAAATTTCTATTTTAGACGTGTTTTTACTACAGATGTGTGCCTACATTTTATTTTATAGTGTAATAGTAAAGAAAAAGAACAGACACGAAAGAGAGCTAGCCAATAATTATAGCTAAAAGTTCAGTTCGCAATTAATGCCAACTAAACTTGTTTGGATAGCTTTTCTTCCTTGTTTAGATAGTCTTGTTCGAACAAATTTCCTGACCCGAATATTGTCAAATAAACGTTTCGGCAAAGAACAATAAGTGAAAATCAAGCTCTGCTATATTCTTTTGTTTCTTATAAAACATAATGCTTCTAAAACGAAATCAGCTGCCTTTTTTCGGATTATACTGTTTTTTGACTGGGTGGTATGTCTTCAAAGAATAGGAATTTTTACAGGTTTCATTCTGGCTACTCACTTATCTGTACACGACGGTGACGTCCCATTCGAGTATCAGGTGTAAGGGGAATTAATTGAAATTGAAAGTTAAGTGTAAAGGGAGTTAATTGAAAAATAAACACACCTCTTCAGATGTTTCTGTGGTCGGCAGGGCAATTTCACCATCGACTTCAAGCTTCACATCTTCAGAGCCAACGACAGAAAACACAGGGTTTTTATTACATTCAGCATTGACGGGTTCGTTCTCTTCAACTTTAACCTGCATCATAGCCACCTCTGTCTTCACAGAAATTCCTGGTTCAATATTTTCCTCTACGTGATGGGGAGTAACTGGTTCAATTGATGTGGAACTGGACTCAGATATTAGAAAAGGTTCAGCTTCTATGCTAGCTTCCCCAACTTCAGCCTCGGAGTCAATGGAAGAATCAGAATCGTCGTCCACACCAGTCCTTTAAAATCAAAAATGGTTAAATGGCCAAAAAACATATTATACGACATCATTAATGACAAGATTATTTTAAAGAAAAACGGATATGCAGAAAACATATGAGAGTAAAAAAGAAACTTTAAAAAATAAAATTCTCTAAAGAGGCTTTAAAAAAATAAATACTTTCCCTACTGACCACATAAACTGCAGTTTTTTAGTATGAAAAAAAAAACTATTGTAGATGAAAAAAGCGTTAGACTAGAAATAGAGTGTAGGAAGACACAAACTAGTTTACAACTATTCAAGGACCTTATGACACAACATCTATTAATGTGAACATAACAACCAAGTCACCATTATTACCTCCATGACTATCTCAACACAAGAAACTCAAAAAATCTGGTGTTTAGTCGTGACCTCCCCAAACTTCTATTTTTAGTGTAAAAAAAAAATCAATTTTTCTTAATAGTAGGGATTGTTTTTGGCTTTTTTAGCGTATTTGGAGATAAAAGCTTCATCAAAAATTAGTTTTTTTTTTTTAATGTTTTAATTTTAATCTTCTTCTTGGTTAATCTCGTAATCAATTTTCAACCTTCGTACTAATATCACTTTTTATGCAATTAAGTTGAAGCAAATTGAACTCTTTGAAACGAGATTTTTCACATAAATTCAGTCACTGTTCATATGCTAAACTTTCCACAGTACGTAATGTTTCGGGGGGGGGGGGGGGGGTTGAGAGATCACACATACACTCTCTGCCTCCACTACACATCCTTGCATAATTAATACGGATTAAAAATCCTTGCACGGCCCCGACTTAAACAAGGCAGGATCCTATCTTCAACCCAAAATTAAACGGTTGAGTGGGGGGGGGGGGGGTGGAAGGGCGATGGTTATTTTGGTTCCGATTCAAACATAGCACAACATCCTTACCTCTCTGCTAAAAAGCTGGCGGTGCAGAGGACATAGGAGAGCAACAGGCCCACTTTTGTGCTCTGTTGATACTAGTTTGACTCCGGTCCAAACAAGCTACAAAACATCAGCCTTTCTGCTACAAAGTTAGCGATGGAAGGATATGATTGTTAGAGAAGCCACAAACACATTGGGATTGGTCCATCATAAAAATCTTGAATGATTTTAGCTCAAACACGGCACCACACGCAAACTTCCTGCTAAAAGTTGGTATGGTAGTGGGGTGAAGAGTGTCAAAGCAGTTGCTTGCGGACCGAATATCATGTATTACAATCAAATCATTGTCTATTCATAATTTGAACTTCATCAGACCACAGGGTAAAGGCGAAATCCGGATTAGAATATTTGGGTTTCGACCTAAGCCGACAAAACTAAATGCTAGCATATAAAAGGGGGTTACAAAAAAAACATGCAGGGACATTAATGGTAATTAAACATAAGGTTGACAACCTTAATTGCTATGAAACATAAACATGATTAATAATGAATGCAAAAGCAACAACATATTTACAAGACAAGACATTCGCTTATAGTTAATAAAAACTTTTTAGCAGGCCCTCTTTAAATCCTACGTTTTTATTTTATCTTTTGGTTGTTCTGGTGCATTGCCCCCCCTCCCCCTATCCCTTCCTGCAACCAAAGTATTAAACAATTGTACAGGAGCAGCAATAGGATCTCTTTATGTCAGGATCTGCTATGTCAAGGCAGCAATCTGGAATCTTTGTACGCATAATACTCGCAAAAATGAAAGAAAATGAAAATTTTAAAACTGAAAGTAAACACTAACGGTAAAACTCCTCCTTTTTTCTTTGGTTTTTAGCCTTTTATCTATAATCGAGCAAATTTTCACACACTAGTAGACTCAACCATCAAAATTACAAATAATGAATTTTTTTTCTGTTTAGGATCAGCCAAAATATTATACTCTGTTGATGCACATGTTGTAATTAAAACTTAGCTTTTAGAGTTTCGGTTTCTATTGACAGGGGTCGATTTTACTTACAGTTCGTTAGTACGAACTGCTTGATCCAAAGCTCTCTTAAATATGAGGGAGGCTACCGCTGCTCCTTTAACCCCGATTTTTTACATTTCCACGATTTTCAAGGAAATTTATTCAAATAAATCTTTTCAAATCAAATAAACTGAAACAATAATTAAAAACATATTATTTTTATAAGGTACAGAAAAACAAATGTTATGAAAAACATAGAAACTGGCTACCCGAGCTGCACATTCGGCAAGCGTAACTGATCCCAGAGTATATATATATATATATATATATATATATATATATATATATATAGTATATATATATATATATATATATATATATATATATATATATATATATATATATATATATATATATATATATATATATATATATATATATATATATATATATATATATATATATATATATATATATATATATATATATATATATATTATATATATATATATAATATATATATATATATATATATATATATATATATATATATATATATATATATATATATATATATATATATATATATATATATATATATATATATATATATATATATATTATATATATATATATATATATATATATATATATATATATATATATATATATATATATATATATATTATATATATATATATATATATATATATATATATATATATATATATATATATATATATATATATATATATATATATATATATATATATATATATATATATATATATATATATATATATATATATATATATATATATATATATATATATATATATATATATATATATATATATATATATATATATATATATATATATATAATATTATATATAAACCGAAAGTCTGGTTTTTGGTTTAACTACTGTCCACTTTAATAGCATTTCCATAGTTATCCGAAATGTGAGGGGAGCCATTGCCCCCCTCAAATAGATATACTATACCATAAACTGTAACATGTACTTCATAGCAATGCTTTAAAATTAGAATTAGCCCCTGAAAGAGGTGCATAACTTAATTGTTTGAGGGGTAACTTTCAAGTGCCATTGTTTTTCAAATCGTGCTGTTAAAACTTTTCAAGAGAGGGGGAGGATAGCTGCATAAATATTTTTCATGGTATAAATTCCTGGGGATGTATTTCTTTGGAGGAATACATGACAAACTTTACATGACAAAATATGAGCAATGTTTCATTTTTTCCTGTTTGCTTTTGGTGTTTTTAGCAGGAAACTGTCAATGGAAAGGAATAAAAAAAATAAAAAATGGTTAAACTTTACATGACAAAATATGAGCAATATTTCATTTTTCTGTTTGTTTGTTGTTGTTCTTAGCAGGAAACTGCCGATAGAAATCAATAAAAATAGAGATAAATGTTAGTTAAAACTTGCCTGTTAAGACAATAAGAGAAGATTTTGCATCGATACATAGACTGAACCGTATAATACTGCGTTGTTGGCTACACTATAGTACCCTAGAGGGGAAAAAATGGTTTTTAGTTTGTATCTCATAAGGCGATATCTTTGTTTTTTAGTAATTAATTAAAAAACCTTTTCCACAAAATAAGTTTTTCAAAGAAAAGTAAAGAACTCTATTAAACCAAAACTGAGCAAAAATAAAATCAAATAATCAACCAATCTACTAACATTTATTAAAGTTATGAAAGTAAAAACATTTATAATTTTTTTAGTAAAGTGCAAATTATGTTCTGGCCTTGGAAAGGCATAGGGGTTTTGAGCCCTACACATGTTAATCTCTGCTCGTTGAGTTTGACTCAGTTAATTATTGTAATTTCTGTTCGTTTTGGGTTTCCTTTATTTATCGATGCTGATTTGTCGTAGTTTCACGCTTGTAAATTAATTTGATTTTATATTTGATCATTTTTGGTTTAATGGAGTTCTTTACTTTTTTTGAAAAACTTATTTTGTGGAAAAAAGTTTTTGTAATTAATTTCTGTTCGTTTTATATTGACATAGTCTTTTCAGGGAAAAAGAAAATAATTCTTTAAATCTTTTCATTTCTTAAGACTTTATAGTTTGGCCTGCTTTTTGTATGCTGGAGAAAAATTTTCAGCAATTTTTAACAGCACACACCCTTTTAAAAATCTGGACACAAATAGCAGTGTTTAATTTAGTTCCATACCTCCTATAGTTGACCTGAAATAGAAAACTTGATGTCATTCACAAAAAAAAATCTGTTTACTTTCTTTGATAGCTTGGATACACTTACGCTATTTTGATTTGGGTTAAATTTTAAGAGCAGAAGAAGCCCCGAAAGTTTGAACCATAATACCCTCAGTCATTCTTGGGATACTGCTGAGATGCCTTATTGGGAATTATTATTATAACACAGTGCATTTGGATTTAATCTTAAGGCAACATTTAGCTTTTAAACATAATGGGCGAATGGGAGGGTGGTCGTGAGAGGGGGACTAGTTGCCCTCCAATCACGTTCGACTTTTAAAAAGGGCATTAGCCCTTTCTATTTCAATCGAATGAGCCCTTTTCGAAGTTCCTAAGACAACTCCTCGATACGAAGTGCCCTGGTCTAAACAAAAAAAAAAAAAAAAAAAAAATAATAATATGTTGTACCCAAATTGATCTTTACTATAAAAATGTCAAGCCTTCCGATCACTTTCGACTATTGAAAAGTGCACTAGCCCTGTAAATTTCCACTCGAATGAGCCCTTTTTGAGTTTCTACGACAACGCTTTCTACAAACACCTTATATGCCCCCAGAGCATAAATTATATTTTTTATATACAGCCCCCTGAGGGCTGTGAGGGGGTTGTCATCCTCAAAGACCTAATTTCCAGAACTTTCAACTACGTTAAAAAAAATAGCTATCTCAAAATTTCGATTGGATGTGTGTTTGGGAAAATGGTGGGCATGTGTTTGGGAAAAGAGGGTCGTTAGTTGCTCTCCAATCACTTTCAACTATTAAAAAAGGCACTAGCCCTTTCAATTTCAATCGAATGAGCCCTTTTGCAGTTCCTAGGACAACGCTTTTAATAAAAACCTTATATACCCCAAGGGCATAACTTACAACCCTTGCCCTGAGGGCTGGGGGGGGGTCATCCTCAAAGACCTAATTTCCAGAACTTTCAACTACGTTGAAGAAAATTGCTATCTCAAAATTTTGATTGGCTGTGTTTGGGGTAATAGTGGGCGTGAGAGGGGGGTTAGTTGCCCTTCAATCACTTCCGACTATTAAAAATGGCAATAGCCCTTTCAATTTCCAATCGAATGAGCCCTTTTTGAAGTTTCTACGACAAGGCTTTCTATAAAAACCTTATATGCCCAGGGCATAACTTACAACCCTTGACCTGAGGGCTGTGAGGGGGGTCGTCATCCTCAAAGACATAATTTCTGGACCTTTCAACAACGTTGAACAAAATGGCTATCTCAAAATTTTGATTCGATGTGTTTGGGAAAATGGTGGGCGTGAGAGGGGGGTTACTTGCCATCCAATCACTTTCGATTATTAAAAAGGGCACTAGCCGTTTCAATTTCCAATCGAATGATTCCTTTTTGAAGTTTCTACGACAACGTTTTCTATATAAAAAAAAACTTATATACCCCCAGGGCATAACTTATAACCCTTGACCTGAGGTTTGTGGGGGGAGAGTCATCATCAATGACATAATTTCCAGACTTTTTAACTACGTCGAACAAAATGGCTATCTCAAAATTTTGGTTGGATGTGTTTGGGGAAATGGTGGGTGTGGGAGGGTGTGTTAGTTATCCTCCAATCACTTTCGACTATTAAAAAGGACACAAGCCCTTCTAATTTCCAGTCGAATGAGCCCTTTTTGAAGTTTCTACAACGTCACTATCTATAAAAACCTTATATGCCCCCAGGGCAAAACTTACAACCCTTGCCCCAGGGGCTCTGAGGGGGTTATCATCCTCAAAGACTTAATTTCTAAAACTTCTAACCAAGTTGAACAAAATGGCTATCTAAAAAATTTGATTGGATGTGTTTGGGGAAAAGGTGGCCATGAGAGGGGGGTTAGTTGCCCTCAAATCCCTTTCGACTATTAAAACGGCACTGGCCCTTTGAATTTCCAATCGAATGAGCCCTTTTTCAAGTTTCTACGACAAAGCTTTGAATAAAAACCTTATATGCCCCCAGGCATAACTTACAACCCTGAGGGCTGTGGAGGGGGGGGGGGAAAGTGTCATCCTCTTAGATATAATTTACGGACCTTTCAACTACTTTGAACAAAATGGCTATCTCAAAATTTTAATAGGATGTGATTTGATAAATGGTGGGCATGGAAGGGGTTTTATCTGCATTCCAATCACTTTCGACTATTAAAAAGGGCACTAGCCATTTCAATTTCCAGTCAAATGAGCGCTTTTTGAAAATTGTACGACAACACTTTCTATAAAAAAAAAACCTTATAAGCCTCAAGGGCATAACTTACAACCCTTGCCCTGAGGGCTGTGGGGGGGGGGGGGGGTTGTCATCCTCAAAGACCTAATTTCCAGAACTTTCAACTAGTTTGAACAAAATGGCTATCTCAAAATTTTGATTGTATGTGTTAGGGGAAAAAAGGTGGGCGTGAAGAGAGGGGGTAGTTGCCCTCCAATGACTTTCGACTATTAAAAAGGGCACTAGGCCTTTGAATTTCCAATCGAACGAGCCTTTTCTGAAGTTTCTACGACAACGCTTACTAGAAAAACCTTATATGCCCCCAGGGCATAACTTACAACCCTTGCCCTGGGGGCTGTGGGGGAGTGCCCTCCTCAAAAACATAATTTCTATTCGGAAATAAACTACGCTGAACAAAATGGCTATCTGAAAATTTTGATTGGATGTGTTTGGGGAAATGGTAGGCGTGGAAGGGGTGTTAGTTGGCTTCCAATCGCTTTCGACTATTAAAAAGGGCACAAGCCACTCCAATTTCCAATCGCATGAGTCCTTTTCGAAGTTTCTACGACAACTCCTTCGATACGAAGCGCCCTGGTGTAAGACCAAGAAAAAAAATAATACATTGTACCCACATCGTTCTTTACTTAGGCAGCCCTATTGCGCTGCCTATGATTTTTTTTGGTCCTACTATGAGAGTTGTTATTTACTTTGGGTACAGTTCAAAGCACAAGTAAAAAAGAGAAAAAAAAAAACAACAAATATTCTATTTAGCCTTTTATAACTAACTTTACAATATTGGTGATAATGCTAGATGTCATTGGTTATTTCTAATTTAGGAAAACATGTAAGGTTCAACACATTGAAATTCTGCATCAAAGATTAAAAAGCTTGAAATTGTTTTTTAAAAGCCCAAAAAAACTATTTGTAACAGACAAACTTAGGATAAAAAAACTATAATAAGCAACAAGGCAATAAACTGAAAGATACCGCCAATTAACCAAATAAACCCTTACTAGAAATAATAGGAGCACACCCACGGGGGGGGGGGGCTATAGGCGCTGTAGCCCCCCCCCCCCTCCCCTCAAGAAAAAAATACATTCTGTTTTTGAATCCGCTAATGGTGGACACATCGCATATTGAATACTGATTTGCGGGAGTTACATTTCACTACAACTACGAAATAAATAGCTGCATTCCTTTTCCTAAGTAATGCAGTAAAAAATAAAACAAAACGTATTTCATATATTCCAGACTCCGCAAAGGAACATTCCTCGCGCGCACTTGCTTTGTTTGTTTGTGGTGACGGGTGGAAAAAAAAAACGGTTTTCCCCTTCCACAACCAAACCCCAACTACGTGCGGCCAGCAGCAAGCCTCACCCATTCGCCTTCTGAGGTCTGTGTCAGTGTTTGGCTCAAGTTCTTTGTTCGCGTAAAGTAATTTGTTATGGGTTTTTATTAGTGACAGAGATTACAAGTGCAAGCGTTTAGTGTCAACTCTTATGTTTTCACTATGAAACGGCTTTTTGAAGGACTATTTTGGCAAAAATGAGAGTGTTAGAGTGCGGCGGCAAGGCAAGTGTATATGTTATATTTACATTCACTTGACACGAACTTCTTAGCTCGTCTTGTGTTGAGCTGGAAGGCACAGATCACTCACCACTACTCGCTGTGAGCTTATCGGCAGACTGAGACTATATTTTACCTTTGCTTTGAAACTCAGCTGTTTTTTCATTTTTTGCTGTGTACGATAAACTAGTTTAATGTTTATACTGATACCACGGATGTATTAGCATTTATCCGGCACAACTTACCGTGCCCAAATAAGATGGGTTTTTATTGGAAAATTAGTAAATTGAATAATTTTAATATAAATAATTTAAAAATGTAAATCTACTTGACAATAATTTTATTTATTTATCTATCGAGGAGATTAACAACGGTACCTGAAAACTAAAATGACAATAAACCATATAATTAAAATAAAAATGTAAAATAGTTTATGCTGTGACAAAAATAAAGTAATATGTTGGTGGATATGTTTATTAATATTAATTTGTTAGATGTTTTGGTTAATCGCGAAAATATAGAAAAACATTATAACACATTAACACATTTAAATAAAATAGTTCATACGGCGGGCTCAGTTTATTACAGTCAGTGGATTGGTAAATAATTTATTAAAATACACAAAAACTAACTTGGAGGAAATTGTGTAACTATTTGAACTTTACAGCAACTGAGCAGTGACAGTTAACAGTACAAAAATTAACAATACAAAAAGTTTTCCGTTTCTCACATTAAGGGTGGTTAATTTATTTTTTTTTAGTTTGGACAGCCTGATCGGAAGAAATTGACTAGTCCTGCTCTTGATGAGCTTGGTACCTCAGCCTCGAGCTCCAGCTAAACACCGGACAACGTCAACATACAATCAAGCAGTAAAATAGACATTCCTTTGTACAAAAATAAGTGGCTATCAGACACAGAGAAGTTACATGCTTTAGAAAACTGGTGGGCTCCATCTTCCAACTACAAATTTCCAGAGACGACTCATGGAAAGCAGGAGAGGAAGTTTTTGTGCTCCTGGTTGCAAAAGTATAATTTGTTGTCATATTCTGAGATAGAAAACCGGGCTTACTACACTTATTGTCAACCCTTTGATCCAGCTAAAGTGGGTATGAGATCATCCCAGAAAACAGGCCAGCTTGTCCAAGAAGGATTCCAAAACTGGAAAAAAGTTATTGAAAAATGTGAACCATATTCTCATTTACAATACCACAAAATATCCATGATCGATCTCAACAATTTGAAAACAGTAGTGGAAGGGAAGATGAATTCCATAGACACATCTTTAGATGTAGGCAAATCCAATCAGGCGAAAGAAAATGCGGAGAGGTTAAAATCCGTAATAGAAACGGTAGTTTTTTTTGTGGACGACAGGGAATAGCTCTTCTAGGCCACAGAGACTATGGAGACTTCAACTTAGACGCAATGCCAGATAATAATGAGGGGAATTTTAGAGCCCTATTGCAGATGCATCTTGAAGCAGGTGATGAAAAATATAGAGGCCATTTCAAGTCATGTGGCAAAAAACGCCACTTATATTAGCTGGAACATCCAGAACCAAGTCATTGATGCTTGTGAAAAAGTAATAAAAAGTCACATAGACATATTTGTTAAAGATGCAACTTTTTTCAGTGTGATAACTGATGAGACTACAGAAGTGTCGACTCAAGAACAGTTTTCATTGTCTGTGAGGCATGTCTCTCATAACATGAGGAATGGTTAGAAGATTAATGAAAGTTTTTGCAGCTTGTCTGGCGAGGAACATGTAGAAACACTGTTGAAAGGGTGCGATCTCAAAATAAAAGATCTGAGAGGACAAGGATATGATGGCGCATTAGCCTGAGCGGAAACGTCTAAGGTACCAGGCTGTTACGCAGAAACGTTGCCCGAAGGTAGTATATATATACTGTGCGTAACATAGCCTTAGTTTAACCAGTACAAATGCTGCAGACGTCAGATCTATCAGAAAACTGTTTTGGCACAACTGTAAAAAGTATGGTCTTTTTTTGACACACCAAAAAGGCAAAATCTCCTCCAGAGAAAAAAATTGAAACCCTAGCACCAAAAACTAAGAAACAAAAACTCAAACAGCTATGACCAACTAGATGGGTTCAAAGGCATGATGCTGTCCTCGGCGTGAAGGAGCTCTACAACCCTATCATTTTATCCTTAGAACAAATCAAGAAATCAAGTGGGATGATAAGGACACATCTTCAGGGGTCGATATCCTTTTGACAGCTATATGTCATTCAGAGTATTTTGTAGCTCTAGTATCAGCTGAAAAGCTACTCAACTACACTTTGGTATTGTGTCAAAAGCTAGAGTCAAGTAATGTGGATCTCAGGGCTGCTTTGAACTATGCTGACTATGTACTTCAGAGTCTGAAATCCCTAAGAGAAGAAGTTGATAAAGGTTTTTCAGTCTTGTAATGGCTAAGTTAAGGCTAAGGTGAGGCACAAAAAATGGCCAAATTGAATGAAACTTCAATTAGTATTCCAAGGATTGTTGGGAGGCAGACACACAGAAGCAATGTCTCAGCCGAACGCACAGAACAATTTTATAGAATTAACGTATTCATACCCTGGATTGAAAGTTTTATTTCCTGCATCGAAGAACGTCTCTTAAAGAAAAAGAACATTTTCAAAAGGCTTTCACTGCTTGCTTCATACTTATCCAGAGAATAGTGAAAAAAGTAAAGAGATGAAAGAGGCGTTTTTGAAGTTGATTGAAGTTTACGAAGATTTAGAAAACAACAACTTAAGCGTATTAATGGCAGAAACCAAAGTTTGGCAAGTTTTTCCCCAACGAAACGCACACCACGTCAATGCAATTGATTTTTGAAAATATTTGTAAAAAAAAAAAAAAAAAAACACCTTTCCAAACATCCATATCCTAAGATTTTTATCACTATACCTTTATCAACCAGCACAGCAGAGCACACTCCTTTTCCACTCTTCGGAGAATCAGGTATACCTAAGAAACACGATGTCTGAGAGTAGGCTAAGTTGCTTAGCCAATCTCAATATCCAAAGGGAAATTCAGTTGACATAGACAGTGTATTATCCATACTGACGAAGACCCAAAGAAGACTCAATTCTGTTTTGTAAGACAGCTGATATAAAAAGATTTTATCAAAATAAAACCTAAAATCTTATTCAATCTGCTGGGTTTTATCATTTACTCTAATAGACCCTACTCAAAACTTACATTCAAAGAGCTAAAATAAACTTAAAGCAATGCCGTAAAATACTGTTTTTTTCTAAGGAATTTTTTAAAAATTTTCCGTTGATTGGCACAGGACCCCTTGTCGCCCCCTCCCCGTAATTTATTTTCTGAGTACACCACTGAAAAAGAATATATGCCTTAGTTATTCTCAGGATTCTTACTCTCATTTTGTGTATTATACAAGCTAAATATAGGTGACTTACCACAAGTACTTTTTCTTCGCAACTTTTGTTTCATCATTCTCGCTTTTTCGTTTAATTGCAGTAGAGGAGGTTGATGGAAGGTTCATTGCTGAAAAAAAAATATGTTGCAGAAAAGTTCCAAAACAAAAACAAATTGTGTCTTAGAGATAGTATGTTTCTTAAATATTTACAGATTAAATATTATAGTATGTTCTTAAATATTTGACAGTATGTTCAATATAATTTTCCAATGTTTTATAAGGACCCTTTTCTCTAATACGGGTAACATTCTTTTTTTGGCTGTTTTGGTGAATCCCCCCCCCCCACCGCTCCCATGAAAAAATATTATGATACACTACACGAGCTGCAATAAGATTCAATTTTCTTTTTACGTTTTATTGTTTTTAGTTTAGAACGTGTCACCCTTTGCTTCATGAACTATGTTAAGGTATGTTAACAGCTTGGAGCCTTAATAGCATCAATAGAAGTTAAATTTCTACGAAAACATGCATACACTTTTGGAAAATTTATATCAGAAATTTCTGCTCGAATGGCTCTCTTTACCAAGATATATCTAGGCTTTGAAAGCAGACATGATAAAAGAGAGGTTGGATTAATTAAGAAGTATGCATTCTTACGATAAAAATGCATCGCAAGAATGTCTGCCTAGAAGACTATGGATTCCTCAGCCACTTTTCAATCTGTTAAGAAAATGTATCGTCTACACGAAATAAGAATGAAATATACACAACATCAGATTATACACTTTAAAAATTACAAAACATGACAGTAAAATATCTTAGAATAATTGAGGAAAGATGTTTTGAAAGTTGTTTCAAACAGTGTGTGTGTGCATATTTAAAACTTATGTCTATCTTCAGGGTTTTTTTTCTAATAGATGGAAGAATGCTAGAGTTGTCCCGCTGCATGAAAAAGGTAGTAAAATTATACTTTATTCCCTTTAGAGAATTTTAGAATTTCTCGTTTTGGAACATTTAGACTCCCTTCAGAGATTTATGAATGTGTCAGATTTTCAATAAGATTTCAAATTCCTTTCATAGCAAACAAGCTTAAATTAAATGAAAATCCAACATCTGAAACGACGAACTATTAAAGAAAAATATTGTAATAAATTAATAATCCCCAGTTCTTTCATTCATCATGCCTTTGATGATGGAACAGTCTTTCTTTTTTCGGATGGTATTGAGGTAGCCTTCTTTGTCCCACACTTAATCTAAGTTGTTTCATTCTCCGTTTTTTTCTTCTTTTTTGTCTTTTAATGCATGATGAAATCTATCTCTAATAGCAGTTAGTCATGTAGTCTTGGATTCTAAAATGGTCGGGTATGGTGACAAATACGTAACTGATCTGACCGCAAACAATCAACTAGATTGATGTTAAATATCGTGGGATACAGAGTTCCTATAATTTAAAAAATTTGCTATTTAATCTTCGTTGCAGAAAGTAGAGGAGCGATAAACAATCTACTAAATTTTATTGACAATGTCGGTAGCGATGGAGGAAACTTGTTTATGGAGGAAACCGTTGGAGGAAACGTTGGAGGAAACTTGTTTATGGATAGAATTCATTTCTGTTTACTATTCCATCAAAATAAAAGAAGGTAGATGCAAGGCGACTTTGATTTTGTGTAGGGGGAACACTTTTATCTGACCAAGACAAAGAGGTTACAGTATTTTTATGCTTGTCGTCTGACAGGCTAAGCTGCAAGTAGCAACTATAACTTTGCCTATAATTCTAAAAAAAAAAATTATACATAAAAAATATAAAACAAAATCTTATATAAAAAAATAGATAAAAGAATATAGACGAACATTTTTTTCCCAATACTTTCTTTAATATTAGGCCAAAAAAAAACTTTGACCACACACCACAAAAAATACCATTGCTACATTGAGTTACTAGAAGTCTTTCTTTAGCCTTACTGTAACTAGTACTTTAACTAGTAAATGTACTTTAGCCTGACTTTAACGAATAACATTGATCCACCTTGTCCCGTGCACCCTACTAACGCTTAAAAAACGTAAGGGTTACCAACGTAAGGGTAAAAACGTTAAAGAACGTAAGAGTAAACGTAACGCTTTCTCATATATTATTCATCGACTGCATTATCATTTAGAAAAGTGTCGCAATATCTCAAGATTTTGCAATCAAAATCTAAAAAAAATCGGATACACGCACTCTATCATAGTTTCAGAACTGCATCTTCTCAAGCTAAAACTGGAAAGTTGTAAAAAAATCTAAAAAAGATAAAAAGATAAAAGCTGTAAAAGGAAGATATTCCATGGTGAAGGTAACAAGCACTGGAAGGAAAAAAACAACATGATTCTGTGCTTGATTAACATTATCGTGCGCTATTTAGGATAATAAAACGTCACTGGAAATTGCCAGCTCTGATGATGAGTGTATTCATTATTATCGGTTAATTTCATACACCCCTCCCCCGTCCCTTCCCAACCAACACGAAACATCAAAACTAGCTTTAAATAGGTATACAAAAACTAGCTTTAAATAGGTATACTCTGTAGTTTAGACCTAGAACGTTTCTCTGATGTCACTATTTATTATCGTTTTTGTTTTGTAGCATCCGTTAACGGAAATGAAAACTGATAACAATACATAGCCTGACCTCTACTTATTATTTTGGAAACCGCTGGCGACACATATTACCTTTTTCAACGGATTCGTAGACCTTATCAGAAATTTCTGATCTCTGCTTATCATACGTTGGATCATGAAAACTCGTGCTTTGTCTCATGGCAAAGTTTTTCCAACTTCGCCTTTTTTCGTTCTTGTTTTTCTTTTTCACGATCAGCCTTCTTAGCAATCCAGTCTTTTAACCTAAAAATAAAACATGAAGTAAAATTTGTGAAGCTGAGACTTTTAAGGGAAGGAAATCCACAAGTAACTTGAAGTTTGTTCTCTCTCAATCGTAAGAGAAAAGAAATAAAGAGAACACACTCATGCTTAATTCTGTAACTTCATTTTCACTTTACACGTGTTCCTTTGACATTAAATCAAGTTTCTTAACATAACAAAATAGTCTGGTCGATGTCCGTTTTAACTACCCTAATTGAACTGACCTATTAGCTAGACCGAGTTTTTAGTCTTGACTCTCGTGTAAATCCCGAGAAAGAACACAGCCATCATCTGTCGTTTACATTTATATTTTAAAAGACTCTTAAAAAGTCTACATCTTGTGAAATTTATCTATCTTCTTCCTGAATTATTGCTTATGATTCAACTAAAAAACAGACCGTTGGTCTCTCTTTGTAAAATAATTTAAAATCCTTCAAACAAAAATTAGTGAATGTTCCATGCCTTTATCAGATACAAAAGGTACCGTATATTGACATCGCAAGTTGCACAACAAAAAACAACAAAATTCCAAGATACAAAATTATCCTGTCATGATAATGAAAAAACTGCAGCGTGATGTAAAGGATATGTTTCTTCTTAAAGAAAACGGCCTCCAGTTATTCTTCAGCTTAAGGAAAATGTAAAGTTCACTTGTTGCAATTGTCTTAAACACTATGAGAATTCCGCCTCCTTCAAATTTATCGAACAGAGATAGGCCTTGTCAAAAAAAAAAAAAAAAAAACAAATTTAAAGTTGCCTTTGACACTTTCCACCTCCAGAATTTCAGAATTTGAACAAATAAAAATATAAAGAGAAAACAATTATAATATTTATTTATTTATTTATTACCCGTCAAAAAAAAGGTACAAAAGACGGAGTATCACTAAAAAAGAAAAAACACACACAAAAAAAACAATTACAACACATTACACATAATCGAAAATTACAAAGACGAGAAACAAAAACTCAATTTTGCACTGCACTGCAGGTACGTAAGAAATTTTACTTTTTAAACTCCCAAGTATGAAGAAACATAAGCAATATGATTGATAACTCCAATTCAACTAACCTAAGCTACAGCAAAATACTTGATAACTTCAATTCAAAATCAACGGACTCAACTAGTCTAAATATGACAAGAGATGGTAAAAAGACTAAAAATGACAAGATATGTGCAAATAAAATTAAATGGACAGCAATTTACTGCCTAAGCAAACGGTACCAAGGGTGGGAAGAAACTTTCTCGTTGTACCGTTTAATTTGTTCAATTATAGCTGCCGTTGGGTCCGCAATTTTAAAATTTTTAACAAGGTAAGAATTTCTTGCCCACGGCGGGAACCGCAACAAGAACTTCGCATACTTAAAAAACGCGGATCTGAGCTTTCTTTTCTCTGGCTCAGGAAAAATTCTCCAAAACGGGCTTAGATACAGGAAATGGAGAAGGGATACTGCGTTATAAAGTCGAGCCAGAATTTAAACGGTTGAAACGGATTTTAGATGAGACTACTCTACTGTAAGCAAAAGCCAGTTTACAGAGATGATCAATAAGAAGGGAGCGGGTAGTTTTTAGATCCTTTCCAATTGGTAAACCAAGGTAAATAATTTTCGAGACAGGGGCTACAGACAGTTCTCCCAGCCTTAGAGACGAGACCTCTTCTTGGCGCCAGTTGAACAGAAGAATATCCGACTTCTGCGGGTTAAATTCAAGGCCAATGCGACTGTAATTTGATTTTAGTGTGGAGAAGGTGGTCTCTGTACCTGCGACTGTGCGGCTGGGGTTCAGAATGTCATCGGCGTAGGCTATCATTGTAACGTCTATGCCATGAGCTATGCATGTTGTCTCGATAGTAGACTGTGGTTCAATAATACAATTATTAAAGGCACAAGGAGATGTGACTGATCCTTGTCGAGCACCCTTTTTTACTGGGACTACAGGATTCCCTCGGTAGGACAGCAGCATGTCTGGTGTATATTCAGTGAGGGCTCGACCATGGCCAGGAAGTAGGAGTTCAGCCTGTAGGTGGTCGTACATGTCTTTAATGGGTAGTAGAATGTCCTTCTGTACACCTCTCTTTCCATATCTAGAATGAGTTGGTCATGGAGAAGTGAGTCGTAGGCACGGCAGACGTCATGTAGACCTATAACAATGGACTCCTTTGATTCATCAGCGTCAATCAAGACTGAAGCCAAAGCAGAAATGGCGTGGCCGCAACCAAGACCCCTCTGGAACCCAAACTGGGAAGGGGGAGTCCAGCATTTTTCCTGGATTTCATCAATGACCAAAAGTTCGAAGATTTTGCAAAGCGTTGGTGCTACTGGGATCGGTCTGAACGAAGCACATTCCGAAGTACTTTTTCCTTTCTTCGGGACTGGCCTAAGCGACCCAGTACTGAATGCCGATGGTACGAGTCCAGTAGTGAAGATCATCTGAAAGAGAAGAGTTAGGTGTCCCATGAAAGTTGGGCTGCAATGGCTAAGGTGAAGGGCAGATACACAGTCAATACCAGCCGACTTCTTTTCAACCGTCGGACCGCGGACGCAACCTGTGATTGGGTAACTATGAAATATGTATCTGGAATTGATGAGAGGAGGGATGAAAGCTTTTCTTGAACAGAAATGTTAAGATCCTGCTTTGGGGCTGAAAACTCATCAAGGTAATAGTTTATCCATGTTAAAGATGGATATCTGACTCGGGACCCGCTGACTCCTTCTTATCAAACATTTTCCATAACAGATTAGGATTTTTAATTACTTTTTCAGAAAGCTCAGATTTCAACTGCACACGGTCACGAGCAAGTTCCTTCCCAAACCTACGCTTACATGCAACTCTAATCTCTTTAACTACTCCTGAGTGGGGTCTACCACATTCTTTCCATATCCCGTACCAGAAGGTAGCTCGGTCGCATGCTAATTGTAACAAAGGGTTAGAAGACCATCCCTTTTCTTGAGTTTTTTTGTCTGACACGAGACTTGGGTACTCCCTGAGATTCGGCAAACAGAAGAGCATGGGTCAGTTCGGCGTAATAAATATTAAGACGTAGCCGCGCATTTCTTTCATCACGATGAGAGAATTTCATAAGTAGGTCAAACGGTACGCGAATTTTTGACAGAACAAGATCACAAGAATCTTGAAACTTTTCTTTATCAATTTTACGCCAAACCGGAACCTCATGCCACCTCTGAGTGAATATCGACGAATTATTCGCAGCGGAAAACGAGGTAGGCCTACTGATAATACACTGAACTGGGAAATGATCCGAAGTGAAACTATTCGGAAGGACAAGAACCTCACGTACTGGCAAAGAACTAGAGCTAACAATATGGTCTAGATTGGACGTAGAACCAGATTGGTGGATATACGAAAAGTTCTGGTTCTTCCGGTGAATAGTAAAACGGTTCTCAAGTATCCCTATTAGAATGCAACGACGACTATTTGGGCCCTAATATCAACTTCTAAATTACAGTTAAAGTCACCCACTATTATGCACTCAAGGGACTCGTGTTCGGCTTTTTTAAGGCAGCAGGCTAGTTTAGCAGCACTTATAGCAAAAGCACAATCAGATTTGTCGTCACGGTAATCAGTTGGAAGGTACACATTTATAACTAGCAGGTTATCTAGTCTAGTTGCAAGAAAATTGTCACTGTTCTCGTGTACTTCGCACGCGAGACTATTGCTAACCAACGTGGCAATATCGCCAGACGGACGGCCCCCGCGGAGATGAACGTTTTGCAGGCACGGAGAACACAGAGTAGGACGGCCAGAGATTTAGTAGGTTTAGGCCAGCTTCTGTGATGAAATGTTCTTGCAGGCATATCACATTATATTTATTCACAAACTGGTCAACCACAAGAGACCGCTCGGAAAAATTTCCGTTTGTATTCCAAGAAATTAGTGAAATGTTAGAGATTTCGTTATTCATCATGTTAATGAGTTGCCTTTTGCTGGTTTTTCTGACACTTTACGCTATAGCAGATATGACCCGCTTCCTTGCAGGAAACGCAAAACTAGCACAATACACTTTTTCTGCATCGTTCTTTTTGGAGACGTGATCAGACGCACCACATCTGGAGCAGACAGGGCTATTGGAGCACTCGGCAGCTAGGTGACCTTGGTTGCGGCATGAGTAGCAACGACAGGGTAATAAGGAATTCTTCAGTGGGCAGTTTTTCGTAATAGATCTTCACAGAGTCCTTAAGAAATTTATCCAAATCCGATTGACAGCTGAAAAATACTTTGAACGTACGGGAACTGCCAATCTGTTAAGACTTCGTAGCTCTGGGGATCAGTGCAGTTAGCTCATCCGCCGATACGTCAGAGGGGACTCGTTTCACTACACCAATATAGTTAGGGCTCTTTATGGCAGCAGAGATCTGCGGCTGGTTGATCTTGATTGACTCAACAATGGTTTCAGCTATGTTTTTCGAGCGAACCACTAGTTTCCAGTCCGATTTGACTCTCCGTAATTCAGATATGTCCCTAGTATCCGCATATTGTAAACATAGCAGTAGAAAAATAATTTTTTGTTGTGTCAACTGCTTTGTTTACAATATTATACCCGTTTTCTCTCTATATTTTCATTTGTCAAATTCTGCGAATTGAAAGGCAGTGTGGTCTAAGAAATTATTTACATTTTTTTATTGTCTCTCTTTTCGAAACTTATCATTATACAGCAATTTAAGCTTCAACTAGAAAAAGAAAGGAATACAGATTATATAGACTATTTTTTTGAAATAAGATTTAAATGTTTTTTTTAGTAGAACCAAGCCAAATGGTAAACAGCTAGCAACAAGTTTCATTACCATGTATGAGAAGCCAAAGTCTTTGATTTTTGTATTTTGACAAGATACATGAATGGAGCAACCGCTATTTTTTTAATGTCCAATTTTAAAAACCTGAATCAACAAAATTAACAGGTTGGATAAATGATTATATCTTGCACAGCGAAATTTTTTAGGAAACGAGCAAAAATTGTTTTAATTTTAAACTAGTAGTTACTGGCTAGTGTATTTTTGTTCTGAAACTGTTATTGATACTACAAATATTACCATTTCAGTATTGCTGAAAAATGCTATCATGAGAAGATAAAGTTTCTATTATTTATATTAAGCTATCCATTAATGGAAGGTTAATGGATACAACTGCCATGAAAGATAATAAAGAAAGAATTTAGTACTTATTATGTGTTTATTGAATGTTCATAACAATTAAAAACAGGTAGGCAAACTCCGGAAAGTACTAATTCAGAAAGATAAGTGATTTTATGTGGTACCAAATGGGTCTAAAAAGTTGGATTCTTGTTTAGTCTTGAAAAAACCTGTTCAGGTTTAAAGTCCCTTATGGGTCATTTAGCGTAGCTGCCACCGCCATATTACAAATAAACACTCGATAGCATTAGCCTCGTGAACATTTTCCTCTCCTTTAATAAAATAAAAAAACGTTAGTTGGCGAATTTTTTTTATTATAGAGGAGGAAGGATATTCTGCTAATGAAATATTACAGGTTTTTTCCTCTGTTTTTGAATATTTGATACTATAATTATGAACAGGACTGCATTAAAAAGGAAGGAGAGATTTGAACTAGAGCTGGCAAATAAAAACGGCTTTGAATCCGTCGAAAGTGGAAGTTGTATATGCGTTGTATTTTATGTTCCTTAAACTTAAACGTTCGGAAACAACAAAAATAACCTTTTTTCTTCATTAATGTCTCTTATTCGTCGGCCACTTAAGTCTCTGCAGGCTTCACGGTGGTCGTTTTTTCAATCTGAGCACCAATGGCACGAAGCATCGATCCAAAGCCTAAATTGAAGTAGAAAATTAAAACGACAAAAATAATTTTCTATAGAAATGGGAGCGCAGGGATCAATATTTAGGGTAGGGATATGGTAATTTCAGATGATGTTTCCAGTAGGAGAAAAGTTTCAGAGGATAAATCCAGTAAAAGGGTATATAAAATCAAAAACATATCGCTAGATCAAAATGCCTCACATTTTAGCTGTGGGGGGGGGGTCCATAGACCGATTCCAGGGCAAGAACATTCCTTCTCCAAATATCATTTTGCACCAAAGTTATTGTATAGGTTTAAGTTTTTACGGACATTCACAAGACCGTAACCATACCTGCCTATAAACATTCGGAGGGGGGAATTTTTCACGGATGGGGGCACCAGGACCCATGTCAGTCAGTACTTCTTTAGCTATACGTCATGGCTTTCTTGGATTTCCAGAAGCTTCCTAAAATTTATATTCATAATAATTCTTCTTTGTCCTTTGTTAGAAAAGGGTTTAGGATGTTTCTACGATTGTTACAAATCATTACATTCATGTTATCATCAGATTTATTTTTTTTTTCCATGGAGCTGGTCTATTCTACTTATTAACGCTGAAAAGCGTATCGTGATCCATGGTTTTCTTGGTGTACTTCTCCGCTTCCCTACTCCCTTCTTCCTGGTGCAGTGACGATATGATTGCTGAAGGATGTTATAAAAACTCGTTAAATTTCGCCTTCACATTATTTCTACTTGACACCTCAGTCATCCGAATTAACTCCACTAATTCATTTTTACACTTAAGTATCGCATCATTATCTATTAAAGGGTGAATGTATCTATTTTTGATCAAGACGTGTTTTGATCAAAATCAATTTTGATGCCTTATTCAGAAAAATAGAACTCTGGTGGTAAGGTTTACCACCCTTTGAGTTATCAGAGCCAGCACGATAAATTCACTTATGTAGTTTTTATCAAGATATATGTTCTACTTCATGGGATTTCTCTCCTTGTCGTACTACCCTTCAAGTTAAGCTTCCGTACACTAAATGTTTGAAATAGGTAACTCATCTCACATGCTGGATATTGGCAAACAATATTGCCAGCAAGGAAATTATAATCCTTAAAACTCTCTCAGAACTCGACTAAGCACATCAGTATTTCATTTCGGGAGGAAATGAGGGTCTTTATGAACAAAGACAACATAGTGCCAAAGACGCTAAGACACTATAGCACCTCTTGTAAAATACAAAAACCTCTAAATATATTTACAGCCAAATAAAATAGAAAAAAAAGGGAATGAGATAGAGAAAAGTGAAATGAGTCAAATGACAGAGGTTGCTCAGTTTGAGGGGATGGGAGGTAAATATAAGTTTTCCGAAAATTTAACATAAAGCCAACTGAATTACAACAGACGACGTCTAATAGCCTACTTGAGTGACTTTTCACATCCTATTTTTTTTGGGTCAGATAATTTTGAATTATTGAATTGTCAAAAGTGTTATCAAGTTTTTTAGGATTCGTCTCATTTGTGTATTTTATTTATAGCGTTTTGTTTGGGGACACCATTGGTGACCTGGAATGCTAACTTACACAACATTTTTTGACCCTGTGTTTACACCTAAGCATCCAAAATATCTAACAAATAAGCTTTTCAGTCTCTGGCCACACACCCTAGCAAAGAAATAACTGTTCAAAGCAGAATGTCTGAGCAAGACCCGAAATATTTTTTAAATGCAGAAGAAAGGACAAGATCCGGATAAAAGATTAAAATGTTATTTCCACAGAAATTACTCCATGTATTTCGAGAGATACCACCTGGTTGGCACCATTACTGTCAATACACTATCATAGGTCGGCCTTTGATGGAAACACTAAATGCTTAGAACATGTGCTGCATTTGTTTAGTGCATTGGAATTCATATCTTGCACTTTTGTCGTTAACGTTCACTCTGTACATAAATTACAAAATAGCTATAGCATTGAAAGCAGGAAAAAGGCTGAAGTTTGCTCAAAGAACTGCTAGGCCATCTCGACCCCCCCACCCCTCTCGCATATATCTCGTCACTTTATATGACTTATTCCTTCATTTCATCCAGATTTCCTACAATTTATGTGCTTTTCAAACTTCTCACCTCCTCTCTCTTTCCACAAAAAAATCTAGCACAACCATGTGCATCATTAATTATGCCAGTTTGGATTTTTCATGGATCTTCTGGAAGGACAGTTATAAAAAAATTCCAAGCAATATGGCTTGTTTTCTAGCACATGACCTATTACCTTCTAGAACTCAATAGTAATAAGCAGCTAAATATGATGGTGTCTTTTGGTTAATTTTCATGGATTAATTTCCCTAAAAAGATTTACTAGCAGAACTACGAAGTGTTTGAATAATGTGTTCTCAAATTTTCAATGAATTTTACCGAAAATTGTGGTAACTGATACAACAGAGCACATAAGATTTTTTTCTGAATATGGGATCAAATTGATTTTGATCAAGACACATCTTAATCGAAAAATATATATTCGCCCTCTAACTGATAATGATGTGATACTTAAGTGTAAAAATGGATTAGTGAAGTTAATTTAGACAACTGAGCTGTCAAGTAATACTAGCGTGAAGGCGAAATTTACAAGTTTTATGACATCCTGCAGCCATCATATCGTCACTATACCAGAAATAAGGGAGTAGAGAAGTACACCAAGAAAACCATAGATCAAAAGACAATTTCCAGCGAGTGCAAGTGAAACAGACCAGCTCCATGGAAAGAAAATGAAATCTGATAATAATCTGAAGTTAATGATTTATAACAATCCTACAAAGTCCTTGGACTTTGACAATAGTGAGAGTTCTAGTCCTTTATAATAAGTAAAAGTGATTAGACACCAACCAACTTTTTTTATATCCTTTTATCCAGCTTATCCTATTATCCAAATATCCTTTTATCCTTTTTTTATATCCAACTTTTTTTATTATCCTTTTGTTACCCTTTAGGACATTTTATTGACATTTTCAGGCACCTATTTTGCACTTTCTCTGTTGCTGCTCAATTTTGAGTGTAGGAGAACCTTCCGGAGAAGGAGTGACAGTGGGGGGGGGGGGTGTAAACGCCAGCTGCCGAGAAAACACACCTAGATACGGCCCCAGACGAACTAATTGGTCAAGATTAGAGTAAACTCTTGGGTGATGAAGCCATTTCAGAAAAATTTGTGAAACACTTTTTCCAGCATTGGGAACATATGATTAAATAAAATGAGCGAAGATGATGCTTGATTCTGGAGCTATATAGGGGGGGGGGGGAAGAATCAGATGTATCATTTAATTTAATTCCATCAAGTGCAACAGTAACAAAAAGCATCATATATGATATGAAAGGTACTGCTATATGAAAGTGTTAACAGTTTTTTTTTTACTCATGTTAACACTTTGGATTCTACCCTCAGTTCCCCTTAGAACTAGAAGATAATCATAACCTGCCTTTTCTACACGTCTTCATCTTCAATAAATCTCTCAGCCTTGAATATTTGATTAATAGAAAACCTACACATAATGATAGGTATTTGCATTTCTCTTCCAACCACCCTCCTTGCGTAAAAAAGGAGCAGTTATATCTTTAATCGATCGTATAATAAGAATATGCTCAAGAGCTCATATAGTCCCAGAATTGAGTTTTCTGAAGGACATTTTCTTTTGCAATGGATATCCCATCAAGTTACTGGAATCCATCATAGAAAAAAAGACAAAAAAAAGGCAGAAAATGATGAACTCCACAACCTCCAAAGTCTCCACAACCTCCAACAGATATCATTCCTTTGGTGGGTGATAAGAAAGTCTTTACTGTTTTACCCTATTTTTCCCAAATTAAGTGACAAACTGCAAAGAATTCTAAAAAAAAACATAATTTAAATGTCACCTTCAAAAATTCTAATAAAATTCAGAGCTATTTTAACAGCAGCAAAGATAAACGAGCCCCATTTTTAGGCAGTGGTGTTTATAGGGTTCCCTGTTCTTGTGGTTTTTTCTATGTTGGAAGAACCCACCAGCAATTAGGGGATAGGTTGTCAAAACACAGGTCCTCAATCGACAAAGCTATGGAGCTACACCAAAGGCCTGAGACTTTTGATTCCGTCTTGGATCAACATATCCATGACAATCAGCACCATTTCATTTTATTTGTCAACACCTCCATCATTACCCCCGTTAAAGGTCTGATGCAATTTTTTCAGGGAGGCAGTTGAGACATACAAAAAAAAAAGCACATTCGCCGAAAGGCAGCTCTCAATAGAGACACTGGAGAAACCTATTTAAGCCCGATTTACACTGAACTAATTAATTCTGATCGTTTTTATATAAATTAACAAAATCATACTTTGCAAACTAACAAAATCTGTGATGGTGTCTTACCTTGGAAGCGATTAGATTTTAAAAATACTGTGTATAAATTGAAAAATTGAATTACCCTTCAGTATTGTATTTTTATTCAGTTACCTTTTCACGGTTACATTCAGTGGGTCTTTCATATTTTAGTTCATGTGTTTGTTTTAAGGTTTGATTTTTAATATTATCCTTGGATTTTTATTAGTAATTTTTATTTTATTATCGTGCACTGAAGACGGTCAAGCGGAGTTCTTGACCAAAATGTTTGCATTATAGTCTACGTTTTTCACTGGCTCGTATTATCCTCGTTTCTCTCTTCTTTACTGTTTTTTTTTTTCGTTTTGTCATGATTAGCCCGTGTGGTCTCAGAAAATTTTACATTCAAGGTGTTTAGCAAATACTTCCAAATGAACCATATTTCCATGGTACCTATATTTGAGGAAATAATAAGTCCCATGTTCCACTAGAGATGAAATCCAGGTCTAAAAAATATTTTGTCCATAGAGCTATTACACCGTGAAATAAGATAACTAATGATGTTCAGGGAAGTGAAGATCTGAATAAATTTAGGCATTTCTTAAAGGATAAAATGTATGGTAGGGATGAATTTTAGTTTGGTTAAAGTTGTTAAACTCCTTTTTATTTAATCTTAATTATAAATTATTGAAGGATGATTATAAAGTGATTTGTTGTAATTTATTACTTCTCTGGGGAATTGGAAGAATAATCATTTATTTATGAAGGATAGATAATTAATGGATTATGTTGTAGGTAACAGGACAACTCTGCTAAAAGTGAAATTGGACTGATTTAAAAAAAACTGTCAAATCATGTAGGTTGTTATTTTGGATGATAGCGCTCTTGTCTTTTTAACCTGTACAGGACTACCCCTTAAGACAACCTGGAGTCAGGTTACCGGACAGCCTAGAAGAGTGTTAAGATGGTAGACATAGGCCTATTTATTATGTATGGTGTAAATATTTTGTTTGCTTTGTTCATTTGATAAACAAAAGAAAGAAAATCCTATTTAGTTTTATTTGAGTGTTTCCAGGTAAGTTTGAATGTAAAAGTTGAGCTATTCTATTTTGCAAACAATTCTGTCACAGAAGTGCAGGCCAAATCAGATATACTGGATTTTTGCTTAAAGAAAAAAATCTAACATACGCAAAAACTGGATATACACTCAAATTGCTTTGTAATCGTGAAAACTTCAAAATATACTGAATAACATACTAACATACTGATTAAATAAAAAGTCAATCGAAGAAACTTTACCTCCTTTTCCACCAACAAGCGGTATGAATGTCTCAATAAAACAAACATCATTTTCTCCAATGTCTGGTAGCCTATCATGGATATTGATAATCTTTCCTGAAACTTTAAATTTCAAAGTTTCATGTACTGACTCAGGCACAGCCTGCAAATGAGAAATTTAAAATACATCAGTATAAAAATTATTTGAATACACATGTTTTATAACTGAAGATGAGCCTTAAAAAAAAAAAAAAAAAAAAAAAAAAAAAAAAAAAAAAAAAAAAAAAAAAAAAAAAAAAAAAAAAAAAAAAAAAAAAAAAAAAAAAACAGGAATAGAAGACGTCAAATTCTACAAACCAATAATCAAAGTAAATGGAGATCAAGACCATATTCAATCATATTCCTACTATGAAACCCACTGGTCTGACTATATATTAACAATAAGGTGCACAAGAAAATACAGCTTGATCCCAATTTCTTGGGCTAGAATGAAAGGACTTTCTACCGCCACGTTTTACATAAGATAGATTGTTAAAAGTTGTGCCTTTTGTCATTCATAAACATTCAAATATTTATTTTGACACAATTACCCCAACAGTTTTGATTAGCTTCATTGCCGTTTTCAAGCGTGTATGTATAAATGTATACTGTGGAAGGAGAATTGGCAAAAATTTACATCAACATTGTATTAATCCTTAATTGTACTTCTCCTAATATTAATATTTATCTTGAGTAAGTTATAGTAAGTAAGTAAGTAAGTTTATTTACAACCCGCAATATAAAATAAATGCAGAGTAAAAAAAAGAGTAAAACAAAATAATATTATCCACAAGGAAATAATAAGAAAAACAACATAAATAACATAACAATATTTATAAATCTCTAATCTGGAAAAAAATAAATGAGGGGGTCACTGGCACATATCTTCCTCTCCTTAGCTGAAGACGGTCTTTTTGCGCATTAAAGGCTGCAAACCGGAAAGAAAAAAAGAATTGTTGGAGAACAAAAACTATGGTAAAGTTTACATAAGCCTCGGCGGCATACCTCCCACTATTAGGCGAGATTTTACCATGCGAGAAGCGAATACGCTGCAGAGCACTAGCAACCAGAGACGAGCATGTAGTCGAAAGTGCATCAGAAAAAGTAATCCCAAGCCATCTCAACTTTGAGACACACTTGAGGAGCATTGTACCCACATGTAAAGGAGGAGCTGGTTTAGAAATATTAAAACACAGGAACTCGCATAAAACACAGACACACTTGAGTAGCATTGTACCCACATGTAAAGGAGGAGCTGGTTTAGAAATATTAAAACACAGAAACTCGCATTTTGAAGCATTTACAGAAAGCCCAATCATACTCAAAGCATTAATCAGAACATTTAGATTTTTTTGTGAGGCCTGACCTAGCACGACTAACTAGCAGAACATCATCAGCATAGGCAACGTGACTAACAGCAGTATTTTCTAAAAGCACAGTACGAGACAGCATTCACAAACAGTCCACAAGCACAGTTTAAAAATATATGGAGACAGCACACCACCTTGCCTGACTCCCTTCTTTACTGAGATAGGTTCGGATATATCAGACATCCATTTTAACTAAACCAACGAATTGGAATACCAATATTGTAGAACTTTTACTACGGAAGAATTAAATCCTGCTTCAACTAAGCAGTGAAGCGCTTGCGAATGTACAAGGTTGTCAAAAGTGCCCGAGATATCAACCGAGCAAAAATAAAGTGGCATTTTTTTTGCATTTTTGCCGAGACTATCAACTGACCAAGTATATGATGGGCTTGAGAACACCCAAAACCGGCTCTGAACCCAACTTGATAATAAAAAAAATCACATTTAGTCAAAACTTCAGGTAATACGGCATACTCAAACAGCTTGCTCATGAAGCAGGACACTGTAATTGGTCGATAACTGGAACACTGATCTGCGTCGTTTCCCTTTTTCAAAACTGATGTTACAATTCCCGAAAGAAAACTATCTGGAACTAAGGACTGGGCTAAACACATCTGGAATAGGAGCAATGTGTGTTAACAATAATGGACAATTAATGGTGAAGTGATTGTATCTCAGACCATCCATACCAGGAGTATTTGATTTCTTAACACTCTTAAAAGCCCAATAGATACCACCAATAGATATTGACAATATATGGACTTGCCGAAGAACTCGAGGAACAGTATTATGCAATAAGGAAGAAAACATGGACTGGATAGAATGATTAAATGTAGAAAAAACACGAGTAAAATGAGCAACAAAATCACTGATTTTGATAATCGAAATGGTAGCAGGCACACACTTGCTGCTAATAATTACATTGGACCAAGACTTCCGAACCGAGGGGCCATCCAAACCATTCAGGGGGCTTGATGCAAAGAATATCTAAACTGACTTTTCGAATTTTGCTTAATTTTAAATACTTCATCAGACTTGGGCCGATCACAAGCAATCCAAAGGCGAGGCCAAAACTTCGCGCTTTGTTTAGCTTTTTTCACTTCTGGGCACACATTCCATAATGGTTTTCTGGTGCCAAATCTAACACGTTCAACAGGAACTGAAACTGAAGCAGCTGCCTTCAAACAATGTACAATCAAATATTTGTTACTATTTACTATTGTTAATAGTAACAATTTAAATCGATCTTAGCTGTCGATGACCTTACAGAGGTTTGTAAAAAGGAAAAGGCACTTTCAGGCTTGATAATAACGAGCAAAGAACATACAAATAAACTCTAGAATTTACTCGTTTCCAATTTGGCTTATCAAATCATTTATTATGGTAAGAAAAATGGTTATAAGCCAGTAGAGCAGACGGCTCAATTTTGCAAGTTAAAGGCACGTGATCTTCCTCAATTTTATCATCTAAAACAATGACAGAAGGAATCACGAGTGATCCACTTGAAACTATAACATGATCAAGGTTTGATCTAGAACCATCACGGTTATGTATGTACTGTAAACTGTTTATCTTTATTGACTAACTGATAGCCACTAGGCAAAGCATATAAAAACAGGTCACTTATATCCGATTGGGACCGAAGATTGGCATTGATATCACCAGCCACAATCCAATTTAATCCCTGATCGGTCACTCTTAGCAGAAGAGTCCTGAGTCGATTACAAGAAACGTTCTTGCGATTGTATGGCATATAGACACTGATGAAGACCATATTACCGCATTTTATTACCAATAAATTATGATCAGAAGAAATAAGCTCAGGTTTTTTAGCGAGGCAAACTAAAGTTGCAAGGCCTCCAGAGGGTCGACCGCACGTTTTTTTTAGCTTCACGTACAAACGTGTGGAGGGTGGGTGACCGTTTAAGAGTATATGTATTGGCTTTAGTAGAAAATGTTCCTGTAGGAAAAGTATATCATAATCAAGAAGCTCATCAATAAGAAGATCTTTGTCTTTAGTTCCGTTAATATTAAGTGAAACAAAGCGAAATCTATTGCCACTAGCAATTATTTTTTATCCTTGTTCAGAGCTTTTTTTGACACTGAGCATCTGAGACTACAGGAAACATGATTTCCCCGCAGTTGGCGCAATTCGGGCTATCAGTGCAAGGATTATCACGTGTGTTACAATGTCCACCAGCGCACCGTGAACACTTTTGATTAGTCGATGGGAGTGGGCAATTTCCAAAATGTGGTTCGGCGATTGACAACGGTAATATCTAGGAGGTAACTTTTGGAAAGGTCTAATTTTAAAAAGCTCATATCCCAAATGCAAACCCTCATTTATAGCTTTATTTAAGTCAGTACTGAATTAGCCTTTGAACTGTGATGACGCAAATTGGATTTAACTTTGACTTTAATTGGTTTGAAAAAAAGTGTATTTGTTGGACAGTGAAGATATTGCGAAACATTGAATTGGCTTGGGATTATACACCTTGGATTACGTCGTTTAATTATGACAAAAAAAGAAAATAGGCCAAAGCCAATGAATCAATCTCTGATTGAGTAGTAGTTCAGGTGTCTTTACCGCTTGCCCTGAGGGGTGGAATGAAATGCAAGTATTTGATTAGTTGAATTTTGCAAACGCTACAGAGTATTCCTGAAAGTTGGTTGTGATTCCTGAGGTAGCGTCGGTATTCAAACGCTGTTGGAAGTCGTCGGTGCAGGAGATAGGGGTGTTAGCCGTGCCCAAATTAACGGCGGCTTAGCAAACTGCACGTCCGCATCGACGTGGATAAATAATAGGTGCCGGAATAGGTAAGAGAGATTATATATTTTATTTTATTTGCACTTGCCATGGGGTGAAAAAGAAAGATTGCTAAAACTGTCCAAGTAGGATCTCAGTCTGTTGAGAACAGTTTGTTGAATTCGACCGTTTCATCCGAAGGGAATAACGTTGTCGCTTCACTGAAGGCCCTGGCGAATGATTTTGCTAAGATGCTAACAATACTTACTGAAAATGGTAAAAAACTAGACTCAATAAACGATAGCATAAAAGTGTTAGAAAATCGTGTGGTATCAGTGGAAAATACACAGTCTGAGCTAAAATCAGAATTTAATACTACAAGTTTGCGTGTTACACAGCTTGAATCTGATGTTCAAAGCTTAAGAAATGATATGTCGATTATGACTAGTGAAACGAAAAAGTATGAAATTGGGAGGGCAGATATGTCTCGTCGGCTTATGGCATCTGAGTATCGACATACAGAGACGAATCTTATCGTTTGGAATGCTCCCTGTGAAAATACCACCCAAGCCGAATCGTTTTTTGACTAGTTGTGTTTGGAGGGTCTAGGTCTGTCCATGGTCCCGAGGTTTCGAGTTGTTGGTAATGTCCGTCAGGAGCAACAGTATTTTAAAGTTGATGTTGGTTCTCGAAATGCGAAGGTCAGTGAGCTTAAGAACGGAAAGAAATTAAAAGGTAAAGTTTTTGGACACCATAGAAATGTATCTCTTAGCGATGATGCACCAATATCAGTTCGTGAAGTTCGAAGGAATTTGTATGTAAAGAAATCTAGATTAAATGCTATTGGAGTTTCATCATAGGTTTCTAAAACAGTTCCACATTATATACAGATCGACCGTGGTGGTGTGGCGGCAAAATTTGGTTACGATGAGCCTATCCCTGAGTTATGTGACCAATAGATGGTTATATCATGAATGGTGAATTAAGATTTTGTTAAGATATTTTTTTTTTTTTTTTTTTTGTATTTGTGTTTATGGAAAAGAAAAGAAAAGTTGTTCTTATTTTTCATTATTTAGTTTTTGTTAGAATTTAGAATGGGTAAGTGGTAGACACCTGTAGAGTATTGTGTTTTCTTCAATTATAATTTTCTGGAATTCAGTAATGGAAACAGTAAGCCTGTATTGTGACAGGCTAGTGTTAGTGAGATTTTTTTCACTTTTTTGTATTCGTTTGTTTATTTATACTATTTTGTTAACATGTTTCTAATATTTTAGGTTATATCCTGTTTTTTCCGGAGCTTCACTTACGTTGGATGCGGACCACGGACCCTCCGAGTTATAGAAAGTTATTCAGTTGGTTAGGTTTGGTTGCAACTACCCCCCTTTTCTTTTTTTATATATATTTATTTATAAAAAATGGTAATTGTTCGTAATGATCGTTTGGATTGGCTTGAGAATAATCCATTGAGTGTTTCGGATTTAGGATTAGGGGTACTTCACAGAGATTTTGATATGGGGGTAGATAATGTTTTTCCGAAGGTTAATTATAAGTGCCCAGTTGATTTACATACTAGACTGGCACCGGATAAACTTGGCATTTTTCATCTGAATTGTCAGGGGTTAAATAGTACATTGGATTATTTGTCGGAGCTGTGTATGCTATCTGATTTTCATATTCTTGCACTTACTGAAACATGGTTAATGAATAATACTACTACTACTAACAACTCACCGCAGCACCAAACCGCCTGAGGCCAACACAGCTACGCACGCTCCTCCTCCACCCCAATCTATTCAAAGCCTCTCTTTTTACACCCGCCCACGAAGTTCCCATTTCCTTTAAATCTTTCTTTATGACGTCCTCCCACCCCAGACGGGGACGACCTGCTTTCCGTTTAGCCCTAGATGGTTGGCCGAAAAGGACAATCTTCGGCAATCTGTCATCCTTCATCCGCACAACGTGCCCTAGCCACCTCAACCTTTCTTTCATTATAACCCTAGAGAGCGGTATTAAACCATATTTTTTGTATAGCCTATTGTTTGAAATACGGTCAGGCAGCCGGGTACCCAGAACAATCCTTAAGCAATTTCTCTGGAAAACATCTAGCAAATCTTCATCCACTTTTCGGAGCGTCCATGCTTCAGAGCCATATTTGACCACTGTCATCACTGTAGCTTCTAATATTCTAATCTTGGTTTGCAGACTTATCTTCTATTCTTCCAGACTTTTTTTTAACTGTGAAAAAACACCCTGAGCCTTGGCTATTCTATATTTAACATTTTCACTGCTCCCACCATCTTTACTAATAATACTACCAAGGTAAGTGAAGCTGCCCACCTGATCAATCTTTTCATTACCCAACGTCACCTTTTCATCTTCACTTATTCCTAGACTTAGTGACTTAGTCTTCCTAACATTAATTTTCAAACCAATTCTAGCACCCTGAACTTGCAAAACCTCTAAAACTTCATTCATTTTGCTCACACTTTCATCTAGGATGCTTAAATCATCAGCATAATCCAAGTCCAGGAGACTTTTTTCTCCCCATTTGATTCCGTGGTCTCCCATTGCCTTTCCTGTGCTACTTAAAATAAAGTCCATCAAAATAATCCATACAAAGGGAGATAGAACACAACCCTGCTTAACTCCTGATTTAATATAAAACCAGCTGCTAACCTCATTTCCTACCTTAACCGCAGCAGTGTTATTCTCGTACATAGCACTAATCACTTTAATGTATTTGTCTGGTATACCATACAAGGATAAAACCTTTACTAAAGCTCTTCTATCAACAGAATCGAACGCTTGCTCATAATCTATAAAACTGAGGACCAAAGGTGTTTGAAAACTCAGGCACTTTTCAATTATTAGCCTAAGAGTGAAAATTTGGTCGACACATCCTCTACTTTTTCTAAAACCGCACTGCTCTTCTCTTAAAACTTTGTCTACAGCATCTCTCAGTCTAAAAAGTATCATATTACTAAATAATTTACTACCTACCTACAGAGACCAGACTAATGCCTCGATAATTACCACACTCACTTTTATCACCTTTCTTATAAAGTGGCTTAATTAAGGTTTTCCTAAAATCGTTAGGTACTTCCCCTTTTTCAAAAATCATATTCATAATCTTCAGTAACTTATTTCTAACCTCAGAGCCACCATATTTAAGAAACTCATTTACCACCCTATCAGCACCTGGAGCCTTATTATTCTTTAATCCTTTTAGTACTGTTGCTAATTCCTCCTCACAAAACAAATCTTCCTTCACATCCAAGGTATCACAAACTTTTTCATTTTCCTCTATATTTTTTCCTGCAACTCTATCTCGGTTAAGCAAATTCTCAAAACGTTCAGCCCATCTCTCTTTAGTTTTTTCCTTATCGCTAATTGTGACCCCATTCCTATCTTTAACTGGGCCAAGTCCAGATTGACTACTCCCTTTCAATTTGTTAACGTGCCAGTACAATATTTTACTATTATGCCGTCTAGCTGCATCTTCCAGACCCTCGGCAATTTTATCCATGGCCTCCATTTCACACCTCCTTAGTTCATATTTTAATGCTTTCTCCACTTTCTTTACATTTCTTTTGTTTTCATACGATCTATCACTCAGATAATTCTTGTACAAGTCCTTTCTCCTTTCTATTAAGCATAAAGCTTTTTCACTAATATTCTTAGCTGCAGTTCTAGCTTTCTTCCCTAATACGCCTTCAGCAACTTCACAAATTATTTTTTCTAAAATCATTCCAACCATTTTCCAAATTATCAAATTTTAAACTCTCAAGTTTAGTATTCAACTGTTCCTGGAAAGTTTCTCTCAAATTCTCATCCTGGAGTCTACCAACATCATAACTTCCCGGGAGGTTGTTATCCTTCCGATATTTCAGCTTTAAATTAACCCTTGACACTACTAGATGGTAATCTTTACTTTTAACATCAATAAACAGCACTCCTATATACCCTAGTATCTTGTATTGATCCTGCCAGTCTTCGGTTTACTATAACATAATCAATAAGGTTTGCTGTCTTACCATCACGTGAATGCCATGTTAACTTATGAGCCATTTTATGACCAAACACCGTATTGGTTATAACTAGATTGTTTACCTACGAAATTGCAAAAGTCTGTATCCATTACTGTTTTCTTTTCCTACACCAAATTTACCTAGAATCTGGACTATTGGATATTTTAAATTATAAATGTATGTTAAGAACGGTACTCACCATCAGCATGGAGGACTTGCCCTGTATATTAAAACTGATTTGAATGTGAAGGTTAGGGATGATTTGTCTGTTAATAGAGAGATGATTTTTGAGTGTTTTGTTGCGGATGTTGATAAGAATGGTGACCCATTTTTTATTGCTGTTTGTTACCGCCCCCCTTCAGCTAGTGTAGATTGTTTTTTGGAATTATTAGAGCAACAAATGGACCTTCTAACTCGTAAGAACATGCCGTGTTTTGTGTGTGGAGATTTTAACATTGATTTGAAATTGTTAGCATCTAATTTAAAAGCCCGGAATTTTTTGAATTTAATGTTAGGTTATGGGATGCATCCTGCTGTAAATATTTGTACTAGAGTGACGGAGTCATCTTCATCTCTAATTGATGATGTATTTTTGAATGTTCCCCATGATTCGTCGAGTGTTGTGTTAAATGATGTTTCGGATCACTTTGGTTTGGCAATATTAGTTCCAGGTATATTTCAGAATATTAATATTAACTGTGATGCTTGCCCTAAGCCTAAGAAATTATTAGTTGATTCAAATACTATTTCAAGATTTAAGCTTAGGATAGAATAGTTAGATTTTAAATTTTTACAAGAAGAATTAGATTTAAATTTGAAGTTTGAGCTTTGGTATGGTAAGATTAAGGATACGTTTTTGGAATGTTGTGAAGTGTCAGGAATACAGAAGAGAAGGGTGTCTCCGAAAAAACCTTGGATTACAAAGAGGTTTTTACAGTCAATTAATAGAAGACGTTTTTTATATAAGTTGTCAACAAGGAGCAATGATTCTCATGATAAAGTAATGTATAGAGTTTATAATAGTAGGTTAAATTCTGTACTCCGACAGGCTAAGGTAGAATATTATAAGGTTAAGTTTAAAAAAGTTGAGGGTAACCCGAGTAAGACTTGGAAATTGATTAAGTCGGTGACTTGCCCTGGTAGCGTCTTGATCCGTCCAGATAATATAGGAATGAATAATAATGTTGCAGATGAGATGTGTAATCACTTCGCTACTATTGGGCAGCGTGTGTCATCATCGGTGCCAGTATTTGATCAAGATGGAGATTTCGTCGTCAGTTCCTAACTGAATATTGTGATGTGTCTGCGTACCTTAAATCTGTAACTATTGATGAATTATTTGATGTTAAAATAATATGAAAAATGGTGCATCAGGAGGCGATTTTACTTCGTTGAAGGTTTTGAAGTCGGTTTTACCTGTTATATCTAGTCATTTTTTTAGGACTGATAAATAATTGTTTAAAAGCTGGAATATTTCCCGATTGTCTAAAGTGCGCGAATGTTATCCCGATATTTAAAGGAGGGGATAAGAATTGTTATAGTGATTATAGACTGATTTCTTTACTGCCATTTATTTCTAGAGTGTTTGAAAAGTTGATTCATAGTAGGATGGTAAGAAAATTTTTTAGTTCTAGTCAGTTTGGGTTTAGGAGTCATCATTCTACAGAGCATGCAGTTTTGTTTTTAACAACTTTTATTAATGATGCTTTAGACAAGGGTCTGAAGATAGCTTCGATATTTTTGGATATTACTAAAGCATTTGACTCTGTTGATCATGATATACTAGTTCAAAAGCTATATAGTAGTGGTATACGTGGTGATTTTTTAAATGTGATAGTTAGTTTTCTTAGTGGAAGGACTCAGTGTGTCGTGATGGATGGAGTTACATCTAAATTGAATATATTTCGATTGGAGTACCCCAGGGTTCCGTTTTGGGCCCTTTGTTGTTTTTGGTTTATATAAATGACCTTTGTAGAGCTTCAAGTAATGTGTCTTGTTCTTTAGACCTTGATACTTATGGTACTAAAGGAGTTCTACCATGTTTTTCTGATGATGCCCATTTTACTGTAGCTGCTAGAACTGAAAATGAGTTGATGACTATATTGAAACAAGGTATTTCTTCAATTGAAAAGTGGATGCGAGTAAATAAATTGAAACTGAATCATAATAAGTCGAATTTTTTTATTGATGGTACAATTACTGGACATTGTCCATGGATTAATAGGATAGAAGTAGGGCACCATACTATTGTAAGATCTACTAGTACTAGATATCTTGGTGTTATAATTGATGAAAGCCTTAGTTTTTAAAGGCCATATTGCATCTGTTAGCAGCAAATTGTCTCGTAATATTGGTATTATGCGTAAACTTAGGTATCTTTTTCCGTGTGAAATCCTGAGAATGTTGTATTTTTCTATGGTTCACCCATATCTCATTTACTGTTGTATGGTTTGGTCGAAAACATTCGTAACTCTCCTTCATCCGCTCTGTATAACACAGAATATGGCAATTAGAGTTCTGAATGGTAATCAAATTGACCTATCTGTATCGGTGAGGCATCTTTACCGCGAGTGTAAAATTCTACCGTAGGCAGGAATATGCGTATTCTATAATGCTCTGTTTATGTTTAAATATTTAGCTTCGGAGTTACCATCATGTTTTTCAGGAATGTTTAGTCTTGCGTCTACTATTCACGATTATTTGACACGATCTTCTCAGTTGGTGCGAAGACCAGCTATGGTCACGTCTAGGCCTAGGTTTTCAATTCGCCATGTTGTTCCGTTAGTTTGGGAGAGTTTGTCAGAGGATTTGAGGAATGTTGGGGTTTGCAGGAATTTCGTAAGTTGCTAAAGAACCATTGTTTTGATGTGTATATTTTGAATGGATTATTCTATGCCTCTTAAGTTATGTTTTTAAGGAGGGTTTAGTTGCAGCTGAATATGATTATAATTATTATAATTTTGTTGGGTGTTGTTTGGAGGTTCGTTGGTTTTCGGGTCCGGTAAGTTGAGCTCTAATTATGTTTTTTTTTTTGATTTATTAGGAGGGTTTTTTCTCCCGCACAAGCATGCTTCAGGGAATCCATGATGTATACTTTAAAAAAAAAAAAAAAAAAAAAACAGTGTTACTTACTTACTTAAAAGAAGCATTGTCTTGAAATTCAAGGTGGAAGGATCTGGAATTTGAAATTTTAGTTGCATCAACAAGACCGGGAATCATACTAATAAGCTCTGATTTTTGCAGAAGAACAGGGATGTTAGTCACAATGCCAAACACTTTTTGATTAAGGACATGAGAGGATACATTTAGCTGACTAGTTGCAGCGGCGGCGAGAGAGAAGGCCGAGGCTTTATCCCAGGTATGGACTACCCGACTTTTCTTGACAGGATCAAATCTCACACTTACGATACCATCATGACCATCCAGGGTATCAAGGGTCTCTTTGAGGTCAGTAGGAGGGTTTTTTTTAAAATAACTGCATAGGATGGTTTTGAAGAGACAGAACACTCTTGCATTAATGACGGAGGACATCCAATTGTTCCAGGCAGGAGAGTTCTCACACACTCAGACAAAAAACGCAGCTCAGACAAACAGGAGTTTACACGGCAACTCAGCGCACAAAAAGCATCGGCAGGAATAAGTGGTACTTCACTAGGGTGGCGGATAACAAAGACTGGCAGACCAACATCATCAGCATCATACTTTGCAATAGTATCGATAATATCAGAGACACTATTAATAAACGCATTTGTACCCACTCTCTTAGGCTGAATTCCCCCAGGATGGCAAATCTGGAAGATTTGCTTCCTCGCATCACAAACCTGGGTGAGCATGAAAAATTCAGACATATGTTTCTTCATAATATCTGGAGAAAAGACTTTTTCGATATTGTTTTGGACAAAATTCAGAACAGGACAATAAACGAGTGATCCATTGGTCCACGCCATCAGCACTGAATGCTTAATACATACAAAGTGAAGGAACCTAGGAACAAGGGAAGTGTAAGGACCCCCTCAACTGTCCCCTGCAATTTACAGGTAACTTAATACCGGCGGGTACAATACGTCGCTTTCGAGAGGTTCCCTCCCCTCTTCTGATTGTTTCCAGTACGCTTCTTAACGATAAGAAATCAAAACTGGCGCTATAAAAACTGACACTATAGATGGCGTGCCGATCTACAGAGAAAAAAGAT
Organism: Artemia sinica; assembly: GCA_027921565.1. NCBI lineage: Eukaryota > Metazoa > Arthropoda > Branchiopoda > Anostraca > Artemiidae > Artemia > Artemia sinica. Next base: position 25,168,708 of record CM051262.1, read on the forward strand.
GGCGCTGGTGAAAATACCAGGAAAGGGCTTATTCTAGTAATTAGAGAAGGTCATACAAACACTACTTGGCAAAAAAAATCTATGTTTAGAGGGTAAACAATAACAGGAAAAAAAACCTTAAAATAATTCAGAAACTTTTTCAAGTTACCAGCAAAGATGCAAAACTCAGTCACTATAGCATTGAACATACTATAGATGGCATTCTCGATGGCATTATGTACATTCTCATTTCAAATTTCTCTCTTTACTGCTACCAAAAAAATACTTCTTTCCTTTTCCTAAAAATACATTTTGTTTCTCTGTGAGAGAGAAAGAGAGAGAGATGGTGACCAGGACAAGCTGCACAGGGCGTCATGGTTGGGGGGCTTGGAGGGGCTGCCACGCCTGGGCCTTCTGGTACTTTTGAGTAGGTATGTTTGAGTAGAGAGGGGCACCGTAATTAATTTTTCTTTGCGCACCACCAATCCTAGGAACAGTCTTGACTGTAATGTTGTATGAAGATGGAAAAATCTTGAACTTTCCTTTTTTAATTTATGAATCAAACTTTTATGTCAACATTATTAAAATTAACAAAACTTTATTCAGTCAACATTATTAAATACAAACAGATATAGACTTGGTGATGGTATGATTCGTCCTAAGAACCTTGATGATCGGTTGTTAGATGATTTGCCTACTGACCATTGCTAAATAGTATGACTATCCTATAGGTAAATACAAACAGATATAGACAGGTATGATCCTAAGAGGGATGATCAGATGATTTGTTATGGGGGTTGGATCTAAAATAGGAAAAATGGGTTTTTTCAGGTCGTCATGGCAAGGCACTTTTGACCATGAGAAAAGAGAAATCCATGCCAAAAACTTATCCAACAGGGGTGGTACAAATCCACACAATTAAGTGATTTTTTTTTTTAACTCTCTTGTCCCAGCTCTATGCATATTGTAAATAAATAACCATGATCAGTTTGTCTCACCAATTGGCGCTTATGACTTTCAAAAAATTGTTTTATGTACTACTGGAACATGTAAGTCTTCAAACAAGAAGTTTAAGAACCCTGTATGCAAGGAAGATGAAAAGTGCAAAGAAGATGATCTTCCAGCAACAACAAATAACTCCAATAAGAATACTTCTAGTCATCACTGTAACCGTGTGAGTAGAGAGAGATTCCTCTGCTAGTACCTAAAACATCGATCAATCAAACAGTTTGTGGTACCAAACTGAAAGTAAGGAGCAACTTGGCCCAATAGTAACCGAAATTCTAAGAAACGGAATTTTGACAACAATGGATACACAAAAGAATTGGCTTTTTATGCTGATTCCAAACATATCAGATTCATTAAGTTTAACATTACCCAGCAAAAGCTACAAGCCTGAGAAAATTTGCCTGATTTTTGAAAAAGGGGAGAAACATCCCCCAAAAGTCAAGAAATCTTAATGAAAATTGCACCATCACATTCAGCACATTAGATCACCCTATTGCAGGGGTTTCAAACTCCCAACTGAAAAAGATGGGGAATTCTGAAATTTTTACCAGAAGGAAGATCATGGATGTATGTTTATTTGTTTTTTCTTTGTTCTTCTCAGGGCTAATCATATCAAACCAATGGTCCTAGAAGATCAAGAGAGAACTCATTCAGACAGAAATTAAATGTTCTAATGCCCTTATTTAAGTGACCAACAAAATTGGAGGAAAACTAACACTCTTCCCATGTCGTTTTTTCTCCACAGTCATCCAATTATAATTTTGAGATGCACATTTTGTTAAGTATAGTTGAAAATTCCAATAATTATGCCTTTGGAGATGACATGATCCCCCACCCCCAGTCCCTGTCGGAATGGCTGCAAGTTATGAAATTTTCCCATTGTTTACACATATTACTTGTTATTGGGAAGTATAGACTTTTTTGTGGGAGAGGGGGTGATGAATTTTATGGGGATGGATTTTTTCTATTGGGAGGGAAGTATCCAGAGCAAACTTTCCTGAGAAAACTTCACATGGGGAAAATTTGCCAGAATTCGTATACAAAATTCGTTTTGTTTGTCTTACTCTCTTGTTGGCAACTCCATTTAAAATGTGGAGATTTTCTGGGGGAACTGTCCAGGGAAAATTTTCAGCAAAGTTAGAATTATCTCAGGAATTTTAATATGGAGGGGGATTGTTTTCAGAAGAAATCCTTTATGGGGGAATTATCACCAGGATAAACTCTCCATGGGGAAATTTTTTGTGGGAAAAACTTTCGATTGTAGGGAGGATTTTTGGAAAAAAATTCCATATAGAGGAGGTTCTGTCATGACCTTGAAAACAATCGGAAATTAAATAAAGACAGTCTTTTTTTTTCACACGAAAGTATGCTAAGGAAAAATTTTTCAGGTGGAATCATCTGCAAGAAATTTCCAGGGGGGGGGGGGTTGGAGCAAGGATAGAATTGACCAGGGGTAATTTCCCAGAGGGAAGGATTTTACACAGGATAAACTTTTCATGGAAAAAATGTTATGGAGGGATTATTCCATGGGGGATTTCCTGGGATTATTTGAAAATCATTCAGAAATTAAATAAAAAAAAAACTGTTAATTAAAATACTGCTGGAAGTAATTAGCAGCATTAAAACTTAAAACATACAGAAATTATTCCATATATGAGGAAGGATGCCCTGTCCTCAATATCCTGGTAAGGTTATCTTTATGCTCAAGTTTGACCATTTGTCTCAATTCTTTATGAACAACTCCTGAAACACATGGGCCATTTGATTAGAATCAGAAGCTACCTAAAGTACTACGAAATTTTAGCATGAAGAAAGGGGTGTTGAGGAGGGGGCATCGCCCCTAATATTTGGAATAATTTCTTTTGGTTTAAGTTTTAATGTTGATCCTTACTTTCAGCTGAAGAAACTTGTTTGTTTTGTTTTTATTTTGCCAAATAAATCCATGAGCTGAAGTCTTTGATCTACCTGTAAAGATTATAAAATTGCACGCTTGAATGAAATATGCCCAAAGAACTCAACAGACAAAGAGTTTACCAGACCTTATCAAACATGTTTTCTAATTGTTGTTATAGTGGGTGTTGACACTAGTGGTAGACATTTTCCTATGTGGAAATTTCCTCTAGATGATTCTAGATGTGCATTAGAAAGGAAATTGAAAATTCCAATGACCTGTTTAAGCAACAATAAATGATTGTGCCATAGTAGCCACAGAGTTGTGTTGTCCGCCATTTTGTGGTGTTTAATGACGATTTTGGCCCAAAGAAGGCTATAAACTCATCAAGTAAAAAATTCCAAGATAGACAATTGATTTAAAATAAAAAACATCAAAAAACTATTTGCTGAGCTTTTCAGTTTCAAAGACAGCAAGACTGGACAGCAGAGGACTCAATACAAAAGATTCACATGGTCCATACAAAATAAATGGTTAAAATAGACATTTACTTGAGAGGGGGGGATGAAAGCTTATATTCAGTTTCTACTGAACACAAAGGTGGAAAAGTGGAAGGGGATCATAAGCAACATCAGGAAAATCCTCAGGTGTGGGGATACAAGGAGCTGTGTTTTCATTCAGATTAAAATGGTAATATGTTTTTCTCATTTTCCTATTTATATACATGATTTAATGTAGGCTATCCTTGTTTCCCAGGGTGCTATGACCCCTACAAGTGTCAATGGGGAATATCCCAATAAAAAGGTTGGTTCAAAAGAATCCACTTTAAAACCCAAGGAAATAACGACCCTTATTTCAGGCCTCTTTCCTGATAAATAATTGAAGGAGTTCTTTTTTTAGGGAGGATTATCATTGTTGAAGCACTTTTTCTTACAAAACTAAACTTGAATTCTAAAAAAAGGATTGATGGAGGGAGTAGTGACCCTCATCCACATTTAAGAGCCTTGGATCAAATAGTTTAAAGTAGCAAACTATAAGTTAAGAGTGACCCTTGTCTTTGATTATGAGAGCCAAATGGCTATCTCAAAATTCATTAGAATGTCTTTGGGGAAAAAGGGAATGAGAAAGAGGCTAATTGCCCTCCATTCTTATTGGCCATTTAAAAGGGCAATTAAATTTATTTTTTGTTGATATGAGCCCTCTCCTAATCTTCTAGACACTTAGGTTAATACAATCAACCCCGGAGGCAAGAAAGACATCAAACAATACACATCCTTAATCTTTCTTTGGCAAAAAATACACAACTCCAAACAATTATAGATGAGAGCTTGAAACCTTGACAGCAGGGTTCTCTGATTATTTTGTAGTTAGGGAGGGGACAGATGCCTTAAAAGGTACATTTTAATGCCTAGACATTCTAACTCTCTTTGAGACTTCAGATAAATACAGAATTAGTTCTAAGGACAGGGGGTAGATTATTGAAACTCATATATAATCACTGTTGATTTCCAGGAATGTCTCTGGTCTAGATTGTTATTATAAAAGTATATAGTAACATCAAACCCTGGAATGAGTAGAAATTATTCCATATTGGTGGGGGGTTGCCCCTTCCTTATCCCTGACCTCTCCCTCATGGTCTTAGAAAACTTTGGAGGATGCTTATACAATTGGAAATTGAGATTTGTAGTCCTTTTTAAATCAAAATTATTGGAAACCAACCAGCCCTGTCATAGAACTGCTTTTGATGGCTAGTCCTTTGGTTACCACTTAGGATATCTGATTGACATTTTGGAGTAGGCCTACCCATTTTGTGCTTTCTCTCTGGTTGGTCAATTTTGCATGTGGGGGGAACTTCCCATAGGGGGGGAGGACTTTATGCAGGGGGAAAGTTCCAAGGGGAGGGGATGCCAGTCCTTTCAACAGTATCTAAATCCTCTTATTGTGTTATTTCTTTTGATTATCTATCTAGTTGTCCTTAGGCTGAGTCTATATTTTCATCAGTTAGTCTCAGGATGTAAATAAACTGTTGTTACTAATAGTTGGCTTTCTTAATATAAGTCCTTCAGCCTCAGCAAACAGACTACAAAATGACTGATCATATACACGATTTTAGTTATATTCAAAGGAAGATATTTTAATTGCTAAGGAATTTAGCCTGCTGTATATTCATATTTTTTGAAAAGATTATTTCCATTTGTCTAGTCTTAGATTTATTCAACTCAATAATAGAGACCAAACACAAGACATGTCAGCATTAAATCATCAACCCACCAATATGATTCCTGCATGGGCAGTAAGCAATACTTTAGGACCTTGTGTTTGTCAGTAGACCAGAATCATGCAATTTATTTGCTATTTACCTGTATTGGTAAGTGATTTTGTATCAACAGAAATTCATAGGCAGAGGCTATAGTATTTGCAAAGATAATGAATTAAAAAATCAAGCCAACTTTTAGAAATCAAGGTCCAGACAATTCCAGGGGGAAACATCCTTACTGGCCCTGGTGCTTACAAAACAAAGATCAACAATGGGAATGAGCATGTAAAACACTTTTATCATGAAAAACCAATGAGTGTGTTTTATAGGATTTATCACAAAGAAAAAGAACTCTTTCCAATGATGATTCAAGAAATAGCCTAAAGACAGAAACGGTAAAATTCAGAAGCACAGGACACATGTGAGATGTGAAGTTTGGTTAATGCTAATGAAATAAAACAAAATAGGATGAAAATATAACAGTTTATGAACAAGTTTGGGCTATATATCTTCACATCAGGGGGGGGGGGGGGGGGGTAAAGCATAGGATGTATCAAATACATAACCTAATCTAACCTAATTTAACTACCTTTTAGTTCCCTTAAACCTAAAAAACTAAAGCTTAAATCTCTGTCACAGACTGAGCAATCTCTCACTATGCAGCAGAAACTTGTTTATCAATACCGGCTTTGAGATTTCAATGCAGTCTTTCTTTTGTGTGTCCTGTATTTCAGAAAAGTACCACAGAATCTTATGGAAAGCATTTGCATGATGAAATATAAACATCCCCAGCCTTCAGAAAATACAAAGAAGTTCTGTGAAAGAGGAAACTAGCTTTGCTACTAAACAAGATTTGAAATCTGTATAACAACTCTGACTCTGACCAACATCATGGTAATGATAAGATGTAGGTGTTCATAAATCAACAAAAAATATCAGATATAACAAAAACATCTATCATACTGAATTAACAATTTGCTGCAGTGTTTATAAAATAGTCTGATTGTTAAGTCCACCCCCAGAAGTCACTTTCATCCTAGGTAAGTTATGTTTTCAGTAAAATTCTACTTTAGCTAATTTTGGCTATCTTGGAGAGGGGTTAGGTTATGAAAATGAAACTTTCAGGGATGGGTCTACAGTCTAAAGCAGGGTGAATCAGGGAAAGTCTGACAGTGGGGTAAGTCTGATACAGACCTTCAATTTGTCTATGGTCCATTGTATCTGTGGGAGGCTTTCATATTTTCTTCCATATTAGTAGCAGTAGGCAACAGTGCCATCAACTTCCGGCAGAGTTAGCACGCCTTCTGTTCAGAGGGTTTTGAAGTTTTTTGGACGGCGTTTTTTTAGGAACACAGGTAACTGACTTTACTTTAACTTATGCAGATTATAAAGTAAGAGAGATAGATAATTTTTTTTCATTTCTTAGAAACTAGAAGACCAGGAGCATCTTCCTGATTTTTAAAACAAGCTAATGTTATTAGTTGAACAGATAAGAGGGGTGTCGGTCTTACCCCCGAAAAAGCCCATCTGGGGAAAGTCCGACATGTCGGTCTTACCCCCTACAGGGGAAGTTTGGCTGGGGTGTCAGACTTACCTCATGTTACCAAAGATCGATATTTTAAATGGTAGAACAGATTCTAAGCTTTAGATAATAAAGGTTGAAGCCAGTAACCATCCTTAGATGGCTCTACTAACTTAGTGGAATGTAGTGTTGTGTTGATCATTCATGTATTGCAGTTCTGTGCCTGCTTTCGTTTATCTTTCTCCCTTGTCATTTTTTTTCTGTCTTAACCTTTACTTGTGACCTGTCGTGCAAAAAGTGTACCAAAGTAGAAATGCTACTTGGCAGGTATCAAATTTGTTGGCAGATTTTGTTTGAAAATACCCTTTTTACATATAAAATAATTTTTGCTCAAAGAAAAGGTGTGTCAAAACACAAGTCGTGCTCCGCCGTGCAAAAAGTGGGATAGCATAGTAGCAATGCTACTTGACAGTTTTCATGGCCTAGTAAAATTTGTTGGCAGATTTTTTTCAAAAATACCAGTGCTTCCACTATCCCCAAATTTTTGGGGATTTCCCCCAAAATCTGTCTTCTCATAAACATTCTCAAAATCGGTTCCCCAAAAATCCCCTTTCTTTCAGGGTTGCCACCCCTAGTGATTTATCACTGACGACAATCCACCCCTAGTAACTATTACTTTCACTTGACTTGACATAATTTTTTCACTATTTTCAAAAGTTTATGTCTCAATTATTTACTACACATCAAAACCAGACATAGATCATTGAATTACTGACCTTTCTTCCTATGCTAGTAAAAGTATACTAACCTTTTTATAGTTGTAGTACAGTGATCAATGAATATTAAGAACGCAGTTGGGTGCGTATTATTTTTATAATACCAATATCATTGGAGTGTACAACTCAATCCATAAACTATTAGCAGTAAGCTATATACTGTATACTTGACTTTGAATACTATACACCATTAGCAGTATTAGAGTATAATATTATACAGTACTTTAATATGATTAAATATGATTCAGAAAACTATTGATATTTCTAACCGCAAGCTATACTAAGTTACATTTGTTACTTTTCTCCAAATTTTACCTATAGAAATACTTTTTGCTCAAAGAAAAGCTGTCAAAACGCGGATTTTGCTGCTAAAGTGTTGGCAGCTTTTAGAATTCTGCTACTGGCAGTTTTGAAATTTTTTGCACACCTGCTTGTGACAGGTTTTCGAAAACATTCATCAATTCATTCATAATTCCCCTTCGAATAAATTCATCCATTCATTCATAATTCTTTTGTCTTTTCTAGATGCCTAGAAATTATGTTCGGAAAACACAACGCGGGGTTGGAGGAACATATGATGCAACTCAGCTACAAAACGCGCTAGCAGAGATATCGTCAAAGAGAATGTCTATGCTACAGGCTTTGAAAGTATTTCAAATACCACGCACTACCTTGCATGACCATCTTATGAAGAAGACACAAGTCAAAAAACCAGTTTGTGGTGGAGGGAGGAGCCAAGAAATTCCTGCTGAAATAGAAAAGGATATGGCACAGGGTCTCCGAATACTTGAAAAGTGGTGCATAGGTCTCAGCAAGCAGGAATTGTTTGACCAAGTCCAAGACTATCTCATCAAGAACAAAGTTCAAACAAGATTTAAGGACAACTGACCTGGTCATGACTGGTGGGTGGGGTTCAAGTGCTGAAACAAAATTTCACTAAAGAAACCAGAAAGGTTAGAAAACAAAAGACTTTTGCAGCAATCTGACCCCTTCATAATGTATGGTTTTTATGAGCTGTTGTATGAAACTGCCACAGCGATGGATATTCTTGACAAGCCCCAGTGCTGGTTTAATTTGGACGAGACATCTTCCTGCAGGGATCCTGGCAACACGAAAGTTGCTGGAGCAAAGGCTCACCAGCCACTCGTAGAACAGGTGGTAATGGACGTGGTCTTGGCTTGTATCAGTGCAGACGGAGAAAAAATCCCACCTTTAATAGTTTTCTCTGCAAAGAATACCTGGACCTCATGGATACCTGTAGATGGAGCTTACCATGGTGCATCTTACTCATCTACCAATAAAGGGTGGATGACGTCTGATCTCTTTATGAACTGGTTTGAATTCCAGTTTCTTCCTCATGTAAAGGGAAAGGCACTTCTCATCTTAGATGGACATGGCTCACATCTTTCTCTTGCTCTTGCAAAACTTGCAAACGAAAATAATGTGACAATTCTCAAGCAACCTCCACATGCATCCCACATGCTTCAACCTCTCGATAAAGTGGTTTTCAAGGGAATGAAAGTGTCTTATGATCAGAATCTCTCGAAATGGCAGAGGGAGCACCCTGGCAACATTCTGTCAAAGAAGGATTTTGTATGTCTCTTATCAAAGGTATTGGATACCTATCTCACTCCTAGTCTGATCGAAAAGTCGTTCAAAGCAACTGGAATCTTTCATCCGAGTGTTCCAATGAGAGTAAACCCATCCGTAATTGACCAGACCAAGTTTGAACCAACAAAGTTGAGACACTATGCACAAATGAAAAAGGAGCAAGAGGAAAATTCAGGCACATCTAAAGTCACAACCACCGTCAACACTGAACTAGAAAAAATTACCTTTTCTGTTACCTTTAGTCCAAGGAAGTTGTTTGGCAACCAATCAAAAACTTTTGAAGAGATTCTTCTTGACTCAATCAAGCGGCCCAACCTACCATCAGTTTCAGGAATAGAAAAACGGAAGAAAATTGCAAGAGAGGCAGAAGTGATAACATCAAAAGAACATCTAGAGGTGCTTAAGAAGGAAGAAAATCTGAAAGCAAAAGGCAAAGGGAAGAAGAATAGTTCAGATGGGAAGGGTATAAAATCGGAAAAAAAATTCTTCCTAAGAGGGAAGCCAATAGAAATACGGGTGATAGAGAATCAGACATCAGTTCAAGATACTATTCAAGAGAGTGACAGTGATGACAAGGAGACACCCAGTAAGCAAAAGATTGTTCCCAAGCTAAATGAGTACTATGCAGTTAGGTATGATGCCAGGAATGATGAACAAGGTTGGTACATAGGAAGGGTTCTAGACTTTCCTGATGAGGGAAAAGTTAAGCTCAAGTTTCTTCACTGCTTGAGCCTTGCCACCTACTCTTTCAATTGGCCAAAGAAAGACGATATTGATACTGTGGATGACAAATACATTTTTGCAGGACCAGTAAACTTAGTGGGAACCGGACCATTTGAAATACCCCAAATCCGTCAGGTTATTGTATCGTACAAGGCAGTTAACTGGCAAGCGTCAGTAGATCTTTGTTTTATGCCCATACACGTAAGCTACAACATATATGAGTAACTTTTTGTATCTGAACTCAAACCATAATTTGTGTGATATATTTTCTTTTTTAAAATACAAGCAATCATTTACATTCAGTGATTTGTGCACCTCGGCTATGATACTTGTAATGATGTTTGTCTGTTGGGTAAGTCCGACACTATTGGAGTTACCCCACAGTAGCAGAAAAAAGTATGGTCTGGCCTTTTCATGCCAGTCAGTTGGACATAAAAATTGTTTGCTTATGGACTTATAGTGATTCCTTGATGCCTTTTAAGATGGTGAAGTCATATTATTTTTGACATATTGTTGAAAAAAGCTAGTAGGATATGTTGCACTTCCCCCAAAGCTGGGGTAAGTCCAACATAGCAGACTGCACCAACTTTGAGACCTGGTGATGGGTTACAAGCACAGTATATGGGAAAATCAGAAAGTGAATAATATGGGAAACTGCTGTAAAAAAAAGGTTGATAGAAGATGATATGAGATACTCATAAAAAAAAAATCTTGTGAGTCAATTTAACAAAAAAAACATGTTAAGGTGTTGGACTTTCCCCAATTCACCCTATGTCCCAGGAAGGTATTTTGAAGTACCTACCTCCACTCCTTCTCTCTCAAGAGGGTCCTGACCTTTAAATATTTATGTGTTATTAAAGTGAAACCTTACAAAATAGATCTTCTGCTGGTAAATTTCTAGGTGACACAATAATTTAGCTAGGATGAAAGTAAAAACATCATTTGATGCCTTTTTTATGCTCTTTCATAATTCAATAATTACTTCTGGGGCTAATTGCCCCAAAAGTAATAAAAAAGGCATCAAATATAAGGCATAATAAAGGCATCAAATGATGTTTTTGCTTTCATCCTAGCTAAATTGTTGCACCACCTAGAAATTTACCCTTCTGCTTAAATGAATAATCACCTTATTATCAAAATTATCATGAGAATCCATGGTTTGACACATTGAAAAAACGAGATTTGATTTTCAGAAAAACAAAATCACGACTGCAAAGCTGAATAACTCCACTAGTTCGGAAGGTATGCGCATGAAATTTGAAGAAACATAGATTATGGGGTGCTTATACCACCAACCAAAGCTAAGATTTTTTTACTCCTTCAGGTACAAAGATATTGACCTCGTCTGGAATTACCCATTTTTTGGTGGCTAATTCTGGACACCATGGGAAAATTTCAAATGAGGTCACCAACCCCCTTTATAGTTCGAATTTCGGAAGTTTCTAGCTCTTGTATGAAAGCTAACAGTCTGAACTTTTGTACGAATCCAATTTTATGGCGAGATTTTAAGTCTGCTGGCAGGAGGAATTTTTGAATCCAAAAAAAAGGTCAAAGTGTCCGGAATTACCCTGGTTCACCCTAAAGCTACATTCCTTCCAGATACTGCGCAAATACAACCGAAAAAGCAAAAACAGAGCAGGAGGACGATATACTGCTGAACAGCTTAAACAAGCCAAAGACAAAGTTCTATCATGTCAAATGTCTTGAAAAAAAGCTGCAATACTTTACAACATACCAAAGACAACATTAATTGATCAGACAAAGAAGCAAAGAGATTTCCCCAACTTGCCTGCTGTTACTCACGGAAGCCCTCTGGAACTGCCTCCTCAAGTTGAGCAGAGTATGGCAAATTTGCTGAAAGTCATGGAAAAGTGGGGCATGGGCTTACCAAAAAACAATTCCTAGACAAAGTGCAAAAATATATCAGCATGAACAAAATTAGTACTTGTTTCACAAACAATCAGCCAGGTGAAGACTGGTGGCTTGGGTTTAAGAAAAGAAACAACATCTTGCTTAAGAAGCCTGAGCAACTTGAAAACCTGAGGGCTGTCTAACAAGCAGACCCTTTCATCATTCTAGGATTTTATGACCTGCTACAAAAACAGCAGAAGAGCTTGACATCTTAGATAAGCCAGAATGCTGGTACAACTTGGACCAAACTTCGTTTTGTTGTGATCCTGATAGCCTTAAAATCGCTGGTGCAAAAGGATCCCCAGCAATGCATTGAACTGGTGGGAATGGGCATGATAACACAACTGTTCTTGCCTGTATTAGTGCATCAGGTGAGAAACTACCACCATTGGTAGTTTTCTTGGGGAAAAACACATGGAGTTCATGGCTACCCACTAAAAACCATCCAGATGAATGTTTTGCAGCTACTAAGAAAAAATGGATGACAGCAGACCCCTCCTATAACTTGTTTAAAGATGCTTTCCTGCCTCAGGTGAAAGGAAGAGCACTTCTTATTCTTGACAACCAGGGCTCCCATTTATCCTTACCTCTTGTGGAACTTGCTTCACAAAAGAACATTACTATCCTCAAGTTACCAGCCCATGCATCCCAAGTTCTGCAGCCACTTGACAGAGTTATTTTTAGAAGGGCTGAAATCATCCTATGAGCAGAAACTTGTGAACTGGCAACAAGCACATCCAGGTGATGTCTTACCAAAACAAGGACTCATGAAAATTTTATGTCAGATCTGGGAGACCTACCTTACCCCTCTGCTGATTAAAAATCATTTCAAGCAACAGGAATTTATGATTCTGCTATTCCAGCATGTATCAACTGCAATGTGATTGACAAGGCAAGTTTGATCCAGCCAAGTTATAATGATATGTTGAGACAAAGAAATCAGAGAGTCAGAATTTAACAAGAATGACAACCACAGTGAATACTGCAACTGATAGGATTACTGTTTCAGTGTTGGTGAGTCCAAAAAAGATTCATATGTTGGAGAAATCCTTTGAAGTGTTGGACTCAGCATGCTGCCCTCCTCTTGATGTCTCAGTACCCAGGACATCCAGTAGGCAGAGAATTGCTCGGGAAGCTGAAATAATCACTTCTGTAGAGGCTTTGAGAGTGCTTGAACAGAAAGAGAAAAAAGAAAAGCTCAAGAACAAAACAGATAAAGTAAAAGAGAAGACAAACAACCCAAACCTAAAAAAGAAAAAAAAAGATTATCTTTCCAGTGAAGACTCTAACATCTCTCTGGGTTCCTCAACTGATGAAATGGACATAAGTTACAAATTGATAGTGAGAATGAAGAAGAGGAGAAAAAGAAGCTAAAAATACAGCTAAATGAGTACTATGCTGTAGCATACAATACCAACTTGATCAACAAGGCTGGTATATTAGAAGGGTGCTTGATTTTCCTGACAAAAATCTTGTTTCTATAAAATATCTTTGCTGCCTGAGCCTAGCCATTTATTCATATGACTGGCCAAAAAAAGATGATATTGACAAAGTTGAAGCAGAATACATCTTTGCAGGACCATTAAAGCTTTCTGTGGCTGGTCCCTTCACTCTACCATCATTCCAAATTTGCCATGTCATCACTCTGTACAAGAATCACACTAAGAAGCACAAGTGATCAAAAGTTTGCTTTGTCAACTTCCTCTGATTCTGATTGAAATTGTTTTTTCAATAAAATTACTTTTTTCAACTAAAAAAAAACTTATACTAATTGAAATTACAATCTTTCTATTATTTTAATTAAGGTGTTACCTTTTTCATATTTATAAAAAAAAATTGAAAAATACCATTCTCAGAGATTTCTTCTATGTATGGGGTAAGACCAACACTGTCAGAATTACCCCATAGTAAGCAGAAAACCTGCATTCCTCTGTGGCACATACAAACTATTAACAAAAGTTTTTGTTTTGTATAGTTTCCCTGTACATAGAGGTATCCTCTATCATGTCTTAAGGTGACATAATTTTATCTTTGCCTACATAGGATCCCAGACTAGGGGTAAATCAGACCCCTCTGAGATGGGTGCAGTAAGTACAGCAAGTCACAGAAACAACAAAACTTGTGAACTTTCTAGATTGTGAAGAATAATACTACTATGACCAAGAACAACTTCAAATGGTTTTTATTGTGCCAGTGACTCCAGAAAAATTTTGGGGCCAAATAAAGCTGAAAAAAACTCAATATGGGGTTGAAATTACCCAAGTTTACCCTTTAATAACCATTTTTGTTGGAAATAGATTTTACCTCAACCCCTATATATAGCAATTCAGGGTATATATTTGCACATTAGGAGTGTGGGGGCAAATTTTACTTCTGTTGTAAATGGGAGGTAGGTTTAAACTTTATCCCCACCCCCCTAATGTGCAAATATATACCATGAATTGGTATATATAGGGGTTGGGGTAAAATTCATGTCCAACAAAAATGATTATTATACTTGGAAAGAGCATAAAAAAGGCATTGAGTGGTATGTTAACTTTATTTGTAAGTTAATAATATGAAATGTGAAAAAATTACCCTTTAACCTCTAGACCCATACCTGAAAGTTTCATTTTCATAACCTAACCCCTTTACAAGATAGCCAAAAGTAGCTAAAGTAGCCTAGAATTTTACCAAGGTGGGTAGCCAGTAGGCCTAAATTTTTACCAAATCATATTAGGCCTATTGACTTCCAACTAAAGTGAATATACTACTCAATGCCTTTTTTTATGTTCTTTGCAAATATAATAATCATTTTTGTCAGAAATGAATTTTACCCCACCCCTATATACCAATTTGGGTGTATATTTGCACATTAGGGGAGGGGGGGGGGATGGTTGTAAAGTTTAAACTTACCTTCCATTAACATCAGAAATAAAATATACCCCCACCCCCCTAATGTACAAATATATATCCTGAATTGGTATATATAAGGGTGGGGGTAAAATTCATTTAAGACAAAAATGATTATTATATTTGTAAAGAGCATGAAAAAAGGCATTGAGTGGTATAGGGCCTATTCACTTTAGTTGTAAGTCAATAATATGATTTGGTAAAAATTTACTGGGTAGCCTACTTCAAAATACCTTTCTGGGACATAGCCTACTTTAGCCTGTAGACCCATCCCTGAAAAGTTTCATTTTCCTAACCTAACCCCTTTCCAAGATAGCCAAAAGTAGCTAAAGAAGAATTTTAACATATTTTCAGTTACAAATTTTCTATGCTTTTAGTTTCATGCATACCCTAGACTAAATTATTATTTAGGAACCAACTGTCCATAATACAATTGATTAGCATAGAATATCCAAAAAAATATGCAAGAATAACAGTTCAGATTACCAGTCCTGTGGCTCTGTTTATTGCTTCATATGGTGTTGAACAGCCACTTGATAAAGAAAAATACTCGTTTTCAGTAAGATTCTTCAAAAAATACATCGTACCCGAATTTTTAAATTTGTTGCGACTTTAGCTGTCAAAATTGAAAAGGGATAGACAAAACTGCCGAAATTCTTACAAAGTTGTGTTTTCAGGCATCGGGTTTGAAGTTTGTTTTGAGCGGGTTTGTTGGCAAAAATTGTTTTCACGTTCACCGTGTTTAATTCAGAAAACTTTAAAGTGTTATCATCTTACGAGTTCCAAGGTTTTTAGACAAGGATTCTTCACATTTGTAACGGGCCAGAATAGCATAGTTGAACATAGGTTCTGACAAGACCCAAACCTGTGTTGAACATGGAACTTAAAACAATAATTTGTACAAACCATATCGAATTCCTTGTTGGATGTGGGTGATCTGAAAACGAAGCTCAGTCTTCACTTATGCCTAAATAAAAATGTAATTCTTATCTTCTATGATCATTTTTTGGACCCTTCCCCCTATGCCTTGAAGATTAAAATCCTTGATTAAAAGGATATAATTCTCATGTTCTTTGTCAAATATGGATGTAAAACTTTTAATTAACATGATCAGTCTCTTACTTACTTCCAAATATGGTTCTAAAAAACCTTTCAATTGAGAATTTAAAGTAAAATGGCACAAGGATAGCAGATGCGGGGAAATCTTAAAAATATTTATGCAGAAATGGTGTATTATAAGTGTTGAAACGCAAAACTATTATAAATGTTCAAACAGCATTGAACAGTAATAAAAACAGAGAAAAATATTAAAAGGACTAGTATGCATCAGTCAGAGCTAGCTGTGCCTAAATGACACTATTATTCCTATCTTCAATTTTCATTTCTCTAGAATTGTTCTCTTCAGATAGAAGGATTAAAATTTTGGATAAAAAGGGCTTGTCTGTCGCGTCCTTTGTCAAATATTAATGGACAAGATCCGATAAACATTATTAGCTTCTGAGCTATTTGTGACGTATGGTTCTAAAAAGTAGTCAATTCAGAATAATGGATGCGATTTTGATTCGCTGAGTATAAATATTTCAACCGAGCTGTTGAATCGTGACACTTAATGACGCTTAAATCTGCAGCAAAACAGCAGACTAACATAGGAAAAAATTTTTTCTCTTGCATATTTTCATTATAAAATAAAAATTAGTTGCCATGAAGTCTGGTCTACATATTTAGTTTTAAAGTAACTACCCATATCATCTCCAAAAAGCACTAGAGAAATTTTGCGGAAAAAAACTGCAGCTTTTGGTGTTTGATCAAACAGTAAGAATATGCAATTTTCTTAAATATTTTAAGTTTTAACACCCTTACAGCACAATGCCGGTATACCGCATAAACATATTTGGATGAACATAGTGTCTATTGCTTTAGTGAAACATCCCAAAAAAACATACTTTGAAGGTCCAACATAATATCGTGAGCTATTCTTCAGGCATTGTCAAGAGACACCACTTTGACAATCCGGCTGTCACACCTTATTTTCACAGTTAAAGGGCAGATACTACCTTTAATCATGACGGTAACAAAGGTCATATTATTTATACAGTTTTTGGTAGTTGTTTTGGAAGTGAGAAAATGTCAGATACGACCTTTAGCTGTGAAGGTAACGAAAATTCACATTATTTAAACAGTTAAATGTCAAATATGACTTTTAGCCGTGACGGTTACGAAAGATCATACATACCCTAACTTTCTCGGAAGGTTTGAAGTCAATGCACTGATCTATTCCTAAGATACCGTATCTGTTCTATTTTGAAAACCGGGATACATTGACTTAGTTCAGCAGTAGTTAGAGTTAGAGTCATATGTAGTTAGAGCCACTGTTACAAGTTTTCGCAATCACAAGTAGTTACAAACATAAGCAGTTACAGATCTAAATAGTCCAGTAGTAATAATATTGGTAGTAGCCTAAGTTGTAGCTGTAGCAGTAGTAGAAGTAATAGCAATAGAAGTGGTTGTAGTAGTTACAGTAACTTGTTCAAATTAATACCCTCATTTATTTCAGCGATATTTTGATGTTTCTGATACACCTTTTGGACAACATTCATGCACAGAGTGCGTTTGATTTTTTTTAACATGCACCCCAACATCACCTAAAAAATTTCACATTAATACCTTTAGCCATTATAGATATGTCACATATACACCCTTTTAATATTCATATTTAGTTAAATATCCCCCTCAATATGCCCTGAAAGCGTTAATTAATACTATTATCTGTTTCTAAGATATCAAAAACAGAGTTATATAAGAAACTTGAATGCAAATAGGGTATTTGGTTTAGTTTAACAATTCTAATAACACGCTCTGGAAGTCCCTACGTAACACACCTAGGGGTCACTGGAATATTGTATATGCGCCTTTTTGTCAATCAGGTACATATCGTACCTTTTGATTTAGTTTTTCACTACCTCAACTATCTCTGAAAAATAGAATTGTTTAAACTATTCTGTTCCCAGGACATCCTATCTATGCTATTTTGACAGCCTAGCTACATTTAAACCCTATTAATTTAGTTCAATAGTAGCATCAGAAACAATAACTGTAGTAGTCGTGAAAGTTTCAAATTAATTTCCTCATCTGTTCTTGAGATGTTGCTTGGATTGCGTATTGACAACCAATTTACACACAGTGCGATGGATCTAGTTTTAAAACCACATAGACTTTCCCTAAAAGTTTCTATTTTATACTCTATTCCAGTCCAAAGGTATCCCGCCTATGCCGTTTTGATAACCTGGATGCACCTAAACTATTTTGATTTATTTCAACAGTAGCAGTAAAAGCAGTAATAGTCGCAGTAGTATTAGCAGTAGCATAAGGAGTAGTAGAAGTAGCATTCATATAGTATCGTCCGTTTGGTTGAAACCCCCTTAACATACATTGAAAGTTTCAACTTAATACTCTAGCCTGTTTTTGACATATGGCTGTTCAGCCCTTTTTCATAACTTGAAAGCATGTCACTCTAGTTTAAAATTCCCGTTAACATTTCTACATTCGTTAAACATAATTAACTTAGTTTTAGTAGTACCGGTAGAAGCAATAGCAGTTGTATTAGCAGTTATAACAGTTTTAGAAGCAGTTGTAGAGGTAGAAGTAGTACCAGTTTTTAGCAGCAAGTATAAGCATAGTGCCTTTTAGTTAGTTCAAGACCCCCCCCCCCATAATGCCCTAAAAGTTTCAGGTGAATACCCAAGTCAATTCCTAATTGATTGCTGATATGGTCTTTTGACAACCAGCAGGAACATAGTGTGCTTTGATTTACTTCAACATCCTCCTAAACATTCTGTGAGATTTTCACTTTAATGGTCTTAGCCTGAGTAGTAGTAGTAGTAGTAGTGGTAGTAGTTGTGGTAGTAGCATTAGTAGTAGTTGGAATAGAATACACACATAAAAAAAAACTTAATATAAAAAATATAAAACAAACCAAACCTTTTAATAGGAATATAAACCAAACCTTTTGGTTTGTTTTAAATTCCCCTTAATGTTCCTGAAAGTTTCATCTTAATACTCCGTGCCATTCCTTGAACATTGTCTTTACAACTTTTGAATAGTCTGCATGCACAAACTGTGTTCTAATTAAGTTTAACATCCTTTGTAACATTCCTAAAAAGTTTCGCCTTGATCCCCATAGCCTCAGTAGTACTAGTATTAGTTGTAGTAGCAGTAGTGTCCAAATTGATCGGAGGGCAACTAGCCCTTCCCCCACGCCCTTTTTCCCCAAATGCATTAGATCAAAATTTTGAGAGGATATTGAACTTCTTGTTCGTCCTTTAAAGTCGAGTGAAATTAAAGGGCAAATATCCCTCCCCACCCCTTCTTTTCCTCAAATGCATCCTATAAAAACTTCGAGATAGCCATTTTGTATATATTTAAAGTATTATATAACAAAGCCTCCAGGCTGACACAGCCCCTTAGAGCCAGGGGACAAGGGTTGTAAGTTATGCCCTCGGGGGTATTATTCTGGGGGTAAAATTTAAACGTCTAGTTCGCGTTTTAAGATTCAAAAGAGATCGGAGGGCAAGCCTCCACCTTCCCACACCCCCTTTTCCCAAATGCATCAGGATCACAAATTTTTAAGATAGAATGCCCTGGGGGTATTATTCGGGGGAAAAATCCAGTTCGCGTTTTAAGGTTCAAAAGAAGATCCCACACCCCCTTTTCCCAAATGCATCCGATCAAATTTTTAGATAGAATTTTATTCAAAATAGTCGAAAGATCATAGAAAATACCTCCAGGCTTGAAACAACCCTCCAGAGTCAAGGGGCTTGGGTTGTAAGTTGTGCCCCGCAGAATATATGGTTTTTATGGAAGCAGTGGGATTGTATAAAATCTGGAGGAGGCTCATTTGATTGGAAATTGAAACTTCTCGTTCCTTTTTAAGAGTCAAAAGTGATCATAGGGCAACCAGACCCCTTACAACTTTTTCACTCAAATGACCTAATTAAAATTTTGAGATAGCTATTCAAAATATATGTTCAAAATAGTCCAAAGGAAAAACAACTATGCCTCCAGAGTGACATCCCCCAGCCCCTAGGGCACTGGCTATAAGTTATGCTAGTTGCCTATTGTTAAAATATAACATTTTTATGGAGTAGGTGGTTGTATAAACTTTGGAGGAGGCTTTATTGGCTGGAAATTAAAAGTTAAAGTTCACTTTTAAGAGTCTAAAGTGATCGGAGGGTAACCAGCCCCCCCTCTCACAACCTTCTATTCCCAAACGTATCTAACCTAAATTTGTTCAAAGTAGTCCAAAAGTCAAACAACTATAATTAAGGGGTTGACAAGCCCCTTATAGGCCCTGGGCCAGGGCTGTCACTTATGCAAGTTTCCCATTGATTGTTTCCCAGGGTTTTCTTTTATCAAGAAAAGAGGGCATGTTTGATTTTTCATATCCTGGATGCAGTACTGTTTGTGCATTTTGAAAACAGGGCCACTGCGAGAAGGTTGTGCAGAGCCAGCCCCGTCCATCCGCTACCATCTAACGCAACCCTCTGCAATCCTACCACTTGCAGCATTTGTGTATATGCGTATGTGGGTCCTGTAGCTCCATATACTGCTTGTGCATGATTTCACTGTCACTTGTTCTTTCAGGTCATATAATGAAGGCTGCCTTCAAATAGCGAAGACAGCTAGCCTGCAATGTTACTATTGAAACTAATCCTGATTCGTTTGAACATTAAGTAGAAAGAGGATTCATTTCAATCAAAATGTAGCCTGCGATCAAACTTTATAGATCAAACTTTATCCTATTTTTTACTAGGCCTATTACTAAGTTTTAGATAATAGAAAACTAAAGGCTATAAGGCTTCAATGTCTTATTATTTATTTATTAAGTATCGTCAGTAAATATAGTTTTCGGTTAATGAAAAGCCTATTAAAGTCTTGAAATATAACATATTGATTTAACACATGATTTTACATTATCATGTAAAATCATGGCGTAAAGATATCTGCATATTGACCCTGCTACATCTTGCGATGGGCGAGTGACATAGAATCTGTTAAATATCAATTCTTATGTGTCTAGAAGAATGTGTTTTTATGCAAAAATGTCCTTCAACTTAGTTTTTTTTTTATACAGAGGTAACAATTAGATTGTCATACCATGTCAGCCCTAACTTACCCCCGCTTCTGTGTATTTTTGAATTCAGTTTTATACTAAAAATCGTTTCAACAGTAGTTCCTTAGCATATAACTTTTTTGAAATAAATATTTTTCCCTGTGTGGTTTCCCGTTTTAGTTTCTTGGGGAAAATTTGATGCTGCTGTTGATTATTACTTTATTTTGCAGTACCTTATATATTTTATGTAATTCATGCTTTATTATTCGTAGTTAGTTTGGATTATTCCAAAATAAAAAGTGATTATTGGAGCAAAAATTTGGTGCTTAAATACCTCACATCAGATATTTTTAGATACATGATTTATTTTTATTATTTTCTACTGTTTATACCCGTGACTCCCAACATGGGGCGAACGCCCAACCGGTAGGGTATACCAATAGATTGGTGGGTCATGGGCAGGATGTTCAACCTTCGGCTGACTATAAATTAGAGCCATAATTTAAAACAAAATCACCTGAATGACGTCACATTCAAATGTATTGAGAGAGTAAAAAAATTCATGATAGTATGGCAGTAACGTTACACAATGTTTAAAAGGTGTTGTATTTCGACAATATTTTTTATGACTATAAAATATGCCTGGAGGACAACCCAAAAAAGATTCCAAGTATTAATGACCTATTAAGCTTCCTTCAGGTCAATACATTTAAAGTTTGAATAACACAATTTAAGTATCACGAGGGGGCCGTCAGGATTTTAGATAGGTCTAGGTTGGACATGGCTCAAAATTGGTTGGAAACCACTGGTTTATAAAGCAAAGCATTTTCAGACTATAATAGGTTATTTTTGAATTAACACAATAAATGATCATTTCATTAATGATCATTTCATTACTGATTGATTTTCTCAAGGAAGTTTATCATGGGAAAAACTGTTTAATTTATAAGTTTAATCGAACTGACTAAATTAAAATGGTCAACCAACCAGATAATTAAAACAAATGTGGCTCTTGTTAGTTTCGTGGACTCAGCCGATTTATCTCTATAGTAAAATCTAGAACTGTAGTTTTTAAATTATTCAGAACAAATTTTAAAATACATGGTCAGACAATTTGTAAATAGTTCTTTTTGCGGTGAGTATTGATTTCAGAATGTCCTACTCGATTAAGATGAAAAAGTAAAAAATGCTTTATTAAACACGGATCTGTTAACGGCCAATAGTATTTTGTCTTTTTTATAGCCGTGCTTCCAGAATAAGACCCAAACTGACAGCAAATGTTGTTGACAAATGACAAAAAACATTTAAAACTATAATATGATATGTTCGAACGAACACAATAAATCATCATTTCATTACTGATTAATTTTTTCTTAAATAAGTTTATCACGGGAAAAACTGTTTTTTTATAAGTTTAAACAAACTGATAAGATTAAAATGGAAAACCTGGCTTTTAAAATGAATCTTGTAGTTTTTGTTAGTTTTTGCGGATTCATCCAATTTGTCTCTAAAGCAAAATCTAAAGCAAAGTGATTTTTTTTATTTTTTATTATACAGGTCAAATTTTAAAACACATGGTCAGAAAGCTTTTAAATAGTTGTTTTGTCGTTACTGTCGATTTCAGAATACTACTTACTTGACTAAGCTGAAAAAAATGGGAACTATTATATATATAACACGTATAGTTTTCTTAAAATATAATTTAAATACTATAAAACGCGATAGTTTGAAATAGTTTGCATCTGTTGTCGGCCTATTGTCTATTTCTTTTAGAATTGCATTTTAATAAAACGCAACATATTTTCTTTTTGTATTGTTGTGTTCCGTAGAAGAATGGGTTTACCTCCTGTGAAGTTCGGGTTTTCTTCAATTTGCAGTTATAAGACAAGTTTGCCAGTCAGAAAAATACTTTTTTTTTCAAATAAATGTTTTACCACATACATTTTCACATCCAATGTCGAAGAAACGAGTCGAAGAGACACATCAAGGGGTTTCGAAACTGACAACCCTGGACTACAAAATGAAGCAATAAAACAAAGAAAAGGACAAAAACAATGAAAAGAAGACGGTCAACGTATGATGAGAAATCAATTTGCGTAGTTTAGTTCTAGATAGTAAATTAGTTCTATATAGTAAACTCATGTTATTTAATTGATTGTTATATACCTTTCAGATTTTTTTGGCAAGTTACTTTTTCCCCTTTATTTTGGGTCAACTTTTTTATTGTTATACTCCAAACAGTCTTTTTACATTTTGACTGAAGCTGATCATTGTTCACATAGCGTTAGTTCTTTCCTAATCAGAGGCAGCGCAATAGCGTTGCCTAAGTAAAGAACGATGTTGCACAATATATTATTTTTGGTTTTATCTTTTAGACCGCGGCACTTCTGACCACGGGAACTTCTAAAAGGGCTCATTCGATTGGAAATTGGAAGGGTTTGTGCCCATTTTAATAGTCCAAAGTGATTGGATAACCCCCCTCCCACATCCACCATTTCCACAAACATATCCAATCAAAATTTTGAGATACCCGTTTTGTTCAAAGTAGTTAAAAGGTCCGGAAATTATGTCTTTAAGGATGACAACGTTTTTCCTTTTTTTTCTTTTTTCTTTTCTTTTCTTTTCTTTCTCTTCTTTTTTTTTTTCTTTTTTTTTCTTTTTCTTTTTTTTTTTTTTTTCTTTTTTTTTCATCTTCCCTCACAGCCCTCAGGGCAAGGGTTGTAAGTTATGCCCTGGGGGCATATAAGGTGTTTATACAAAGCTTTGTCGTAGAAACTTCAGAAAGGGCTTATTAGATCGGAAATTGAAAGGGCTAGTGCCCTTTTTAATAGTCGAAAGTGATTGGAGGGCAACTAACATCCCTCTCATGCCCACCATTTGCCCAAAATCATCCAATCAAAATTTTGAGATACCTATTTGGCTCAACATAGTTGAATGTCTTGGAAATTAGGTTTCTGAGGATGAAAACCCCCCGAAGCCATCAGGGCAAGGGTAAGTTATGCCCTGGGGCATAAAGTTTTTATAGAAAGCATTGTCATAGAAACTTCGAAAATGGATCATTCGATTAGAAATTGAAAGGGATAGTGCCCTTTTTGATAGTTGAAAGTGATTGGAGGGCAACTGACCCCCCTCTGATGCTCACCATTCCCCCGAACATATCCAAGGCCCAGGCCTATAATTTCCCCAAACATTTCCGATCAACATTTTGATATAGCCATTTTGTTAAATGTAGTTGAGGGGTCTAGAAATGATGTCTTTTAGTATGATAACCCCCACAGCCCTGAGGGCTAAGGTTCTAAGAAATGCCCTAGGGGCATACAAGGTTTTTGTAGAAAGTGTGTCGTAAAAACTTCAAAAAGGGCTTATTCGATTGGAAATTGAGAGGACTATTGCCCTTTTCAGTAGTCGAAAATAATCGGAGGGAGAATCCCCACCCACGCCCTTCATTTCCCCAAACACTTCCGATCAACATTTTGATGTAGCCATTTTGTTCAATATTGTTGAAAGATCTGGAAATTATGTCTTTGAGGATGAAACCCAAAACGAACAGAAATTAAAATAAATAATATTCAAACTCAAAACGAGCAGAAATCAATATGAGTAGGGTTCAAAACCCCTATGCTTTCTAAAGCCAGAATATAATTTGTACTTTACTGAAAAAAATTCTTTTTAAGGCTTTCACTCTTATAACTTTAAGAAATGAAAAATTAATTAAGACTTTAAGGAATGAATATCAGCGTATGTACATTAAACTGACAATGCACATTCATTTGAATTTTTGTCAGTAAAGTACAAATTATATTCTGGCTTTTAGAAAGCATAGGGGTTTTGAAATGTACTCGTATTAATTTCTGCTCATTTTAAGTTTGACTCTGTTATTTTTTTTAATTTCTGTTTGTTTTGGGTTTCATTTATTTGTTGATGCTGATTTGTGGTAGTTGTATGCTTGGTAGATTATTTAATTCTATTTTTGTTTATTTTTGGTTTAATGCAGTTCTTTACTTTTTTTTGCAAAAAACTTATTTTGTGGATGAGGTTTTTTCAATTAATTCAAAACAAATTCAAGGATAAGCTATCTTTTTAGCGTATATTATTTCGATACGTTACCCTACATTAAATGCCTGGATATAATATTTCAAGTGGAGTTGGAAATAAGAATAGAAGTCACAGAAAAATTTTTCCACAAAAATAATCTTAAAAGTATCTAAGGATTTTAATAGGAGTTTCAATAAATTAAAATATTAAATTAACAATTAATATAAAAAACTGTGTCGTCAAACTTCAGCTACTGTTGGGCTTCGATTTTTTCCATTGCTTCTTCTTGCAATTGTATAAACTACACATTCCATTTTGGGCATTTTTCAACAAAGTTTGAAGAGAGTCAATTCCAAGATAATCTGAAACCGCCTCAGGGAACCTGAAACAAGTAAAGATTTATATTTTATCTGCACTAGAATTGTTAATGCTTGTTTCTCTTTTTTTAAATATTACAGTAAAAGTATGTGCAAAAACTCTAAGATACACAATATCTGAACATAAATGATGTTGACAAACCAAAATTTTGACATTTTTTGTGAAAACATACGGATTTTACATATTTTCTTATAAAGAATATAAGTAAAATGTCCAAGCGTCAAAGCAAATGCAAAGAACCTAACTTTAAAGAAAGAACGTAATAGAAACAGTTAATTTTTAAATAAATCTCAAAATCAAGTTTTAAGGGCCAGCAAAGTTTGACAGCCGTGTTTGTAGAACATAGAATTTAGACTATAACAATTTTGAAGTTAGAATTGGTTTGATCTTTCTGTTTTTGCACTCTAAGCGCTTTTAATATTTGAATTCAGTATAAAGATTAATAAAAAAAAAGCTATTCAGAGAAGATGGTAAAAACATAAAATTGTCAATGATAACTAAGAGGAATCTTAATGTGGATAATTAATATTTGGATAGTCAAATTTTGAGTCCCCCCCCCCCCCCAAAATATATATAAAAATACTTACAAATTGGCAAAATACCACAGTGACTTGTACAGATCATTCGCTTCTGGTTTTGAAGAAGTACTAAAAACATCACAAAAGTACTTCTTCTGGCATTCTGGGTCTACAATACTTTCAAGTCCACTTTCGTAAATCAAATTAAGTAGGGGGCTCTCTGTAGCATCACTGGTATCGGCATTTCTCCTCTTACGACCTCTTTAAAGAAGGATATATCAAAATAAAATTAAATATTAAATATACATTAAAATTTGATATTGGAATTTTGAAATTTGAAATATATAAAATTTGAAATATATATTAAAAATTTGATATTGAATATATTAAAATTTGGCTTTTGAAATTCTTAAATTGAAGATTACGGACCAAAAAAGTAAATAGACCAATCTAGAGCAGAATTTTGGTAAATTATATATACTGCCTACCAAACAATAACTTTTGTCTGTTTTAGATGTTTTTTAAGCTTTAGGATACCTTATAATCCTTGTGTTTTTCCTAGTTTTAGCAGAATCTGGTATCGTCTTAACCCTTTTAGTATAATTACGCTCTTATTTATAAAAAATGACTAAACTTCTAATTTCAGTTAAATTAACTTTGTTGATGACGATTAACCATCAGGAAAACCATGCAATAAAGTACTAACAAGAGGCCAACATTATTTTAAGTGTCTTTGTAGGATGAGGCTCGAAAATCTGGAATAAATCCCCCAAATTTCTTATTTTGTATTATGTAGTTTTGTCATACTTTTTGTCCGTTTTAGTTTCTGCTGATCTATTTAGTTACATCAGTTTGTATTGACAAACCACTAGTCTATCGGTTTTTGTTAATGTTGATAATCATATGTACATACTGTTATTAAATAACAGCAATAGTATCACATAGCGTACCCATAATAATAGAAAATGGTAGCATTGCCAATCCAAACGTGCAAGGCATAACTTTGTTTTTTTTATTAATTTTTCACCCTAAAAAGCCTGACACGTTAATCTACCTAACGTTGGTGTCCGGAAGGGTTCATGCTTTGGGTAAATGTTTGCTAACAAAGCACAGTATTTCTTGCAGTTGAGCATGGTTGCGAACTGTCAGGCTTTTGTTATTTTTACCTTATTTCCCTCTTTTACTCGAGTGACAAGGTAAATAACTGTTTTGCCAATTTTTTCTAAAATTACTTTCCTTTCACTTATCTACGGAATGACGATACAAAAAGTTCAAGCGAATAAAAAAAAAAACTTTAAATCAATTGTTGAATGCAGAGGATATAATTGATAACTGATATAATCCCTTTAATTTATGCCTTCCCCAGCCCCCAGCTGTTTTTCAGCATTTCCAACCGTTTGAAAAGAAGTAGGTTAAGTAAGTCAAAGTCAAATTAACAAGTAAAAAGTTGAAAATACGTTTAATAAAAGAAATAAAAAATTGTTTCACATAACCGTTCTTCTTGGAAATGAAAAAGTGTGGATGCAGAAAGGTAATGGAAAAGCAAAACAAACCTTTTCAGTGTCTACTCTTAAACTGATAAAATTCTGTAATATATATGTGCCATTTTAAACTGAAAATTTGGCCCACCTGGGCTTTTGATAGCCATTTTAGGGAAATAAAAATCCTAATTTACCAGCCAGGGGCCCTAATAGTTGTTTTGGATAGGGCTTTTACTATCAAAATGACAGAAAAGGGTAATTATGAAAACTTAAGGTAGAATTCTAGTTTAGGGGCTCGACATTATGCTTACGAGAAATTAATATATTGCATTTCTTATATATTTTTAAAGCTCATTTAATTGGTAGTTTTAATTATGAATTTAAGCATATGAATTAAATCTAAAGGGAATTTTGTGTGCTCTTTTGACATAAGCAAATGATTAATCTCATTTTCAATTATGTTTTAAAAATATTTACAAAAAGAAAACACTCATAATATAATTCGTTTGACAATAGTATATGTCTTGGACAGTACATGGAAAGAACTAGTAAAATTAAACTGAATATTTGACATATAATAAAATCAATTGCTGACAAGTCAGAAGTTCAAGATTTTATTTTACTGAAATTTTTTTTTTTCAAGGTTGTGCAAAGAAGATATTTGCAATATAATTCGTTTTCAGTAAAGCGCAAATGACACAGTAGGCTTGAGAGTTTTAAAGTTAGGGAAGGAGGCATTACCAAACTCTTGTTTGTAGTAATTTTTATTCGCTTCAAGCTTGATTTGCATATTCAATTTTTTTATTCGTTTTAAGATTTATTTATTCATTTATATTAGTACCTATTGTATGTTTGTTTGCTATGATTGTTTATTTAATTTTTTTTTCGTTTTGGGTTTCATTTATTGTTTAATAGTAATTTCTGGTTGTTTTGTCTTTGAATTTTGATGTAAATTTATTTCTTCTCATGTTAAGTTTAATATGACGTTTGAAAACTTCTGACTTTGAAAAACTTCTCTTTTCGGAAAGTTTTTCTTTAATTAATTTTTTCGTTCGTTTTGATTGCCAGGTATTTTGTTGACTATAGCCTACATTTTACGGTGTAGAGTTAACACTATTTATCTCATTACCAGAGAAGTACCTCTGGGAAAGAAAGTAATTTTTTCTTTTCTTTGAAAAACTTCTCTTTCGGATTGTTTTTTTTTGTTTTTTTTTAAATTAATTTCTGTTCCTTTTTTATTCCCAAAGTTTGGTTTTTGTTAATACAATGAATATTTCTCACGTTTTTTTGTGTTTCTAGCCTAAGAATCTGTGACCTGCTGATCTTCAGATGCATTTGGAGAATAGGGGCGGGGGGGGGAGGGCTAGTTTTCCCTCCGATCACTTTTGACTCTAAAAAAAGCACTAGCACTTTCAATTTCCATTGAAGTGAGCATCCTCCAAATTTTATGCGACCAACCCTTGCATAAAAACCTTACATGCCCCTGGGGTATAGTTTATAACCCTCGCCTCCAGGCTCTGGGGGGTTGTGTCAACCCTTGAGACATTCTTGTATGATATTTGGACCTATCTCAAAATATCGATCGGATGCATTTGGAAAAAAGAGGACGTGGGTGGGCTAGTTGCCCTCCAATAATGTTTGGCTCTTGGTTAACTTGGTTGTCACTTTTGACGACCTCCGCCTCCTCCAAAGTTTATGCAGCCACCCCTTCTATTTAAAACCTTATATGCCCCCGTGGCATAATATACAACCATAGCCTCCAGGTTTGGGGGGAGGGGTTGTTTCAACCCTGAAAGCATTGTTACATGATCTTTTTTTTTTACCTATTTTCAACAAGATGGCATTTTAAAATTTTGATCGGATGTATTTTTGTTAAAGAGGTCGTGGGGGGAGGGGCTAGTTGCCCTCTAATCCCTTTGAATCTGAAAAAAGGGCCCTAAGGCTTCTGATTTCTAATCGACTGAGCCCCTTCCAAAGTTGATACAGCCACTTGTTCCATCTGGGTATGCATGTGAGTGCGAGTTTGAGTGAGTGTGAGTGAGTAAGTGTGAGTGTGTGCAAGCCCCTCTATGAGGTGAAAATTTATATGACCACTCCTTCCATAAAAACCTTATTCTTCCGGTGAAAAACTTACAACACTTTCCCCCAGGCTCGGGAAGGGGTTGTGTTGAGCTTGCAGTAATTGTTACCTGATCTTTGTTCTATTTTGAACAAAATTATTATCTCAAAATTGTTATCGGATGAACTGGAGGAAAAGAAGGTTCAGGGGGTTTTAGTTGCCCTCTGTCACTTATAAAGCCTAAACTGGCACTAAAACTCTCAATTTCCTATCAAAACAGCATTCTCCAAAGTTTATACGACCGCCCCTTCTATTAAAACCTTATATGCCACCGGTTATAACTTAAAATCTATACCTTCAGCCTCTGGGGTTGTGTTAACTCTGAAGGTATTGTTATATGATCTATGGTCTATTTTGAAAAAAAGACTGTTTCAAAATTTTGACCGGATGCCTTTTGAGAAAAGAGGGTGTGGGGGGGGGGGGGCTAGTTGCTCTCTCGATCACTTTTGAATCTTGAAAAGGGCACTAGAAAATCTGACTTATGATCAAATTAGCCCTCTCTGAAGTTTATACGACCACCCCTTCCATATAAAGTGCCTCTGGGGGAAAAAATATATTAAGCATTGAAGTCTTATGGATTTTGCTATAGGTAGCGCTATGGAGTTGTTTCTGATTCATATAATCTATATTATTCTTTTCTTGAAATTCTTGTCTTATTCGTATTTATTGATGTTCACTAATATACTTAAAATTAAAGTACTCCGAGCAGTACATTTCCCGAGCAAGCAGCTATCCACTTTCTTGGAATGTGCCCAGAAAGCCGCTCATTTCATTTAGAAATAGGAAAGAGATTTCCAAGAAAAGGACAGAAGAGGAAAATCCTGTAGAGGAAGAGGAAGACAAAGATTGTGTTCAAAGTGAATGTTGACCCACTTTTTTGTTGTTACTACCGATGGTAGTTAACCTGACTACACCGGAGTCAACTACAGTTCATGACTAGTTACTTACACTGCTAATATTTATTGGTGAAACATTCGGACAAATTGAAGACAAAACTTTATCCAAATATTTTATGAAGTAAACATCAGCTCAGTTAAAGGTATAAGTGTTCAAAATTAACTCATACCTAGTTCTAGTAGAGTAGTACCCTTTAGAAAAAAAAATTTCGAGATTTATTATTTAGCTGACTATATAGAGATTCATTTAAGTAAGGAACCCTCCTAACTTTTCATTCTAAAAACATTGGAAAAATTTAAGGGCAATACGTGTAATGACTGCAGTATGTTGTAATTCTTTCTAAGGGAAATAAAAGTGATCAGAAGACTAAGAGGTGCCGCGCCGTTCAAATGTCTTGACTTCACTGTTTTCTTGCGAACATTTTTTCGGGCCTTGATATTCACTCGCTGAAGACTTCGGCAGTGAAAGTTAGCAACCCTTCAGTTGAGCCCGAAGGCCTGTTTTTTAGGGAGATATAGATTATGATATATTTTAAATATGTCAAAACAGCAAATACAAGTATATTTTGGACGGAATTTTTGGAAATCATCGACAAAATACTCAAAGATAACCAATTTCAAGGAATTGTAGGTTTAAATCCCCCTTTAGAAATATAATTGTTTTTTATATATCTTTAGGCTTAAGCTTATGACATGTATTTTAAAAAAATTCTTATGAATGGAATCGTAAATGTATCGTCATACAGTATGAATCATAAGCTGTATCTTTCCGTTTAAAAGAACACTTGCAAATCGTCATTGGAAACTGCGTTTCCATAAATATAGAGATGAAAGAGTCTGAAAATATAGAATCTGAAATATTGAAATATAGAAATATATTTATGTAAAAATACAGACACATAGAGGCAGAAATACAGAAAACCTAGAGATATGGAATCTGAGACAACTATAAGCTTTTTTGGCTGCCATTCTTCTTATTGCCACTCGTTTAGATGCCTTTTAACTTTTACTGCATCTGAACGGTTTATTAATTTCATGTCCTTTTTTTCTTTTTATATAGGTAAAAACACGGAAACTTAAAAAGAAAATAAAATTGCTATCTCTGATTTATTGTATATTCATCATTTTCTAACAAGACTTAAGCAATGAGGATATAAGCCTTGATACATTAAATATATAGTTTATCAACCTTGTGGGAATTAGTTATAATTATAAGCATAAAGTGATAAATTAGGATGAGTTCGGTGAGGTTTCAGTTTTAACATTGTTCTTGGTTCTTAAAAAAAAATAGCTTGATTTAAAAAAATTTTAGTTTTGTGACAGATTTATGTTCATTCAAAACTATAATTGATTAACAGACAAATATTAAAAAAGTTGTTTTAGAATTATAAGAAAACTAAAAATCATAACATAAGTGGGCACGGCACTCAACGCCCCCCCCTCCTTTTTAATTTAAGTTTATGCTTACTGTCAAATTTCATCTGACTAACTTCATAAAAGAGTTATGCAAATGTGGTGTAATGTTTGTAAATGTTATCAAAGTTTCATTTAATAGAATTTTGATGGCAATTCAAAAGGATTGGTCTTTACTTACAGTTCAGTTACCATGCACGGTTCGAAACTAAATACTTTTTTTCTTTTCAATTTGGCAAATAAATCATAGCCATCTTAATTCGTTTTTTTAGATTTTTAAAGCAAGGCGTTTAGTTGTTGACCGATTTTCATTTTTATTTTTAATCATAAGCTGTAAATGCTTAAGTAACGAGGACACAAAAATGAAAACATTTATTACATGCTTGCAAACATTGATAAGCAAGAAAATGCATTTTGTTTGTTTTCAAAATTGTAAAGTTCATAAGGCAGTACCACATTTTCAACAATTTGCCACGTTGAACAGTAAATATAAACAGCAAAATAAATTCTGTGACAAAATTTGACAAAAGTTTTTTGTATGTTTATTTCCAAAACAACTACACGTTCACGGAAAAGCTGCATATTCTAGAGCTATTGGTACCGTGTATTTTTAGCTTAATTTTTGTTAATTCCCCTTCCCCCATTTTGTTTAAGTTTTCCGTCCGCTATACCAGAATCTATATAACTATTTTTATTTTCGACATAATACCTTCAATTAGGTATTTTTTTTTCCATTGCCTTTCTATGACGAACAAATAAAAGTTCATATGGGGATAAGTCCGTTTATTAGACAGTGAAAACTGAAATAAAAGTCTGGATAATTCGACCACATATAAGGCTAACTTAATACTTATGAGTGTTTCTGCTGATGATGACCGCTGTATATGTGGTCAAAATATCGACCAGGCTTTTGTATCTTATTTCACTGTCCAATAAATAGACTTATCCCTATTTGAAGATTTATTTGTTCACAGCTATTTGGGAATTCAGACTTATTAAAAATTGAATTCCTTGTTTACTCTAATTTTCCGGGGTCAAGTGTCTACTTAGCCAATTCAAACAACTAGATTCATTTCAACTGCCCTTGGCTGTTATAGTTCAAAGTTAATGACATACTAAGATTAAAGATAGAAAATGGTCGTAACTTAAAATTAAACATACTTTGCAGTTTAATCACTCTCTAAAATTTTCTGTTTTGCAATGTAAACAGCTTAGTCGCAAAGGACAAAAAAACACACGTCTAATAAAGCTAGCCCCTAGTAGCCCCATAGACACTATATTTTGAAACTAATTTACTTGATTCCTTGTATTATACCATAAAAACTAAATAAGGAATATCTTTAGAATGCTTGAAAAACTTAAAAGAAGAAAAAGACATAAATCTTTTGAGCAATTAATAATTAAAATATAAAGAAATTATAAGGAAGTAAGTGAAAGTAGTGTAATTTAGCTAATAGGCTTACCTTTGCAAGTCTGGCTTTAGAAAAAGGATTTGTGCAATTTGTTCAGTTCAGCCTGGGTGAAATAAAAAAGAAATTTTTATCGTAAACCAGCGATTTGAAAATAGAAAAACTCGCGAAGGGAAAAACTCTTGAAACGAAAATAGGACTTGAATTAGCGCAAAGGTTTGTTGCAATATAACTGCTTGTTAGGTACATAAAACACAAAGTGCACTTACGTTGCAGACACAGTGATAATGTTAGGTATAAAAGCAGCTAGTAAAAAACCAACAGGTAAAAATGCAGCTAGTGCGCTCAAAAAATGACCCACCTTGCCATCCCTGCAATAAAACATAAACAAATATTACTCTGGAAAGCATCAAATTAAAGACAATTACAGGTGCTGGTATGTTCACTTCAAAGCACTGCCAGATGTAGAGCTACAACCCAAAGGACTTGGGATCTCTACCACCCCCCCCCCCCCCGAGAAAAAATAATGAGAAAAATAATCAGGTGAATGCAGGTAAGAAATTGTGACTCAATTAGTATTTGTGACTCTTTTGCTAGGAATTCATAGTCACACATTCATTTTTCCAGCAGTCACATTCTTTGTTCCAGCTTAATAGCTAGTATATCATCTTGAAAATTACGACTGGTCTGCTCCCTTTTGTCCAATACAATCTACAAAGGGAATTGTTTTAAATATTTTTAACCCTCAGGCTTCATGAAACACTATATATACGGGGTCATCCTTATGGTTCATATATCCACAGCCAAGTGCTTCAAAAATGGTAAATAAATCCATAAAATTCAGTATATTCTGATTGTTAAGACTCAGAGGTATTACACTAAAATAAACTATAATTAAATCTCCCTTGACCTATTTACGAAAAGACAACGTTTTTAATTTAAGTATAAACAGATGGCTTATTACTTAATTGCTTGATCAAGTATCGTAAAAAATAATTTCTCTTTTGATTTACAATCTGAAGAGTTTTCTTGAAAATTTGAACAATTAACATAAGTTAGATCCGCTTGTCTCTATGAGATTAATTCATATACCACAGATGGAAGTTTTCATCTGTAAAACATTTTTGAATCTCAAAACACCTAAGAGCCCAGATGAATGACTAGTGAGAAATTAATAGGCCTATCAGTTAATAATAAGTTTTCACACAAACAATGTTTTATTCCGCTTCATTCCGAATCGATAACCTTGTTAATATGAGAAAAATACAGTATAATGATCAAATTTGTAAAATTCTGGTGTTAGTAAAAAAAAAAACAATACTCAAACAACTCTTGGCCACGGAAATTTTTTGTTCAATATAGTTGAAGGGTCTAATAACTATGTTTCCAGTGACGACAAAGAACCCTCAACAGGGGCGTAATTTGCTAAGGGGTAGGAGGAAGCAACTGTCCGCTCCAAACCCAAGTTTGCCCCCCCCAGACCTTATTTGCCTCCACAGCTGAAATTTAGTTTCTGCAAAAAATCTTGTCAAAAAGATAAACCTGCCTAATTCAAGTACCCAGAGAAACAGGTCAGTTTCCTTTAGTATGTCTTTGCCTTAATGCTAATATATGGCTTATTTTTCGGTTTCCACTGTCATTTTCACTTGATTTGGGAAAATTGGCTACAGAATTGCCCCCCCCCCCCCCCCCCCCCCCCCCCCCAGGATTTTGACGAAACTACACCACTGCCCCTCAAAACCCCCTGAGGAAAGGGTAAACGAAATTTGCCCATTGTAAATACAGTATGAATTCTTGGAAATATAAAGACATTTTTCACCGAGCTTTCCATGGGAGAATATTTTCCATGGGAAAATTTTCCTTTGGGAGGGAAGTTTCCAGAATGTTTTCTTGGAAAAATTTGGCACATGAAAAGCTCATACACGGATTCATAGACAGACACAGACTTCATGCATGGAATTTTATTATTTATCTTACCTTCTCATTGGTGACTCAATTTTACAAATTGATATTGTTCCATGGGAAGTATTTGGTGGAAATTTTCTGTGGGGTTGAAATAGACTCGAGTGACTTTTCTGAAGGGGGGAGTAATATTTCATAAGTAAAAATCTTTCATTAAGAAGGAGGGTTCTGGGAAAAATTATATGGAAGGGGGGATTTCAGGAATGACTTGAAAAATGACCATTAACGAAGGTTTATTCCCAAATGGAAGTAAGGAGAATCTTCCAGGGGGATGCCGTACGTAGAAAGACTTCCAGTGGGAATTTTCAGTGAGGATGTATTTCTTAAAGGGGTTTTTTCGGGGATGAGAATTTTAGGCGGGTGGAATTTAGGTTTGCGAGTTTAGGAGTTCGAGTCCTGTTGTCGCTGATTCTTTGGTTTGGGATGTGGGTCAATAGCATGACCCTGTAAGATAGGCCCGAGTCGACCCAGCTCTAAACGAGTACCTGTAGAAATCTGGGGGGGGGGAGGGAACATGGGAAGCATCGGATGATTTGCCCCCAACCATGCATTGCACTAATGGTCGAAGGCACTGAATCAGGAGATCAGTACCTGTTTAACGCAGACCATTGGTCAGCATGCGAAAAAGTCTTTTTTAGAATTTGCTGTGGAGGAGTTGTTAGGGGGTGATTACTGAAAGTTTGTTAATGCCACTAGCCTCAATAATACTAGTAGGCTACTAATTACTGTAGCAATAGTAGTACTACTGCTGCTATTAGCAGTGGCATAACGCCCATAGTGCATTTTTACTAGTTCAACATCCTCCTCAACATGCTCTAAACGTTTCAAGTTAATGCTTCCACCCTTCATAAGATATTGCTTACATGTTCTTTTGACAACCTGCATGTACATAGCGTCTTTTCAATATCCTCCTTAACATTTCCCGAAATTTTTCCTTAGTACCCTCAGCCTTAGTAGTAGTACTTGTTATAGCAGCAGAAGTAGTGGCATTTGCATACATTTAGTGGCCTTTGGTTAGTTTCAACAACATACCCTGAAAGAGTTAATTTAGTGTTATGAGTTATTGCTCATACAACATTTTGATAGCCTACATGCACATGATGTGTTTTAAAAAATTCAACAACGACCTGGATATTCCTTGAAATTTTAACTAGAGTTTCACTCAGGTTCTGGCATTCGGCATGGGGCAGGCATGTATATATTGATTTAAATCAGCAAGAAATGGCAAATCAGGAATTTGAGTCGAATTAAGAAAGCCTGGCGTGAACTTCATTTCTCCCTTCTGTTTATTTTTTACAAAATCACATATTTTATAGGATGTGTATTCTCATGGGATTTAAAGTAGTTCCTACTATTGATTTTCTTCTAACATAAGTTTTTTTTTACGATTCGGTATGATCCTTGCTGTAATTTGTCTTTTAGCAGAAGATTTCATGGTCTGTTATTTTAACCAAAGATTTTGGGGTCTATCATTTCCATTTTTGATTCGTTGAGATACTTGTTGTCGCAAATCGCCTTAACAGAGATGTTGTTGTATTTTTTTTTCTTCATCGTCACTTCATACATTTTTCCGTGCCTTTTGCCTTAGCTGTACGGAATCATTCATTTTCTAGTAGAATTTTTGCATGAAATCATGGACACCAAAAAACTTCTTCTTTTTTAGCTTTTCCCCAGTTATACAATCCAGTAACAGCCATGTATGCTCGATGGCATATACCCACTAAAATATCTAAAGCTAAATTACACATTGATCGTGTTTTCTTTAATTTCAAGCCACAGAGAAGCAAATTAGCAAGTTCCGCTGATTTATGAAAGTCCTTACTGCAAGTTTTTGTTTTTCATCATTTTCGTTTGTGATTGTGATGCTTGTTGTCGTATTCCTCCTAACCACACGGTTTGTTAAACTTCATTCTGTTTCATCATTATGTCATAAATTTCTTCATGCCGTTTACTTTAACAGTTCAGATTCCTTCGTCCCTTTTGCGAAGTTTTGCATGACATCATAGATACAAAAAAGCTTCTTTTCCAACTTTTCCCGAATAATTCTGTTTTTGCTTTAGTTGAGTTGTTATGTGATTCAGTTGCAACCAGGAATGTTAGGTTGCATAAACCCTCTGAAACGTCTAATCCTATGCTACGCAGAGTACCATTATCGTGTTAATCTTTAGTTTTAAGTTAGAGGGTGACAAATCAGAAATTTCTATTGAATTGAGGAATTCCAGGGTGAATGCAGTGCCACAGGCACTATGATGACATGTTCTATCAGGCCATTCTAATTTTGACATGCCTTTTAACAGCAAATTTCACTCTTCAACATATTCGTTTGCAATTAATTGTGATTCTCCCTGTCACTTGACCCATACCTTTTGCTTTAGATTTTCGTAAACATTGTTTTTATGTTAATTATGTTGCTATATAATTCAGTGGCAACCAGGAATGTTGCAATGTATAAACTCTTTGGAATACCCAAATTTAAAAGTGCACGGAACATAATTATCGTGTTTCTCTTTAGTTTTAAGTCAAAAGGTGGCAAATTTCAAAAGAATTAAGAAATTTTGGCATTAATTCAATTCTGCAGGCACTATAGTGATCCCTTCTTAAATTCCATCGTAATTTTGACTTGCCTTCTGACCGTAGATTTCAATTTCAACATATTTGTTTGTAATTTAATATGCTTTTTCGGTATCACTTATTTAATGCCTTTTTCTTTCGGTGTTCGGAAATGTTGTTTTGTTTTGTTAATCATTTTGTCATATAATTTACTAGCAACAAGACATGTTTCATTGAATAAACCCTCCAATATATATAAATCATCTAAATATGACTTGTGCGTCATAGATACCAAAACCGAATCTATCACTGAGAAAAAAAACTATGTAAAAGATAGATGAACGTGGCGTAATTTACATGAATTTGTTTTTTTTTCAAAATTGAAGCTCTAAACAAATTTTTCTCAACAATGATACTTGAGCATGATTTTTATGGCCTGGTATTTGAAATATGGCCCTAAAGTCTAGGAAAGAGATAATCGGTTGTTGCATAGTGCATGTACATAAAAGCGTACAAGAAATACAATGGTAAAATCAGAAGTGCAAAGAAATTCTCAGCCTATAAACTTCAAATGGAGCACCCGGAATCAAAATTTAAGTTACGTTAAATACGAAGAGGTTTTGTCAGCAAGATTATAAGTAAAATCATAATTTAAATAAGTTTTAAAGTTTTTCCCAAACAAAAAGAAAATCTTGAAAGTTTTTCCATGTTAGAAGTGATGAAAGGTTTTAATTCCTTGAAACTTTTTTTCCCTCAGAGTATATATGTTTTAATGTGCGTTAACAAAAATGTTAGTTTCTGTGCTGTATAGACATACAAATAATGTCTTCTTACGCATAATAAGGATGTTTCTTATATCCAAATTTATGATGCTTCCAGTTTTCAAACTCTGGGAACAAATATCCCCATGCATCTTTCCATGGTTTAGTAGAGAAACCTTCCAAAGAAGTTTAAAAGGCGTCATAAAATATTCAATAGCATCAGTATATGCGAAGTCGTCATCATAATATCCATAATCTGGATAGCTATTATAAACCATATCCATGGGAAGGGTACCCATAGCTCCCGCCGCCACGTGAATATCTGGAATAAGGTCTATAGCTACTATAAGGCCTATTTGATCCATAGCCACCATAGCTAGAAGGATACCCAGAATAGTATCCATTTGTACTACCCAAAGAGCCATAGCTTGAGCCGTAGTTAGAGCCGTAAGTGCCATATGTATCAATTGGAGCATAGTCTAGTCGATTAGACTTATGGGATTGACTGTCAAATGAATTTAAGGCATGCAAAATGTCTTTCCCATTGCCAAGTGTTTCTCTAGTAGTAAAATTTCGATTTGGAACCACTGAAAATGAAACGGGTGGACCCATTTTGTCGGTTTTTGGAGGTTGGAAATAAAAACTTGGAGGCTCTTGAGGATTGTATGGGGATTCTACGACAACAGGAGAAGGATGAGAATTTTCTTTTATGTCATTTAATTTGGGGACCTGGCG
Source organism: Artemia sinica (assembly GCA_027921565.1). Taxonomy (NCBI): domain Eukaryota; kingdom Metazoa; phylum Arthropoda; class Branchiopoda; order Anostraca; family Artemiidae; genus Artemia; species Artemia sinica. The sequence goes on from CM051262.1 coordinate 25,207,644, forward strand.
TCAAAATGAAATAACTTTGAACCCGATAAAAGCATAGGGGAAGGACGAAAAGGCTTTTCACGAGCAGGTTTCATAGCATACGACGAAGAAGAGGGAGAAAAATCATCTTTAATAATTTTTCTATTGTTTTTAATTTTTAAATACGAGTTGTCGTACCCATGACCAGCTGTATCATAATTGCCGTAGCCACTCTCATCTGCATATTCATTTGTTCGTTCATAATCAGGTTGATAGGCATGAACGTTATCTTTGCTTATCCCTGCTCGATTTGAGAGTTGAGAGTTTGTGACCTCCTGATCGCTGTAATCGTAGATATCATTGCTCTCTGTCTGAGGCTGAGTGATCTTTGATAGTAGATTCCAAATTGAAAGCTGTCTTCCCTGTGCAGCAGTTACATATCCAACATAAAAGAATAGGATATATGATGCTGACATCCTCCACATTGTAAACTGAAAAAAAGTTCCTGTATTAAAAATGGGTACGAATCTCTTAGTTAAGTAAAGTAAATTATTCTTGACCTCCTGAAAAATTTAATCTGTGTCTTAGCTGAAATGGGGAAATCAAGCATGGACTTTCATATCACTGTCAAAGGGTGAAAGCCGACACGGTATTTATTCAGGATTTGGTTGTTTTTTTTTTTTTATAGGGGGGGGGGGGGGGGGGGTTGGAGATGATATCGAGGGATGGCACAAATTCGAAAAGACACAAAAGATGCACTAAATATAACTAGAATATAAGAAATTATGAGAATAATGACTAAATTCTAATTCTGTTTGGGGAGAGGGGGTGAAACAATGGCCCAAATACCCTAGAATGCTTGCACTACTTGGAGAAAGTAAAATATAGATATATTTTTAATTAAGATTTTTAAGAAAAATGGTTGAATGAACTTGCCACAAGTAACCTGCTTGTCAAAAGGCATTCGAATAGAATGCTTGTACAACAGCAAGACCAAGAAAGCATCATGGTCCATCCGACGATCATGAACGGACAAGTCGTAATGACCATCAGTAAAACTAAAATTCAAAAACAGCTAATTTTTATAGCAATAAACACACCAATAGAGTCTTCTTGTTACACCAATTTCAAGTATGCCAAGTTATTAGTTTGTTATTTATCTGCCAAAATGTATTAGCATAGAAAAATTGTAAAAGTTTGTAGAAAAGGGGTGGACCCCAAACGAGTAGTAAGATCTTTGAAATCTGGTCATGCAATTTAGTATGAATGAGAGTCCCGAAAAAATATTTCGACTTCTTCTTTGCAAAAATTTAAGTTTTGTATTTTACTTTTTGGAGAAAGACCGTCAAAGATGTGCTTTTATTTGTTGTTCTTTTTTTCCCCAGGAGTGACCGAATCAAAACTTTTGTCTTAAGATAACCGGAAAGGATATTTCGAACAACAATTTAGAAATTAAAGTAAGAAATGAGCAAGCAAGAAATGAGATCAAGCTATGGCGAATGGCCAATTTCTGTAATTTGATGCTGAATGGCAACAATTCTAGCAATAGAGTCAAAAGTTTACTAAGGGAAAATAATTTAGAAAATGTGGCTTGCATTGATTCTTGATCGAAAGTGGAACAAACCTTGTTTTTCTATTATCGAAATGAAACATTCAGGGATGGTAGAACGAATTAAGAGGAGCTTACAGAGACAATAAATTTTGGAATACAAATGCGGTGGAGTAGATTCATAATGCGAAACATTTAATTTAATTTTTTTTGACGCTGATTTGCTTTAGAATTCCTGGTCATATTGATACCTCGATCAACATTTCAGGACCAAGGGAACCTCTATTGACAAAAAAAAAAAAGAGAAAAAGGTTTGATAAATTCTTGACGTCTTATTTTTCTTTTTCAACAGCAAAACCGATTTTTTTTTTTATATATAACCTCAAAATATACAATTATTTTAAGCAAAAAAAAAAAAGTCAAAATAAAATGTAGAACAATAAAATGGTAGATCAATATAGATTCATAAATATTCAAGGCAAGGACGTATCTAGGATTATTTTCCGGGGGGAGGGGTCATTTTTTCAGAGGGAAGGAGCTGCTAAGAAAAACTTTAAAAACACACAAAAATTAGCTATTTGGGTATAGCCTTGATTATAGGGTGTAACAGGATAAGGGTCAAGATGGCTTCAAACCATTAAAAGCCAAAATCTATGCGAATTTTTGATCCATCTGAATAGAATTCCATTTCCCCATCTGTGCTAAACCTTTTATTTTTAAATCAGTTTCACAGATTTTAATTTTTGTATAATTTTCTAAATAGCATTAAGTATTTCTATTTAAAAAGCTTGATTGAATCTACTAGTTTATTCTCATTTTAAATAGCAAGCTAAAATCTTAAGTCTTGACGAAAAAATCTGAAAAAAAAAACTTACAAAAATGGCTATCACTGACCTATAAAAAAACTATGTCAATTAAGAATAAAATACCAATTAAAAGAAATAGAAATTAAACTAAACAAAAGGTTCTCTAAAAAACATTTTTCCGAGAAACATAGATAACTACATTAAACCAAAGACTAGTAAAAATAAAATTATATGATAATTCAAACTTATAACGAAAAAAATACTCTCAACAAATAAACAAGACCCAAAACGAACAGACATTAAAATAAATAAACAAGTCAAACTAAAAAATAACAGAAATTACAACGAACATCAGCAAGGCTGACACCCCTAAGCATTTTCAAGAGCAGAGAGCATTTGCGCTTTACTGAAAACAAAACAAAATATATTTTAAATATTTAATCTTTTATAACATTCATAGAAAAAAATTGCTGAAACTTCCAGGAATAAATATAATCAGAGGCAGAACGATGTTGGCACAATTTATTACTATTAATATTATTATTTTTATTTTTTTTTAGACCAGGGCACTTCGTGTCGAAAGAGTTGTCGTAGAAAATTCGAAAAGGGCTCATTCGATTGGAAATTGTAAGGGCTAGTGCCCTTTTTAATAGTCAAAAGTGATTGGAGGACAATTAACATCCCTTTCACACCCACCATTTCCCCAAAGACATTCAATCAAATTTTTTAAATAGTCATTTTGTTCAACATAGTTGAAAAGTGCGGAAATTAGGTCTTTAAGGATGACACTCTCCCCCGAAGCCTTCAGGACGAGGGTTTTAAGTAATACCCTGGGGGCATATGAGGTTTTATAGAAAGTGTTATCGTAGAAACTTCAAAAAGGGCTCATTTTATTGGAAAATAAAGGGCTAGCGCCTTTTTAATAGTCAAAAGTGATTGAAGGATAACTAACCCCCTCTCACGCCCACCATTTCCCCAAACACATCCAATCAAAATTTTGAGAAAGGCATTATTTTTAACGTAGTTGAAAGGCCCGGAAGCTATGTCTTTGAGGATGACACTCCCACTTAGGCCCTCAGAGCAAGGGTTGTAAGTTATGCCCTGAGGGCATATAAGGTTTTTTATAGAAAGCATTGTCGTAGAAACTTCAAAAAGGGCTCATTTGATGGGAAATTGAAAGGGCTTGTGCCCTTTTTAAAAGGCACTTCCCCAAACACATCCAATCAAAATTTTGAGACGGCCATTTTGTTCAACATAATTGAAAGCTGTAGAAATTATATCTTTGAGGACCCCCCCCCTCAACAATCCTCTGGGAATGGGTTGTAAGTTCAGCCCTGGGGCATATAAGGTTTTTGTAGAAAGCGCTGTCTTAGAAACTTCAAAAAGAACTCTTTCGATTGGAAATTGAAAAGGCTAGTGCCGTGTATAATAGTCAAAAGTAATTGAAGGGCACCTAACCCCCCTCTTGAGCCCTCCATTTCCCCAAACAAATCTAATCCAAATTTTTTGATAGTAATTTTTCAACGTAGTTGAAAGTTTCAGAAATTATGTCTTTGAGGAAGAGACTCCTCCCACAGCCGTCAGGGCAAGGGTTGTAAGTTATGCCAAGGGGGTATATGAGGTTCTTATAGAAAGTTTTGTCGTAGAAACTTCAAAAAGGGCTTATTCAATTGGCAATTGAAAGGGCTAGTACCCTTTTAATAGTCGAAAGTAATTGGAGGCTTCTAACCCCTCTTTCACGCCCACCATTTCCCAAAGACATCCAATCAAAATTTTGAAACAGGCATTCTGTTCAACGTAGTTAAAAGGTCTGGAAATTATGTCTTTGAGGATGACACTCCCCCACAGTCCTCAGGGCAAGGGTTGTAAGTTATGCCCTGGGGGAATATAAGGTTTTCAGAGAAAGCAGGGTCACATAAACTTCGGAAGGACCTCATTGGATTGATAATCAGACACTCTAGTTCTGTTTTTAAGAGTCAAAATGATCGGAGGGCAGCAACCCCCCCCCCAAAAAAAAAAAAAAAACACACACACACACAAGTCGTATTATCCCGAAATCCATCTAATAGGAATTTTGAGATAGCCATTCTATTCAAAATAGTCTAAGTATCGTATAACATGGCTTTTGGGGTTGAATCAAACCCAAAGATTAGGGGCAAGGGTTGTAAGTTATGCTCAGGGGGTATTTAAGGTCTTATGGAAGGGATGACTGTTTAGCTTTAGAAGAGGCTCATTTGGTGAAAATTGGAAGCTCTAGTTCTTTTTTAAGAGTCAAAAGTGATGGAGAGAATTTACACCCCTCCCCCCTACAACCCCTTCTTTCACCTAACGCATCTGATTGAAATTATGACATAGCAATTTTATTCAAAATGGTCCAAAGAACAAATTATAATGTCTCTAGGGGGTGACAAAATTCCCCGGGCCCTGGGGATAGGGTTGTAAATTGTTTTATGAGGGCATTTACGGTTTTTTATGGAATGGGGGGTCGGTTAATCGTCAGATGGGGCTTATTTGATTTGAAATTGGAAGTTATAGTGCTTTTTTAAGAGTCAAAGTGATTTGAGAGCAAACAGCCTCCCCCCTTCACGCTCATCATTTGCCTTAACACCTCCAATCAAAATTTGGAGATACTTTACCGAAAAAAGTTCGTCTAAATGTTTTCACTTTTATAACTTTAAGAAATCAAAAATTAATTAAGATTTTAAGGAAAAAATATCAGCATATGTATATTAAACTGACAATGCACATTTTTTCAGTAAATTCATTTGAATTTTTTCAGTAAAGTAAAACTTATGTTCTGGCCTTTAGAAAAAATAGCGGTTTTGACCGCTACTCATAATAATTTCTGCTCATTTTGAGTTTGACAATTATATTTATTTTAATTTCTGTTTGTTTTGGGTTTCATTTATTTATTGATACTGATTTATGGTAGTTGTATGCTTGGTAGATTTTTTGATTCTATTTTTGTTCATTTTGGTTTAATGGAGTTCTTTACTTTTTTTGAAAAATTTATTTTGTGGAAAAAGTTTTTTTTTAAGTAATTACAAATTAAACAATCATTCTGGGTATTTTTTTTTTTAGTTCTTTTAAGGAACCTAAAGCTACATTAAAACTAAAGACGAGCGAATATAAAATAAAATAATAATTTAAATGCTGCTTTAATAAAATAATGATTTAAAATTAAAAAGGGCAAAAACTACTATCAACGGACCAATAAGACCCAAAAACAGGCGGAAATTAAAACGAGCAACCAAATCAAACTTAAAACAAAAGAAACAAAAGGTTCTCTAAAAAACATTTTCCGAGAAACATAGATAACTACATTAAACCAAAGACTAGTAAAAATAAAATTATATGATAATTCAAACTTATAACGAAAAAAATACTCTCAACAAATAAACAAGACCCAAAACGAACAGACATTAAAATAAATAAACAAGTCAAACTAAAAAATAACAGAAATTACAACGAACAGCAGCAAGGCTGACACCCCTAAGCATTTTCAAGAGCAGAGAGCATTTGCGCTTTACTGAAAACAAAACAAAATATATTTTTAAATATTTAATCTTTTATAACATTCATAGAAAAAATTGCTGAAACCTCCAGGAATAAATATAATCAGAGGCAGAACGATGTTGGCACAATTTATTACTATTAATATTATTATTTTTATTTTTTTTAGACCAGGGCACTTCGTGTCGAAGGAGTTGTCGTAGAAAATTCGAAAAGGGCTCATTCGATTGGAAATTGTAAGGGCTAGTGCCCTTTTTAATAGTCAAAAGTGATTGGAGGACAATTAACATCCCTTTCACACCCACCATTTCCCCAAAGACATTCAATCAAATTTTTTAAATAGTCATTTTGTTCAACATAGTTGAAAAGTGCGGAAATTAGGTCTTAAAGGATGACACTCCCCCAAAGCCTTCAGGACGAGGTTTTAAGTAATACCCTGGGGGCATATGAGGTTTTATAGAAAGTGTTATCGTAGAAACTTCAGAAGGGCTCATTTCATTGGAAAATAAAAGGGCTAGCGCCTTTTTAATAGTCAAAAGTGATTGAAGGATAACTAACCCCTCTCACGCCCACCATTTCCCCAAACACATCCAATCAAAATTTTGAGAAAGGCATTATTTTTAACGTAGTTGAAAGGCCCGGAAGCTATGTCTTTGAGGATGACACTCCCACTTAGGCCCTCAGAGCAAGGGTTGTAAGTTATGCCCTGAGGGCATATAAGGTTTTTTATAGAAAGCATTGTCGTAGAAACTTCAAAAAGGGCTCATTTGATGGGAAATTGAAAGGGCTTGTGCCCTTTTTAAAAGGCACTTCCCCAAACACATCCAATCAAAATTTTGAGACGGCCATTTTAATCAACATAATTGAAAGTTGTAGAAATTATATCTTTGAGGACCCCCCCCCTCCCCCTCAACAATCCTCTGGGAATGGGTTGTAAGTTAAGCCCTGGGGCATATAAGGTTTTTGTAGAAAGCGCTGTCTTAGAAACTTCAAAAAGAACTCTTTCGATTGGAAATTGAAAAGGCTAGTGCCGTGTATAATAGTCAAAAGTAATTGAAGGGCACCTAACCCCCCTCTTGAGCCCTCCATTTTCCCAAACAAATCTAATCCAAATTTTTGATAGTAATTTTTTTCAACGTAGTTGAAAGTTTCAGAAATTATGTCTTTGAGGAAGAGACTCCTCCCACAGCCATCAGGGCAAGGGTTGTAAGTTATGCCAAGGGGGTATATGAGGTTCTTATAGAAAGTTTTGTCGTAGAAACTTCAAAAAGGGCTTATTCAATTGGCAATTGAAAGGGCTAGTACCCTTTTAATAGTCGAAAGTAATTGGAGGGCTTCTAACCCCTCTTTCACGCCCACCATTTCCCCAAAGACATCCAATCAAAATTTTGAAATAGGCATTCTGTTCAACGTAGTTGAAAGGTCCGGAAATTATGTCTTTGAGGATGACACTCCCCCCACAGTCCTCAGGGCAAGGGTTGTAAGTTATGCCCTGGGGGAATATAAGGTTTTCAGAGATAGCAGGGTCACATAAACTTCGGAAGGACCTCATTGGATTGATAAACAGACACTCTAGTTCTGTTTTTAAGAGTCAAAGTGATCGGAGGGCAGCAACCCCCCCCCCCCAAAAAAAAAAAAAAACACACACACACAAGTCGTATTATCCCGAAATCCATCTAACAGGAATTTTGAGATAGCCATTCTATTCAAAATAGTCTAAGTATCGTATAACATGACTTTTGGGGTTGAATCAAACCCAAAGATTAGGGGCAAGGGTTGTAAGTTATGCTCAGGGGGTATTTAAGGTCTTATGGAAGGGATGACTGTTTAGCTTTAGAAGAGGCTCATTTGGTTGAAAATTGGAAGCTCTAGTTCTTTTTTAAGCGTCAAAAGTGATGGAGAGAATTTACACCCCTCCCCCCTACAACCCCTTCTTTCACCTAACGCATCTGATTGAAATTATGACATAGCAGTTTTATTCAAAATGGTCCAAAGAACAAATTATAATGTCTCTAGGGGGTGACAAAATTCCCCGGGCCCTGGGGATAGGGTTGTAAATTGTTTTATGAGGGCATTTACGGTTTTTATGGAATGGGGGGTCGGTTAATCGTCAGATGGGGCTTATTTGATTTGAAATTGGAAGTTATAGTGCTTTTTTTAAGAGTCAAAGTGATTGAGAGCAAACAGCCCCCCCCCCTCCACGCTCATCATTTGCCTTAACACCTCCAATCAAAATTTGGAGATACTTTACCGAAAAAAATTCGTCTAAATGTTTTCACTTTTATAACTTTAAGAAATCAAAAATTAATTAAGATTTTAAGGAAAAAATATCAGCATATGTACATTAAACTGACAATGCACATTTTTTCAGTAAATTCATTTGAATTTTTTCAGTAAAGTAAAACTTATGTTCTGGCCTTTAGAAAAAATAGCGGTTTTGACCGCTACTCATAATAATTTCTGCTCATTTTGAGTTTGACAATTATATTTATTTTAATTTCTGTTTGTTTTGGGTTTCATTTATTTATTGGTACTGATTTATGGTAGTTGTATGCTTGGTAGATTATTTGATTCTATTTGTTCATTTTGGTTTAATGGAGTTCTTTACTTTTTTTGAAAAACTTATTTTGTGGAAAAAGTTTTTTTTTAAGTAATTACAAATTAAACAATCATTCTGGGGTTTTTTTTTTTTTTTTAGTTCTTTTAAGGAACCTAAAGCTACATTAAAACTAAAGACGAGCGAATATAAAATAAAATAATAATTTAAATGATGCTTTAATAAAATAAAGATTTAAAATTAAAAAGGGCAAAAACTACTATCAACGGACCAATAAGACCCAAAAACAGGCGGAAATTAAAACGAGCAACCAAATCAAACTTAAAACAAAAGAAATTGCCACAAGCAGGAATAGTGATAACGCCCCAAAACCTTCTAAAGACCGGAGTATCATTTGTGCTTTATTAAAAATAAATATATTTTAAAAAATTTCTCTTTTATAAAATAAATAATTGCTTATACATAATAAATAATAAATAATTATAAATGATAAATTGCTTAGACTTCTAGAAGTAGACATTATTGTATATTAAACAATCAGTCTGAGTATATGTATTAGTCCTTTCCAGTAGCTTAAAGCTATATAAAAACCAAAGATAAGCGAAATTCAAATAATTTATTGATTTGAAATTAAATAAACAAAAACCATTATCAATGACTAAATGAAACCCAAAACAAACAAAATTTAAAATGAATATCCCAGCCAAACTTAAAAATAACATAAATTGCCACTAACCAGAGCAGGTCTCCCGCTCTCTAAGTTTTCTAAATACCAGAGCGTTATTTGTGCTTTAATGAAAACAAAATATCATTCTTAACATTTTCTCTTTATGACGTTAATAAAGCCAAAACTGCCGAGACTTCCAGGGATGAACGCCGTTATATATTAAGCAACCAGTCTATGTATTTTCATTTGTTCTTTACCACTGCATATAAAAATAATACAGTATGATCATGCCCTATCTTGGCCATTATACAAAGCCGGAGCGAGACGCAAGTGCTCCGGAGGACATTTAAACTAGTATAAACATAAGCGACATTCGATTTTTTTCACGGGCTGACAAGTCAGATTTCTCTTGAACGAAAAACTTGGTTTCACCTTTGTAACACTAGATTTTAAAGAATCTAATTTTAAATTAATCTATTCCAATATCATAGGCAGCGCGATAGGGCTGCCTAAGTAAAGAACGATGGGGGCACAATGTATTATTTATTTATTTTCTATCTTCTCCATACCCGGGCACTTCATATCAAAGGAGTTGTCTTAGAAACTTCGAAAAGGGCTCATTCGATTGGAAATTGGAGTGCTAGTGCCCTTTCTAATAGTCAAAAGTGATTGGAGGGCAACTAGCCCCCCGGAGGGCAACTAGCCCAGCACCCATCATTCTCCAAACACATCCAATCAACATTTTGAGAAAGCCATTTTGTTCAGCGTAGTTTATTTTCAAATAGAAAACATCTTCTTGAGGAGGACACTCCCCACAACCCTCGGGGCAAGGGTTTTAAGTTATGCCCTGTTGGCATATAAGGTTCTTATAGAAGGCGTTGCCGTAGAAACTTCAAAAAGGCTCATTCGATTTGAAATTCAAAGGGCTAGTGCCCTTTTTCATAGTCGAAAGTGATTGGAGGGCAACTATCCCCCCCACGCCCATCATTCCCCCAAACACATCCAATCAAAATTTTGAGATAGCCATTTTCTTCAGCGTAGTTGATTTTCAGATAAAAAATATGTTTTTGAGGAGGACACTCCCCCACAACCCTCGGGGCAAGGGTTGTAAGTTATGTCTTTGGGGCATGTAAGGTTTTTATAGAAGGTGTTGTCGTAGAAACTTCAAAAAAGGCTCATTCGATTGGAAATTCAAAAGGCTAGTATTCTTTTTAATAGTCGAAAGTGAATTTTCCTTTTTTTTTTTTTTTTTTTCTTTTTTTTTTTTTTTTTTTTTTTTTTTTTTTTTTTTTTTTTTTTTTTTTTTTTTTTCTTTTTTTTTTTTTTTTTTTTTTTTTTTTTTTTTTTTTTTTCTTTTTTTTTTTTTTTTTTTTTTTTTTTTTTTTTTTTTTTTTTTTTTTTTTTTTGGAGGGCAACTAGTCCCCCTTCCACGCCCACCATTTCCCCAAACACATCCAATCAAAATTTTGAGATAATCATTTTATTCCACGCCGTTAAAGTTCAGGAAATTACACCTTTGAGCAGGACTCTCCCCCCACAGTCTTCAGGGCAAGGGTTACAAGTTATGCCCTGGGGACATATAAGTTTTTAATGAAATCTTTGCTGTAGAAACTTGAAAAAGGGCTTATTCAATTGGAAATTCAAAGGTCTAGTGCCCTTTTTAATAGTCGAAAGTGATCTGAGGGCAACTAGCCCCCCTTTCTCGCCAACCTTTTCCCCAAACACACCCCATCAAAATTTTTAGCATGCCATTTTGTTCAGTGTTGTGTATTTCCAGATAGAAATTATGTTTTTGAGGAGGACACTCCCCCATAGTCCTCAGGTCAATGGGGGTTATGCCCTGGGGGCATATAAGGTTTTTATAGAACGCATCGTCGTAAAAACTTCAAAAAGGGCTCATTCGATTGGAAATTGAAATAGCTAGTGCCCTTTTTTTATAGTCGAAAGTGATTGGAAGGCAACTAACACCCCTCTCACACCCACCTTTTCCCCAAACACATCCAATCAAAATTTTTAGATAGCCATTTCATTCAACGCTGTTGAAAGTTTTGGAAATTAAGTCTTTAAGGATGACAGCCAATCCCCCCAACAACCCTCAGGGCAAGGGTGGTAAGTTATGCCCTGGGAGCATGTAAGGTTTTTATAGAAAGCGATGTTGTAAAAACATCAAAAAGGGCTCATTCAATTGAAAATTGAAAGGGCTAGTGCCCTTTTTAATAGTCGAAAGTGGTTGAAGGGCAACTAACTCCCCTCTCACGCCCACCGTTTCCCCAAACACATCCAATCAAAATTTTGAGATATCCATTTTGTACCACGTAGTCGAAATTTCTGGGAATTAGGTCTTTTAGGATAATAACCCCATCAGAGTCCTCAGTGCAAGGGTTGTAAGTTATGCCCTGGGGGAATAAAAGGTTTATATAGAAAGTTGTTGTAGAAATTTCAAAAGGGCTGATGCCCTTTTTAATAGTCGAAACTGATTGGAGGGAAACTCACCCCCCTCCCACGCCCACCCTCCCATTTGACTTTATGTTTAAAAACTAAATGTTGCCATAAGATTAAATCAAAATGCACTGTATTAATGCTAATTCCCAATAAGGCATCTCAGCAGTATCCCAAGTACGACTGAGAATATTATGTTGAAACTTTCGGGACTGCTTGTGCTCTTAAAATTTAACGAAATCAAAATAGCGTAAGTGTATCCAAGCTATCAAAGAAAGTAAACAGATTTTTTTGCGAATGGTATCAAGTTTTCCATTTCAGGTCAACTGGAGGAGGTATGAAAATAATTTAAACACTACTATTTGTGTCTAGATTTTTAAGAGGGTATATGTTGTTAAAATTGCTGAAAATTTTTCTCCAGCATACAAATAGCAGGCCAAACTTTAAATTCTTAAAAAAACGAAAAGATTTAAAGTATTATTATTTTCTTTTTCTCTGAAAAAACTATGTCAATATAAAACGAACAGAAATTAATTAAAAAATTTTTCCACAAAATAAGCTTTTCAAAGAAAAGTAAAAAAAATTCTATTAAACAAAAAATGAGCAAAAATAAAATCAAATAATCTACCAAGCATGAAACTACCACAAATCAGCATCGATAAATAAATGAAACCCAAAACGAACAGAAATTACAATAAATAACCGAGTCATACTCAAAACGAGCGGAAATTAACATAAGTTGGGCTCAAAACCCCTATGCCTTCCCAAGGTCAGAATATAATTTGCGCTTCACTGAAAACAATATAAATGTTTTTTACTTTTATAACTTTAAAAAATCAAATAATATTAAAATTTTGATTGCTAAATATCAGTAGCCTATATTAAACTGACATTGCACATTCATTTGTATTTTTTTCAGTAAAGTGCAAATTATGTTCTGGCCTTGGGAAGGCATAGGGGTTTTGAGCCCAACTTATGCTAATTTCTGCTCGTTTTGAGTTTGACTCGGTTATTTATTGTAATTTCTGTTCGTTTTGGGTTTCATTTATTTATCGATGCTGATTTGTGGTAGTTTCACGCTTGGTAGATTATTTGATTTTATTTTTTCTCATTTTTTGTTTAATGGAGTTCTTTACTTTTCTTTGAAACACTTATTTTGTGGAAAAATTTTTTTTTAATTATTAAATATAAAGATCGGTAATTAGTATTGCAATGTTATTATTAGATGTTTTCAGGAATTACAAGTAGGTTTCGAAGTTTTGAGTTGGTTTCAAAGGCATTTTCAGAAAGTTTCTGCGAAAATAATCGTTCCAGGGTAATATACACTGGGCCGCTGATGACATATTAAATGGGAGGAGCTGTTTGTACCCGCTGAGGATGTAGTAGCCAAAACTCACTATGACATGATCTTACTGTTATATTATTTATATACAGTGGTTTTTTTTACAGTGGCCTTGGTTATTGTGGCGATTTTATTTCTTTTTTGTAATGACTTTTAAACAAATAAAAAGCATACTGTTCAAAATAAATATTTCTTTTGATGAAATACGAATTACTTTCGATCCGCTTAGAGGTCTTGGGAGGGATGGAAGAGGACAGATAGCACCACTCTTACTTATAAACCTTGATTAGCCCTGATATTTAATTTTGTTGTTGTGTTGTTGCTGATGCAATGAATAATAAAAAATCAGTGTTTTGACATACACATCTTTTTCAGTAAAGCGCAAAGGACAATCTAGCCCTTAGAAAGCTTAGGGCGTTAGTTGGCAATTTGTTTGTGGTAATTTCTGCTGGTTTTAGGCTTGAATTATATGACTTCTTATTTACAAAATTTCTTTTGTGGGAACTGTTGTTTTTTTTCTTTTTTTTTAATTAATACCCATAAGAAATGATAATATAGAGCGTTGTATCTCATAGCAACAAACATAGCCAGCTGGTAATTGCAAAAGTCTTATTTCCGATTCATTTACCATGACATTTTAGCTGCAAACTTTTTAAGGCGAATACGAATAATTATCCTCTTTTTTTCGAAATATTATGATGAGAAGTTTTAACTTTTTTTGATTTTTTTTTTTGTGTAAGAATATTCATTCTTAGTCATTGATAAAATAAATTTGTTGCATAAGGAGCGAAGGACAGTCTCCTCATATATAAAAGAATTTCTCTTCATTTTAAGTTTTAACATTGCCCTTTACTTTCACGTGAAAAATCTAGCATTCTTTTTGAATTTAATGCTGGCTCATTTTCAGTTCCTTTTGAATAAAATGCTCCGAGAAAAGGGGCTCACTGAGAGATAATGTGGCCAAGGTAACTCAAGCTTCCTTAGCGTATATTAAAGTTGCTTCAGTGAAATGCTGGTAAGTTGGATATGAATTCATGCATAATATAATTAAATAAGCGAGTAGCATCCTATTTTTACCTAAAAGTGTCCTTAGGATACCAACCTGTAGGGCAAACAAAGAATCAACGATGAAGATTTTTAACAATTTTAACGCAAACAATTTCAATAGTATCAAGTTTGTATTTCGTTATCTCTTGGGCAGGTAAGGTACTAAAAACAACTTTATGCGATGAATAGTGTACGTTACGTTATTTCCCTTCTATATACTTTCAGTATGTGATATTATTGCTGTAATTGGATTATGGGGCTCAAACACAAAAAAACAGTATTAATGGCTAAATTAGGCAACTAATCTTCATGTTTGTTTTTGTTTAATCAATTTCTTGAAATTACAAGGTGGCACTGTTGCTATTTTTCAATAGTCCTTTGCTGCAAAGTGTTTTCAGTAAATCTTAATTCTATTGCAGGGATGAGTCCTTGGGTGTTCTCTCCTTTTCAGAAAATTGTTTGGAAGCCCTTGAATAGTACATTGTAGCAAATTCCAAATTTTTTCTTTTTAGCTTACTGGTTGCCCCTAAACATATTTTTGTGATTTTTTTTCTAAGTATGAACATGGAGACAAATCGGTCACTTTATATTTTCGTATTTTATGTTGTCTCTTACCACAGTTTGTACCTTCGAAGCCGACTTAGGTACAGTAGACGGTAGTTAATCTTCTAGCCCCTATCTATAAATAAGAAATTATCATTTCCCTCAAAATAAAAGTGTTTAGACCACTCGAGATGGATAAAACAAATATCTTACCTTTTTAAATAGACTTCTGTAATGGCGTAATCACAATGAGCTAAACTAACAAAAACACACTAATACAAATTCACACTGTTGTTCCACTGTCCTTAATGTTGTGGTCAGTCATTAATTGACTATAGACTAATGATAACTGATACAATTTCAAGCTCGATCAAGAAGCAACTGATTGTAGCCTACTGAGAATTTTTTTTTCATCCTCATTTTTTCAGAATATTTAGGACAAGAACGGGGAAAATGGAAAGGAAACAGTTAAAGAATGTACCTACATTGACCAGGAAATAGTTGTCCACTTTGCTTTTTAATTAGATTCTTTCGTAAACGTTGCGTAGCAAAGAAAACAAATTTATGTCTCCAAAAGTAATTAGGTGACTTTAGTGACCTATACTACGAAGCGCTATAATAAAACACGCATCACGAATATGAAAAAAAAACAACATATTGTTCTTGTCTAAGCTTGAAAAGTGAGTCTTACAAACAGTGGCGTCCATTCAAGAATATACAGTGGGTGGGGGGGGGGGGGAGCTTTTTCATTTAAAAAAAGGAGATACAAAAAAATACATATTCCAGAATAAGGGTTGAGGTGTGTTTTTTTAGTTTGTTTTAATGAAAATACAAACATAAGCATTTATCGAAATATGTAGGCATAGAGGTGTATTTTCCCTTCGTCCCCCCATTGATGCCTTTGCTCATACTTTTTATTAATGATAATTTTTTAAAATATAGTTTAATTTTTCTAACAAGATCCTGAAGTTTTTTTTGTGATTTTAAATTATTCCTAAAATAGGTTTAGATTATATTGCAAATCCTTTTGGCCCCTGAATTTCCTTGATTAAGCCTCTTGTGACTGCGGTTGAGTGATTTGTCCCTTCTCCTGAAAGTCATTTAAAAATAAGAATATATCTTTTTGTAGGTGTGTTCTTCATTACAACTGAGATTTTATAAACATTCTATTGGACACTAGGATCCTCTATATTTTTCTATTGGACAAAATCCTATATTTTTCTCTATATTTTCTCTATATCTCTATATTTTTCTCTATATCCTCTATATTTTTCTATTGGAAAAAATCCTATATTTTTTGGATCCTCTATTTTTTTTGGAAATAATAACTATTTTTGAGATTTCATGAAGAATATGTTCCGATGCTGAAATAAACTCAAGATAGAACACTTAGTACACTCTGTGTCTTTGATTCTTTTAACTTCTAACTTCAATTCCGTGATCAAGCTGAAAACATTTTTTTTTAATTAGGAGTAGGTTTAATTAAGGGTAGGTTTAATTAGGGGTAGGTTAATTAGGCTGAAAACATTAGGGGTAGGATTCATAACTTTTGAATGTACTATCGAAGCACCAAAACAACCCTCCCATCCGGGTAGTATAAGGAAAAATACCAGCATCACAACATGATCTAACCCACTCTTGATAAATCAGATAAATTTATATTTATCTACAGTAACCTAACCTTAGGATAGTAATTAAATAAAAAAAAGTTTTTTAGCTGAAAGTAAGGAGCGACATTAAAACTTAAAACGAACAGAAATTATTCCGTATATGAAAGGGGTTGTCCCCTTCTCAACGCCTCGCTCTTTACGCTAAAGTTTGACTCTGTCTCACAACTTTATTTTCTAAAACAATAAAAAACTTTAGCGTAAAGAGCGAGGTGTTGAGGAGGAGAAAACCCCTTTCATATACGGAATAATTTCTGTTCGTTTTAAGTTTTAATGTCGCTCTTTAGTTTCAGTTAAACAAACTTTTTTTTTTAAATTTCTGAGCGTTTTTGAAGTAATGCAGCATTGAAGTTAGCTCACCGTGCATGAATAATTAAAAACAAAATTTGCACATTAATTTTACTTTTTTTGGCTAAATGGCTTTCTCGAAATTTTGTTCTGACGTAACTTACGAATTAACTAACATAACGAACTTCTGTATTCGTAAATTTTTATTACGTATACTAGGGGGTTTGCCCGCTAGTCAATACCTCGATCTCAACGCTAAAGTTCAAATTTTGTTCCAGTTCTTTAAGATGACCCCTTAATGACAAAGGCTGTTAATTAGAATAAACAGCGCTGATGAAAGTACAAAAAAAAACTTTAGTTTAAAGAGCGAGGTAATGACTAGAGGGAGATCCCAATCATATACGTAATAATTTCTGTTCGTTTTAAATTTTGATGTTGCTCCTTACTTTCAGTTGAAAAAGTAGATTTTTTATTACTTAATTTCTGATCTTTTTCTTAAATAATTTTGGGAAATCCGGCGTCCCCTTTTTAGTAATGTCCCTTCCCCCAGGAATACTTCCTCCGTGGAAAGATCCTCCCACGTAAAAACTTGTTTTTTTTTTAATTTCTGAACGTTTTTGAATTAATGCAGCTTTTATTTTGGCTCACCGTATATGAATAATTAAAACTAAATTTACACATTAATTTTACTTTTTTGGCTAAATGGCTTTCTCGAAAATTGTTTTCTGACGTAACCTACGAATTAACTTACGTAACGAACTTCTATATTCGAATATTTTTATTACGTATATTAGAGGGTTCGCCCCCTTGTCAATACCTCGGTTTTTACGGTAAAGGTCAAATTTTTGTTCCAATTCTTTAAGAATGACTCCTTAATCAAAGGGCCGTTAATTAGAATAAATAGCTCTGACGAAAGTACAAAAAAAAAAAAAAATTGGCGCAAAGAGCGAGATAATGAATAGGGGGCGAGCCCAATCATATACATAATAATTTCTGTTCGTTTTAAATTTTGATTTTGCTTCCTACTTTCAGTTGAAAAAATTGTTTTTTTATTAATTAATTTCTGATCCTTTTTTTAAATAATTCTGGAAAATCTGGCACCCCCTTCATAGCAATGTCCCTTCCCCATCAAAATTCCTCCTTGGAAAGATCCTTCCACGTAACCCCAACCCCCCCCCCAAAAAAAAAAAAATCCTCCCTTAAAACTTCTGTATACTTCCCAATAAATAATACTATATGTAATCATTGGGAAAAGATCATAACATGCAGACCTTCCCCCGGGGACTGCAGGGAGTACGTCTTCCTAAAAGACATAGTTATTGTTTTTTTCCACCATGCTGAACAAAATGGCTATCCCAAAATTTTGATCAGGTGACTTTGGGAAAAATGAGCGTGGGAGGGGGCCTAGTTTGCCCTCCGTTTTTTGGTCACTTAAAAATAGTACTAGAATTTTCAATTTCCGTTTGAATGAGCCCTCCCGCGATATTCTAGGACCACTGGTTTGCTACGATTACCCCTGGGGAAAAAAAAATAAAAAAAATAAACACCCATCCGTGATCTTTCTTCTGGCAAAAAATACAAAATTCCACATTTTTGCAGATATGAGCTTGAAACTTCTATAGTATCGTTCTCTGATACGCTGAATCTGATGGTGTGATTTTCGCTACAGTTCTGTGACTTTTAGGGGGTGTTTCCCCCTTATTTCAAAAATAAGGCAAATTTTCTCAGGGGCGAAACTTTTGATGGGTAAGACTAACTTAATGAAGCTTAATATTTAAAACCAGCTTAAAAATTGGATTCTTTTGATATGTCTATTTGGTATCAAAATTCCGTTTCAAAGAGTTTCGGTTACTATTGAGTCGGGTCGCTCCTAGCTTACAGTTACTTAGTTAGTACCTTACTTAGTACAGTTACAGAACTGTCTGTTAAAAACTAGTGTGTGTTCTAGAAATTAAATAAAACAGTCAAGTTTTTTTACGGAAGCAATAATTGACATCAAAACTCGGAAAAAAAAAACAGAAAGCATCTTGTATAGGAGGAAGGCTGCTACCAAGGCCGTGTACAGGATTTTCGTTCAAAGGTGGGGTTATTTTTCCGTAGGGGATTTTTTCGCACAAAAACGCATAAAAATTTTGTTCTGTTTTTACAAAAAAATTTTTTTTAGAAAGGGGGTTTAACCCAGACCCCCTTCCCCCTCTCAATAAATCCGTCACTGCTGTCCCCACAGCCCCTTACACTTTACTGTAAAGATTAACTAAAAATTACCTGAAAGCATTTTAGAGTGAAAAAAACATGGTCAATTGCTAACTGTAGGTATTTTATTTGCCGATTGACTTTCAAAACATTTATTTAAACAGCAGTTTTTATTGTTTATAACAAATACGAATAAATCATAACCGCATAACTTAAGCTTTTTAACATAGCTTTGTCTTTAACTTAAACTTCATAAGCTTTTTATCCTTTTACTCTATTATTAGAGTATATGTTCTTACATTGGCGGAAAAATTCAGATTCTTTTGATTTCTTTATCGTTATTAAAATTTGGTTTTTAAAGTGTCCATTGCTATGAGCACATGTCACTCTTTACTTAAAGTTTGTTACTACATATTATTCGATGATCGAAACAAGCCTACGAAAGAAATGTGTCTCTCAAAAGCAAAATTCTTCAGTCACTGCTTCTACGTAAGCTACACCATACAAAAGCCAGTAACTCATCATGCAAAAAATAAAGGTTTCCTTAAACGGTGGCAAATAGTTTAAAATACGGATTAGTAATAAATTACTATGATTATTTTCTCGTTAGCTTCTTAACCTGTGAGCTTCTCAACCCGTGCGTTGAGAAAATCACTATTTTAGAATATTTGGGTCAAATCTCGAGCTTATTAAAACTACTAGCAATTTGGCACCTGCATCAGCAAATAATTTAGTGCAAAATTATTTGAACATATAGTGCATATCTTTAACAAAACAAAGTCAACTATTTTCTTCAGGGTGTTGTGAAGTGAAAAATACTTTCTGATTGTGCTACATATTTTCTATGTAGACTGTGTGATACAATTTCTAATGATTTCAACATTGGAAAATAGTAAGTTTCTGTTCTTTTTATTAAGATAAATTCCTATGCATTTTGTTTTGCGTGAATAGGGATTTGCCACAATGTTCGGGGGAGGGAGGGGAGACTTACCAAAAGAATTTTTGATTCGAAGGTTTAAAGTTTTTTTTTTTCACCTTCATTTTAAGAGCAATTTACGAATCGGAGAATTATTTTTCAGGAGAAATGGTATTTTTACCTGTATTGCTACAACATTTTACGAGTCGGAGATATATTTAAGGAATATAAGGCGTTAAATCCCGGTAACAACCCCTTCTGGATGCGGCCTAGCTTACCTGGTCCAGAAAACAACGAAAATACTTTGCTTGAAGGAGAAAAAAATAATACGAAAACAGTGAAACTTTACTTAAAAATTATATGTTGCAAAGACTAAATCGAGAATATCATCAAGTGAAGTTCGGTAGTTTTCTGGCCTCGTATTGCCATTAGGACGGGATTTCGACTAAAATTAGGTCAAATCTCTGAAACATGCTTTTTATTAGGGGGGGGGGCTTCTAAAAATTGTATAGAACAGACAGATTTTTTATAGTAATTAAGGACGTCCTAAAAAATACAGGCTTTGGACATACTTCAGTTTAGTACTCAGTATCCCTAGCTCTAGTAATTTAAGCATTTCTGTTCTATAAGCCTCCCTGAGAGGTAAATCGAAAGGTAACTCCGAAGACGCTATGTTTTTTCAATTTGTCAAAATAGTGCATCAAGAATATCGTGGGAACGACTCCGGGGATCCATCTGAAATTTTCATATATTATTTGGAGGGCCCAGTGAACCTGCAATTTTGACTAGGGGAAAGGACAGTAGGATTAGGGTTAATTTTTTGTCTCCAATCTTCCAAAAGCTTTGCCATTATACACCACTGTCTATGAGACTAAAAACTAATCAAGGTGAATTAACAATGTAAATAAAATAACCTATGTATACAGTGTTGCCAGGTTGGGCTATTTCCCGCCAATTGGGCTATAAATTTTCAACTTCGCAGAACAAGTCACTAAAAACCCACGGGATGGGTTTTTGGGCTATAATGTTTCTAATCTCGCCACTTTTTGGGCTAGAAATAAAAATTATCTTGACCCCCCCTCCTAAAAAAAAATCCTGTTTGTTATATATTTGGTCATTTACCTCTTTGGAGTCTTAGACTACAATACGCTCTGCGACATGTATTATATGTGACCCCTTTCTGGAAACTCTTTGCAAACCGTGAAAAGTCTAAAATCAGCTATTTGTTTTTCCGTTTTGCCAAGTACCTACTAAAATTGCCAACATGGACAAAAAATAGTTTTCTGATTCGGCGCTAGAGCCTAGCCGACCCAAATCTAGCTGCTGAGAAACTTATCAGCCGGCAAAAAAATAAAAATAGTAATTTTAAAGCACGAGTGGGCAAGTTTGATTGTTTAATTATTCCACTTGTTTCCCATTTTTTGTCTCTCTTTTCCTTTTTCTTCCAGAAGTTGTTGTTTTTTGCTGTTAATTTTGAAGAAGTTGTTGTTTTTGTTGTTATTTTTGAGTATGTTTTCTTTTTGTTTCCTCTTCGTATTATTCTATATATTCTCTCATTGTACTTTTATTGTATACGATGGGTTTTCAAAATATTATTATTATTATAATTAGAATGTGTCTTGGACTGCCGTCACCCCCCTTTTGTTTCTTATCTGGCTTCTAAAAGCCAGACATGCATCCTTATTACCAACTCAGATTAACAAAGTTAACCAAAAATATATTGAAACTTCACATTCTGAATATTATCGAGTCACAATAAAAGTAGCGAAGAAGACAGGGTGATTTTTTTTTAGTTTTAATAATTCAATCAAACGGTTCGTGGTAACGGACTGTAAGTAAGGAGCGACACGGCTCAATAGCAACGGAAGCTCAGAAAAACGGTATTTTGATTCCAATGGATAAATCAATAGAATTGGCTTATTATGCTGATTCCAAACACATAAGTCTTATTAAGTATAGTCTTATCCATTAAAATCTACGAGCCTGATAAAATTTGCCTCATTGCAAAAAAGGGGGAAATTTAATGAAAATCACACCATCAGATTCAGCGTTTCAAAGAAATCTCCTGTAGAGGTTTCAAGCTCCTATATGCAAAAACATGGAATTTTGTATTTATTTTTTTTTGCCAGAAGAAAGATCACCGATGCGTGTTTAATTGTTCTTTATTTGTTTTTTTTTTTCTTTGTTTGTTTTTTCTCAAGGGTAATGGTATCGACCCAGAGGTACTAAAATATCGGGTGAGGGCTTGTCTGTACTGAAATTAAAAGTTCTAGTATCCTTCTTAAGTGACTAAAAGGTTTGGAGGGCAACTAGGCCCCCAACCCTTTTTTTCAAAATCATCCGATGAAAATCTTGAGATAGCCATTTCGTTCAGGATAGTTGAAAGGCCGAATAACTATGCCTTTGGTTATACCAAGAGTAGTACGCTATCAATATATTTCACGACAGATCTAAAAATAGCCTGTGAAGTTGGTAAAAACCTACTAAAACACGGTATTCCGGTCAAAATTATGTATGCAATACTGGATGAACATGTAAGAATTATGCATATGGCATACCTTTTTGATACCTGTCTTCATGTAGGTCAGTGATCCAATTATGGTGTTCATCCAGTATCGCATAAGACTAAATGGTCTTAACTAAGCACATGAATATTGGGATAAAGCCAGACGACGATAATAAGAATATTTTTTTTTTAATTAGATTGATTGAAACAGGTAAAGGGTTAAAATTGCTTACCAACTAAAATTAAGTTTGAGGGAATGGTGACTACCACGCCATATTTTATAAATGTCAGAATATGATTAGAATATATTCAACCTTTCAAATTCGATTGATTCGATTGACCTAGCTTCACTTCTTGGCTGTGGTCGTTATAATACACAAGTATCAAATAAGGAGCGCGGCTAATATAAAACATTGTTCGGTATTGGAGTATGCCTAAAATTGAAACAAATAAAGTCGTAAGCGCCGAGAAAATAATTTTAATATAGAAATCCAGAACAATTCTTTGAAATCCAGTAAAATCCTTAGAAATCAAGTATTGAGGGGGTTATGGATTTGAACCACCAAGGATCTCAACCATCAAGGACCCCGATCATCAAGGACCCCAATCACCA
Organism: Artemia sinica; assembly: GCA_027921565.1. Taxonomy (NCBI): domain Eukaryota; kingdom Metazoa; phylum Arthropoda; class Branchiopoda; order Anostraca; family Artemiidae; genus Artemia; species Artemia sinica. The sequence goes on from CM051262.1 coordinate 25,230,248, forward strand.
AGGACCCCAACCTCCAAGGGCCCCAATAATCCCCCCTAACTTTATCCCCCCTCCCCATTTTTTATATTTTTTTAAGTTAATTTTTTTGACCTTTTTTTAACTTTTGTTTTTTTTATATATTTTCCTTAACATATAAATTTTTTCCAACTTTTTTACATGTCTTAGAATCAAATGAAGTATGCTTAAAACAAAAAAAAATCACATTAAATATTTTCGAAATACAACATAAGAATGATATAGATATATTACTCGTGACTTTTACTATTTGAAAAATAATGTTTGTAGTAGCACTTTTTCTTTTTTTTCTGACTTGGAATTTTTTGGACTTGGAAAATTGTTCAACTTTTTTTTACATGTCTTAGAATGACATGAAATATAGTTAAAACGAAAAAATTCACATTTAGTATTTTTGAAATACCCAAAATAGAATGATATAGATGTAAAAAGCATTACTTTTATTAATTTCAAAACACTTTTTTTCCGTATTATGCTCCTAAACTTAAATTATTCAGATTTACACACACCCTCACACCAACTTCTTATCACCATAATTTTCAAAAGTCTTCTTTTTATTAATTTCAAAATGCTTTTTTTTCCGTACCGTACTACGCTCCCAAACTTTATACTATTCAAATTTGCGCAAACCCCATACCATCCTCTTATCACCATACAACTTGAAAGGATTCATTTTTAATTATTCTAAAACACTTCTCTTCTATATTGTGTTCCTAAGCCTTGATAATTTAGATATGAGTACCCATACCATTTTGTTACGACTATAATTTTCAAAAGCCTTCCTTTTATTAATCTTAAAATACTGTTTCTGTATTATACTCCTAAACTTAAATTATTCAGATTTGTGCACACCCTCATATCAACTTCTTATCAGCATACTTTTCAAAGGGCTTCTTTTTATTGATTTCAAACCATTTTTCTTCTATACTGTGTTCCGAAACCTTGATAATTTAGATTTGAGTGCACCCCATACCAATTTGTTACGACTTTAATTTTCAAAAGCCTTCCTTTTATTAATTTTAAAACAATTTTTTTTTCGTATTATGCTCCTAAACTTAAAATTATTCAGATTTGCGCGCACCCTCATGCCAACTTTTTATGACCATACTTTTCAAAAAGCTTCTTTTTATTGATTTCAAACCACTTTTGTTCCATACTGTGTTCCAAAACCTTGACAATTTAGACTTGAGTACACCCCCATTCCGATTTTTTTACAATTATAATCTTGTAAGGCCTTCCTTTTATTAATTTTAAAACTCTTTTTTTTCGTATTACGCTCCTAAAATTAAATTATTCAGATTTACGCACACCCTCATACCACTTTCTTATCACAATGGTTTTCGAAAGGCTTTTTTTTTATTGATTTCAAACAACTTTTCTTCCATGCTGTGCTCCTAAATCTTGTTAATTTAGATTTGAGTACACCCCCATACCAATTTGTTACGACTATAATTTTCAAAAACCTTCCTTTTTTTTAATTTCAAAACACCTTATTCCGTATTACCCTCCTAAACTTAAATTATTCAGATTTGCGAAACACCATCATACCAACTTCTTATTAACAAACTTTTCAAAAGGCTTCTTTTTATTGATTTCTATCCTCTTTTCTTCTTACTGTGTCCCCAAACCTTGATAATTTAGATTTTAGTGCACCCCCATATCAATTTATTACGACTATAATTGTCAAAAGCTTTCCTTCCATTAATTTGAAAACATTTTTTTTGTGTTATGTGCCTAAACTTAAATTATTAAGACTTGCGCACACCCTCATGCAAACTTCTTATCAACATACTTACCGAAACACTGTTTTTTTTATTGATTTTGAACCAGTTTTCTTCCATAACATAACTTGAAAGTTTTTTCCTTTTCTTCCATAATGTGTTCTTAAACCATGATACTTTAGATTTGTGTACACCCCCATATCGCTTTGTTACGACTATAATTTTCAAAAGCCTTCCTTTTTTTAGTTTCAAAAAACTTTTTTCCGTATTACGCGCCTAAACTTAAATTATTCAGACTTGCGCGCACCCTCATGCCAACTTCTTATCAACATAATTTTCGAAAGGCTTCTTTTATTGATTTCAAACCACTTTTCTTCCATAACAGAACTTAAGATTTTTTTCTCTTCTTTAAGAAGGTTCAGAACTGAAGTGGAACTTTTTGTTCTCTTTCGAAAAGTTTAAAATTGAACTGTAACTTTTTTTCTTCATTGAGAAAATCTAGAAGGGAACTTGAAAGTTTTCTTCCCTTCTTTGAGAAACTCAGAATTAAAAGTGAAACTGTTTCTCTTCTTGGGTAAAAATTCAGAAGAGAAATTTAAATTTTCTTCAATTCATTGAGAAAACTCAGAATTAAAATGGAACTTTTTTATCTTCTTGGGGAAAACTTCAGAATCGAAGTATAACTTTTTCTATCTTTTACGGAAAAATTCAGAACAGAACTTGACATTTTTATTTCTCTTCTTTGGGAAAATCTCAGAAGAGAACTTGACCTTTATTCTCTTCCTTAGAAAAATTCAGAATTGAACAGTTACTTTACAAAATTCAGAAGAGAACTTGAAATTTTCTTCACTTCTTCAAGAAAACTCAGAATTAAAGCGGAACCTTTTCTGTTCTTGGGAAAAATTCAGAAGAAAACTTGAAATTGTCTTCACTTCATTGAGAAAACTCAGAGTTAAAGTGGAGCTTTTTTCTCTTCTTGAGAAAAATTTCAGAATATAAACATAACTTTTTATATCTTCTACAGAAAAATTCAGACCAGAACTAGAAATTTTTATTTCTTTATTGAGAAAATTCAGGGCCTGAAGTGGAACTTTTTCTCCTCTTTGGAAAAATTCAGAGTTGAACTGTAACCCTTTCCTCTCCTTTCAGAGAATGTAGAAGAGAACTTGAACTTTTTTAACTTCTTTAAGACTACTCAGAATGAAAGTAGAACTTTTTCTCTTCTTGGGAAAAAAAATGATACGACAGCCCTGTGAGGGAAATGATAGAATAATACCTAATGAAAAGGATTGCTTAGTATTGGGGACATTTTCCCAAAGAAGAGCAAAAAATTTACAGCTTAATTCTGAATTTATCCAAAGAAGAGGAAAATTTCCACTTCAGTTCTGAATTTTCTCAAAGAAGAAAAAATTTCAAGTTCTGTTCTGAATTTTTCCTTGATCTATCATTTCCCTCAGAGGAATGTCATAATATCCTTTAAAATATATATGACTTTATTAATTTCAACTTTATGCATACCCTAATACTAAGCAATCCTTTTCAATAGGTATTATTCTATCATTTCCTTAGTAGGGCTGTCGTATCATTTTTTTCCCAAGAAGATAAAAACTCCACTTTAATTCTGAGTTTTCTCAAGGAAATAAAGAAAGTTTAAGTTCTTTTATAAATTTTCCCAAAGAAGAGAGCAAAATGTTACAGTTCAATTCTGAATTTTTCCGAAGAAGAGAAAAAATAAGTTCTCTTATGAATTTTCTGAAAAAGAAAAAAAGAATTAAAGTTCAATTCTGTATTTTTCCAAAGAACAGAAAAAGTTCCTCTTCAGTTCTTAATTATCTCAATAAAGAGATAGAAATTTCGAGCTCTGTTCTGAAATTTCTGTGGAAGATATAAAAAGTAATACTTCGATTCTGAATTTTTCCCCAAGAAGAGAAAAAGTGCCACATTAATTCTGAGTTTTTTATCAACGAAGTGAAGAAATGTTCAAGTTCTCTTCTGAATTTTTCCTTAAGAAGAAAAAAGGTTCCACTTTAATTCTGAGTTTTCTCGAAGAAGTGAATAAAAGTTCAAGTTCTCTTCTGAATTTTCTAAAGGATAATAGAAAAAAGTTACAGCTAAATTCTGAATTTTCCCAAGGAAGGGAACAAAAGTTCAAGTTCTCTTCTGAATTTTTTTGCCAAAGAAGAGAAATAAAAATTTCAAGTTTCTGTTCTGAATTTTTCCATAGAAAATAGAAAAAGCTATACTTCGATTCTGAATTTTTCCCAAAGAAGAGAAAAAAGTTCCATTTTAATTCTGAGTTTTTTCAATGAAAGAAATTTTAAAGCTCTCTTCTGAATTTTCCCAAAGAAGAGAAACAGTTCCACTTTTAATTCTGAGTTTTCTCAAATAAGTGAAGAAAAGTTCGAGTTTTCTTCTGAATTTTTTCAAAAAAGAGAGAAAAAAATACCGTTCAATTCTAAATTTTTTCAAAAGAGAAAAAAGTTCCACTTCAGTTCTGATTTTTTTAATTAACAGAAATAAAACAGTTACAGCTCAATTCCAATTTTTTCTAAAGAAAAAAGTTTAACTTCAGTTCGGAATTATTTTGAAGAAGAGAAAAAAAAATTTAAGTCCTGTTCTGAATTTTTCCGCAGAAGTTAGTTAGAAAAAGTTATACTTCAATTCTGAATTTTTCTGAAGAAGGGAAAAAAGTTCCACTTCAGTTCTGAATATTCTCAAAGAAGAGAAAAAACAAATAAAGTTCTGTTCTGAATTTTTCCGTAGAAGATAGAAAAAGTTATGCTTCGTTTCTAAATTTTTCCCAAACAAGAGAAAAAGTTCTACTTTAATTCTGAATTTTCTCAAAGAAGTGAAGAAAGTTCTAGTTCCCTTCTGAATTTTTCAAAAATGAAGAGAAAAAGGTCCACTTTAATTCTGAGTTTTCTCAAATTTTAGTTACAGGAGCGAATAGACAGGGTCCCAGGCAGAAATATGGTGTTTATATTAGGAGATTTTAACGCTCAGGTCGGTAAAAATAGGGATAGATGGTATCCCAGCTTAGGTAAAAATTTGGTAGAGGAAAAGAAAACAGCAATGGCTACAGACTGTTGCAGTTTTGTAGGTATAGCAATCTAGTTATAACCGATACGATGTTTGGTAATAAAATGGTCCATACGTTAACAAGTTATTCACGTGATGGTAAGACAGCAAACCTTATTGAGTATTTTATTGTAAAATGAAAACTGATTGGATTAATGCAAGATACCAGGGTATGTAGGAGTGCTGTTATTGATGTTTAGAGTAAAGATTACCATCTGGTAGCGTCCAGGGTTAATTTAAAGTTGAAATTTTGGAAAGGTAACCACCTCCCAAGAAGTTTTGACGTTAGCAGACTTCAGGATGAGAATTTGAGAGACTCTTTCCAGGAAATGTTGAAAACTAAACTGGAGAGTTTAAAATTTGACAATGAAGATGAATGGAATAATTTTAGGAAAACAGTTTGTAAAGTTGCTGATGGGCTTTTAGGGAAGAAAGTTCGGACTGCAGCTAGGAAAATCAGTGAAAAAGTTTTAAGTTTGATAGAGAGAAGAAGGGGCTTGTACAAGAATTATCTAAGTGATATACCATATGAAAACAAAAGGAATGTAAAGAAAGTGGAGAAAGTGTTAAAATGTGAACTAAGGAAATGTGAAGTAGAGGCTATGGATAAAATTGCCGAGGATCTGGAAGATGCAGCTAGACGGCATAATAGTAAAATATTGCACTGGCATGTTATTAAATTGAGAGGGAGTAGTCAATCTAGACTTGTCCCAGTTAAAGATAGACCGGGGCCACATTTAGCGATAAGGAAAGAGTTAAAGAGAGATTTGCAGTAGATTTTGAGAATGGGCTAAACCGAGCCTAGAGTTGCAGGAAAAGATATAGAAGAAAATGAAAAAACTTCTGACACCTTGGATTTCAAGGAAGATTTGTTTTGTGAGGAAGAATTAGAGACAGAACTGAAAAGATTATAAAAACAATCAGGGTCCAGGTGCTGATAGTGTGGCAAATGAGTTTTCTTAAATATGGTGCCTCTGAGGTTAGAAATAAGTTACAGAAGATTATGAATATGATTTTTGAAAAAGGGGAAGTACCTAGCGATTTTTTGAAACCTTAATTAAACTACTGTATAAGAAGGGTGATAAGAGTGAGTGTGGTAATTATTAAGGCATTAGTCTGGTCTCTGTTGGTAGAAAATTAATTAGTAATATGATACTTTTTAGACTGAGAGATTCTGTAGACACGGTTTTAAGAGAAGAACTGTGCAGTTATAGAAAAGGTGGAGGATTTGTTTACCAAATTTTTACTCTTAGGTTAATAACTCAGAAGTGCCGGATTTATCAAACACCTTTGGTCTTCAATTTTAAAAATTATGAGCAAGCGTTTGATTTTTTTTGAGAGAGAGAGAGAGAGAGAAGGATTTGTCGAAAAAAAAACAACTTATAAACAAAAAAATATTGCTACTTCCCCTAAAAAGCAAAGCTTGTCCGTGGGGGAAGTAGAGAAAACAAAATCCTTAAAACAAAAAGAACACTTGGCAACCGAAAGCACTAATACCACCATTAGGGCCTAACCACCACACTAAACAATAAAATACAAAATAATATCATATATTATACTTCCTCTGGGAACATCATGTCAACAAAAATATCACAATAAATAAATCAATCTATCAGTCAAAACTCATGTTCAGCAAAAAGCAGTTCCTCAATGGTTTTTCTAAATATATCGGGGTCTCCAATAATCTTAATATCACCATGTAAACTATTCCATTTCCGTGTATCTCTATGAAAAAAAAAAGCCAGAAAAAAACGTGAACGGGAAGAAATGCCCCTAGGTACATAGAAGTCCGCACTACCCCCTGTGTCGTGATAATGAACAGTAGTCTTAATGGACAATAAATCACCAGAAAAAATGAGGCTGAATATTCTGCTGCAGTCCAAAAATAAACCACAATACGTAAAATTCACGAGGACCTGCAGCCGGCAAAATTTTTAAAGTTGGGTAAATTTCTTGAACAAACTTACGCGGATATATGCCGGCTAAAGTTTTTACTGCATGATTGTGTAGAACTCCTATTGGTTTTAGGATAGAAGAAGAAGTAGAGAGCCAAATATTCGAACAATAAAGTAAATACGGGTGTATTAAAAGAAAAATAAAGATGGCGAAAGAGAGATTTGGGAAAATAATGTTGGAGTTTCTTCATTATTAAATAAAAAAACAAGTTTTTTAATTGAAAGAAAGGAGCAACATTAAAACTTAAAACGAACAGAAATTATTCCGTATATGAAAGGGGCTGTCCGCTCCTCAACGCCTCGCTTTGAAAAATAATTTCTGAAAAATAAAACTCAAAATAGAGTTTTGAGAAAGAGTGAAACATAAGCTTAAAGAGCGAGGCGTCGAGGAGTGGACAGCCCTTTCATATTTGGAATAATTTCTGTTCGTTTTAAGTTTTAATGTTGCTCCTGTCTTTCAGTTAAAAAAAACTTGTTTTTTTATTTAATTTCTGAACTTTTTTTAATTAATGCAGGTTTTGATTTTGGCTCACCGCACATGCATAATTAAAACGAAATTTGCATATTAATTTTACTTTTTTTTTGGTTAAATCGCTTTTCTCGAAAGTTCTTTAATTTTATTCACGAACGTTTTTATTACTAATAAATATGCGTAACTTACGAATTAACTTCCATAACGAACTTCTATATTCATATATTTTTAAAACATATATTAGGGGGTTCGGCCCCTAGTCAATACCTCGGTATTTACGGTAAAATTCAAATTTTGTTCCAATTCTTTAAAAATGACCCCTTAATCACAAAGGTCGTTAATTAGAATAAATAGCTCTTATGAAAGTACTAAAAAAAACTTTAGCGTAAAGAGCGAGGAATTGACTAGGGGCGAACACAATCATATACGTAATGATTTCTGTTCGTTCTAATTTTTGATGTTGCTCCTTAATTTCAGTTGAAAAACTTTTGTTTTTTACTTTAATATCTGATCGTGTTTGGAATAATGCTGGGAAATCCGGCGCCCACCTTCGTAGCAATGTTCCTTCCCTCATGAAAACTTCCTCCATGAAAAGATCCTGCCACGTAACCCATCGACCCACCTCCCCTTCACTACTAGCAAAATTTCCACCTGAAAACGTCTGTATGCCTCCCAATAACCAATACTATATGTAAACATTGGGCAAAGTTCATAACTTGCAACCCTTCCCCCGGAGAGTGTGGGGGATTAAGTAATCCTCAAAGACATTGTTAGTATATTTTTTCAACCATGCTGAACAAATGGTTATCTCAAAATTTTGATTGGGCGACTTTGGGAAAAATGAGCGTGGAAGGGTGCCTAGGTGCCTTTCATTTATTTGGTGACCGCGTTAAGGGCACTATAACTTTTAATTTCCATTCTAATGAGCCCTTTCGCAATATTCTAGGACGATTGGGTCGATACGATCACCCATGGGAAAAAAATAAATAAATAAATAAACACGCATCCATGATTTTTCTTCTGGTATTTAAATACAAAATACCAAATTTTTGAAGGTAAGAGCTTGAAACCTCTACAGTATGGTTATCTGATACTGTGAATCTGATATTGTGATTTTGATTAAGGTTATATGACTTTTAGGGGGTGTTTCCTCCTTTTTTCGAAAATCCGGCAAATTTTTTCAGGAGCGTAACTTTTAAAGGGTAATACTAAACTTAATGAAACTTATATATTTGAATCAGCATAAAAATCCAATTCTTTTGATCTGTCTATTGGTATCAAAATTCCGTTTTTTAGAGTTTTGGTTACTATTGAGCCGGGTCGCTCGTTATCACGAACTGTTTGATACCTAGATTTCTTCCCAGAATTTGCTAGTTAAAGTTACATGTTGCTTAAAAGATAGAGTTTCATCTATTACAATTCCAAGGTATTTAAAGGACGCAGTCCGTTTTATAACGTCATTGGACATATCTAATTCCTTGATACATGGGTAAAAGTTTGGTGATAGTGAGAAAAAATAATAAAGTTCAACTTAGCCATGTTGATCCTTATTTTATTTATCCTCAGCCATGCTATAATTCTATTAACTGATTCCTTCATGGAAATCTGCAGCAGCTCCACTGTCTTAGCTGTGCTAATGGCTTTTCTGTTATCAGCAAAAGTGAAACTGTTTCATTAGTCGGGTTTACCGTTAGTTCATTTATTCTATAGCAAAAAATTATTTAGACAATTTGGTAGATTATTAATAAATATCAAGAATAAAGTAGGACCAAGAACTGATCCTTGCAGAACACCTATTTCAATATGCTTTTCCCGAAGAATAATCATTTAGTTGGATATACTGATAACGATTACTTATAAACGTCTTAACAAATTCAATGATTTTCACCTCAAACCATACACCTCATACTTCTTAAATAGAAGATCAAGATCCACAGTGTCGAAAGCTTTCATCAGATCTAAAAATACAACACCTATTTTAAAACCTTTATCTAAAACATCATTAATAATAGTTGTCTAATTAATCATCGCCTGTTCCGTTGTCCTTTTTCTACGGAACCCAAGTTGTGTCTCTACCAGTAACTTTTATGATCCGCCAAAAAAGTCATCATTCTAATACTAAAAATCTTCTCTGAAAGACGGGAAATGAGGGTAAAGCAAATATCTGTCTATAGTTTCCTGGGTAATTTTGAATACTATCCCTTATGAATGAGGGTTAAAATGGCAACTTTAAGAGAATCTGGGAGATTGTTTAAAACAATCTCCTTGACGAAAACACTCATTAATTATTCAGCATAGAACTTCAGATATAACAGGGAAAATACATTTAAGTGTATTTAAAGTAATATGATCGCTACCAGATGAATTACTACGCAACCGATAAATATTTTTTTTAATTTCATCAACTGTTACAAGTCTAAGGTGAAGAGATAAATCAATCGGGTTCCTCGGTAAGGATCGAACATCGAATCGCCACTATTAGGTAACAAATGACATGGCTAAATTCGGACCAATATTCGCAAAATAACTATGAAAATTCATTACATATATCATTTTCAAAATTCAAAGTCTCTCCCATTGCACTAATTAATTAATCAGGTGCACAATTTATTTTTAATCCAATCACTTCTTATATTAGTCCCCAGGTTTTCTTAGGGATCCTTCGACCTCCTTAAAGTTTTTCTCAAAATATTTCTTTTTTTCATTTTTTAAAATTGTATTCAACCTATTTCGATAAATTTTATATAATTGCTTATTTTCTTGTGTCGGGTTAATTATTTGAGCTCTAAAACAATTTACCTCTTACATTTATTTGCTTCAAAGTCATAGGACTAGTCCAAGTTTTTGTTCTTGAGTGTTTTCTATTAAACGGTTTCAATGTGACTACTTGACTTATCAAACTCTGTTGAAAGAAGAGCTTTAGCAAAGGTTTTATCCTTGTAATGTTTACCAGACAAATACACTAAATTGATTTGTACTAGAATAACACTGCTACGGTTAAGGTAGGAAATGTGGTTAGTAGCTGATTTCGTAATAAATCAGGAGTTAAGCAGGGTTGTGTTCTATCCTCCTTTCCTTTATATGGGTCACTTGATGGACTGTCTTGAGAAGCACGGGAAAAGCAATGGGAGACCACTGAATCAAATGAGGAGGAAAAACTCCCTTGGAAGACCAAACAAACACACACAACAAACAAACACAACCAAACACAACACACAACACACAACAACCACAAACCCCACCACACAACACAACAACAACAACCACAACAAAACAAAACACAACACAACAAATATTATGCTAATGATTTAAGGATCCTAGATGAAAGTGTGAGCCAAAGGAATAAATTTTTAGAGGTTTTGCAGGTTCAGGGTGCTAGAATAGGTTTAATACCACATATTAAGATGACTAAGTCACTGAGGTTAGGAATAAGTGAAGATGAAAAGGTGACGATGGGTAACAAAAAGATTGATCAGGGGGACAGCTTCACTCACCTTGGTAGTATTATTAGTAAAATCGGTGGGAGCATTGAAGATGTTAAAAGTACAATAGCCCAGTCTCAGGGGGTAGTGATGACAGATGTAAAACATGATTCTGAAGCATGGGCGCTCCGGAAAGTGGATGAAGATTTGCTCAATATTTTCCAGAGAAATTGCTTACGGATTGTTCTAGGTACCCAGCTAACTGACCGTATTTCAAACGGTAGGCTGTACGAAAGGTGTGGTTCAATCCTGCTTTCTAGGGCTATAACGAGAGAAAGGTTGAGATGGCTAGGGCACGTTCTGCCGATGAAGGATGACAGATTGCTAAAGATTGTCCTTTTGGCCAACCGTCTTGGGCTAAACGGAAAGCAGGTCGTCTACGGTTGGGGTGTGAGGATGTCATAAGGAAAGATCTTAAGGAAATGGAAACCTCCTGGGGGGGGGGGGGTATAAAGAGGGAGGCTTTGAATAGATTGGGATGGAGAAGGAGCGTGTGTAGCTCTGTTGGCCTCAGGTGGCTAGGTACTGCGGTGAGTTGTTATATGTAGCAGTTAGTAGCTAGATCAAATGATTTTTGGAGATAAAAAAAAATTAAAATTAGCCAAGAATTAGGTTTTTCAAGGGATTTTGTAATGATGTTAACAAGATAAACAAGGAATTGGGTTGCTGAAATGCATTTGAGTGAATTGCATCAAGTCAATAAGAGGTTGAACTTGCTCCTTACCTCGGTCTGCAAGGAATCCTCCAATACCATTTTGAGAATGTATTTTAGTGTGAGAAATAGGGCAAACTCCTTCAAAACAAAGCTTTCCATCTTTCTTTTTTAAGTGAGTTATGAAACCCTAATTCCATATTTGTAGAAAATCTCCGGAGTTGGTAATCTTATTGAAAAGGACATACAAGGGTATTGAAATGAAACCATTGAAGGCTCTAATAAAGGGAAAAAGGATATCCAGAGGGAAAAATACTTGTTTTCTTAGTCTCCCAGTTTTTCCTTTGATCTCAAAGGGAGAGATAAAGGGTGAAGAATGGGGAAAATCGTCAGTTGGTTTATTAATAATGCATCACTGGAAGGCTCGTCGAGGACAATAGAGACAAGGAACCTGTTAAGACTATCGGTGGCAACTTTAGGGGTTCAGATAGGTTGAATTTAGCTGATCAAGTCTCCAACCCCCCCCCCCCCCCCCATCACCAAATTTACCACTTTCTCTATTGGTTTCTTTTGAGCCAATTCTTCAACCTTGTTTTTTGTAATAGGATTGAGCAGCTTTACGATTTTTTTTTTTCCTCTCTCGTAGTTTGTTTGTGACATCCAAAATACCATTTCTGAAAAGCTTTAGTTTATTTCTGATTGGTGTCTTTGTGGCCTGATTGATGTGGGGCTTGTCACTGAGCAGCTTTAATTGGACTGATCTTTGGTATTCAGCTATATGGCAAAGGAAAGAACGTTTGGAGTTACTAAGGGGTGGTAAGAGCCATAGGTAATTGAGAAAGAATGCTTAAAGTTTGTCGAGGGAGATGAATTCAGGTGGTGGTGATAACTCCCCACTTCAATGAGACAAAGCTGAGAGAACTGTAAAAATTATTCATATTAGTAAGAATAACATCAAAATAGGTGTTTTCCCCTAGCAGCTGGCATTCTAACTATCTACTTGAATTTAAGAGAAGATCAAATTGAATCCATCTTAAGACTATTGGCGTCAGCAACTGAAAAAGTCCAAGATTTGGGATACTTAGAAATATTACACATGTGTGCAATTGCTGGATGGTTCTGCATTTTGCATGGATATTTTGGCTTGGTGAGCAATAGAAAATAACTATTTCAATAATATTAAAGGGACCGTGAAGTAATTTCGGCCTGATGCTTAGCCAAAGGATTTCGTCATGCTAGTATAAATAAAAGTCTGAAATAATTCTGGGATAAAGGCTACTCTTAGTAAAAAAAAACGAAAAACACCATCACCTTCTCTTCAGAGTGGGTAATCTAGAAGAAGGAGCTTCATAAAATTGACCGAAAAAAATTTGTTTGCTCCAACTGGCCTATCCAAAAGGAGAGATCACAACGTAGACAAAATATTTTGAAATTTTGAACACCTGAAACTTGACCGAAAAATTTGTTTGCTCAAATTGGCCTATCCAAAATGAGGCCTGCAGCCGGCAAAATTTTAAAGTTGGGTAAATTTCTTGAACAAACTTACCCGGCGATATGCCGGCTAAAGTTTTTACTGCATGATTGTGTAGAACTCCTATTGGTTTTAGGATAGAAGAAGAAGAAGAGAGCCGAATATTCGAACAATAAAGTAAATACGGGTGTATTAAAGAAAAATAAAGATGGCGAAAGACAGATTTGGGAAAATAATGTTGGAGTTTCTTCATTATTAAATAAAAAAACAAGTTTTTTTAATTTAAAGAAAGGAGCAATATTAAAACTTAAAACGAACAGAAATTATTCCGTATATGAAAGGGGCTGTCCGCTCCTCAACGCCTCGCTCTTTACCCTAAAGTTTTTTATTGTTTTGAAAAATAGAGTTTTGAGAAAGAGTGAAACTTAAGCGTAAAGAGCTAGGCGTTGAGGAGTGGACAGCCCATTCATATATGGAATAATTTTTGTTCGTTTTAAGTTTTAATGTTGCTCCTGTCTTTCAGTTAAAAAAACTTATTTTTTTATTTAATTTCTGATCTTTTTTTAATTAATGCAGGTTTTGATTTTGTCTCACCGCACATGCATAATTAAAACGGAATTTGCATATTAATCTTACTTTTTTTTGGTTAAATTGCTTTCTCGAAAGTTCTTCAATTTTATTCACGAACGTTTTTATTAGTAATAAATATGCGCAACTTACGAATTAACTTCCATAACGAACTTCTATATTCATATATTTTTAAAACATATATTAGGGGGTTCGCCCCCTAGTCAATACCTCGGTCTTTACGGTAAAATTCAAATTTTGTTCCAATTCTTTAAAAATGACCCCTTAATCACAAAGATGATTGATTAGACATCAAAAGAGGTGTTTCCCCTAGTGGCTGGCATTTTAACTATCTACTTGACTTTAAGAGAAGACCAAATTGAATCCATCTTAAGACTATTGGCGTCACCAACTGGAAAAGTCCAAGATTGAGATACTTAGAAATATTACACATGTGTGCAATTACTGGATGGTTCTGCATTTTGCATGGATATTTTGGTTTGGTGAGCAATAGAAAATAACTATCTCAAGAATATTAAAGGGACCGTGAAGTAATTTCGGCCTGATGCTTAGCCAAAGGATTTTGTCATGCTAGCATAAATAAAAGTCTGAAATAATTGTGAGATAAAGGCTACTTTTAGTAAAAAAAAAACGAAACACCATCACCTTCTCTTCAGAGTGGGTAATCTGGAAGAAGGTGCTTCATAAAGAGTGAAAAATTTGACTGACGAAGAGACCCCAGGTTAAGGGGTCTGTACTGCGAAAACAGCTATAAAATCTATTTGATTTAATTCTGAGGGAAAGGTGGACCCCTTGTGCTTTAAAATATGAATGTATCCTCCAAAAATTAGCCCAAATTTAGTTTTTGTCTCCAATAAGCATGGCATATACAAGGCATGGTGACTGTGCCTGGTAGATCACAACGAAGACAAAATATTTTGAAATTTTGAACACCTGAAACTTGACCGAAAAAATTTGTTTGCTCTAATTGGCCTATCCAAAATGAGATTACTAGTACTGAAATTTAGCTAGTGCTGATTTAAGCCAAATAATATTCTTTTTTCTCAGTTTTTTGATTGACTGAAAATTGTACAAAAACTCCAATTGGGTGAAATTAGTGCTAGCTAAATTTCAGTACTAGTCCTAAATTTCAGTACAAATCCTGGTATAAGTAAGATCTAATTGTGAATGGGCATTGAACTTACAAGGCTTGCAATCTTGCTGAATGGAGGGTCCAGTTAATGGAGACAAAAGTAGTTGAATGGAAAAAAGTCATATAAATTTTTTGTGCTAGAACATCTAAAAAGAAAGTATTTTTGCCCTGATTAGTTTGAAACTTATAAGCCATGTAGACAAGGACAAGGGGACGTCAATGAAGATAAAATTGTTGACAGTTATATAAAATATTTGTTTATTTATAGTAATTTCTGTTTGCTTTAGGATTGAACCATTATATGACTTTATGCCTGCTCGGCCTAGGTGTTACAGTTGCTCTTTACTTCTCAACGGTTTTCTTTTTTTTTAAATGTTTAAACATAAATTAAAATAGAAAAACACGGTCCACTTATTCATAAAAGCTAATTGCAGCCTTGGTATTGCTCCCAAAGTCATCAGTTATTTTTGTACTTAAAAGAATGTTTTTATTTGAGTGGCTTTATTGGTGATGATCACTGATCATAAACAAACCACTTAAATCTTAATTCAGACACAGTTAGACGCAAAGAGACAGATGTTCTCTTTCTGAGAGTTTTGAAGACCATTTAATGGGCAGCTGGTAAATTGTAAACTAGTGGCCGTTAAGATTGCTTGTTGGATACCCGGCAAAATTATAATATTGACTGGAAAGTAATCAAAATCGGGAAAGCCAATGAAATAGTTGAATTTAAACCTAGACAATTTTTTCCGTGGAATACCTTGATCCAAGTAGATACAGTTCTGAAGTTATTGAGATTCAGATTTTTATTTTCTTAGGCCACAATTTATTAGGTTATAGATAGATCTGTTTTCATCACCAATTCTATGGAGATAAAAAAGACATAAAAAGATTTAGCATTTAGCAGCCAGATTATTTTCCCCCTAAAGTCATACCATTTTTTAAATGAAAGTTCTAGGACGGAAGGATAAATAAATAGCAGAAGCAAGCAGGAACCTGGAATAAATATTATTTTTCTATCGTTATGGTTTAATCTGATCTCATGGGAAGAGACAAGAGATTCCACCTAGCAGTATTCAATAAACTTGACCAGATAGTTACAGCAAGGCATTTGAAAAGCAGCTTTTGGGGGCACTGCAGCTCAACTCTGACCTCATCTGCATTTTTTTTTACAATCATTAAACAATGACTCAAAACCTGCTTGCGTTGTATTACAAATCTCAGTTTGTAACTAGGTAGTCGTTGTGATAAATACATGTTTTGCCTGAAGTTCCTGGTCCTTGGTATCTGGATCAAATGAGGAGGAATTTTAATTTAATATCATATACAATTTTGTTGAAGTTGCAAACTCCAGCTGATGTGTTTGCAAACGAGTCTTTGAATTACTTCTTTTAGCTGAGATTCTGAAGAAAAAAAACATATTTTTGTGTGAAGTATGTTTAGTTTCATAGTCAGGAAGCCACTCATTGAAAATATGGCTGATATAAGATCAATGATCAGCAGAAGTTTTGATAACAGAATATGGAGTATATGAAGGTTTTTTATTTGGAAAAGAGAGAATGTTTGGTCCTGGCTCTCCAAAAAGGCTAAGACTATTTAGGTAGAACTTTAAGGAATTGCTTAGAGGGATGCCAAACAGAATCAAAACACACTATGTGCTTGCTTGCTATCAAAAGAGAATGGGTTGCAATGTGTAAGAGTCGGGAGAGGTTATTAAGGGGAAACTTTCAAGGTATGTTGTGGAGATGTGGAATAGAAATTGGAGGGCAACTAGCTTCCTATCTCTTCGGTGCCCCCTCTGATCAACACAGATCAGAATTATGAAATTGTTATTTTGTTCAAATTAGTCAAAAAGTCTAATAGCTATGCTCCCAGGGATGCCATGCCCCCCAAAGCCCTGGGCAAAGATTGTAAATTAGGCAACTTGTAAATTGTTCAAATACAGTATTTATCAATAGGTAAAGGGCAAATTATTGAATCCGGGTGCACCGGAAACGGCCAAGGATATTAACGTGAAACTTTGGAAAATGTTGAGGGGTATATTAAACTAAATCAAAGCGCACTATGTGCATTCAGTTTGTCAAAAGGAGAATCTGCAATATCTTAAGAACAGCTGAGGGTATTATGCTGAAACTTTCAGGATATGTTGAGGGGAATGTTGAAAAGGGATTGGAAGATTGTCAGCCCTTTTCTCGTGCCCTTTATAGCTTTTTTCCTTTGAAAACGTTCAAACAAAATTTCGAAATAACTATCTTGTCACAATAGTCTAATGGTCGAATAATTAGACCTATGGGGAAGATAATATCAGTAGCATTATCCCATAAGCTATTCTGTAAGGGCGGTGGCAGATGTGAAAGCGACATCCCCCAAAACATCTACAGGTTCGGTCGTCACCGCTCAAAACATCCGACGGTGCTCATTATCTGGACTTTTTATTACTCCTCCTCGCTCTCCAGGGAAACCATAAGCGACCGACCCCTTAAACATGTATCCAGAATAAAGGATTTTTTTATATTTATTTGTTTGAAACCAGCAATGCGAGAGTCAATAGTTAAAAAGCGAATGAAGTGCACAGACAAAAATTACATGGAACTTCGTTACTTTGGAAAAATGGTTAAATCTGAATGATTAGTTTCAAAGATTGTCAGTGCGGAAAAGAGTCTTCAGTCAAAGAATGATTTGCAATATCATTAAACAGGACTCTCCACTCTTTGATTATTGTATGAAACTGATGCATCGTGATCCCAAAGCATCAAAATGATGTTGTATATTTGTTTGAAGATTACCCAGAGTTTCAATTGCTCCTCGCATTTCTCTAGGGTCAAATTTGAGCAATAAGTTCTATGACTTCTCACTAATTCTCAAAATTTTTTCTTCCATAATTTCTCCAGAAAGTACAAGTTTGGTTGCCATGGAAACTCAGTCTCCTAAAAGTACAAATACTGGTATGCATCAATACATACAATGAATTCTGCCAGTTCTGAAACTCATCACTAGCTTACACAGAGGACACGACAAGGAAATGCATTTTCTTAAATTCAACCTTTGGACTATTTTTGAACTTGCACCTTCAGTGGAAAATAAAGAGCAATATCAAAACTAAAGAGAGCATGAACAATAAATAAAAGTTTAAATAGGGATGCAATGCTTTTCATGGACAGTGATGATGATAACAGTGATAGAAATTCACAAAAATACTAGATATTTCGGTCACATATGCAGTGATCGTCATCAGTAGTAAAATTAAACTAAAACAGTTTAAAACAATAGTTATATACACAATCAAATAAAACTACATATTGTTTAATTCGCTAATTCTTTTCAAAGCGAAGGCGGAGGCTAGCCTCTTTGACCTTCTTGGATTCGGTTCATTAGCGTTCAATGATCTAACACTTGGACAAAGGTCAACTACATTGGGTGAATTGAATCTTACTCTGTCAGATTTTAATAAATTATCGTAGAAATAATTTAGCCCAACTTCACCAGTGTCATGATTCAAAGCAATGTTCTTGAATAAGACTCTGTTTATTTCAAGAGTTTTACAAAAATTTTACTTTAAACCCCAATCCCTAGAAATTAAAGAGACATTATCGAACAAAAAAAATGGTCTGGAAAATTGAAAATTTGTTCTGAAAGGGAAATCTTCAGACTTAGAATCTTTCTTGAAAGCTGACAAAACAGAATCTTTATGCTATAACAATCTCACTTCTAAGTTCTGGTTAGTACGTCCCACATATGAGCTTCCGCAAGTACATGGGTTCTGATAGACCCCACTTTGTTGCCCCAATGAAGTTAGATCCTTCCCAGAATTTAGAAAACTACCCTAAGTATTATTACTTTTTAAAGCTACCTTTAGACCATTACTTTGTAAAATTCTTTTAAGTTTTTTCACTTAGCCCGGGTACATATGGTAAGGAACAAAAAATATCCTTCTCCCGATATGTTTCCAAGACTTCCTTAGAAATCTCTTGAAACCATTTCTTCTCTTTGAAAAAGTCTGGTTAATAAACCACTGTGGATACATGTTGCGTATTTTGCATATTAGTATTTTTCTTAGAAAAGACAACTCCTCCTCAAAAAATTTTGGTGAGCAAATACTAAGGATCCGGTCAATTAAAGAAACGATCAAGCCAATTTTTACTTGGCGAGCGTGACCGGAACTATAAGACAGAAATCTATTGTTATTTGTCGGTTTTCTGTGAATTTTAAAATCCAGACTATTTTCATTTTTTAAAATAAGAACATCAAGAAAAGGAAGTTTCCCATCCTCTTTCAATTCAAGAGTAAACTTTAAATCCCCCCCCCCAAACAATTAAGATGTTCCAAAAATCATTTTACTTCCTTCTCCCCATAATCCCATACTGAAATTATGTCATCCATATACCGGCCCCAAAAATATGTTTTAAAAAATATGAATCTAACGCAGTTGTTTCAATATTATCATCAAAAATATTAGCTAATGAAGGAGATAAGGGGGCCTCCATAGGTAAAACATTTACTTGTTCAAAAAAAAACTCCCCTCTGAATTGAAAAAAATAATAGTACTTATTACACAACCTTACTAAATACATAATTAAAGAAACTTCCAAATCTGTTTTGCCACTAATCAAGTCCAAATTCCTTAACATCTTCCTTTCTAGAAGAGTTTCGGCTGCTTCTGACTCAATATTTGTGTACATTGATACAATGTCGAAGCTTGAAAGCAAAGAACTTGAAGAAATGTCTACTTTTTTCAGTTTTTCAACCAAATTTGAAGAATTCTTAATGTACGAAATTTGTGTAGACAAAAGTGGTTTACTGATTTAAACTAACCACTTACTCAAAACACTTGTTGGTGACCTTGTACTTGACCCAATTGGTCGTAATGGTAGGCTAGGCTTATGAATTTTTGGGAAGTCCATATAATTAAGGGCACAATGAACTGCGTGGCAGGCATTGTAATAAAGTTGAGGTGTAATTTTTCCTTCATCCTTTAAACACTATAATTCGTTCTTAAACTTATTTGTAAAAGAGTTTGTTGGATTATGCGATAGCTTATTGTATGTTTTTTCATCATTTAATAAACTTCTTAATTTTGATTCGTAGTCCTCAGTATTCATGACAACTAAAGTGTTACTCTTATCTGCTTTTGTGATGGTAATTGAACCATCATTTTCAAGTTCTTTAAAATTCTTATGTCTTTGATGGTCGTACTAGGAAATTCCGGTTTCAAAACAAAGTTAGACAGGGTTTTCACGGTAGAAGCTCTTACTAAACTAACATCTTTTATTAGGTTTGCGTTTTTATGCAAATATGTTTCTATTGAAGAGATAATATCTTCCACGGGTACTTTATCTGGTTTAAAACAAAATTTCGGACCCTTTTCAAGTACTGATTGTTCTTGTATCGTTAAAGTTCTGGATGAAAATTTCACCACACCTGGTCCAAGAATTGACGAAGGTACTACCGCATTATTTGTTGATAATTTTGAAAACTTTTTTAGAAATCTTTCTCTGGAAAGGCGAAAGTCATGATTGAAGTGATTTTTTTCCTGTTTATTGAATAAAACAGAAGTCACTTACACTAACCTTTTTTGATATGAAATTTTCAATGGATAGTTTATCTCTCAATATTAAAGCTCTTTTTCGACTTTTATCCTTAATAATGTGATTTAAAGTCTTGAAATGTAAGCTTCGTTCAAACTTTTCTTTCTTGAAGTTCCCAAATGTAAATTGAATTATAGTGAAGGTGGCACAATTCTCATCTTCTTATATTGTAGAAGAAAATCCTGCTTGTTGACAAAATTTTCATGTTTTTTTCTGAGTGTTTATATATTTATAAACAATTTTGGTCAAGTCATCCCCATAAATATGACGAAGTACCAAGAAGAGAGAAAATTAATTAGGATTTTGAAACAGTTTTATCTGTAAAAGTACCAAGAACAGTGAAAACAAACACGGATATGTATCGGTTTATTCATTAAAAGTACCAAGAACATTGAAAATAAAGTGGTATTTGAATAGGTCGATCGGTGAAAGTACCGAAAAATAGATTTTGAATGTGTTTGATCAGTAAAGGTACCAAGAACGGTGAGATTGATATAGGGTTTGAATATAGTGTGATGAGTAAAAGCACTGAGAACACTGAAAATAAAAGGGGATTTTAATCGGTTTGATCGGCAAAAGTTCCAAGGACAGTAAAGATTAAATAGGATTTGAATCAGTCTGATCAGTAAAAGTATCAAGAATACTGAAAATGAAATGGAATTTGAATAAGATGTATCGATAAAAATACCAAGAACAGTAAAATGAAAGGGATTTTGATTGGTTTTGATCAGTAAAGGTGCCAAGAATAGTGACTGCTAAATGGGATGTGAATCGGTTTGGACCTTAAAAGTAGCAAGAGCCAAGAAATATACAAAGAAGAGTGAAAATGAAGTGAGATTGGAATCGGTTTGATCGGTAAAGGCACCAAGAAGAGTGAAAATTAAATGAGATTTGAGTAAGTTAGATCAGTAGCAGTTCCACGAAGAGATACACTTGAATCAGTTTAATCGGTAAGAGTATCAAGAACAGTGAAATTGGAATGAGATAAGAATCCGTTTTATTGGTAAAAGTACCAAAAACAATGAAAATTAAATGCGATCTGAATCGAATTGTTCATTATAAGTACGAGGAACATCGAACATCACCTAAGATTTGAATAGGTCTGAGTAAAAATAAAAACCTAAAAAAGGAGTAAAAAGTGGATGTATTATCTCTCTTATTTTCAATGTTTATATTTAATTTACATTTTCACTCTTTTTGGTAGTTTTTACCGATTTAACCGATTCAAATCCCGTTTAATTTTCACTCTTCTTGGTACTTTTATCGATCAAATCCATTAAACTCCCAATTCATTTTTACTGTTCTTGCTACTTTTACTGATCAAGCTAATTCAAATTCCATTAATTTTCACTGTTCTTGGTACTTTTAACGATCAAGCCAATTAAAATCCTCTTTAATTTTAACTGTTTTTTGTACATTTACCGATCAATCCTATTGAATCCCATTTTATTTTCCATGTCCTTACTACTTTTACTGTTTAAACTGATTCAAATCCAATTTACTTTTCAGTATTCTTGGCATTTTTACCGGTCAAACCGATTCAAATCTCCTATCATTTTCACTTTTCTTGGTAATTTTAGTAAAAAACAAACTAATTCAAATCCTTTTTCAGTACCACTCTTCTTGGCACTTTTATTAACCAATGGATCAAAATCCCTTTCATTTTTATTATTTTGGTACTTTTACTCATCACATTAATTCTAATCTAATAACATTTTCACTCTTCTGGGTACTCTTTTCAATCAAACCTTTCGAAAACCGTTTCAGTTTCTTTTTTCTTGGTACTTTTACCAATCAAACAAATTCAAATTCCATTGCAGTTTCACTGTTCTTGGTACTTTTACTGGTGAAACCAATTCAAATATCCATTTCATTGTCTCTGTTCCTGGTACCGTTGTCGATGAAAACCTATTCAAATCCCATTTAATTTTCATCCTTTGATGTTTTTTCTGGTCAACCCGATTCAAATTTCATTTCATTGTCTCTGTTCTTGGTCACTTTACCTATCAAACCTATTCAAATCCCATTTCTTTTTCACTGTTCTTGGTGCTTTTACTGATCAAACCACTTCAAACCTCATTTCATTTATACTTTTCTTGGTTTCCTTGCCAAATAATCCTATTCAAGACCCGTTTCATTTTCACTGTTATTGCTGCTTTTACTTTTCAAACTGACAAAAATCTCATTTAATTTTCACTGATCTTGTTACTTTTACTGATCAAACCGATTAAAATATTCTTTCATTTTCACTGTTCTTGGTACTTTAGCTGATTAAACTGATTAAATCCCATTTCATCCTCACATTTCTTGGTAGTTTTACTGATCAAACTAAATTAAAATCCCGTTTAATTCTCACTGTTCTGGATAATTTACTGACCAAACCGATTAAAATCCCATTTAATTTCCACAATTTTTGCTACTTTTAATGATCAAACTGAAAAAAAAATCTAATTTCATTTTCACTATTCCCGGTACTTTTATCATTCAGAGCGTTTCAGTCTCATTTCATTCTCACTCTTCTTGGTACTTTTATCGATCAAACTGTTTCAATCCCATTTCTTTTTCAGCGTTCTTGTTAATTTTACCGATCATAATAATATCAATCACATTTCATTTTCACTCTTCTTGGCACTTTTACCGATCAAACCTAATCAAATTCCATTTCATTTTCAGTCTTTTTGTTTCTTATACAGATCAAACCGATTTAAAATTCCATTTTATTTTCAATTTTATTGGCACTTTTACCGATCCAACTGCTTCAACTTCCAATTTAGTTTTCACTGTTCTTGGTACTTATACCATTCAAACCGATTCATATCTAATTTCATTTTCACTCTTCTTGGCACTGTTATTAACCAAACTGTTTCAATTCAATTTCATTTTCACTGTTCTTGGTACTTTAAAGATCCAACTAATCCAAATTCCATTTAATATTCAGTGTTCTCACTAATCGGTCCAACTAATTCAAATCTCACTTCATTTTCATTGTTTCTTGGTAATTTACCGATCAAACCGATTCAAATCTAAAACGATATCGTGTGAGTGTCGAAAAAAGAAAAAGAAACCCTTTCTATAGCATTGAAAAAAAAGAAAGGGACTAGTGTTTCATCTTATGAGCATTGTCATTAAAAATGAAAACTACGTGAGTTATGTTAAGGAAATTGTAAGTTTTGCAAAAAAAACCTTTCGCATTGCACTAAAAAGGGGGGAAAAACTAATGATTTATCTTACGAGAATTTTCGTTAAAATAAAACATCACTTTAATGTTGATAAAGAAAAAGACCTTTCCATCACTAATGTTTCGTCTGCCGTGAATTATCAATTGAGTTAATATTGCTAAAGAAAAAAAAAGCCTTTCCATTGCCTTGATGTTATTGATGTTAAAAGTAAAGATCACCATCTAGTAGTGTCAAGGGTTAATTTAAAGCTGAAATATCGGAAGGGTAACTACCTCCCGGGAAGTTATGATGTTGGTAGACTCCAGGATGAGAATTTGAGAGAAACTTTCCAGGAACAGTTGAATACTAAACTTGAGAGTTTAAAATTTGATAATGTGGAAGATGGTTGGAATAATTTTAGAAAAATAATTTGTGAAGTTGCTGAAGGTGTATTAGGGAAGAAAGCTAGAACTGCAGCTAAGAATATTAGTGAAAAAGCTTTATATTTAATAGAAAGGAGAAAGGACTTGTACAAGAATTATCTGAGTGATAGAAAGTATGAAAACAAAAGAAATGTAAAGAAAGTGAAGAAAGCATTAATATATGAACTAAGGAGGTGTGAAGTGGAGGCTATGGATAAAATTGCCGAGGATCTCGAAGATGCAGCTAGACGGCATAATAGTAAAATATTGTACTGGCACGTTAACAAATTGAGAGGGAGTAGTCAATCCGGACTTGGCCCAGTTAAAGATAGGAATGGGGTCGCAATTAGCGATAAGGAAAAAACTAAAGAGAGATGGGCCGAACATTTTGAAAAACTGCTTAACCGAGATAGAGTTGCAGGAAAAAATATAGAGGAAAATGAAAAAGTTTGTGATACCTTGGATGTGAAGGAAGATTTGTTTTGTGAGGAGGAATTGGCAACAGTACTAAAAGGATTAAAGAATAATAAGGCTCCAGGTGCTTGATAGGGTGGTAAAATGAGTTTCTTAAATATGGTGGCTCTGAGGTTAGAAATAAGTTACTGATGATTATGAATATGATTTTTGAAAAAGGGGAAGTACCTAACGATTTTAGGAAAACCTTTAATTGAGCCACTTTATAAGAAAGGTGATAAAAGTGAGTGTGGTAATTATCGAGGCATTAGTCTGGTCTCTGTAGGTAGTAAATTACTTAGTAATATGATACTTTTTAGACTGAGAGATGCCGTAGACAAAGTTTTAAGAGAAGAGCAGTAAGGTTTTAGAAAAGGTAGAGGATGTGTCGACCAAATTTTCACTCTTAGGCTAATAATTGAGAAGTGCCTGAGTTTTCAAACACCTTTGGTCCTCAGTTTTATAGATTATGAGCAAGCGTTCGATTCTGTTGATAGAAGAGCTTTAGTAAAGGTTTTATCCTTGTATGGAATACCAGACAAATACATTAAAGTGATTAGTGCTATGTATGACAATAACACTGCTGCGGTTAAGGTAGAAAATGAGGTTAGCAGCTGGTTTTGTATTAAATCAGGAGTTAAGCAGGGTTATGTTCTATCCCTCTTTGTATGGATTATTTTGATGGACTTTGTTTTAAGGAGCAAAGGAAAGGCAATGAGAGACCACGGAATCAAAAAGGGGAGGAAAAAGTCTCCTGGAATTGGATTATGCTGATGATTTAAGCATCCTAGATGAAAGTGTGAGCAAAATGAATGAAGTTTTAGAGGTTTTGCGAGTTCAGGGTGCTAGAATTGGTTTGAAAATTAATGTTGGGAAGACTAAGTCACTAAGGCTAGGAATAAGTGAAGATGAAAAGGTGATGCTGGGTAATCAAAAGATTGATCAGGTGGGCAGCTTCACTTTCCTTGGTAGTATTATTAGTAAAGATGGTGGGAGCAGTGAAGATGTTAAATATAGAATAGCCAAGGCTCAGGGTGTTTTTTCACAGTTAAAAAAAGTCTGGAAGAATAGGAAGATAAGTCTGCAAACCAAGATTAGAATATTAGAAGCTACAGTGATGACAGTGGTAAAATATGGCTCTGAAGCATGGACGCTCCGAAAAGCGGACGAAGATTTGCTAGATGTTTTCCAGAGAAATTGCTTAAGGATTGTTCTGGATACCGGCTGAGTGACCGTATTTCAAACAATAGGCTATACGAAAAATGTGGTTCAATACCGCTCTCTAGGGCTATAATGAAAGAAATGTTGAGGTGGCTAGGGCACGTTGTGCGGATGAAGGATGACAGATTGCCGAAGATTGTTCTTTTCGGCCAACCATCTAGGGCTAAACGGAAAGCAGGTCGTCCCCGTCTGGGGTGGGAGGACGTCATAAAGAAAGATTTGAAGGAAATGGAAACATCGTGGGGTTGGTGTAAAAAGGGAGGCTTTGAATAGATTGGGGTGGAGGAGGAGCGTCCGTAGCTGTGTTGGCCTCAGGCGGCTTGGTGCTGCGGTGAGTTGTTAGTAGTAGTAATAGTAGTATTGCCTTGAAATGGAAAGAGACTAGAATTTTTTCAACGGTCTAGAAGGGAACTTTTTTGATGTCATAAAAATAAAAGAATCATAAGAACATAGTGCAAAAATCCATTTTCAATGAAACAAAGTCGCATACAATATTACATATTAATAAATTCACTAACAACTTTAAATGTTTTGAATCTGTACCATCAAATAATTCATCAATGTTCTCTCTTGACATGGCAATTATTTTTTCTCTTAGTGCGTTACCCGTGCTATGATCATTATTTCAGTTTGGGCCATAAGCAAGTTTTATCCTAGTTTCAACTATATGCTCATTATGCACTTTTTAATTGCTGTTTAATGACCATATCTGTTGGTACACCACCAATGGCACAATTAATGTTCAAAGGCCTTTGGTTTTCATCAATTCGTCTTTATATTCCTTATTGGGACAATTTGCCAGTGTCATTTTATTATAATGCCATTTTAATGCTATAAAAATAAAAGAATCATAAGAAAATAGTGCAAAAACCCATTTTCAATGAAATTAAAGTCGCATATAATATTACATATTATTAAACTCACTAACAGCTTATCTGTTTTTAATACGTACCATGAAATAATTCATCATGTTCTCTCTTGACATGGCAGTTATTTTCTTCTCTTAGTGCGTTATCAGTTCAATGATCATTATTTCATTTTGGGCCATATGCAATTTTTATCCCAGTTTCAACTATATGCTCATTATGAACTTTGTAATTGCTGTTTAATGACCGTATCTGTTGGTACAACACCAGTGGCACAATTAATGTTCAAACGCCTTTGATTTTAATCAATTCGTCTTTATATTCTTTAATGGGATTATCTACCAATGCCATTTTATTTTACTAGTGATTTCATTGTCTATTACTACTTAAGTTTTACACAGGTAACAGCTATGAAATGTAGATAAAATATGGCTTATGATATTTTTAGAGCAGTATACCTGTTTTCTTCCTGCCTTCTTTTTGGTGTTAATACCAGAAAGATGATGATACAATTTATAAATCGGTAATGTGTTACCACAAGCGCTAGCAAGAACCTTGCCCTCGTTATCAACTAATAGTTTTACGCTTGCATTATATTTGAGTATTAGCTTCTCTTTAAAGCAATAGTTGAATTTTTTGGCACTCTAAAGAAATTTAATCTCTCACTTTTATGACATCACACTCATACGTTTCCAATAGTATCTCCATTAGTGTTTGTTTCATAGCTCAGATATTTGTCTTTACGAGCATTTAATGCTACGATAACACTATCCTGTGCGCATACTTTCTTAAAATATTTTGTCTTAATTTTCATACAACACCAATTTGTATTCTACCAATTTATAAAAATGGACTATTATTACTGATCAAAAACGCAAAATAAACCAACAGTGTCATTGAAGAAGAATATTCTTTTACATGGAGATTCCGCTTAAGGTAATCGCCTGTTGGCCCCCTAGGGAGAGGGGAGGTTATGTAAATGACAACGAACCAACGAATGTTAGTTGTATGCACTATGCATTTTAGATACATGAAAAAGAGCTAAAAAAAAAAATCTAAGTTGTGAAAAAAATCTAAGTAATGAACAAATATATCACTACTAAAGTTTTTTTTAAAAGAAAAAATTGTGATTAATATGTTTACCATTTTAATTTCATACTCCAAAAAAATTTATAAAAAATTCAAGGTAAAAGTATATATATATATATACAGGGTGTGTCCAAAAAGTAATGAGACTTACTCTGTAAAGAGGAATCTATTCATCTAATCTTAATAACAACTCAAAATTCTTCAAAATAGTTCCCTTGAATGTCCATGCATCACTACCGGTGCAATTTGCATGATTCATAGGCTCCTTCGAAGTCAGCTTCCGAAATACCTTTTAAATAGTTGGTTACGGCTTTCTGGATGGCACCAAAGTCATCAAAACTGCGACCTTTCTGGGCAGTTTTCAATTTGGGGAACAGAAACAAATCTTTGGGCTTAAATTAGGGCTACACGGAGGCTGTGGTAAAGTTGAAATCCCTATCTGGGCCAGGTATGATTTTACATGGAAGGTTGTGTGGCTTGGAGCGTCGTTGTGTAAGAGCTTTCCTCTATTGGCAATCTCTGGTCATCTTCTCTTCACGTTTCAGTGCAGTCGCGCAAGGACGTCTTCGTAGAAAGCAGTGTTGAGAGTTTGTCCTTGAGGCACAAACTTGCTGTTTACCACCCCAAGGTCGTCAGAAAATATAATGAACATGGTTTTCACCTTTGACTTCGCTATTCTTGGCTTCTTGGGGCGTGGAGACCCCTTTGAGTTCCATTTGGAACTCTGGCGTTTGGTCTCAGGGTCGTATTGGAAAATCCATGTTTGGTCGCCTGTTATTATGGCATCTGAAAAGTCGGCTTGACCTTCCACAACCTCCATCATTTCACGGCACATTTCAACTCGTCGTGGTCTATGTTCATCACTCAGCACATTTTGCACCAATTTTGCACAAACTTCTCTCATATTGAGATTCTCAGTTACAATGTTGTGTAGCATCGACTTGCACATTTTAAATTCTTCAGCTATGAATGACAGATTCAACTGACGGTCAGAATCCAAGAGTCCTTTAACTTTTGACACGTTTTCATCCGATGAACTCGTCAAAGGGCGTCCAGATCGATCTTTGTCCTGGACTGCGTCCACCCGCCTTTGAAGTCCTTGTGCCAACGAAAAACCTGGGCTTTCGAAATGGCATGGTCTCCGTAGGACTGCTCAATCAAGGCAAGACTCTCTCAGGCAGTTTTGCCCAAGAGAAAGCAGAATTTGAAGGAGTAGCCTATCGCTTTTCTGTCTTCCGCTCCATTTTTTACTTTTCGTCCCGTGACCAAAATGAAAAAACTACACTTTGCAAAACTAGCGATCCCGAATCCCTCACTGTCCAGAATTGACATTCGTGGGGTGTGATGCTTTGGCAAGACCCCAATCACCGATACCACCTATTGAGAGTACTCTGGGGGCAATTGGAAGGTCGTGCGTCAGACAGTCTCTTTACTTTTTGAACGCCCCTTGTAGTGGCCTTTTTAAGACGAAAAAATCTTAAAAAATTTATAAGTTAAAACAAACTAAAAATGTTCAAAATCGAAAATAAAGTCGATTTGCCTAAATAGCCTTTTCTGTGCAAGTTAGTAATGGGTTATATATCCGTTAAAATTCATTGTTTTCATTGATGCATACCCGTTCTGTAGTTTTAGGAGAATGAGTTTCTATCGCAACCAAACATATACTTTCCAGATAATTATGGAAAAAAGTATTCGAGGATTATTATGACGCCATACGATTTAGCACTCCAATTTTACCCTAGAGAAATGGGAGGAGTAATTGAAACTCTGGTAATCTTCAAAAACTGTAAAATATCATTTTTGTTTTGTCTCTATTGACCCATCAGTAAATTTGCTAAATGCTGTGAAACAAACGACGCATTGGTTCCATGAAAGATGATAAAAGTGAGTGTGGTAATTATCGAGGCATTAGGTTGGACTCTGTAGGTATTAAATTATCTAGCAATATGATACTTTTTAGACTGAGAGATGCCGTAGACAAAGTTTCAGAGAGAAGAACAGTGTGGTTTTAGAAAGGTAGAGGATGTGTCGACCAAATTTTCACTCTTAGGCTAATAATTGAGAAGTGCCTGAGTTGTCAAACACCTTTGGTCCTCAGTTTTATAGATTATAAGCAAGCGTTCGACTATATTGATAGAAGAGCGTTAGTAAAGGTTCCCTATATGGTATACCAGACAAATACATTAAAGTGATCAGTGCTATGTACAAGGATAACACTGCTGAGGTTAAGGTAGGAAATTAGGTTAGCAGCTGGTTTTGTATTAAATCAGGAGTCAAGCAGGGTTGTGTTCTATCCCCCTTTATATGGATTATTTTGATCGACTTTGTCTTAAGGAGCACAGGAAAGGCAATGGGAGACCACGGAATCAAATGGGGAGGAAAAAGTCTCCTGGACTTAGATAATGCTGATCATTTAAGCATCCTAGATGAAAGTGTGAGCACAATGCATGAAGTTTTAGAGGTTTTGCGAGTTCAGGATGCTAGAATAGGTTTGAAAATTAATGTTAAAAAGACTAAGTCATTAAGGCTAGGAATAAGTGAAGATGAAAAGGTGACGTTATCCGTTATCTTTTCATTATCCATAATGAAAAGATTGACCAGGTGGGCAGCTACACTTACCTTGGTATTATTATTAGTAAAGATGGTGGGAGCAGTGAAGGTGTTAAAAGTAGAATAGCTAAGGCTCAGGGTGTTTTTTTCACAGTAAAAAGAGTTTGGAAGAATAAGAAGATAAGTCTGCAAACCAAGATTAGAATATTAGAAGCTACAGTGATGACAGTGGTCAAATATGGCTCTGAAGGATGGGTGCTCAGAAAAAGCAGATGAAGATTTACTAGACGTTTTCCAGAGAAATTGCTCTGGGTGCCCGGCTGACCGACCGCATTTCAACCAATAGGCTGTAGGAAAATGTAGTTCAATACCGCTCTCTAGGGCTATAATGAAAGAAAGTTTGAGGTGGCTTTCTTTCTAACCAAAACTAACCAATATTCCCCCCCCAAAAAAAAAAAAATTACTCCAGACACCCATTTAAGGTGATCTCCCATTGGTTTCCTGGAAAGCGGAGAGGAGTAATGGAAAGTTGGGGTTATGAGTGACGTTGGAAGTATTGAGGGGTGACGACCGGACCTGTAGAGGCTCCGGTTGATGTCGCTAGTGGATTTTCCACCGGCGCCGCAGAAAGCTTGTGAGATACTACTACTAACCCATTCAGTGGTTGAAAGTGTTGCCAAACACAACAAAAACACACTTAGTGCTTGCTAGATGTCAAAAGAGCTTATCAGAAATATCCAAGGAACGGCTGACGTTAACTATTGCTTTGAAACTATTGAATTGTTACTATTAAAACTATTGAACTATTACTTTGAAACTATTAAGTTATGTTGACTAAAACTATTAAGTTATGTTGAAGAGTGATCGTAGGGTAGCCAGCCCCCTTCTTACCCTTTTTTTTTACGTATTCTCCTCAGAACTAATCGAAATTTTTAAAAAGTGATTCCAAAGTGTGAACAAAAGATTCCAAAAGTGAGTACAAAGTTGTCAAAGGGCAAGTAACAAAGCCTCTGGGGATGATATCATACCCCTCTCCCTCTCAACCCCGGCACAAAAGATGATAAATTATCATTCTGTTAGTTTTTTTTATATGCGGGATTTATTATTAAGAAAAGGTGAACTATGTGATTCTGGTAGCGTTCAAAAAGGCTAAGGGTGTTACGGTAAAATTTCTGAGAAGGCTGAGGGTTGTGTTAATTTGAATCAAAAGACACTATGTGCATCCATTTTAACAAAAAGGCTTAGCTGTAATATCTTCAGAAAGGTTGAGGACATTAAGTTTAAACTTTCAGAGGTTGTTTAGCGGATGTAAAAATTCAAATTTTATAATAGTCATCTTTGTTCAAAATAGTCTAATAAACTATACTTCAAATAACTATAGTCAAATAACTTTACTTATGGGGATGACATACTCCTTCAGATGTTGTAAGGGACGCCGAGCTCAATCAAACATATTTTGTGTATGCTGGTTGTCGAAAGAGCTTATCAGAAATATCTAGCGAACGGCTGAGGGTATTATGTTGAAACTATCAGATTATATTGAAGAGTGACAGTACGGTAACCAAACCCCTTCCCAACTTTTTTACACCCCTCCTCTCAACAGCTGATCGAAATTTTTAAAAAGTGGTTCCGTTCAATATTGCCAAATGTCAAGTAACTATGCCTCTGGGATGACAAGGCCCCCCCCCCCCTTCTCCCTCACAACCGTTGGAAAAGGAAATAAATAATGCATTCTGTCCTTATTTACATCCAGGAGTTATAATTAGGAAAAGTGGAAACTATTGGATTCTGGGTTTGTTTGAAAAGGCCAGGGGTATTAAAGTTAAGAACGGCTGTGGGCAGAGGGCATTAATTTAAAGTTTCGGGGCATGTTGAGAGAATGTTGAAAAATGGTTAGAGGGCAACCAGTTCCATTCCATGCCCTTTCAGCTGCCCTCCAAACCAAAAAAAAATCTGATCAAATTTTTTTGAATAGCCATATCGTTCAAATTAGTCGACAAGTCAAATAGTTATGCCTCCATGGATGACAAACCTTGGCTATTCTATTTTTAATGTCTTCATTGCACCCATCGTCTTTACTAATAATAACAACAATAACACTTGATCAATCTTCTAATTACAGAACAATATCTATTGACCTCACTTATTCCTAGTCTTAGCGACTTAGTCTTCTTGACATTAATTTTCAAACCAATTCTTGCACCTTGAACTCGCTTTACCTCTAAAAGTAATTCCATTTTGCTTACATTTTGATGTAAGATATTTACTTCATCGTTTTAAACCTAAGTCTAGGAGAGTTTTTACTTCCCCATTTTTGTTTCCGAGTTCTCCCATTGCCTTTGTTGTGCTCCTTAGGAACATGTCCATCAAAATGATCCATATAAATGTGGATAGAGAACGCAGCCTTTCTAACTCCTGATTTTATACAAAACAAGCTGCTAACCTTATTTTCTACCTTAACCGCAGCAGTTTTATTCTCATATATAGCACTAATCACTTTAGTATATTTGTCTGGTAAACCATACAAGGATAGGACCTTTGCTAAAGCTCTTGTTTCAGCTGAATCAAACACTTGCACATATTCTATTAAACTGAGAACCAAAAGCCTTTGATGACTCAGGAACCTCTCTACCGTAGGCAGCACGATCGCGCTGCCTAAGTAAAGAACGATATGGGCAAAATGTATCATTATTTTTCCCTACATACCCGGGTAGTTTGTATCAAAGGGGTTGTCGTAGAAACTTCAAAAACGGGCTCATTCGATTGGGAATTGGAGTTGCTGGTCCCTTTTAAAAGTCGAAAGTGATTGGAGGGCAACTAGCCCCTCCCCCCCCTCACGCCTATCAATCCCAAAAACACATCCAATCAAAATTTGAGATAGCCATTTTGTTCAGCGTAGCTTATTTCCAGATAGAAAATATGTTTTTAAGGAGGACACTCCCCACAACCCTCAGGGCAAGGATTTGAAGTTATGCCCTTGGCATATAAGGTTTTTTTTTATAGAAGGCGTTGTCGTAGAAAACTTCAAAATAGGCTCATTCGATTGGAAATTCGAAGGGCTAGTATACTTTTTAATAGTCGAAAGTGATTGGAAGGCAACTAGCCCCCCCCCCCCCACTCCCATCATTCCCCCAAAGACATCCAATCAAAATTTTGAGATAGCCATTTTGTTCAGCGTAGTTGATTTCCAGATAGAAAATATGCTTTTGAGGAGGACACTCCCCCATAAACCCTCAGGACAAGGGCATTAAGTTATGCCCTGGGGTATATAAGGTTTTTATAGAAGGCGTTGTCGTAGAAACTTCAAAAAAGGCTCGTTTGATTGGAAATTCAAAGTTATAGTGCCCTTTTTAATGGTCGAAAGTGATTGGAGGGCAACTAGCCCCCCCCCCCCCCACACGCCCATCATTTACCCCCAAACACATCAAATCAAAATTTTGAGATAGCCATTTTGTTCAGCGTAGTTGATTACCATAGAGAAAATAAATTTTTGAGGAGGACACTCCCCCACATCCCTCAGGGCAAGGGTTTTAAGTTGTGACCTGGGTGCATATAAGGTTCTTATAGAAGATGTTGTCGTAGAAACTTCAAAAGTTGGAAATTCAAAGGGAGTGCCTTTTCTAATAGTCGAAAGTGATTGGAAGGCAACTAACCCCGCCACCCATTATTCACCCAAACACATCCAATCAAATTTTTAGATTGCCATTTTATTCAACGTAGTTGAAAGTTTTGGAAATTAGGTCTTTAAGGATGACAACCCCTCCCCCCACAGCCCTCAGGGCAAGGGTTGTAAGCTATGCCCTGGGGGCATATAAAAGTTTTATTGAAAGCGTTGTCGTAGAAACTTCAGAAGGGCTCATTTAATTGGAAATTGAAAAGGCTAGTGCCTTTTTTAATAGTTGAAAGTGATTGGATAGCGAATAACGCCCTCTCATGCCCACCATTTTCCCAAACACATCGAATTCAAAGTTTGAGAAATCCATTTTGTTCAACGTAGTTGAAAATTCTGGAAATTTTGGCTTTTAGGATGATAAACCCCTCAGAGCCCTCAGTGCAAGGGTCGTAAGTTATACCCTGGGGCATATAAAGTTTTTATTGAAAGCGTTTGTCGTAGAAACTTCAAAAGGGCTCATTCAATTGGAAATTGAATGTGTTAGTGTCTTTCTTAATAGTTTGAAAGTGATTGGATAGTGACAAACGCCCCTGTCACGCCCACCATTTTCCAAAAACACATCCAGTCAAAATTTTGAGATATCCATTTTGTTCAACGTAGTTGAACGTTCTAGAAATTAGGTTTCTTAGGAAGATAACCCCCTCAGAGCCCCTCAGTGCAAGGGTTGTAAGTTATGCCCTGGGGGCATATAATGTTTATATAGAAAGTTGTTGTGTAAATCATAGGCAGCGCGATCGTGCCGCCTAAGTAAAGAACGGGGACACTTGAGAACGAGACAAGAAACGGAGACTAAGTAGAGAGGAGGATACTCCTCCACAACCCTCAGGGCAAGGGTTTTAAGTTATACCCTGGGGGCATATAATAATGATGTTGGCACAATCTATTATTTATTAATTTTTTCCTTTAGAGCAGGCACTTCGTATCGAAGAAGTTGTCGTAGAAACTTCAAATAGTCGATACCTTTTTAATAGTCGAAATTGAGTGGAGGGCAACTAGCCCCCCCACGCCCATCATTCCCCCAAACAACATCCAATCAAAATTTTGAGATAGCTATTTTGTTCAGCGTAGTTGATTTCCAGATAGAAATTATGTTCTTGAGGACAGTCCTCCACAGCCCTTAGGGCAAGTATTGTAAGTTATGCCCTGGGGGTATATAAGGGTTTTTTTTTTATAGAAGGTGTTCTTTTAGAAACTTTAAAAAAGTCTCATTCGATTGGAAATTCAAAGGGCTAGTGCCCTTTTTAATAGTCGAAAGGGATTAGAGGGCAACTAACCCGCCTCTCACGCCCACCTTTTCCCCAAGCACATCTAATCAAAACTTTGAGATAGCCATTTTATTTAACGTAGTTTTAAGTTCTGGAAATTAGGTCTTTGAGGATGACAACTTCCCCACAGCCCTCAGGACAAGGGTTGTAAATTATGCCCTGGGGGCGTATAAGGTTTTTACTGAAATCTTTGTCGTAGAAACTTGAAAAAGGGCTCATTCGATTGGAAATTCAAAGGGCTAGTGCCCTTTTTAATAGTCGAAAGTGATTTTTGAGGGCACTTAACTGAAAATATATTAATGTTTTACTTTTAGAACTTTAATAAATCAAATAAATTAACATTTTGATTACTAAATTTCAGTATATGTTTATTAAACTGACAATGCACATTCGTTTATATTTTTTTCAGTAAAGTGCAAATTATGTTCTGGCCTTGGGAAGGCATAGGGGTTTTGAGCCCAACTTATTTTAATTTCTGCTCGTTTTGATTTTGACTCGGTTATTTATTGTAATTTCTGTTCGTTTTGGGTTTCATTTATTATCGATGCTGATTTGTTTTAGTTTCACGCTTGGTAGATTATTTGATTTTATTTTTGCTCATTTTTTGTTTAATGGAGTTCTTTACTTTTCTTTGAAAAAAACTTATTTTGTGGCAAAAGTTTTTTTTTTAATCAATTATTAATCTAAGACGGAAATTTGGGTCGACGCATCCTCTACCCTTCCTAAAACCGGACTGATTATCTCTTACGGCTTTATCTACAAAAGATACTGTAGTCTTTATAACCCGATTGTTATACTTACAAAATTGCAGCAATCTGTAACCATTACTTCTTTTCTTTTTTCTACACGAAATTTTTATAGGCTGGGATACCATATATCTCTATTTCTATGGAATTAGACCTTAAAATCCCCTAATAAAGATACCATATTTCTATCTGGGACCATGTTCTTTTTGTTCCTTCAGCTGTAACAAAATTCATCCGAATTACAACTATTTTCGGTATCCTATTCTTCCTACCTGAATAAATGAGCTCTATATCACTGAATTTCATGTTTCCTACCCCTGGGATATGCATTTCTAAAAATCCTAATAGGTATAGTTTCGAAGTGTCTGAATTCATCAGTCAAAATATCATCACGAGATTCGTTTTTTTGACGTTGTTGTAAACTCTCCAATTTATAATTTTCATGCAAATCGTTGGAACTATTGTGGTCACAGGGAAAGCAATGGTCCCAGTGCCAGTGCAAGACGGGAACTAGCACATCTTCTCAAGTCTTCTTGAATCCATTAAGCCGGCTAGCAAGAAGTTTCCGGGATCTCCAGTTGAATAAACGCTTTGTACGATCCTGATCCAAACTTGGTCACAACATGGTTTTCCACACTTAAAGATGCTCTGCTATCAACAAAAGTCAAAATCCCGCACAGACAATCCTATAAGCCTATTACCTTCGACTCACTATATATTCTTGCCTACAAATATTATGTTTCTACGGGGAGGCGACACATATTTATATAATTCAGCTAGGAAGAAGATTTTCCTTCTAGTGTTCTAGTACTTTCCTTCTAGTGTCCCATCCGAAGAAAATCAACTTGTCGCTGCAGAAAAACCAACGAATAATGTTGAAACTCTTTCGCTCTCTCCTTGTTTCGACAGATTTCGTTTACAAAATTTCCTACCTTATTATTACAATATATTTCTACTCAAATTTATTCCTGCAACCACTCCAAATGCTGTGTTAATTTACACCGCAAATCTTGCTTTTCTTTTAAAGACAAGATTCGTTTTTTAGGCCTTTTTAACTCTGACTCAGTCGTTTTTTATTGTTCATTTCATTTTGTCTCATTTTTTGGGGCAAGAGCAGGGATGCGTACGAGCCCATTCACTCCTCCTGCTGTTGCAAGTATATATACTTTGACGATTGTTTTTTGTAATTTATGGCATAAACCGGGAAATTGTCTAATTTGAACACTGTTAGATCTGTGCTTGACTCGTATAAATTTGTGCTTACGCACATGAGGAACAGAACAAATATCTCTAAATGCCTGCATACTTGAATGCATTTAGATTACCTTGCCATTTTATTAATTTGTATTATATACTTTAACGGAATTGCTTAATATTGACTCGAAGCAGCCTCGCAATGATTACTTAGAATATTGGATAAACTCGTAAGTGTCACAAATTTTCCATGAGTGAATTGAGTGAATCTCAAATTCGTGATATAAATACCAGAAGATATGCTCACAACATAAGGAACACGTAATTCGTTTTAAATGGCAGAGCCAAGTTACTTGTAGTTGTAGAAATTCGCAGAGATGTATCTGATCAGTGGAATTGGGTCAATCTAAGGAAGCGGGCCCATAGGACCTTACTTTAAGCGGGTCTGCAGTTTATTTGCAGTTTACGCGGTACCCATATATTCTTATCCCAATTTCTGTCACGGTAAGGGTTTCATGGAAATTCATTTTTTGTAACAATACCATCATTCCGAGCGTTTAGTAGTCCCGTTATCACGGGCAAATATTCAGATTAAAGAGGAAGACCGTTTAGTTAATATTCGGGTACATGAATTGAAGTTTCGTTTCACAAGTATGTTGTTCAATAATAGAGTTGAGTTTGAAGTGACATGTTGTCTAATAAACGAAGTTTTGATCTGAATTCTAATATACAATTGGAAGAGATCCTTTGTTACACTAATGGTATCGAGCCGATTATTGTTAATTGCTTATGACACATCTGAGTTTCGTTTTTTGACAAGTATGTTGTTCAATAATTGAATTGAGTTTGAAGTGACATCATGTCTTATAAACGAAGTTTTGATATGAATTCTAATAAACAATTGGTAGGGATCTCTTTGCACTCTAATGGTAACGACAATATTGATAATTGATTATCCTTACATTCCCATCCAGGGCCCAATGTCCCCACTTCATGGCCCGAAGTCCCTGACAAGGGTCCTATTTATAAAGTACACCTAAAAGTTGGGAACCAACGGCTTAGAAGTAAAAGTTGAATTCTAGCTATGCAAAGTCTACAGTAATTTTGGATTAGAAAAACCTTAAACGCTCGCCAAAGACCTGACTAAGCTAGCAAAATCATCTTACTAAGAAAGAAAGAATAATAAAGAGTATGGTATTACCTGCGGAGAGAAAATAAGCCAAAAACTAAACAGAAAGTAAAAAATTAGAGAAGATAGAAAATAATAAAAGGAAAATTAAGTATTCCTCAATATAAAAACAATCTCAAGTACATGTTCCAATTACTTGAATATCGAGAAGCGTTAACTTAATAAAGAAAATTTAGGCGATTGGGGTCAAAACGTGTTCAAAGTTTAGAGAGGACAAATGTAAGTCTATCAAAGGTTATGAAGGTTTTTGCTCCAAATTACTAGGACAGCAACTGCCCCCTCGCCCCAAAACGATGCCCTTGCTTTGTAATAAAAGCTAAGATTTGTACATCCACCGATTCATTAATTTCAAATCTAACCGTTTACCGAGAAAAAAATGTGTTTGTGGGAGTGGGTCAACAATTTAAATAAAATAGATTATCTGATAGTTGGAATAAGAAGTAAAAATAAATTCTTTATAAATAATTTATAATTGTATATGGAAGCTGTAACCCAAAGCCTTTTTTCCTGGACACTCCCTTCATTTTAATATTAGTGATTTCTTATTATATTCAATGTTTTGAATGATATTTTGTTGAAATTTTATTTCTTCAGAGAGAGAAGGGGCAATTCTTTGTGGCATCAGTGGCTGCCTTTGTAAATATGATCAAATATTTGAATAGAACAATCTATCAATATCAATATTTTCTTTTTACAACTTAAGGAAAATAATAACATAGACTTGCCATTTTTTCTTGAAAATTCCTCGTTGAATCCATGGCATTTATTTTTTCCTCAATTAATCCACTTAGTGAATAGGAATATGAAATAAGCTAATTCAAATTTTGAATGATGAATTGTTGAAAATTCGGTATTCTTATATGGCATAAGAAATATTGTATTCTAGCAAGTATTTTCAGTGCTAATTGCTAAACGTCTAAATGTGACCTACTTTGTCCATATTCTCTAGGGAGTATTTTCTGCTACTCATCAACTGTTTTGGTGAATAGCGGAAATATACTATTATTTGATTTAAGGGGAAAATGCAAGTTTTTGATAAGCTGAGTAGGGAAAGAAAAATGGAAAAAACTATTTATATATACAAAAAAAAAACAATAAAAAAGGTAGGATGGTACATAGGATGCACAGTGGTTACAACTTCTCTTCATAAGGGTGTTTAAAATTGAATTTGCGCCAGAAACAATTATTATATTCGGAAAAAACCTAAAAAAAAGGTTTATCGCGTGGTATGTTCACTGTAATCGTAGGTCATTTTTGTGAATTATTCGATAATTACCAATTGGAATATAGAAAAATACAAGATATAACAGGAAAAAAAGACAATCAAAAGTTTTTAGGTGGGGCTGGGAGGATCGAAGGGTGTTATTCCCTTGTCAATTATTCAAATCATGGTTGCAGCAGTAACTGCAACCTATTAAGAGCGAACCACAGCCTAGTCTGTGTAACGACCCGATTATTGATAATTGATTATCCTTACATTCCCATCCAGGGCCCAATGTCCCCACTTCATGGCCCGAAATCCCTGACAAGGGTCCTATTTATAAAGTACACCTAAAAGTTGGGAACCAACGGCTTAGAAGTAAAAGTTGAATTCTAGCTATGCAAAGTCTACAGTAATTTTGGATTAGAAAAACCTTAAACGCTCGCCAAAGACCTGACTAAGCTAGCAAAATCATCTTACTAAGAAAGAAAGAATAATAAAGAGTATGGTATTACCTGCAGAGAGAAAATAAGCCAAAACTAAACAGAAAGTAAAAAAGTAGAGAAGATAGAAAATAATAAAAGGAAAATTAAGTATTCCTCAATATAAAAAAATCTCAAGTACATGTTCCAATTACTTGAATATCGAGAAGCGTTAACTTAATAAAGAAAATGTAGGCGATTGGGGTCAAAACGTGTTCAAAGTTTAGAGAGGACAAATGTAAGTCTATCAAAGGTTTTGAAGGTTTTTGCTCCAAATTACTAGGACAGCAACTGCCCCCTCGCCCCAAAACGATGCCCTTGCTTGTAATAAAAGCAAAGATTTGTACATCCACCGATTCCTTAATCTCAAATCTAACCGTTTACCGAGAAAAAAACGTGTTTGTGGGAGTGGGTCAACAATTTAAATAAAATAGATTATCTAATAGTTGGAATAAGAAGTAAAAATAAATTCTTTGTAAATAATTTATAATTGTATATGGAAGCTGGAACCAAAGTCTTTTCTCCTGGACGCTCCCTTCATTTTAATATTAGTGATTTCTTATTATATTCAATGTTTTGAATGATATTTTGTTGAAATTTTATTTCTTCAGAGAGAGAAGGGGCAATTCTTTGTGGCATCAGTGGCTGCCTTTGTAAATATGATCAAATATTTGAATAGAACAATCTATCAATATCAATATTTTCTATTTACAACTTGAGGAAAATAATAACATAGACTTGCCATTTTTCTTGAAATTCCTCGTTGAATCCATGGCATTTATTTTTTCCTCAATTAATCCACTTAGTGAATAGGAATATGAAATAAGCTAATTCAAATTTTGAATGATGAATTGTTGAAAATTCGGTATTCTTATATGGCATAAGAAATATTGTATTCTAGCAAGTATTTTCAGTGCTAATTGCTAAACGTCTAAATGTGACCTACTTTGTCCATATTCTCTAGGGAGTATTTTCTGCTACTCATCAACTGTTTTGGTGAATAGCGGAAATATACTATTATTTGATTTAAGGGGAAAATGCAAGTTTTTGATAAGCTGAGTAGGGAAGAGAAAAATGGAAAAAAACTATTTATATAAAAAAAAAACAATAAAAAAGGTAGGATGGTACATAGGATGCACAGTGGTTACAACTTCTCTTCATAAGGGTTTAAAATTGAATTTGCGCCAGAAACAATTATTATATTCGAAAAAAAAAAACCTAAAAAAGGTATCGCGTGTATGTTCACTGTAATCGTAGGTCATTTTTTGTGAATTATTCGATAATTACCAATTGGAATATAGAAAAATACAAGATATAACAGGAAAAAAAGACAATCAAAAGTTTTCAGGTGGGGCTGGGAGGATCCAAGGGTGTTATTCCCTTGTCAATTATTCAAATCATGGTTGCAGCAGTAACTGCAACCTATTAAAGAGCGAACCACAGCCTAGTCTGTGTAACGACCCGATTATTGATAATTGATTATCCTTACATTCCCATCCAGGGCCCAATGTCCCACTTCATGGCCCGAAGTCCCTGACAAGGGTCCTATTTATAAAGTACACCTAAAAGTTGGGAACCAACGGCTTAGAAGTAAAAGTTGAATTCTAGCTATGCGAAGTCTACAGTAATTTTGGATAAGAAAAAACCTTGAACGCTCGCCAAAGACCTGACTAAGCTAGCAAAATCATCTTACTAAGAAAGAAAGAATAATAAAGAGTATGGTATTACCTGCGGAGAGAAAATAAGCCAAAACTAAACAGAAAGTAAAAAATTAGAGAAGATAGAAAATAATAAAAGGAAAATTAAGTATTCCTCAATATAAAAAAAAATCTCAAGTACATGTTCCAATTACTTGAATATCGAGAAGCGTTAACTTAATGTTAACGCAATTAATTAACTTAATTTGGAGGTAATGATGCTCGTCCGGAGTTAGTTCCCATGCAAATTGGCGCATGAAGAACGACCTCCACGTGCCTCTGGATACCTGGCTAGCCACCAGAGAACCAAATGCATCTAGGGACGGTTGGGTTGGCAGCCCTCCTCCCGAAACTCTATTGCTACGAATGGAACCAGAAATTCAGCCTCGGATATATCATCTCAAACCCCGTATCGACCTCGGACCGCCCAAGGAAAATCCCCTCTGAACATCGTTGACCAAGGTGGCACCAATGTGGCCACCTGGAACGTCCTGACGCTGAACCAACCTGGTTCGAAGCTTCTTTTAGCAAAAGAACTAAAAAAATATAAAGTCACAATAGCTGGAGTCACCGAAACACACCTCCCTGGACATGGTGAAGAGGACATAGGTGAAGGACGCACATTGCTGTGGTCTGGCGGTAGCCAAAGAAGAGGAGGCGTTGGCCTAGTATTGAACAGTGCTGCACGTAGGGCCCTCCTGTCATTCAAACCAGTATCGCCTAGACTCCTGACCGCAAGACTGGATGGGAAGCACGGCAAAATAACTGTCATTACGTGCTATGCCCCCACAAACGACGCTGATGAAGAAGACAAAGACGATTTCTATAACCTGCTTAGTTCTGAACTATCTTCTGTACCTCCACATGACTACCTCCTCCTCCTAGGAGACTTGAATGCAAGTATTTCAAACGAATCAGGCCTGTGGGATCTCGCTGTTGCACAGGCCTGTGGGACCTGTTACAGTGGATAGCCTAAACGATAATGGAGAGAGGCTGCTGAATTGTTGTCTGGCCCACAATCTAACGATTGCGAACACATGGTTCCAGAGACCAAATATAGCCAAGTACACACCTGGTATAGCAATGATGGATCAACAAAGAAGATGCTCGACTACATCATCGTACGTCGACGATGGCTGTCGTCTGTCCAGAATTGCCGCACCTACCGTGGCGCCGAGCTCGGGAACACCGACCACCGGCTGGTAGCAGCCAAAATTAAGCTCCGCCTCAAAGCTATGAAGAACAGCCAGTCTTCTCGGAAATTGATGCCGGTCGCATCCAACAGGACCCCGCGCTCTGGCTGAGCGGTACCATGTGGAGATATCCAACAGATTTGAGGTCCTTGGCCAATGCGATGATAGTGAAGTTGCATGGAAGTCCTTCAAAGAGAACACTCTTGCGGCAGCAACTGACGTTGTTGGAATGAGGCAACGGAAGAAAAAGGACTGGATCAGTAATCACTCCCTTGCCATCATAGAGCTCAGACGAGAAGCACGTCTTGGCGGGGACATGGCTACATACAGACTGCTAAACAAAGAGCGCAATTCCATGTTGCATAAAGACCGCAAGGCTTTTATTGACAGCAAGGCATCCGAACTGCAAGAGGCCGCCAAGAAAAAGGACAGTGGAGCCACCTACAAGATTCTTCGTGAGCTGTCAGGTCAGCACACTCAAACTACGCCATACCTTCGAAGCGCTAGCGGTGAGAATATCTACGACCAATCACAATGCCTCCGCCAGTGGGAGGACCACTTTGAGAATCTGCTCAACTCAGATCCACCAGACCAGACGGACCATGAGCTAGCAGCTGCTGCGGCTACTACCATACCTGCTCCTGATGGTCCTGATTTACAGCGGAGGAGATAAAAGCTGCCACCCGCAAGCTAAAGAATAACAAAGTGCCAGGAATATGTGGCCTAACATCGGAATTCCTTAAAAATGGGGGTCCAGCCATGATCCTCTGGCTACAAATGCTGTTTAACCTTGTGTGGCACTCTGAAAAAATCCCCTCAGACTGGAAGAAGGGCCTACTTGTGCCAATCTACAAGAGGAAGGGGAGCAAAGCAGAATGTATCAATTATCGTGGCATAACTTTACTCTCAGTTCCTGGAAAGCTCTTCGCTATGCTGCTTCTCAAACGGGCAACAAGATACCTCCATGCCCTGCGTCGCCCCCAGCAAGCTGGCTTCATGCCAGGCAGGTCCACCACCGAGCAAATCCATACGATTAGACAGCTAGTAGAGAAAACTCTTGAATATAAGAGGAAGGCGTACATTGCCTTTGTCGATTTTCGATCTGCCTTCGACACTGTCGATAGGCAGTCACTATGGGCTAATCCTTCAGTCTGCTGGCGTACCCCACGAAAATCGTCCGTCTCCTCAAAGAACTGTATAATAACACTGAAAGTGCGGTGATTGTAAATGGACGGCCTTCTGGATATTTCAAAATTAAAAATGGTGTCCGGCAAGGATGTGCCGCTGCACCTGAGCTCTTTAACTGTGTAATAGACCATATCCTGAATAAAACACAGCAGGTGCAGCCGTTTGGCATAGGCTTTGCTGGAAGAGTTCTTTCAGACGTCGACTTTGCCGACGACGTAGCGCTAATATGCGAAAACATTAGTGACCCTCAAAACTACACTGGAAACACTGGCCTCTGCCGCTGAGAAATTCGGTCTGAAAATAAAATTGGTCGAAGACCAAGATAATGCCCGTTGAGAAAACGCCGTCCAACCCCCTGTCATCTGTGGAAATTTGTGGCCAGACTGTAGAGGTAGTCAAGCAGTTTACTACCTTGGTTCAATTGTCTGCTCAAACGGAAGCCTAGATGCCGAAATATCAGCAAGAGCGGCAAAAGCAAACTCTGTCTTCGGTCGCCTTCTAAAAACAGTCTTCCATAAGCCCCAGATCAGCCGTCTCACCAAAGCACGAATATACTCTGCTTCGGTTGCCAGCATTTTACTCTATTCTGCTGAGACTTGGTCGCTGACTCAGACACAGACGCTGAAGGTAGATGCCATCCAGACGAAACACCTCCGAAAAATCGAACGCTCCCGATGGCCCGACAGGGTACGAAATTCAGAAATCCTCAGGTGCTTCAAACTCCCACCCCTGTCCGAGCAGCTTGAGTCTCGCTCGCTGCGTTGGTATGGTCATCTGCT
The DNA here is from genome assembly GCA_027921565.1 of Artemia sinica. NCBI lineage: Eukaryota > Metazoa > Arthropoda > Branchiopoda > Anostraca > Artemiidae > Artemia > Artemia sinica. Next base: position 25,274,765 of record CM051262.1, read on the forward strand.
CCGTCTGCCTGCCCAAACACCCGCCCGGCTCATCTTCGATTTCGACCCAGCTGCAAACGGCTGGAGGCGTCCTAGGGGAAGACCACGCACCAGATGGGCGGACGTCATCCGTGATCGGCTCGCCTCCAGAAACATCAACCCGTCTGAAGCGACAACCCTCGCCCTGAACCGACCACTCTGGAGAAGACTGACGGCACTGACGACTGGTTCCCTCTACGCTGGCGACGCTGCCGAGCAAGAGCTTTAAGTAAGTAAGTAAAGTAAGTTAACTTAATAAAGAAAATGTAGGCGATTGGGGTCAAAACGTGTTCAAAAGTTTAGAGAGGACAAATGTAAGTCTATCAAAGGTTTTGAAGGTTTTTGCTCCAAATTACTAGGACAGCAACTGCCCCCTCGCCCCAAAACGATGCCCTTGCTTGTAATAAAAGCAAAGATTTGTACATCCACCGATTCCTTAATCTCAAATCTAACCGTTTTTACCGAGAAAAAAACGTGTTTGTGGGAGTGGGTCAACAATTTAAATAAAATAGATTATCTAATAGTTGGAATAAGAAGTAAAAATAAATTCTTTATAAATAATTTATAATTGTATATGGAAGCTGGAACCCAAAGCCTTTTCTCCGGACACTCCCTTTATTTCAATATTAGTGACCTCTTATTATATTCAATGTTTTGAATGATATTTTGTTGAAATTTTATTTCTTCAGAGAGAGAAGGGGCAATTCTTTGTGGCATCAGTGGCTGCCTTTGTAAATATGATCAAATATTTGAATAGAACATTCTATCAATATCAATATTTTCTTTTTACAACTTGAGGAAAATAATAACATAGACTTGCCATTTTTCTTGAAAATTCCTCCGTTGAATCCATGGCATTTATTTTTTTTCCTCAATTAATCCACTTCGTGAATAGGAATATGAAATAAGCTAATTCAAATTTTGAATGATGAATTGTTGAAAATTCGGTATTCTTATGTGGCATAAGAAATATTGTATTCTAGCAAGTATTTTCAGTGCTAATTGCTAAACGTCGAAATGTGACCTACTTTGTCCATATTCTCTAGGGAGTATTTTCTGCTACTCATCAACTGTTTTGGTGAATAGCGGAAATATACTATTATTTGATTTAAGGGGAAAATGCAAGTTTTTTGATAAGCTGAGTAGGGAAAGAAAAATGGAAAAACTATTTATATAAAAAAAAAAACAATAAAAAAGGTAGGATGGTACATAGGATGCACAGTGGTTACAACTTCTCTTCATAATGGTTTAAAATTGAATTTGCGCCAGAAACAATTATTATATTCGGAAAAAACCTAAAAAAAGGTATCGCGTGGTATGTTCACTTTAATCGTAGGTCATTTTTTTTGAATTATTCGATAATTACCAATTGGAATATAGAAAAATACAAGGATATAACAGGAAAAAAAAGACAATCAAAAGTTTTCAGGTGGGGCTGGGAGGATCCAAGGATGTTATTCCCTTGTCAATTATTCAAATCATGGTTGCAGCAGTAACTGCAGCCTATTAAAGAGCGAACCACAGCCTAGTCTCCGAAGCCGCGCCACGCCGACATGACGGCAGCAAATGTGTGATTTAGTATCGGCGGCGGCGCGCCGCCAGTCGTGCCGAAATTTTTTTGGCGGCGCGCCACGGCGCGTCGATTTTTCTGATTAAAAATAATAATAAAAATTCCACTTCACCAAGCACGTTCAACCTCGATTTTAGTAAGGAATTTTAAATGGTTGGCTAAAAACATACAAGAACAATATGACAAAACAGGAATTTGTTGGGCCGTGTGGAAAGTGTTTATGTTCACCGTCGATCAGACCAAGTAGAATTCTCATTTTTAGCCACTAGACCCAGGGAAACCTATGTTTGTGTTTATGTTTAACATCGCATTGTTCCTATAAAATCCCGTGTTTAGTCATTTCCTTTTTGTTAATGATTTGGGCTAATGTGTGTAAAACTTTCAAAGTTTGAAGTTCAAAAACATCTCCTGTTCATCAAATACATACGAAAAGGAAGTGAAAAAAAAAACAAATAACATCATCGAAAAAACATTGTATACAAGTCAGATACCATGGCTAAACAACACCAACAATTTTAAATCAGCGGTTACATCACTTCAGTTTACAATTCATGAAACAAAAGTGAGTTTGTTCACTCTGCCTGGAGCCATTGATCTTTTTGCAGTCACTATCAGTCCTGTCGTGCTAAAAAGCCGTTTAGCTGGGGCACTTGTAGCTGGTACAGCCAGAACTTTACGAGCGTAAACTGCCACTCGCGGGATCTGATACTAGCATTGGACATTGGGGTCCAACAGAATGCCGCAAATGGGCTTCTTCTTTGCATCTGCTGAAATAAGTTGTTTTATAAGGGAGAAACACACCTGCACCTTTACCATAGGGCTCCTGCGCTCTATACTACAGGAGGAACTAAACTGCACCTTTACCCTCTTTTCTTATCACCACGGAATAACCCTTCAAAATTCTTTTCTGAAAGAAGTGGTCAAGTTGTGACGTTTCAAGTCAAAGTTTAAGGCTACTTCAACTTCAGTGTGCTCTGCTAAGTGTGCAAAAAAAAAAAAAAAAATGTAATTCATTTCTATAGATATATTTCAATACTAGCTCTAGATAATCTACCAAGCGGGAAACTACCAAAAATCAGCATCGATAAATAAATGAAACCCCAAGGCGAACAGAAATTATAATAAATAACCGAGTCAAACTCAAAACGAGCAGAAATTAACATAAGTTGGGCTCAAAACCCCTATGACTTCCCAAGGCCAGAACATAATTTGCACTTTACTAAAAAAAATATAAATGTTTTTTACTTTTATAGCTTTAATAAATCAAATAATATTAACAATTAACATTTTAATTACTAAATATCAGTATATGTTTATTAAGCTGACAACGCACATCCATTTGTATTTTTTTCAGTAAAGTGCAAATTATGTTTTTTGGCCATGGGAAGGCATAGGGGTTTTGAGCCTAACTTATGTTAATTTCTGCTCGTTTTGAGTTTGACTCGGTTATTTATTGTAATTTCTGTTCGTTTTGGGTTTCATTTATTTATCGATGCTGATTTGTGGTAGCATTTTCCCGCTTGGTAGATTATTTCATTTTAATTTTGCTCATTTTTTGTTTAATGGAGTTCTTTACTTTTCTTTGAAAAACTTTTTTGTGGAAACAGTTTTTTTAATTAATTTCGGTTCGTTTTATATTGACATAGTTTTTTCAGGGAAAAAGAAAATAAAACTTTAAATCTTTTCGTTTTTTAAAGAATTTATAGTTTGGCCTGCTATTTGTATGCTAGAAAAAAATTTCAGCAATTTTTAACAACATAGACCCTTTTAAAAATCTGGACTCAAATAGTAGTGTTTTAATTTAGTTTCATACCTCCTCTAGTTGATCTGAAATGGAAAAGTTGATAACATTCGCAAAAAAATTTGTTTACTTTCTTTGATAGCTTGGATACACTTACGCTATTTTGATTTGGTCAAATTTTACGAGCAGAAGAAGCCCCGAAAGTTTGAACATAATACCCTAAGTCGTTCTTGGGATACTGCTGAGATGCCTTATTGGGAATTAGCATTAACACAGTGCATTTTTATTTAATCTTAAAGCAACATTTACTTTTTAAAACATAAAGGCAAATGGGAGGGTGGGCGTGGGAGGGGGATTAGTTTCCCTTCAATCACTTTCGACTATCAAAAAGGACCTCAGCCCTTTCTATTTTCAATCGAATGAGCCCTTTTCGAAGTTCCTACGACAACTCCTTCGATACGAAGTGCCCTGGTCTAAACAACAACAACAACAAAAAAATGATACATTATACCCACATTGATCTCTACTATAAAAATGTCAAGCCTTCCAATCACTTGCGATTATTAAAAAGGGCACTAGGCTTTTCGATTTCCAATCGAATGATCCCTTTTTGAGTTTCTACGACAATGCTTTCTATAAACACCGTGTATGCCCCCAGGGCATAAATTACAACACTTACCCTAAGGGCTGTGAGGGTGGTTGTCATCCTCTAAGACCTAATTTCCAGAACTTTCAACTACGTTAAACAAAATGACTATCTCAAAATTTTGATTGGATGTGTTTCGCGAAAGGGTGGACGTGGAAGAGGTGTTAGTTGCCTTCCAATCATTTTCGACTATTAAAAAGGCACAAGCCACTCCAATCTCTAATTGAATGAGCCCTTTCGAAGTTTCTACAACAACTTCTTCGATATGAAGTGCCTTGGTCTAAAAGAATAATTAATAAATAATACATTGTGCCAACATCGTTCTTATATACCCCCAGGGCATAACTTAAAACCCTTGCCCTAATGGCTGTGGGGGAGTAACCTCCTCAAAAAACATATTTTCTGTCTGGAAATCAGTTACTCTGAACAAAATGGCTATCTTAAAATTTTGATTGGATGTATTTGGGGAAATGGTGGGCGTGGAAGGGGTGTTAGCTGCCTTCCAATCACTTTCGACTATTAAAAGGGGCACTAGCCATTCCAATTTCCAATCGAATGAGCCCTTTTCGAAGTTTTCTACGACAACTCCTTCGATACGAATTGCCCCGGTGTGGAGAAAAAAAAAAAAAAAATAAATACTACATTGTGCCAACATTGTTCTTTACTTAGGCAGCTCGATTGTGCTGCCTATGATAACATCCTGAATTGCCTAATGCTCTTTTACCTACCTCTTTTCATCCGAAAAAATCAGAAAGAAAAATGAACAGAATTTTTGTTTCAAGAAAAATTTCTTCTTATCCTTCCTAGGAACCGATATACATGGCGAGTAGTATTTATCTTTAAGAAACAGATTAGCCAGGATGACGGTTGAAGCCCGGAGGTCGATATCGATAACCAAAAAAGAGAGAAAAAAAAAAAAATGGCGGCGTTATAGTGACGCCGCCGCTGACAGAATCAGCGGCGGCGTCAGCACGCTGATGCGAGCTCGGTGGCGCGCCACCGTTTTGTTTTCGGCGGCGCACACACCGCCGACTTTTCGGCGCGGCTTCGGGGTCTACCACAGCCCATAGTTACCAAAATGAAAAAAGTGTTTTGAAAAAAACTGCTTAGTGAAAAAAAATTGCCATCTAACACTGCCTCAGGAATGGTAATTTTTATTTCGGTTTTCCTTAAAAGTAAAGTTTATTGCAAAAGAAATTTATGGCAATTAAACCCCTGGAAAACAGTGTCAGATTAAAATGGAAAACGTACTATCGGAATCAGCAAGGTCGAAAACCTTGTAAAGAAAAATTACAGTCCCCCTCCTTGAACAACAAGGGAAAATCGCTTTTTTGCATCAGTAGCACTGATCTGTATCCCGTTTTTTTTCTTTCTATTCTTTTTTTCCAACAGGCCTAGCATGCTACCATAAAATCATAGAGAGATGCTTAATTACACTTTCAAAAACTATTTCTCAGATCTAAGTGCTTTTTATAAATCCCTCCATCTGCAAGTGCTATATGGCACTAAAATTGTATTTTATGTGCCATTTTCTTGAGGGGTAGAAATAGCATGCTACCAGAACATCGTAGACAGATATATTATAGTTCATATAAAAGATATTGCTCATATCTTAGTCCTTTATATAAATACCACCATCAGCAGGTCCCAAATGGCACTAAAAACGGCACTTTTGGTGCTGTATCTCAAGTGGAAGGCTAGGGCTATTGGGCAAGCAGAACTTATAAGAGTGATGTTTAATGGCTCATTTGAAAGCTATTGCTCATATATATGTGCTTTGTATCAATTTTACCCTTTATAAGTGCAATATAGCACTGAAAAAAACACTTTTTGTGCCACTTCTTAAGTGGAAAAGCTCCGAAGCACAAAAAAGGTACTATTGTTATAGTTATGTTCCAGAACCCTTAACTGGAGGTTTACAAGAACCCTTCCCGTCCAATCCCCCTCCCAGCCCCCTTAGTCAGTTTCATAACTCGTCTGCTCATCAGTAAGCTACTGAAACATTAGCAGGCTACCACACACTCGTAGATACATGTTTAATGGCTCAATTAAAAGCTATTGCTTATATTTACTGGGTTTAAAAAAAAAATTACTATCTATTAGATTTCACAGATTTCAATAATAACTAGTTTCTGGGGAGAATTTGCAATGAACTCATTGTCATGTTTGAAGTATTAGCTGCAACCTAGTAAAGATCGAACCACAGCCAATTGTAACTAAAAGTTAGAAAATGTTAAAACGGGTCTTTTTCTTCTTCTTTTTTCCCGGCCTAGTTGGTTACTAGAGCATGATAGAGAGGTGCTTAAGAGCTCATTCAAAACTATTTCTCATATGTACGTGGTTTATATAAATTCCACCTGTCTGCAAGTGCCTTATGGCACGGAAAACGGCACTTTTTTATGCCGTTTCTCGAGGGTTGGGGCTAGCAGACTACCAGAACATCTTAGATAGATTTTTGTTAGCTTATATAAAAAATTACTCGAATCCACGTTCTTCCTATAAATTCCACCATCTGCAAGTTTCAAATGGGATTAAAAACGCCACTTTTGGTGCCATGTCTCCGGTGGAAAAGCCGGGGCTAGTGGGCTACCAGAACATTTTGGAGTGATGTTTAATGGCTCGTTTGGAAAACTTTTCCTCATATTTACGGGCTTTTTATCAATTCCACTATTCGTAAGTGAGATATCAAACAGTTCGTGGTAACGAACTGTAAGTAAGGAGCGAACCGGCTCAATGGTAACCGAAACTCTAAAAAAACGGAATTTTGATACCAATAGATACATCAAAAGAATCAGATTTTGATTCTGATTTCAAGTACATAAGTTTCATCAAGTTTAATTTTACCTATCAAAAGTTACGTGCCTGAGAAAATTTGGCTGATTTTCGAAAAAAAGGGGGAAAGACCCCTCAAAACTTATAGAACCTTAATGAAAATCACTCCATCATATTCAGCGTATCAGAGAACCCTACTGTAGAGGTTTCAAGCTCCTATCTACAAAAATGTGGAATTTTCCATTTTTTACCAGAAGAAAGATCACGGATGCGTGTTTATTTGTTTTTTTTTCTTTTCCCCAGGGGTGATCCTATCGACCCAGTGGTCCTAGAATATCGTGGGAAGGGCTCATTGAAACGGAAATTAAAAGTTCTAGTGCTATTTTTAAGTGACCAAAAAAATGGAGGGCAACTAGGCCCCCTCCCACGCTCATTTTTTAATCCCAAAGTCACCCGATCAAAATTTGAGATAGCAATTTCGTTCAGCATGGTCGAAAATATTATAACTATGTCTTTTAGGATGACTTAATCCCTCGAAGCCCCCAGGGGGAGGGCTGAAAGTTATGAACTTTACCCAATGTTAACATATAGTATTGGTTATTGGGAAGTATACAGACGTTTTCAGGGGAAATTTTTTCTGGTAGTGGGGTGTGGGGATGGGTCGGGGTTATATGGGAGGATCTTTTCATGAAGGAAGTTTTCATGGGGGAAGGGACATTGCTATGAAGGGGGCGCCGGATTTCCCATTATTATTAAAAAAAAAAATCAGAAATTAAATATAAAAACAAGTTTTTTCAACTGAAAGTAAGGAGCAACATCAAAATTAAAACGAACAAAAAAATATTAGCTATATGATTGGGTTCACCTTCTAGTCAATGCCTCGCTCTTTAAGCCAAAGATTTTTTTTTTTAGTACTTTCATAAGAGCTTTTTATTCTAATTAACGGCGTTTGTGATTAAGGGGTCATTTTTAAAGAATTGGAACAAAATTCGAACTTTATCTTAAAGAGCAAGGTATTGACCAGGGGGCAAACCCCCTAATGTACGTATTAAAAATATATGAATATAGAAGTTCGTTACGTAAGTTAATTCGTAAGTTACGTATATTTATTACTAATAAAAAAGTTCGTAAATAAAATTCAACAAGTTTCGAGAAAGCCATTTAACCAAATAAAAGTAAAATTAATATGCAAATTTCGTTTTAATTATTCATGCACGGTGAGCCAAAATCAAAACCTGCATTAATTAAAAAACGTTCACAAATGAAATAAAAAAACAAGTTTTTTTTTTAACTGAAAGTAAGGAACGACGTTAAAACTTAAAACGAACAGAAATTATTCCGTATATGAAAGGGGCTGTCCCCTCCTCAAACGCCTCGCTCTTTACGCTAAAGTTTTGACTTTCTCACAACTCAATTTTTTTTTAAACAATAAAATTTTGTTTTAATTGAAATTTTTTTTAATTAACTTTAACGAAATTCATACCATCAGATTCAGCTTATCAACGAACATTATTAAACAAGCTTCAAAGTCCTATCTGCAAAAATGTGGAATTTTGCATTTTTAATTAACTTTAACGAAAATTACACCATCACATTCAGCTTATCAGAGAACCCTATTAAAGAAGTTTCACGCTCCTATCTGCAAAAAGGTGGAAATTTGCATTTTTTGCTCGAAGAAAGATCACGATGCGTGCCCTCCAAAAAATGGAGGGCAACTAGGCCCCCTCCCACGCTCATTTTTTTCTCAAAGTCACCCAATTAAAATTTTGAGATAGCCATTTTATTCAGCATAGTCGAAAAATTTAAAAAATATGTCTTTTAGGATGAATTAATCCCCCACAGTTCCCAGAGGAAGGGCTGCAAGATATGAACTTTGCCCATTGCTTACATTTGTATTGGTTATTGGGAAGTATACAGACATTTTCAGGAAGGATTTTTTTCTGGTGGGGGGGGGGGGGGGCTGGAGGAGGGGGTTACTCGGGAGAATCTTTCCGTGGAGGATGCTTCTTTGGGGTAAGGCACATTTCTATGAAGGGTGCGCCGGATTTCCAAGCATTATTTTAAAAACGATCAGAAATTAAATTACAAAAAACAAGTTTTTTTCAACTGAAAGTAAGAAGCAACATTAGAACTTAAAACGAACAGAAATTATTACGTATGAGGGGGTTCTCTCCCAAGTCATTACCTCGTTCTTTACGCTACAGTTTTTTTTAGTGCTTTCAAAAGAGCTATCTATTCTAATTAAACGGCCTTTGTGATTCAGGGGTTTGTGAATTAAAATTTTTTTCAACTTTTAACGTAAAGAGCGTGGTATTGACTAAGGGGAGAACCCCCTCATATACGTAATAACATATACGTAAAAAAAAAAAAAAAAAAAAAAAAAAAAAAAAAAAAAAAAAAAAAAAAAAAAAAAAAAAAAAAAAAAAAAAAAAAAAAAAAAAAAAAAAAAAAAAAAACAAGCCATACGGCTCAATAGTAATCGAAACTTTTAAAGACGGAATTTTGATGTCAAAAAAAAAAAAAAAAAATGTATCAAAGAATGGGCTTATAATGCTGATTCTAAATAGGCTATATAAATTTTATTAAGTTTAGTATTACTCATCAAAGGCTACGAGCCTGAGAAAATTTGCCTGATTTTTTAAAGAGGGAGGAAACATCCCCTACAAGTGAAATAATTTTAATGAAAATCCCACCGTCAGATTCAGCGTATCAGAAAACCCTTTTACATAGGTTTCAAGCTCATATCTGCAAAAATCTGCAACTATATCTGCAAAGTATTTTTTGCCAGAAGAAAAATATACGAATAGATAGATAGATAGATATTTATTGCAAAACAAAAGCCTCTTTGGGCCATGGCAAAAACAAACACAGTTTCCATATAAAGTCAAAATACATGATAATAACATATATAACAATAACTAAACATAGCCAATAGCAAATAAAAATAAAATAACATAACAATTGCAACACAAAAGCACACATAATACTATAAAGCTAACTCACATAATTACACACAATGTCACACACATGATAATAATAATAATAGTAATAATAATCGTGTATTCAAAAGCCTTTCTACAGGGCCATATACACTATACGTCAAATATAACAGGAAAACAAAGTAAAACTCCCTTCAGCATTTTTTATTCCAAACCATAACAAATCTTCTTCACAATAGTTCCTTTCTTATCTTTAGTGCCTGATCAACAAATCTACATAATCTACACATGAGGCTAGGTACCGTCTGAGACAACATGCCCCGAAGTGAAAAATTACTTTTTCCCAAAATAACCCTCCCCAAAATACCCCTCCCTCAAATCAGTAAGCCCCTGGCACCGGCGCAGAAAATGGTCCAGATTTTCCTCTTCAATATTACAATGGGACACGTGTACCTAGATGCCGGGAACCCCTTACCTCTCTCAATACTTTACTCCTCCATCTTAAAGGCAAACAGTTGGCCCGCAGCTGCAACCAATATGACAAATACTTACTTGGCAAATTAAATAATATAGAAGTTCGTTACGTAAGTTAATTTGTAAATTACATCAGAACCAAATTTAGAGACAGCCATTTAGCAAAAGAAGAGTAAAATTTTTATGCAAATTTTGTTTACTTATTCAATGACGGTGAGCCAAAATAAAAGCTGCATTAACTAAAAAAACGATCAGAAATTAAATAAAAAAAACGAGTTTTTTAAACTGAAAGTAAGGAGCGACATTAAAACTTAAAACGAACAGAAATTATTCCGTATATGAAAGGGGCTGTCCCCTCCTCAACGCCTCGCTCTTTACGCTATAGTTTATCTCTGTCTCACAACTTTATTTTTTAAAACAATAAAAAACTGCCAGTTCTTAAGTGGAAAATCTTGGAAGCATAAAACGGCATCATTGTAATAACTATGGTACAAAACCCTTAACTGGAGGTTTACAAGAACACCTCCCGCAAATTCCTCCTCCAGGCCTCATTAATAAGCTACGCAATTAAAGTCCTACAATCACCAATATATCAAATTACATTATTAGAGGCACGGTTCAGTTAGTACAACGCTGGACTTCAAATGAGATTATCATTCGTTCGATTCCATCTTGGATTTGTTCCATCATGGTTTGTCCCTTCTTATGATTATGAACTGGGGGCATATAAGGATTTTATAGAAAGTGTTGTAATAGAAACTTCAAAAGGATATCCAATCAAAATTTCGGCTAGAGTCCTTTTTAATAATCGAAAGTGATTGGAAGGAAACTAACATCCCTTCCACGCTTACCACTTCCCCAAACACATCCAATCAAAATTTTGATATAGCCATTTTTGTTCAGCGCAGTTGAAAGTTCTGGAAATTATACCTTTGAGCAGGATACTCCCTCCCCAGAGTCTTCAGGGCAAGGGTTATAATTTATTCCCTGGGGGCATATCAGGTTTTTATTGAAATCTTTGTTGTAGAAACTTGAAAAAGGGATCATTCGATTGGAAATTCAAAGAGCTAGTGCCCTTTTTAATAGTCGAAACTGACTATTATTTTCCCAAACTCCTATAATCAAAATTTTGAAATAGCCATTTAGTTCAACGTAGTTGAAAGTTTTGGAAATTAGGTCTTTGAGGATGAAAACCATCCAAAACCACTCAGGATAAGGGTTTTGAGCAATGTCCTGGGGGCATATAAGGTTTTTATAGAAAGCGGTTTCGTAGAAACTTTAAAAAGTGCTCATTCGATTGGACAGTGAAAGGGCTAGTGTCCTTTTTAATAGTCGAAAGTGATTGGACAGTAACTAAACCCCCTCTCACACCCACCATTTCCCCAAATACATCCAATCAATATTTTGAAACATCCATTTTGTTCAACGAAGTTGAAAATTCTGGAAATTATATCTTTGAGGATGGAACTCTCCCTACAGCCCTCAGGGCAAGGGTTGTAAGTTATGCCCGGGGGGCATATAAGGTTTTTTTTATAGAAAATGTTGTAGTAAAACTTCAAAAATGGTTCATTTGGTTGGAAGTTTAAATGCTAGTGGCCTTTTTAATAGTTGAAAGTAATTGGAGTGGAAAAAAACCCCCTCTCACGCTCACTATTTCTCAAACCATGCAATCAAAATTTTGAGATATTCATTTTGTTCAACGTAGTTAAAAGCTCTGGAAATTAGGTCTTTGGGGATGACAACCCCCACAACCCTCATATAACGTTTTTATAGAGTTTTGTCTTAGAAGCTTCAAAAGAGGGCACATTGGATTGGAAATTGAGAGGACTAGTGCCTTTTTTCATTAGGCCCAAAGGGATCAGAGGGCAATTATATCCCTCCACGCCTATCATTTCCCCAAACACTTCCAATCAAAAATTTGATATAGCCATTTTGTTAAGCCTATCAGAAAGGTCTTGGAATTATTTCTTTGAGGGTCAAAAATTCCCCCAGCCCTTAGGGCAAGGGTTGTAAGTTGTGCCCTGGGAACATATAAGGTTTTTATAGAAAGTGTGGTCGTATAAACTTCAAAGGGACTCATTGGATTGGTTATCAGACATTCTAGTGTTCTTTTCAAGAGTCAAAGTGATCTGATTACCAATATGACGAGAGTGTCTGATTACCAATCAAATGAGCCCCCTTTGAAGTTTATATGACCACACTTTCTATAAAACCCTGAGCCTCTTTGAATTTTTTACGACAACATTTTCTATAAAAAAAACCTTATATACTCCTAGGGAAAACCTTACAACCGTTTGCATTGAACGCTGGGGGGGGGGAGGGGAGGGATTTATCATCCTCAAGAACCTAATTTCCTGAACTTTCATCTACGTTGAACAAAATGGTTATCTAAAATTTTGATTTGATGTGTTTGGGAAAATGGTGGGCGTGAGAGAAGTGTTAGTTGCCCTCCAATCACTTTCGACTATTAAAAAGGGCACTAGCCCTGTCAATTTCTAATCGAAGGAGCCCTTTTTGAAGTCTGTACGAAAACGCGTTCTATAAAAACCTTGTATGCCCCCAGGGCATAACTTACGACCCTTGTCCCGAGGGCTATGGGGAAGAGTTGTTATCCTCAAAAAAACAATTTCCAGACCTTTCTCCCTCCAAATACTTTTGACTATTAAAAAGGGCAAAAGCCCTCTCAATTTCCAATCGAAAGAGCTCTTTTTGAAGTTTTTACGACAACACTTCTATATGCAATTATTTGTCCACAGGGCATAACTTACAACCGTAGCTCTGAGGGCTGTGATGGGTTGTCATAATCAAAACATAATTTCTGGACCGTTCAACTACGTTCATCAAAATTGCTATATCAAAATGTTGATCGGAAGTGTTTGGGGAAATGATGGGTAAGGGGGAGGGGCATTCGCCCTTCGATCGCTTTTGACAATTAATAAGGGCACTAGCCCTCTCAATTCCCAATTGAATGAGTCCTCTTTGAAGTTTCTACGACAACGCTGGCAAAGACCTAATTTCCAGAGCTTTCAACTACGTTGAAAAAAATGTCTGTCTCAAAATTTTGATTGGATATGTTTGGGGAAATGGTGGGCGTGAAAGGGGCGTTAGTTGCTTCAAATAATTTCGACCATTTAAAAGAACACTAGTGCTTTCAATTTCCAATCCAATGAGCCCTTTTTGAATTTTCTACGACAACGCTTACTATAAAACCTTATATGCCCCTAGGGCATAACTTACAACCCTTGCGCTGAGGGCTCTGGGGGGATTCTCATCGTCAAAGACATAATTTCCAGACTTTTCAACTACGTAGAACAAATGGTTATCTCAGAATTTTTATTCCATGTTTTTGGAGAAATGGTGGGCGCGGGAGGGGCGTCAGTTTTCCTCCAATCACTTTCCACTATTAAGAAGGGCACTAGCCCATCAAAGTTTCGAAGTTTTCGAAGTTTCTATGACAACGCTCTCTATAAAAACCTTATATTCCCCTAGGGCATAACTTACAACCCTTGCCCTGAGGGGTGTGGTTGGGAGGGGGGGGGTATCATCCTTAAAGACATAATATCCAGAACTACGTTTAAAGAAATGGCTATCTCAAAGTTTCGATTGGATGTGTTTGGGGAAATGGGGGGGGGGGAGTGAGAGGGGGGTTAGTTACCCTCCAATCAGTTTCGACTAACCTATTAAAAAAGATCACTAGCCCTTTCAGTTTTAAACTGAATGAGCCTCTTTTAAATCTTTTTACGACAACATTTTCTATAACAAAACTTTATATGCTCCCAAGGAATACCTTACAACCGTTGCCTTGAACGCTGTGGGGAAGGGAGGGGGTTATCATCTTCAAGAACCCAATTTCCTGAACTTGCATCTACATAGAACAAAATGGTTATCTAATAATTTTGATTTGATGTGTTTAGGAAAATGGTGGCCGTGAGAGAATCGTTAGTTGCCCTCCAATCACTTTCGACTATTAAAAAGGCACCAGCCCTTTCAATTTCTAATCGAAGGAGCCCTTTTTTAAGTCTATACGAAAACACGTTCTATAAAAAAAAACTTATATACCCCCAGGGCATAACTTACAACCCTTGCTCTGAGGGTTGTGGGGGTTATCATCCTCAAAGACCTAATTTCCAGATCTTTTCACTACGTGTAACAAAATTAATATCTCAAAATTTTGATTGCATGTGTTTTGAGAAATGTGGGCGTGGGAGAGGTTACTTTAGAGGTTAGAGGTAACATTTTCTATAACAAAAAACTTCATATGCCCCCTAGGCATAACTTACAGCCCTTGCCCTGAGGGCTGTAGGGGGAGTTTCATTCTCAAAGATACAATTTCCAGAATTTTCAACTTCGTTGAACAAATTGGATATCTAAAAATTTTGATTGGATGTGCTTGGGGAAATGGTGAGTGTGAGAGGGGGGTTACTTGCTCTCTAATCATTTTCGACTGCTAAAAAGGGCATAAGCCCTTTCAATGTCCAATCGAATAAGCCCTTTTTGAAGTTTCTACGGAAACACTTTCTATAAAAGCCTTATATGACCCCAGGGCATAACTTACAACCCTAACCCTCTTGTGTTTTTGGGTATTTTCATCCTCAAAGACCTAATTTCCAAAACTTTCAACTACGATGAACCAAATGGCTATCTCAAAATTTTGATTGTATGTGTTTGGGAAAATGGTGGATAAATGGTGGGGTTAGCGTGAGAAGGGGTTTAGTTGCCCTCAAATCACTTTCGACTATTAAAAAGGGCACTAGCCCTTTGAATTTCCAATAGAATGAGCCCTTTTTCAAGTTTCCACAACAAAGATTTCAATAAAAACCTGATATGTCCCCAGGGCATAACTTATAACCTTTACCCTGAAGACTGTGGAGGGAGTATCCTGCTCATAGGTATAATTTCCAAAACTTTCAACTGCGTTGAACAAAATGGCTATCTCAAAATTTTGATTGGATGTGTTTGGGGAAATGGTAAGTGTGGAAGAAATGTTAGTTGCCTTCCAATCACTTTCGATTATTAAAAGGGGGTCTAGCTATTTCAATTTCCAATCGAATGAGCCCTTTTTGAAGTTTCTACGACAACGCTTTCTATGCAGACCTTATATGTCCCCAGTGTATAACTTTAAACCTTACCCTGAGGGCTGTGGGGGAGGGATGTCATCCTTAAAGACCTAACTTCCAGAACTTTCAAGTACGTTGAACAAAATGCCTATCTCAAAATTTTGATTGGATGTGTTTGGGGAAAAGGTGGCGTGAGGGGGGGGGGTAGTTGCCCTCCAATCACTTTTGACTATTAAAAAGCGCACCAGCCATTTGAACTTCCAATGGAATGAGCCTTTTTTTTTAATTTTCTGCGGCAAACGCTTTCTATAAAAACCTTATATGCCCCCAGGGCATAACTTACAACCCTTGCCCTAAGGATTGTCAACCTTTTTAAATGTATAATACAAATAAATAATACATATAAAAAATAAGAGTAAACAGCAAAAAAGTAAATAAGTAAATAAATAAAAAGGAAACTAGCATTAAAACAAAAAATACTTCAAGGGTGGTTCGACGCTAAACCCGCAAGCTTGGAAAAAAAAAAAATTATTTGCAGCGTCAAGGAATTTGGCAAGCTGTATCTCTCCCGCAGTCCACCATTCCTAGTCCAAGAAGGAACCCGGATAAGGAACTTTAAATATTTAAAATAGGCCCCCCTGATTTCTATTTTATCCGATTGGTTAAAAATGTCCCAGAAAGGAACCAGGTATAGAACATGAGGGAGAGAAACAGCACTATAAACTTTCAGAAGGTGGCGTTTTACCAAGATTCAGCTGTAATTTAACTGCACCAGCATAAGCATTACGGATCTTGCGTTTCGGTTCGGGCAATAAATATATTCTGAGTTGACTTTAGGGATATAGCAATAGGTAAACCAAGGTACACAAGCTCCTGCAGTGGTACAACTTCAGAATCACCCAGATTTACTCTATCAGGGGTTTCAGAACCGTTAAAATTAAATAATAATACTTGAGACTTAGCCACATTTAAAGAAAGACCAATCTCATTATAATTCTTAGCAATTTCCCTAAAACTTTTTTCTGAACTAAACACAGTCCTACTTAGGTTAAAAAACGTCATCCGCATAATATATAAAACAGACACACTAACACCGTTCAATATACAGCAAGGAGATAGATCCTCTTGGGCTCTTAGGGTCGTGTCATTATAAATAGTAGGAGAGGTATTGACCCTTTGTTTAATTCCAATATTCACACAGAGTTCTGAAGGAAAGAAGCGAGGATCCAATCTTTAAACGTACACGGAGGTGTCTATACATACAATAAAGAGGTCGAACTACATCAACAAATACCCCCCTTTTTAATAACTCATGCATAGCCTGAGGATGAATTAGAGATCCAAAAGGATTACTAATGTCATATTCGCCAATAGCCAAAGGACTATCTGACCTTTCAGCATCCTTTAATATTGTACATAAACTTGCGTGGTAGCAACCGAGACGCGGTTGAAACCTAAACTGAAAAGGAGGCATGACACACTGTTGACGAATATGGTCAGTATTCAACAACTCAAAAATCTTTGAAAACACACTAGAAACTGTAATGGGTCTATAAGACGAACATTGAGAAAGCCGGCTACCCTCGCTCCCCTACACACATGTCATATTGACCCGAAATGCGTCTAATAGAAATTTTAAGATAACCATTCTATTCAAAATAGTCTACATATCATGTAACAAGACTTTTGGGGTTGAAAAAAACCCAGAGATTAGGGGCAAGGGTTGCAAGTTATGCCGAAGGGATATTAAAGGTTCTTATGGATGGGATGGCTGTTTAACTTCAGAAGAGGCTCAGTCTTTCTCCCTGAAAAAGACTATGTCAATATAAAACGAACAGAAATTAATCATAAAAAAAAAAAAAATTTGCACAAAATAAGTTTTTCAAAAAAAAAAAAAAAAAAAGTAAAGAACTCCATGAAACCAAAAATGAACAAAAATAGAATCAAATAATCTACCAAGCATACAACTACCACAAATCAGTATCAATAAATAAATGAAACCCAAACAAACAGAAATTAAAATAAATCAAACTCAAAACGAGCAGAAACTAATCATAGTAGGGTTCCAAACCTTATGCTTTCTAAAAGCCAGAATATAATTTGTGCTTTACTGAAAAATATTCTTTTAAATGTATTCACTTTTATAACTTTAAGAAATCAAAATTAATTAATATTTTAGGGAATAAATATCAGCATATGTATATTAAACTAACAAAGCACATTTTTTTTTTCAGTAAATTCATTTGAATTTTTTTTCAGTAAAGTGCAAATCATATTCTGGCTTTTATAAAGCATGGGGTTTAGAACCAGGGGCGTCGTTGGGGAGTGGCAAGGGGGGGGGGGGGACAGTTGCCCCCCCAATAATCTGGAGAAAAAATATTATACATCCCGTGCCCTTTGACTATCCAGATATGGACCCCTCTCGCCCTTCATCAATGTAAATGCTGGAGATTCGCCCCTGTTTTAGAACCCTACTCAGGATAATTTCTGCTCGTTTTGAGTTTGACTTATTTTAATTTCTGTTTGTTTTTGGTTTCGTTTATTACGAGGTAGTTCTATTTTAGTCAAATATTTAATATTTAGAGGTGGTTAGTTGTTAGGTTAAGTTAGGTTTGTTTAAGTTAAGTTAGGTATTTAACATAATGCGTTCTGCGCGCCCTTTTTTCCATAATTCTTTGTCACAATTTCAATAATTTTGTTTCTAAAGTATTATATGATCGTCATGTTTGGTATATTTTAGATCTTAAACACTGTAGTTCTTAAGGATGTTCTGTTTAGCAGACAAGGATCAAAATCAAAGCTGAATCTGAGGCAAATTCGCTGAGGATCCAACTTTGCTTTGGAAGTCTCACCCCGGTCGATCTACTGTTTTTAGGGCTTTAGAAATACCCGAATCCTGAGTGGGTGGCTCATTTGTCTGCCCAATTTAAAGCCCCTGATAGTCCGCAGGCTAAAAAGTTTGATGATGAAATTAAGAGTTTTTTTTTTTTGAACAGACGAGATAGATCCGAGCAGGTAATCGTTGGAGGTAATTTGATTAAAGAGTTTATACCGAAGCTTAAAAAGAAGTTTTTTTGTGGGTTGGATGGGATTTGTGTAAGTCATTTTGAGTTTGCCAGCGATTACCTTTTTGATCATATCGCTTTATTGTTCCAGATGATTTTTACAGCAGGGAATTGTGCCCGATTGCTTATGTGTGGTGTTGCAACTCCGTTTTGAAAAAAGGGAAACGGCTTTCTCAATGTTCGTGTTATAGGCCCATTACAGTTTCTTGTGTGTTTTCAAAGATTTTTGAGTTGTTGATTATTGACCATATTTTGTCAACAGTATGTCATGCCTCCTATTCAGTTTGGGTTTCAACCGCTTTTCGGTTTCTACCACGCTTTAATGAGTTTGTTGTACAATATTAAAGGATGCTGAAAGGTCAGATAGTCCTTTGCCTATTGGCGCATATGACATTAGTAATCCTTTTGGATCTCTAATTCATCCACAGGCTATACATGAGTTATTAAAAAGGGGGGTATCTGTTGATGTAGTTTGACCTCTTTATTGTATGTATAGTCACCTCCGTGTACGTTTAGTCTCAAGTGTTATTATTTAATTTTAATGGTTCTGAAACCGCTGATAGAGTAAATCTGGGTGATTTTGATGTTGTACCACTGCAGGAGCTTGTGTACCTTGGTTTGCCTATTGGAACATCCCTAATGTCAACTCGGAAATTACTTATTGCCCGAACCGTACGTAAGATCCGTAATGCGTTAGCTGGTGCAGTTTAATCACAGCTGAATCTTGGTAAACGCCACCTTGTGAAAGTTTATAATGCTGTTTCTCTCCCTCATGTTCTATACCTGGTTCCTTTAGACATTCGCATAGATGTATCTGATCAGACGAATTGGGTCAATCTAAGGAAGCGGGTCCATAGGGCATTACTTTAAGTGGGTCTACAGTTTGTTTGCAGTTTAAGCGGTACCCATATATTCTTATCCCGATTTCCGTCGCGGTAAGGGTTTCATGGAAATTCATTTTTTTGTAACAATGCCATCATTCCGAGCGTTTAGTAGTCCCGTTATCACGGGCAAATATTCAGATTAAAGAGGAAGACCGTCTAGCTAATATTCGGTAGATGAATTGAAGTTTCGTTTCACAAGTATGTTGTTCAATAATAGAATTGAGTTTGAAGTGACATGTTGTCTAATAAACGAAGTTTTGATCTGAATTCTAATATACAATTGGAAGAGATCCTTTTGTACACTAATGGTATCGAGCCAATTATTGATTATTGGTAATTGCTTATGACACATCTGAGTTTCGTTTGACAAGTATGTTGTTCAATAATTGAATTGAGTTTGAAGTGACATCATGTCTTATAAAAGAAGTTTTGATATGAATTCTAATAAACAATTTGTAGAGATCTCTTTGCACTCTAATGATAACGACCCGATTATTGATAATTGATTATTCTCACATTCCCATACAGGGCCACAAGTCCCCATCCAGGGCCCCATGTCCCCGCTTCATGGCTCGAAGTCCCTGACAAGGGTCCTATTTATAAAGTACACCTAAAAGTTGGGAACCAATGGCTTAGAAGTAAAAGTTGAATTCTAGCTATGCAAAGTCTACAGTAATTTTGGATTTGAAAAACCTTAAACGCTCGCTAAAGACCTGACTAAGCTAGCAAAATCATCTTACTAAGAATGAAAGAATAATAAAGAGTATGGTATTACCTGCAGAGAGAAAATAAGCCAAAACTAAATAGAGAGTAAAACAATAGAGAAGATAGAAAATAATAAAAGGAAAATTAAGTATTCCTCAATATAAAAAAAAAATCTCAAGTACGTGTTCCAATTACTTGAATATCCAGAAACGTTAACTTAATAAAGAAAATGTAGGCGATTGGGGTCAAAACGTGTTAAAAGTTTAGAGGGGACAAATGTAAGTCTATCAAAGGTTATGAAGGTTTTTGTTCCAAATTACTAGGGCGGCAAGCACTTGTCAATTATTCAAATCTTGGTTGCAGCAGTAACTGCAACCTAGTAAAGAGCGAACCACAGCCCATAGTTACCAAAATAAAAAAAGCGTTTTGAAAAAAAAACTGCCTGGTGAAAAAAAAAAAATTGCCATCTGACACTGCCTCAGGAATGGTATTTTTTATTTCGGTTTTCCATAAAAAGTAAAGTTTATTGTAAAAAGAAATTTATGGCAATTAAACCCCTGGAAAACGGTGTTAGATTAAAATGGAAAATGTACTATCGGAATCAGCAAGGTCGAAAACCTTGTAAAGAAAAATTACAGTCCCCTTCCTTGAACAACAAGGAAAATCGCTTTTTTGCATCGGTAGCACTGATCTGTATCCCGTTTTTTTTTTCTATTTTTTTTCAACAGGCCTAGCATGCTACCAGAACATCACAGAGAGACGCTTAATCACACTTTCAAAAGCTATTACTCACATCTAAGTGTTTTTTATAAATCCTCCATCTGCAAGTGCCGTATGGCACTAAAATAGTATTTTATGTGCCATTTCTTAAGGGGTAGAAATAGCATGCTACCAGAACATCGTATACAGATATATTATAGTTCATATAAAAGATATTGCTCATATCTAAGTCCTTTATATAAATACCACCATCCGCAGGTCCCAAAAGGCACTAAAAAGGCACTAAAACTCCCAGACCCCCTAGTCAGAACCCTTTTTCATAACTCGTCTGCTCATAAGTAAGCTACTGAAACATTAGCAGGCAACCACACTCATAGATACATGTTTAATGGCTCAATTAAAAGCTATTGCTTATATTTACTTGGTTTTTAAAAAGATTAATATCTATCAGATTTCACAGATTTCAATGATAACTAGTTTCTGGGGAGAATTTGCAATGAACTCATTGTCATGGTTGAAGTATTAGCTGCAACCTAGTAAAGATCAAACCACAGCCAATTGTAACTAAAAGTTAGAAAATGTTAAAACGGTCTTTTTCTTCTTCTTTTTTCCCGGCCTAGTGGGTTACTAGAGCATAATAGAGAGGTGCTTAAGAGCTCATTCAAAAACTATGTCTCATATGTACGTGGTTTATACAAAGTCCACCTGTCTGCAAGTGCCTTATGGCACGAAAAAAAGGCACTTTTTATGCCATTTCTCGAGGGTTGGGGCTAGCAGACTACAAGAACATCTTAGATAGATTTTGTTAGCTTATATAAAAAATTACTCGAATCCACGTTCTTCCTATAAATTCCACCATCTGCAAGTTTCAAATGGGATTAAAAACACCACATTTGGTGCCATGTCTCCAGTGGAAAAGCTGGGGCAAGTGGGCTACCAGAAAATTTTGGAGTGATGTTTAATGGCCATTTGGAAACTTTTCCTCATATCTACGGGCTTTTTATCAATTCCACCATTCGTAAGTGAGATATTGTACTGAAAACAACACTTTTGGTGCCAGTTCTTAAGTGGAAAATCTTGGAAGCATAAAATGGCATCATTGTAATAATTATGGTACAAAACCCTTAACTGGGAATTTACAAGAACACCTCCCGCAAATTCCTCCTCCAGGCCTCATTAATAAGCAACGCAATTAAAGTCCTACAAAACACCAATATATCAAATTACATTATTAGAGGCACGGTTCAGTTAGTACAGCGCTGGACTTCAAATAAGATTATCATTCGTTCGAATCCATCTTGGATTTTTTTTTTCGTCATGGTTTGTCCCTTCTTATGATTATGAACTGGGGGCATATAAGGATTTTATAGAAAGCGTTGTCATAGAAACTTCAAAAGACATCCAATCAAAATTTTGGCTAGAGTCCCTTTTAATAATCGAAAGTGATTGGAAGGAAACTAACATCCCTTCCACGCTTACCACTTCCCCAAACACATCCAATCAAAATTTTGATATAGCCATTTTGTTCAGCGCAGTTGAAAGTTCTGGAAATTATACCTTTGAGCAGGATACTCCCTCCCCAGATTCTTCAGGGCAAGGGTTATAATTTATGCCCTGGGGGGCATATCAGGTTTTTATTGAAATCTTTGTTGTAGAAACTTGAAAAAGGGCTCATTCGATTGAAATTCAAAGGGCTAGTGCCCTTTTTAATGGTCGAAAGTTATTTGAGGGCAACTAGACCCCCTCTCACGCTAACCCACCATTTCCCCAAACACCTACAATCAAAATTTTGAGATAGCCATTTGGTTCAACGTAGTTGAAAGTTTTGGAAATTAGGTCCTTGAGGATGAAAACCATCCAAAACCACTCAGGATAAGGGCTGTAAGCTATGTCCTGGGGGCATATAAGGTTTTTATAGAAAGTGGTTTTTTAATAGTCGAAAGTGATTGGACAGCAACTAACCCCCCTCTCACACCCACCATTTCCCCAAATACATCCAATCAAAATTTTGAAACATCCATTTTGTTCAACGAAGTTGAAAATTCTGGAAATTATATCTTTGAGGATGGAACTCCCCCAAAAAACCCCCTCTCACGCTGACCATTTCTCAAAACACATGCAATCAAAATTTTGAGATATTCATTTTGTTCAACGTAGTTAAAAGTTCTGGAAATTAGGTCTAGGAGGATGACAACCCCCCACAACCCTCAGGGCAAGGATTGTAAGTTATGCCCTGGGGGCAAATAAGGTTATTATAGAACGCGTTTTCGTACAGACTTCAAAAAGGGCTCCTTCGATTAGAAATTGAAAGGGCTAGTGCCCTTTTTAATAGTCGAAAGTGATTGGAGGGCAACTAACACTTCTCTCACGCCCATCATTTTCCCAAACACATCAAATCAAAAATTTTAGATAACCATTTTGTTCAACGTAGATAAATGTTCAGGAAATTAGGTTCTTGAGGATGATAACCCCCTCCCCTCCCCCCCCCCCACAGCGTTCAATGCAGCGGTTGTAAGTTTTTCCCTAGGAGCATATAAGGTTTTTTTTTTATAGAAAATGTTGTCGTAAAAAATTCAAAGAGGCTCAGGGTTTTTATAGAAAGTTTGGTCATATAAACTTCAAAGGGGGCTCATTGGATTGGTAATCAGACACTCTCGTCATATCGGTAATCAGATCACTTTGACTCTTGAAAAGAGCACTAGAATGTCTGATAACCAATCCAATGAGTCCCTTTGAAGTTTATATGACCACACTTTCTATAAAAACCTGATATGTCCCCAGGGCATAACTTATAACCTTTGCCCTGAAGACTGTGGAGGGAGTATCCTGCTCATAGGTATAACTTCCAGAACTTTCACCTGCGTTGAACAAAATTGCTATCTCAAATTTGATTGGATGTGTTTGGGGAAATGGTAAACGTGGAAGAAATGTTAGTTGCCTTCCAATCACTTTCGATTATTAAAAGGGGCTCTAGCTATTTCAATTTCCAATCGAATGAGCCCTTTTTGAAGTTTCTTCTACGACAACACTTTCTATAAAAACCTTATATGCCCCCAGGGTATAACTTAAAACCCTTACCCTGAGGGCTGTGGGGAGGGTTGTCATCCTTAAAGACCTATCTTCCAGAATTTTCAAGTGCGTTGAACAAAATGGCTATCTCAAAATTTGATTGGATGTGTTTGGGGAAAAGGTGGGCTTGAGAGGGGGTTAGTTGCCCTCCAATCACTTTTGACTATTAAAAAGCGCACCAGCCATTTGAACTTCCAATGGAATGAGCCTTTTTTAAGTTTCTGCGGCAACGCTTTCTATAAAAACCTTATATGCCCCCAGGGCATAACTTACAACCCTTGCCCTAAGGGTTGTCAACCTTTTTAAATGTATAATACAAATAAATAATACAATATAAAAAGTAAGAGTAACCCAGCAAAAAAAGTAAATAAGTAAATAAATAAATAAAACATAAAATACTTCAAGGGTGGTTCGACGCTAAACCCGCAAGCTTGGAAAAATGTTTATTTGCTGCGTCAAGGGATTTGGTAAGCTGTATCTCTCCCGCAGTCCACCATTCCTAGTCCAAGGAGGAACCCGGATAAGGAACTTTAAATATTTAAAATAGGCCCTCCTGATTTTTATTTTATCCGATTTGTTAAAAATGTCCCAGAGAGGAACCAGGTATAGAACATGAGGGAGAGATAAACAGCATTATAAACCCTTCGCAAGGTGGCGTTTACCAAGATTCAGCTGTAATTCAACTGCACCAGCATAAGCATTACGGATCTTGCGTTTGGTTCGGGCAATAATAATTTCCGAGTTGACTTTAGGGATATAGCAAAAAGTAAACCAAGGTACACAAGCTCCTGCAGTGGTACAACATCAGAATCACCCAGATTTACTCTATCAGGAGTTTCAGAACCGTTAAAATTAAACAATAACACTTGAGACTTAGCCACATTTAAAGAAAGACCAATCTCATTATAATTCTTAGCAATTTCCCTATAACTTTTTTCCAAACTAAACACAGTCCTACTTAGGTTAAAAACGTCATCCGCATAATATAAAACAGACATACTAACACCGTTCAATACAGCAAGGAGAGTTCTGAAGGAAGAAGCGAGGATCCAATCTTTAAACGTACACGGAGGTGTCTATACATATAATAAAGAGATCGAACTACATCAACAAATACCCCCCTTTTTAATAACTCATGCATAGCCTGAGGATGAATTAGAGATCCAAAAGGATTACTAATGTCATATTTGCCAATAGCCATAGGACTATCTGACCTTTTAGCATCCTTTAATATTGTACATAAACTCATTAAAGCGTAGTAGAAACCGAGGCGCGGTTGAAACCCAAACTTAAAAGGAGGCATGACACACTGTTGACGAATATGGTCAGTATTCAACAACTCAAAGATCTTTGAAAACACACTAGAAACTGTAATGGGCCTATAAGACGAACATTGAGAAAGCCGGCTACCCTCTCTCCCCTAACACACACACACGTCATATTGACCCGAAATGCGTCTAATAGAAATTTTTAAGATATCCATTCTATTCAAAATAGTCTAAATATTATGTAACAAGACTTTTGGGGTTGAAACAAACCCCAGAGATTAGGGGCAAGGGTTGCAAGTTATGCCGAAAGGTTCTTATGAATGGGATGGCTGTTTAACTTCAGAGGAGGCTCAGTCTTTCTCCTTGAAAAAGACTATGTCAATATAAAACGAACAGATATTAATCAAAAAAAAAAAAATTTGCACAAAATAAGTTTTTTCAAAAAAAAGTAAAGAACTCCATGAAACCAAAAATGAACAAAAATAGAATCAAATAATCCACCATGCATACAACTACCACAAATCAGTATCAATAAATAAATTAAACCCAAAACAAACAGAAATTAAAATAAATCAAACTCAAAACGAGCAGAAATTAATCATAGTAGGGGTTCTAAACCTTATGCTTTCTAAAAGCCAGAATATAATTTGTACTTTACTGAAAAATATTCTTTTAAATGTATTCACTTTTATAACTTTAAGAAATCAAAAATTAATTAATATTTTAGGGAATGAATATCAGCATATGTATATTAAACTAACAAAGCACATTTTTTTCAGTAAATTCATTTGATCTTTTTTTCAGTAAAGTACGAATCATATTCTGGCTTTTAGAAAGCATAGGGTTTAGAACCAGGGGCGTCTTTGGGGAGTGGCAAGGGGGGGGGCAGTTGCCCCCCCCCCTCCCCAATAATGTGGAGAAAAAATATTATACATCCCATGCCCTTTGACTATCCAGATATGGACCCCTCTCGCCCTTCATCAATGTAAATGCTGGAGATTCGCCCCTGTTTAGAACCTACTCAGGATAATTTCTGCTCGTTTTGAGTTTGACTTATTTTAATTTCTGTTTGTTTTTGGTTTCGTTTATTACGAGGTAGTTATATTTTAATCACATATTTAATATTTAGAGGTGGTTAGTTGTTAGGTTAAGTTAGGTTTGTTTAAGTTAAGTTAGGTATTTAACATAATGCGTTCTGCGCGCCTTTTTTTCCATAATTCTTTGTCACAGTTCCAATAATTTTGTTTCTAAAGTATTATATGATCGTCATGTTTGGTATATTTTAGATCTCAAACACTGTAATCCTTAAGGATGTTCTGTTTATCAGAACAAGGATCAAAATCAAAGCTGAATGTGATGCAAAAATCGCTGAGGATCCAACTTTGCTTTGGAAGTCTCGCCCCGGTCGATCTACTGTTTTTAGGGCTTTAGAAATACCCGAATCTGAGTGGGTGGCTCATTTTTCTGCCCAATTTAAAGCCCCTGATAGTCCGCAGGCTAAAAAGTTTGATGATGAAATTAAGAGTTTTTTGAACAGTCGAGCTAGATCCGAGCAGGTAATCGTTGGAGGTAATTTGATTTAAGAGTTTATACCGAAGCTTAAAAAGAAGTTTTTTTGTGGGTTGGATGGGATTTGTGTAAGTCATTTTGAGTTTGCCAGCGATTACCTTTTTGACCATATCGCTTTATTGTTCCTGATGATTTTTACAGCAGGAATTGTGCCCGATTGCTTATGTGTGGTGTTGCAACTCCGGTTTTGAAAAAAGGAAAACGGCTTTCTCAATGTTCGTGTTACAGGCCCATTACAGTTTCTTGTGTGTTTTCAAAGATTTTTGAGTTGTTGATTATTGACCATATTTGTCAACAGTATGTCATGCCTCCTTTTCAGTTTGGGTTTCAACCGCTTTTCGGTTTCTACCACGCTTTAATGAGTTTGCGTACAATATTAAAGGATGCTGAAAGGTCAGATAGTCCTTTGGCTCTTGGCGCATATGACATTAGTAATCCTTTGGGATCTCTAATTCATCCACAGGCTATGCATGAGATATTAAAAGGGGGGATCTGTTGATGTAGTTCGACCTCTTTAGTGTATGTAGAGACACCTCCGTGTATGTTTAAAGATTGGATCCTCGCTTCGTCCTTCAGAACTCCCGTGTGAATATTGGAATTAAACAAAGGGCCAATACCTCTCCTACTTTTTATAATAACGCTACCCAAGAGCCCAAGAGGATTTATCGCCTTGCTGTATATTGAACGGTGTTAGTGTGTCTGTTTTATATTATGCGATTGACGTTTTTAACCTAAGTAGGACTGTGTTTAGTTTGGAAATTTTTTTTAGGGAGATTGCTAAGAATTATAATGAGATTGGTCTTTCTTTAAATGCGACTAAGTCTCAAGCAGGGTTGCCACCCTGAGCTCGAAGAATTTACTAAATCGGAGAGGAAAAACTTACTAGATCGTATCTGTTTTTACTAAATGCTAAAAAAAAAATTTTGCGCGTGCGGCTACGCCGCACGCGCACCATCAAGCATCGATTTCTACTATAGGAGGATAATCAGTACGATTTTCACATTTTTTTCCCTTTTTTCTTCTTTTTTTTTCTCTTTTCCTCTTTTCTTTCGTTTTCATATTATGATTGAAAATTCCGGAAACCTACAAGTTAAAAAAATCCTTTTTTTGGATTATTTGGATGTACTACTGGATAGGCTTCATATTCCAGATGCGGTGTTTGCAAGACGTCAAACAATAGTCTGGAATCTTGGATTCTGGAAATTCTGCTGTTGAAGCCCGGCTTTAAATTTATCAATGATCTTCAGGTTATAAAATTCAGATATATTGAAAAAGTAAAAAACAATCACCGAAGACAAACAGCTACAACTCATCACGAAGCAATTCAGGCGATGAAGTGCTAAGAATCTGAGGTGTGTTTGAAAGTGACGGCTTTGAAATTTGTCCCCCCAGTTTCCGTTTTTAGGTTTGAAATCTAAACCTTTAAATTTTACATTTTTAGGAGGAAATTTGCCAGTTTTAAAACACTATTTGGGCTGGTCTTTAAATTCGGGATAAGCTGCTTACAAAGATGTCTGGCGGATTTAAAGCATTAATTTATTTTTTTTTTTTTTAACTGATTTTTTTCTGGATTCTTTCTCGTTCGTATACTAGAGAATCAAAACCAATTTAATCTATGTCACTTCAAAATGGAAACGACGTAATCGGCTACCGGTTTAGTTGTAAAATTATGCAAGTTAAAAAGTACACCTCAAATTGGACTAGGGCTGCCAAGAAAAAGAAAACTTATATAACATACAATAGGCTAATTATTTTAAAAAATACAATTTTGTCAATAGTCTTCAGCTCAGGTAAATCATAACAAATTTAATATTAAAAAGAAAAACATGTAGTCATAATTAAAAAAGTCGCACTTAAAAGGCTTTACTCGTCCTCGTCCTCATCCGAATTTAAAGCATCAACTAGTGTCGAATTCTGACTCAAGGGATCTACCTGTTTCCATTTCTTGGTAGCCCGAGTCAAATCGCTGGGGATCACTCCGTCATGGACTCCACTTGACGACCTGAGGACAAGTTGCTTTGTTTTCATAAGGCCGAAACAGTCGTGATATTTAGCTTATTCCGATTTTTGGTTTTTATGTCGGACAAAATCGAGAACTGTCTCTCTGCTCCAGCACATGAATGGGGCAAGCTGCAGAGAGTCAGAAAGAACTTTGGCAAGTATGGAAACAGTTCATTTCCAGCAGCATCTTTAAAAAGGGACCAAGCTTTCCAAATTTGCACGGACTTTCGAGGTCAGACTGTGAAACGTGACGGAGAATAGTTTTTTCCTCCGTTTCGTTAACGCAAACTCAAGTTTGCGTTAATTAAACTTGCTCATAACGCAAGTTTATCGGATCAACCTGTTTTGCCCCCCCCCCCTAATTTTTTTTTTGGATCAGTCTATTTTGCCCCCCCCCCCTAAAAACAGTCCTGGATCCGCCCCTGTGCAGACTGAAACCATATGTCATCTCATTCAGAAGAGAAGAAGCACTCCAGTTCACGGCATTCACCTAACACAGTGGTCAGCAGCCATTTTAGTAAGAGACTCAAATATAAACAATGGGACGATTATTTAATATCTGACAACAATAAATGTTTATTAATGTATCAAACCTATATCATAGATTTAGACCTTAACTCAATTACGAGTGCCCCACCCGCAATTACACACACCCACAAATATTACTATTTACGTTAGTTCTACCCCAGGATGAAAGGATGATAAACTTTCTATCTACAAGTAAAATGAATCATTTTATGCAATTCTGAAAAAAAGATAACTTTTTCAGAATGAGGAGATGCACCAAATCACCTTGGGTGGTTTTTGTTTTGGGTGGCTTTTCCAATAGATTCCCAATCATCACAAATCCAAGTGTCATTACAGCTTCATTTTTAGTTGGTAAAATTTGATACACAGAAAGATGATTTTGTCGACCTTTAGACGCCGGAAGTGAAGTGTCTGTTTATGAAAATAGGTGACTGCTTGTCTGTCTCTTAAGAGACAGACAAGCAAAAATTGTAAATTGTCATATATTTACGATAATTTTTTTCCCTGAAATCATTGAAAATAAAAAAAAAGTTTTGTTCAATTTAAATCATGACTTTTTACTAGTTTTTACTAGATTTCGGGAAATTTACTAGATCCTCTAAATTTACTAGATTTTTTTTTACTAGGTCTAGTAAAATCCTACTGACGGTGGCAACCCTGGTCTCAAGAGTTATTATTTAATTTTAACGGTTATGAAACCCCTGATAGAGTAAATCTGGGTGATTCTGATGTTGTACCACTGCAGGAGCTTGTGTACCTTGGTTTGCCTATTGGTACATCCCTAATGTCAACTCGGAAATTACTTATTGCTCGAACCGTACGTAAGATCCGCAATGCGTTTGCTGGTGCAGTTGGATCACAGCTGAATCTTGGTAAACGCCACCTTGTGAAAGTTTATAAAACTGTTTCTCTCCCTCATGTTCTATACCTGGTTCCTTTAGACATTCGCATAGATGTATCTGATCAGTGGAGTTGGGTCAATCTAAGGAAGCGGGCCCATAGGACATTACTTTAAGCGGGTCTGCAGTTTAAGCGGTACCCATATATTCTTATCCCAATTTCCGTCACGGTAAGGGTTTCATGGAAATTCATTTTTTGTAACAATACCATCATTCCGAGCGTTTTAGTAGTCCCGTTATCACGGACAAATATTCAGATTAAAGAGAAAGACCGTCTAGCTAATATTCGGTAGATGAATTGAAGTTTCGTTTCACAAGTATGTTGTTCAATAATAGAATTGAGTTTGAAGTGACATGTTGTCTAATAAACGAAGTTTTGATATGAATTCTAATATACAATTGGAAGAGATCCTTTTGTACACTAATGGTATCGAGCCAATTATTGATTATTGGTAATTGCTTATGACACATCTGAGTTTCGTTTGACAAGTATGTTGTTCAATAATTGAATTGAGTTTGAAGTGACATCATGTCTTATAAACGAAGTTTTGATATGAATTCTATAAACAATTGGTAGAGATCTCTTTGCACTCTAATGGTAACGACCCGATTATTGATAATTGATTATTCTCACATTCCCATACAGGGCCCCAAGTCCCCCATCCAGGGCCCCATGTCCCCACTTCATGGCCCGAAGTCCCCGACATGGGTCCTATTTATAAAGTACACCTAAAAGTTGGGAACCAACGGCTTAGAAGTAAAAGTTGAATTCTAGCTATGCAAGTCTACAGTAATTTTGGATTAGAAAAACCTTAAACGCTCGCCAAAGACCTGACTAAGCTAGCAAAATCATCTTACTAAGAAAGAAAGAATAATAAAGAGTATGGTATTACCTGCGGAAAGAAAATAAGCCAAAACTAAACAGAAAGTAAAAAAATTAGAGAAGATAGAAAATAACAAAAGGAAAATTAAGTATTCCTCAATATAAAAAAAAATCTCAAGTACGTGTTCCAATTACTTGAATATCCAGAAACGTTAACTTAATAAAGAAAATGTAGGCGATTGGGGTCAAAACGTGTTCAAAGTTTAGAGGGGACAAATGTAAGTCTATCAAAGGTTATGAAGGTTTTTTCTCCAAATTACTAGGGCGGCAACTGCCCCCTCGCCCCCAAACGATGCCCTTGCTTGCAATAAAAGTAAAGATTTGTACATCCACCGATTCCTTGCTCTCAAATCTAACCGTTTACCGAGAAAAAACGTGTTTGTCGGAGTGGGTCAACAATTTAAATAAAATAGATTATCTGATAGTTGGAATAAGAAGTAAAAATAAATTCTTTATAAATAATTTATAATTGTATGTGGAAGCTGGAACCCAAAGCCTTTTCTCCTGGACACTCCCTTCATTTTAATATTAGTGATTTCTTATTATATTCAATGTTTTGAATGATATTTTATTTGAAATTATATTTCTTCAGAGAGAGAAGGGCAAATTCTTTGTGGCATCAGTGGCTGCCTTTGTAAATATGATCAAATATTTGAATAGAACAATCTATCAATATCAATATTTTCTATTTACAACTTGAGGAAAATAATAACATAGACTTGCCATTTTTGTTGAAAATTCCTCGTTGAATCCATGGCATTTATTTTTTCCTCAATTAATCCACTTAGTGAATAGGAATATGAAATAAGTTAATTCAAGTTGTGAATGATGAATTGTTGAAAATTTGGTATTCTTATATGGCATAAGAAATATTGTATTCTGCCAAGTATTTTCAGTGCTAATTGCTAAACGTCTAAATGTGAGCTACTTTGACCATATTCTCTAGGGAGTAATTTCTGCTATTCATCAACTGTTTTGGTGAATAGCGGAAATATACTATTCTTTGATTTAAGGGGAAAATGCAAGTTTTTGATGAGTTGAGTAGGAAAAGAAAAATGTAAAAAACTATTTATATAAAAAACACAATAAAAAAGGTAGGATGGTACATAGGATGCACAGTGGTTACAACTTCTCTTTATAAGGGTTTAAAATTGAATTTGCGCCAGAAACAATTATTATATTCGGAAGAAACCTAAAAAAAAAAGATATCGCGTGGTATGTTCACTTTAATCGTAGGTCGTTTTTGTGAATTATTCGATAATTACCAATTGGAATATAAAAAAAATACAAGATATAACAGGAAAAAAAGACAATCAAAAGTTTTCAGGTGGGGCTGGGAGGATCCAAGGGTGTTTATACCCTTGTCAATTATTCAAATCATGGTTGCAGCAGTAACTGCAACCTAGTAAAGAGCGAACCACAGCCCATAGTTACCAAAATGAAAAAAAGCGTTTTGAAAAAAACTGCCTGGTGAAAAAAAAATTGCCATCTGACACTGCCTCAGGAATGGTAATTTTTATTTCGGTTTTCCTTAAAAGTAAAGTTTATTGCAAAAAGAAATTTATGGCAATTAAACCCCTGGAAAACGGAGTCAGATTAAAATGGAAAATGTACTACCGGAATCAGCAAGGTCGAAAACCTTGTAAAGAAAAATTACAGTCCCCCTCCTTGAACAACAAGGAAAATCGCTATTTTGCATCTGTAGCACTGATCTGTATCCCGTTTTTTTTTCTATTTTTTTTTTCAACAGGCCTAGCATGCTACCAGAACCTCTTAGAGAGATGCTTAATCACACTTTCAAAAGCTATTTCTCACATCTAAGTGCTTTTTATAAATTCCTCCATCTGTATTATTTGTATGATGTACTTAAAGATGTTGACAACCCTTGGAGTGGCTTAATTTTCTGAATTGTTTGGTTTCTTGAGTTTCAGTTTGCACGTATTTGCTCCTGTTTTTGTATGTGTTTTTTTTTCCATTTTCTTTCTTTTTGTTACACTCCATCGTCATGCTTTGTATTTTTGATGAGTTATAAAAAAAAAATATTATGCCCGTTTTCATTATATTTTAATGTGTTAAATTCTGTATACTATAATTCTATTGTAGTAATTGTGTTATACATTAATACGTCTATAAATATTGGTTACTCTGAAGGGCTTCCTACTTCTCAAGTATTTCTTTAGCAAATATAAGTCAACTAATATTTTTCAAAAAACATTTTGTAATTAATCAGCCTTTGCCGTATTTTCATGGTCACGGACGTTCGAATTCTTTGCGCAAGAAAGAAAAGTGAAAGGGCTAAAGATTCGCTTTCTTTATACACATTCTTCTTGTGTTGTTTTGTTTGACAATAATTACGTTTGTGAGCTTGAATAACAAACAAATGTAAACAATTGGCTATTTGGACAAAAGGCTGTTTTTTTCTTTACCGTAAGTCCGTAACCCAATTGTGTTCAATGGTTCATGAAATTAAAATAAAGCCTCGTGAACAAATTAGAATCTTGTAGTTTGCAACTTCAGCTTAGTTTCTTGAAAAGATATCTAAGAACAGCCTACTAAGGCACATGAGCACAAGGGGTCTTCCAGCTCGTGTCCCCTTCTGAAGCATTGAAAATTGGACATTGATTTTTTTTTTTACAACATAACCCACATATATTTTTTATATTTTGCCCCCTCCCTCACAAGAAAGTCTGTTTCTGATCCGAATAAGTCAGCGACTGATGTTTAGCATCAACTACCATAAGGAATATAAAGCAAATCATGCACACATAAAGGCTCTCGTTGCGCCTGTTCACCAATTTTTGCGCCGCGCCTCCGTGTCCTGAATTTAGAAGAATAAGGCAATTATATTCTAATCACCAGCATAGTAGTATTCTTTTTCCAGAGAGATTATAATTTCTTGCCAGAAATTAAAATACATTTTAATGCCATAATATAGCCAAAAGTAGATAACTTCAAATCGACCTCGGAATTTTTACTCATTGCTTTATTTTCTCTTTTGACCGAATTTCCGTTTTGCCCCACACAAATGGCACACTTAAGAGTTAAGTACTTTGTGACTGCGTTCGGTACCACCTTCTCTGAAAAGTAAAAAAACAAATAAATACTCATCCGTGATCATCCTTCTCGGAAAACTACAAATTTCGCAGTTTTAAAGATATGGACTTAAAACTTCTGCGAATAGACTCTCTCAAACGTTTATGTTGTTTAGTTGTATGCTGTCATTTTCATCGAGATTACTCCCCTTTTGGGGGTGTTTATCCCTTCGTGGAAAATTCAATAAATTTTCCTCGGGATCATAACTTTCTGTGAGTAACTGCGAACTTAACATATCTATTAGTACAAGTCGCTCCTTACTTACAGTTCGTTACCACAGACTGTTTGATCATGCCATATCATCTCAGATTTTCTTCAATTTTGTAGGGGCTTTGTTCCATTTATAATTCCTTAGCTTCTGGTTAATATTATCACCCAATATGGGAAGGCTGAAGATTAAGAGCCAACTCATTTGAGGTCACTCAAAATCCACGGGAGCATATGACAGTACAAATGCCATGTCGTCAATGTTTTGTCAAGTGGTCAATCGGTTGTCAATACCAATAAAATTGCCTTATTTGGAGATTCTTAATCCACTGCTCTGACAAACTAGTTTTACTTGTGTGCCTAAAATAGTATTGAATAGATGAAGTTTCTTTTTTTTTTCTCTACACCAGTGAAAATATTTTGCTAGCCGTGAGTACGTTCTCACATGTATTTTGAGTGATCTCCACCGAAATGGCCCTAAATTCAAGCCGTTACATTGGAACTCATCCTTCAATACAAGACTTCAATACTGTAACATCTGGCCCTAAGGTACAGTTCGAGACCTGGGCAGGAGCAGCTGCCCTACTTCATTTTTATGGCGTCTGACATTAAATTTCTTTCAAATAATTATACACTTCTTTGGCATACCCTGCCCTCCCCCCCCCCAATCATGAGGCCAAAAATCGCTACTGCTAAGGTGACATGAAGTGAGCAAAAAAAAAAATGAAATGGGCAAGCAAGAACATCCAGCTCAGTTAATATGGAATGACCAGCATATTCATAAAAAAAATTAAAAAAAGCTCTTAAATATCGACCGTATCAAACATTTATTGTCACAGTATAAGCTTTTTTTTTTTTTTTTGGATGGCATCCCAATGGGTCCATTATTAAAGAAACTTAAGTGGTTACTCAATTTATTCCACCCACTTATCACAGCTTGCCAAGAATTCAGCAACATTTATGGAAGTGCTTTTCACTCAGGTCTCGTAATAAGAGACAAAAAAAAATAGCTTTTGAATGACAATTTTAAATTTAGTGGCTTGCAAATGCTTCCAAAATTCTTTTCACTTTTTATCTAGTGGTTTTAAATGCCAGGACGGAAGTATTATTTCTATTTAACAAAAAAGTTTATTACAAAAGGATCTCCTGATGTAGAACAAAAAAAAACAAACATTTCCTTGTTAGTTTCAACAGTTGAAATAGAAGACATTCAAAAAGCAATTGAAACCCGCTTCATGTGTCCATCAATTCATCAAAGAGTTCCGTAGTATGACCATTGTGGAGTTTCAGATCACCCCCCCCCCCTTCTTCGGACCTCGCTGAGACAGCAAGCCAAAACAAGTTTGAGGTGTGCAGACGTGTTACAAAGTTGTAAAAGTTGACTGGAACGGTCCCTCAACATTTTTATCACCCTTTTAGTCTTCTTTTTTAAAACACATTTCTAAATTTTTGGTTAATATGGGCTGTAGCTAATTTTTTGCTAGGCTGCAGCAGTAACTGCAAACATGATCATAATCACTGCATTCAAACTCCTTGTTTATTAGTTTAGGAGATAATGAGACCCAGTGCTGCCAGACAGCGCCGTATCTGATTGTTATTTTCAAAATATTCGGAAATTTGTTCGGTTAATTTATGTTAGGTATTTAATATAATGCGTTTTGGGCGACCTGTTTTCTAAGTTGTAGCTCCCATAATTTTGTTAATAAAGTATAATATTTTCATCATGATTTTGATACATTTCATTAGGATTAACCTGACTACACTTCTCGAGTGTGTTCTGGATTGTAAGGAAGTACCATCTATTTCTATAATCCAAAAATGTTGCTGAATTAGATGTAGAAATTGGCTATCACTTCTGAATTAATTCGGTTTCGAAAAGAAATTAACAAAAAGTTCTGTAGTACCTCGTTTAAGGAAAGTTTTCTCTTCTTGAAACTCGTTTAATGACTTTTTAGTTATTGGGAAGGGGGTTATCTGCCACCCTCTTCAAACATAGCATCAATGGTCCATTCATTTCAGCTAGCCACAAAAATCACAGTAATATTTGCGGAAGTCTAACAAAACAGCCTTTGTCAAGAGAAGACAGGTATTCGTTACTCGTCATGGAACGCTGATTCACAAGTGAAAGTGAATCGCAACATTGGACCATGATTTCGGTATTAGTAGAGAACCTAAACAGCAATTGTAATTTGTAGATGT
Organism: Artemia sinica; assembly: GCA_027921565.1. NCBI lineage: Eukaryota > Metazoa > Arthropoda > Branchiopoda > Anostraca > Artemiidae > Artemia > Artemia sinica. The sequence continues at coordinate 25,311,072 of CM051262.1, forward strand.
ACAATATACACTAATCAAAAATTAAATGAGGATATATGAGTTACTTCTTCCGTAAGTCGCTTTTATTTTGTTTTTATTTCTGATAACACCATTCTGCAGCAAATTCCTTTGAATGAATCTGGCACATGTCTTGATTGCAATTCTCTGCTTAGCTCGACTTTATCTTTTCCAAAAAAAAAAGTTTAAATAGCGAGTTTGATTTTTAAGTGATATTTGGCAACTTCAACGCGTCAAAGCGTAAATTAACTGGGCCAATTTAAAATGACTCCGGAGCATCTTCATCCTTTAAACTAAAAACAAAAAGGGGTGGCACTATTTTAGCAATATGGATATGACTATCCCCCCAGTAGTGTTAAATCACGAAAATATTTTAGGCGATGGGCAAAAGGTGTTTTTCAAAATCCTGGGGAGTGATTTGCACTTTTTCAATGAAAATACCAAAAAGGGATTTTTCAATGAAAATGGACATCCACCACATGGCTAATATGGAAGTAAAATTCATTTGTGATGCACATGGAAGTTATAAGCCTATTTAGATTGAGGATGCAATTCTAGGCATATATTTACACATTAGGGGATGGGGGTATATATTCTGTGAATATATAGCTCTAAGAAATTCATGAATTTCTTAAAAAAGCTGGAAAAACAAGGAAAGAAGTGAAGATAAAGGCTCTCCCCCTGCAAAATGTGTTAACTAGGATTATTCTACATATTATGGAATAAGAATTGTTTTCTTAATATGTTTCCTTTTGTCCAGCTGGACTCCTAGGTTTAAAATACATGTTGGCCGGTTGGCTAATTTAAAGATTTGTATATATATACACTGTCAAGTTAGTGATCTGGTGGTATCCCAATGAAAATACCTTAAAAAGTGTTTTTGAAAAACTAGGGGGCAAATGCCCCTTTCCCCGTCCCCTCTAAATTAACACCAGTATACCACCCTCTGCCTCCGCTTTGATTTAAAAAGCTTCAGGAAAACTAAATTTCTGTATCTGTCATGTACATTTTGGCTTTATGTGTTCAAATTCGATTCAAATTGTAATCAATTATGCAAATAATTAGATCATTTAAGCCTGCCGGATCAAATCTATAGGAGTTCATTTGTCAATTAGTGTTAAAGCATGGAAATATTTCAGATATGGCAGCTCATAGAAGATAAATGGTACTGTTCTAGTAGCCGGGGAACACGCGAGACGGCCACTCGAGAAAAGCAAAGATCAAATAGGCATTGCCCGGTAATTGCTATCTGACGCTGCATAAACAAGGGGTTTTTTCACTCCAGGAACTATATTTAAACTTTAGTTTTTCGGGGTTTAGGGGAACAAAGGTACCTAGGTTAGGTTAAGTTACGTATTTAATATATGCTATGCTTTACTCCCACCCCTCTAAAGTGCAAATATATAGCCGAAATTTGTTTCTAAACTATTGTATTTTTGCCCTATTTTATTTTATTTCATTAGCAATAACGAAACCTCACTTCTCGCGTGTTACCCGGTTAATAGAACAGTACCAGATAAATATATTATTTCAACAAAACATCAAAGGATTTAGGCTGTGATTTCATTCCCGGAACCTTCATTTATCTGTCCTTTATCAACAGCATTAAAAGATCTCAAAAAGCCTTTAAAGAAGGGTTTCTCTCTTATGAGCAACTATTAACTCTCAATGAGCCTTCAGATAAAATATAAAGATGGATAGAGGGGAGCATAAATTAACCCCACATCTCCTTTCATTTAGATTATTGTGAATAATTGTGCCTTTATCGGTCTTTAGATCTATGAATTATCCCGTTTGGCTGGTGAGTTTCTGATAACTGGGGATAAACCTGAGAAACGCAAAAAAAAAAATAAAAAAAAACGAACTTTGAAAAATTTGGGGTAAGATGATTAGCATCAAGCCACAAAATTTACCCTCTCAAACAAATTTTCCAAATTTAATCGAAGCTCTGATTTGCAGTTTTCCGAAGTGCCAAGTTTGCTATCATCACCAAACAAACAAGGACATCAGAAGGAGGCTAACTATAGTGGCCACTATGGGCAAGGGAAGGTTTAGAATGACAAAGACTAAAGCAATTAATAAGTTTCTGATTTTTACTACACAATGAGATCATTTAAATAAATCAAAAATAGCACAAACTCTAAAACTGAACCCTGGGGGAGGCCAAAATTCACTTGTGAGGGTGACCAGAAAGTAGATCAACAGAAATTAACCTATCCTTCAAATAAGACTGAAACTAAAATAATACATTTCCCCTTATGCCTAAATGAGACATCTTCAATAGAAGAATTCCATGTGTTAAGGAATCGAAAGCCAGGATATAGCCGGCTGCTAGATACAGGAATATAGCAGCCAGAATCAACCCCGAATCCAACGCAGGATGAATAAAATTCAAAAGAGTCATACAGGCATGTTCAGTGGAGGGCTTAATTAAGAAACCAAATTGAAAATCATGAAGAAATTTTTGGATTTTAGGAAATTAAAAATTTTAGGATCATTTCTTGGTTCTCCATTATACAAAAACAATAATTCAAGCACGCTTGAGAGCATCCGGAAAAAACTCCACATTCAAATGAAAGATTAACAAGTTTAGTTAGAGGCAAATCTATTGAAGGAAGAATAGATTTAACTACCTTAGTAGGAATAGAATCTGGCCCAGATGAGGACGAGTTTTTCAAAGCCATTAACAATTTTAATAATTTCACTTACTGTTACTGGCTCTAGAAACATAGACTTAAAACAAGACGGCCCGAGGTAAGATCTAAAGTCCGGCTTAGTCTGAGATAAAGTAACTGTAGAAGCAATATTCTTACCAATTTTAGCGAAGAATGAAGTGAATGCCTCTTGGACATTAAGCTCACCCTCTACAGCTTCATCACCAATGACCAGGACTCATAGGAAAAGAGCTAGATTCAGAACCGGGTTTAAGCACTGAATTTACTACCTTCCAAGTTTTTACGAATATCATTGCCAAACGCAGCAAAATTATTTAGATAATAGAGAAATTTGGCTTTCCTACACAAGGAATTATATATATTCCGGTAGATCTTGAATTAACAAAGACGAAACAGCTCTCGCTGAAAGTGTAGCGCATTTATAAGCTCTCCAGAGATTCATTTTCCTTCTCCAGCTTTTGAGAGGTCTGGATGTCATGTAAGGGTTTAGAGGAACAATCCTTTTAGACCTATGATTAGAAGGTGGTACCTTACAAGTGGTAAGAATAGCCTTTTTTATGGTCCCTTAAAAGGACTCCAATAAACAAGAAAAAATCCTTATCATTATCAAAAAAAAAAAAAAAAAAACTCCACGAATTTTCCGCCAATTTAGACCCAAGAAGAGATAACTCTTTCTCGCCAAAACCTAATAGAATAGGAATCAAACACTTGAGCCGGGTTACTCTTCCCTGTTTAAAGCTGAACCGAGAATATATTGGAAAACAATTGGAGATTTCAGTAACTAAAATTGAGTTTTCCTTCAAGCATCCTGGAAGAAAATCAACTGAAGCCTAAGAGTTTAAATCCATCAAATTTATATTAAAATAACCCATCATGATTAACTGACACGAACGTTTCAGTGTTATGTCAAGTATTTCCTCAAGATTCCTAAGAAACAACGGAACCACACCACTAGGGGAGAACGATAAATATTGCCTATGATTAGATCAATACCATTAGATCTAATTTCTATAAATTTTGACTCGAAAATATCTTCAAATTCCTTGGTAAGTCATCCCGCAAGCAATAATGTAAATCAGGGGCAACGCTATAGCGTAGGTTAGGGTTGTAAGTTATGTCCTGGGGGCATATAAGGTTTTTATAGAAAGCATTGTCGTAGAAACTTCAGAAAGGGCTCATTCGATTGGAAATTTAAAGGGCTAGTTCCCTTTTTAATAGTCGAAAGTGATTGGAAGGCAACTAACACCCCTTCCACGCCCACCATTTCCCCAATCACATCCAATCAAAATTTTGATATGGCCAATGTAGTTCAACGTAGTTGAAAGTTCTGGAAATTATATGTTTGAGCAGGACACTCCCCCCGCAGTCTTCAGGACAAGGGTTATAAGTCATGCCTTGGGGGCATATATGATTCTAATGGAAGGAATGGCTTTATAAACTTCGTAGACGGCTCATTTGATTGGAAATTGAAAGTTTTATCTCAATTTTTAAGCTTCAAAAGATATCGGAAGGTAACCAGGTCCCCCCCCCAACCCTTTTTTTCCCAAATGCATCCGATAAAACTTTTGAGATAGCTATTTTGTTAAAAATAATTCAAAGATCATATAAAAAATTCCGGTGTCGACACAACCCCCCAGGGCCCGGGGGCAGGCGTTGTAAGTTATGCCCTGGGGGCATATGTGGGTCTTATGGAAGGGATGCTCTTTAACTTCAAAGAGGGCTTATTTGATTGGAAATTGAAAGTTCTAGTTCACTTTTTAAGATTCAAAAGATATTTCAGGGTACCTACCCCCCCCCCTCCACGCCCTTTTTTCCTTAAACCTATCAGATAAGAACTTTGAGATAGCATTTTTTTAAATAGTTCAAAGACCATGTAACGAAAATTCCGGGGAAGAAACAGCCACCCAGGGCCCGAGGGCAGGCGTTGTAACTTATGCCCTGGGGGAATATATGGTTCTTATTGAAGGGATGCTAAAACTTCAGAGGGCTCATTTGATTGGAAATTCAAAGGGCTAGTGCCCTTTGTAATAGTCAAAAGAGATTGGAGGGCAACTAGCTCCCCCTACGCTCCCTTTTCCCCAAATAAATCCAATAAAAATTTTGAGATAGTCATTAAGTTAAAAATTGCTCAAAAGTCAGATAACAAAAAATCAGGTGTCGTCACAACCCCCCAGGGCCCGGGACAGGCGCTGTAAGTTATACTCTGGGGCATATATGGTTCTTATGAAAGGGATGCTCGTATAAACTTCAGAGAGGGTTCATTTGATTGGAAATTGAAAGTTCGAGCTCACTTTTTAATAGTCAAAAGGGATGCTCGTATAAACTTCGGAGAGGGTTCATTTGAATGGAAATTGAAAGTTCTCGTCCATTTTTTAAGTTTCAAAAGAGATCGGAGAGCAACTAGCCCCCCACCCCTCCACGCCCTAAATGCATCAGATGAACATTTTGAGATAGACATTTTGTTAAAAATAGTTCAAAGTTCAGATATCAAAAATTCCGGTGTCGACACAGCCCCAGGGACCGGTGATAGGTATTGTAAATTATGCCCTGGGGGCATATATGGCTCTTATGGAAGGAATGCTCGCATAAACTTCATAGAGGGCTCATTTGGTGGGAAATTGAAAGTTGTAATTCACTTTTTATGAGTAAAAAGTGATCAGAGGGCAGCTAGCCTTTCCCACACTCCATTTTTTTTTCCAGAGGCTCTTCATATAGAAAGGGTCGTCGCATAAACTTCAAAGGGGGTTCATTCGATTAGAAATCGAGAGTTCTAAGACCCTTTTTAAGAGTAAAAGGTAATCGGAGGGCAACTAGCCCCCCTCTCTCAAGCCTTTTTTCAACAAATATATCTGATAGAAAATTTGAGGTAGCCATTGCATCAGATAAAATTCTTATGGGGGGATGCTCGTATAAACTTCAAAGAGGGTTCATTTGACTGGAAATTGAAAGTTCTAGTTCACTTTTTATAAATCAAAAGTGATCAATGGGCAGCTAGCTCCAGCCCCTCCCGCCCTTTTCCCCTAAATGTATCAGATAAAAATTTTGAGATAGACATTTTGTTAGAAATAGTTCAAGGTTCAGATTAAAAAAACACCGGTGTCGATACAGCCCCACAGAGCCCGGGGGCAGGCGTTGTAAGCTGTTCCCCGGGGCATATAAGGTTCTTATGTGTAAGATTGAACGTAATTATCAGGGCTAAAATTTGGTAGCGTGTTATCTCTGAGGCGTTGGTAAGATCGGTACTCAAAATCCAGTGACAATTGGTATATGTTATAAAATATAATAAAAAGGAAAAATGTTGTAATTCTACAAGCCCTTCTAAATAGCTCTCTTCAGGGTTAGCTAATCTTATTATGTGGATGTTTGTTCTTCTGGTCCATAGGTTATCCACCGAGAAAAAGGGATTATTTTAGTTTAGCGCTATCGAATACTTCTAATTGAAAGAGTTACTCTTGAATAATCAGACACGACTTGGGTACCAGTGTAATTAAAATTCTTTGCTTCAAATTATTGTTTCTCGGAAACTAGGAATAACCCTTTTATTAGATCTCAAATTATTTGTTTAAACTAAACCAAGTTCTTATTTTTATATCTTGAAAAAGAGATTAATGCTCTTTGGAATTTTGATAAACTTGAACTTTGCGAAATTGAGAAAATTGAATCTATTTGGACGGAAGAGATTGAAATTCTCAATCTGACAATTTAATTCCCCTTTCTTCCCTAGCCTATCTGTAAAACATCCAAGCCACCTTAATATAATATTGGCACGGGTTGAGAAACGCAAAAGTGGCTAAAAAAGAGGAATAGAGTCCCTCTTTCGTATAAACGTCAGAGAATACGCCAGGGGAGGAATATTATATTGTCCTCTAGTTCCAATCTTCTTATATATAAGATTTTAATAAACGCCAGGTAAGTTCCAAGGGTCACTAAGCTGGAAAGAGGAGACAAAAAGCTCTTTAATTTATTCTTTAAGGTTGAGGGGTTTTTCTTGTGCTTAAACCTCAGGTTATTCACAAGTTTCAGTTTCTGGGACGAAACTAATTTTTATTTCTATTTTAATCCTTAAGAATGCTGTACTTTGTCTATAGTGCCCAAGTCTTGGTTAACTTATGCACTCTAACAAAAATTATAAACCCAAATCTCCAAGATATAATAAAATGTCTAGTGTCCTAAGCTATTTGTGCCCGTATTTCTCTGTTGCTATCCTATTTTAGTTAGATCACATATCCATTAATTAAAAAACCCTTTATAAGTCTATTGACAATCTTATAATGGGAATTTCTGCTTTGACTCCAGTACCAGTTTATGTCTTCAATATAAGTATTAAATTTATTTAGTATATGGCTTGTTCTAGCCCAGGTGACAGAAATCTTTCAGAAGTTTATTTGTTATCTCAATTTTATTCTGAAAGGGAAATTTAGGATTCAACTGATAACTTAATTTACCACGGAAATGGGATTTTCTAAAGTCACGAAAACGTTTAATATTATTATTTTAACTTTATATGTAAAGAAATTGTGACAAGGCAGATATTTGCCATAATTAGTTAAAAAGGTTACTTACCAAGAGTTTCCTTTCTAGTCTCCTCTCATCACATGACCACCTCTGTTTTCTGTCCCCCGTACGTTTTATTCCTTTGCTACTTGATTCGTTTAGTTACCTTCCCATGCTCTTTCAGCCAATCAACAAATTTTTGTAAAAAGCAGTTTTTTTTTCAGTATTTCAAGGCCTTGTGTTCCTTTTTGTTTTATACCAAAACTGGTCTATAATAGGTCTTCAAATATGTATTACGGGTTCAAAAGTCGTTCGATTCTTGAACAAAGAAGTGTCACTACAAGATTTATGACTAGCTACGCAAAGCAAAGTTATTTTCAAATTCGAGTTAATTTGAAATTGTCACTTTTATTTTTGATCTATTGAAGCAAGGGGAATTCCAAATTTTACTGAAATTGAGTTACCAAATTTACACAAAAATAAGGCCTCCTTACAATCTCCCCTACTTAAAATCTTAGTATAATTTTTGTTTTAAAAGGAATAAACGAAAAGAAACTCAAATTTACTAAGATCCATTGTAACTCAATTTCTACTTATACTACTCCTAAATGGAACCCCTAAGGTTTTTGGTCTCGATAACCCGAATACGAATTTCTTAATTTTTCTGTATATCAGTCCTATTGGAAGGAATCCCATTATATATGTAAAGAATGTAAAAATATTATATGTCGATGTCCAATATGCTGTTACATCTTTCCCTCTTTCTTCTTGCAAGGAAACTCGCATTTGTCTCAGTTCATCCCGGCCAATGGTTGAACTAAACCTATTCTAAAAGTAAATAAAAGGTAAATATTCAATTTTGTATTTCTAATGTAGTAGAACTTATGCGAAGTTTTCAGCCAGAAGCCTTATAAGTTTATGCAGATATTTTTAATCTAAGGTTTTTTTTTTTCGTTTCCCGGCATCCGAAATCAAACCCTTGCTCTTGTGTTGCTAAGCTCAGATAAATCGACTCTTTGATTACTTTAAGTTTAAAATTGTGCACAATTCTAATAAAAGGAAGATATAGTAATTGACCTTTACGAAGAACTAAATTTTATTTTCTTATTTGGGTCTTTTTGAACTTTATTCGCAATTTTTGGGGATTGACCATTCAAAGTAAAGGTTTAAGGTAGATATATTTTTTTTAAACTAGAAGAAACGGAAGCATAGTGGTTTTAGTACTTTATGCTGAATTATGCAAAGTTATAAAGGACAAGTAAAGTGAGAAAAATACTTAATGACAAATTGGTATTTATGTAAGCTTTTTTTGTTTTTTTTTAACTATGCGTCAGGAGTTTCTGGTTTGCTTTTTTTTATAATTCAAGCGTGGCGTCACCAAGTAAAATGAAGGCTTAGTCATAACTCTTGTCCTTTTATTGCCAGTTATGGCTGTACTTTGGCGAGGATATTAGAGACATTTTTTTCATATTATAAATGAAGACTTGAAAGAGTATTTAAAGGTGTCAAATGGTCCAGTAAGTATGGAAGACTTGAAAAACCAAAGGAAATTACTTTCTACGATGAAACAAAAAAAAATCTGTACCCGTTCTCTATTTAAAAAAAATACGAGTTATGAAATTTTGAGCCTTTCGAAAATTCTGAACTCATCTCCTTTGTTGAAGACAGAACAATTACAAATTATTACTAGTTTAAGTTAGTGTGTGGCTACATTACAAGGAGTCTCTTACATAATTCCTATAATTCTTATCCTGTATTTTACGGATATTCTCCTATGGGTATTGTGTTTTAATTTCATCAATATTCTAAGTCTTACGGACAATGCGTTTACACTCATCAATTTTCCTTAGATTGTGCTACTACTATATTTTTACCAATATGCATTGGTCACCATTCGCGCAACGTCTTAATGTTCCTTTGTTATCACTTGACCGAATATGAGAGAAGTTAACAATAACTTTATCTCTTCTCAAACAGAGTTAATAATTTATACTATGTCTTCAATCTGGCAGTATATATTTTCAAATACATAACTTTGTTTTAACTTATTCCAAGTTTTCACAGTCCCCATGTGCGCTCCTAGGAAAAGGCTCGTATGCATAAGACTAATGATTCCACTAATAAGTTTTTAATAGTAGAATAATTTTTAAATTGATGCATCTCTTTTCCTTTCTCTGAATCGTCTATTGTGTACAACAACCCCTCTAATAGGATCAAATTGGAGATATCTTAACCACTTTACAAAAAAGAATCCCCTTCCCCAAATTTGAAGTTTCTGGTGTGTTGTTAATTTGAGCTCTGCCCGAAACTATAAATTTTGGAAATTCTTAGGTATCCTGCGGCTAACCCCTCTTGGTGTCTAGCTCTGCGGGTATTCCAGACCCATCCCATTTATCCGTGCTAGTGACTCCTTCTATAGCCCTAGTCTTTGCAAGTTCCACCGTAAGAATTTGTCGTATCCTTAGCAGTTCGCCCCTCTTGGCGTCTGGATCCGTGGGTGTGTTTCGGACCCAGCCCAATTACTCATTGTGCCAGTGAGCCTTTCCTAGTCCTGGTCTTTGCAAGTTCCACCGCCATATCTTGTCGTTCACAGGAATCAATTTCACTCCCCTCTAAAATTGACCTGCCGTCAGTTACACACGCGTGTGTGCGGACCTTTACTTTGACCTCATCAAGTTTGCCATGAATAGACCCAGAGGTCAAGCATCTATTCCTGTGCCCTGGAGTGTTCCCTCTCATAGAAGGAAGATCTTCTTCAGTATTACTACTGAATTCATCCCTTTCTGATGTTTTGATAGCTCCGGGAATACTGGAGCTACCCCCATTTGACTCACATCAACTGTTCATGTATACCCTCCTTAGACTTCTCATTATTTTTATATGTATCCTGGGGAGATTTTAAGCGTAAGAGTGTATTTCCTAATTCTATTATTTCGTTGATTGCCAACTTAATTTCAGGGTCTTCTAGTTGCAATCTTTTCATTTCTTCTTTACTTATTTCAAAGAAATCAATTGGGACTTTATTCCCCATTACTTTTAATTACTCCACTTTCAACTCGTCAAGATTAGTAGACCGATTTTTGCTCAGCAATAAGCTTCGAGTCTGCTCCCAAAATACCTAGCGTACTATAAACCTTAAGCTACAGAAAAAGACTCGTTAAGAAAAAGAAAAAATCTATAATAATAAACACTATCAGTATTAATACTCAAATTAACACTGTTTAAAACCTTTCCGTCACTGATAGACCAGAAAACAACCGCCAGGCAACCGAACACACCCACCTTCTTGGGAGGAACCGAGTACTAAATTCTACCAAAATTTATAATTTTTATTAATCCTCCCCCTCCCCTTAAACGGGAATTGCACTGAACTTGAGTACCGCTGTCACCAGTTGTAGGATTGCCCCTACTTATCAGGGCAAAAATTTGGTAGCGTGTTGTCTCTGAGGCCTTGGTAAGATCAGTACTCAAAATCCAGTGACTGCTGATATTTATTATAAAATATAACAAAAAGGAAAAATGTTTGTAATTCTGTAAGCCCTTCCAAATAGCTCTCTTCAGAGCTAGCTAACCTTGTTATGTGGATGTTTGTTCTTCTGGTCCACAGGTGATCCACCTAAAAAAGGGAATTATTTTAGTTTAGCGCTATCGAGTACTTCTAATTGAAAGAGTTACTCTTGAATAATTAGACAAGGCTTGGGTACCAAGGTAATTACAATTCTTTGCTACAAATGATTGTTTCTCGGAAACTAGGAATAACCCTTTTATTAGATCTCAAATTTTTTGTATAAACTAAACCAAGTTCTTATGTTTACATCTTGAAAAAGAAATTAATGCTCTTTGGAACTTTGATCAACTCGAACTTTACTAGAGAAAAATTTAATCTATTTGGACGGAAGAGATTGAAATTCTTAATCTGACAATTTAATTCCCCTTTCTTCCCTGGCCTATCTATGAAACATCCGGGCCGCCTTTACATAATATTGGCACGGGTTGAAAATGCAAGAGTGGCTAAAAAAGAGGAATAGAGTCCCCCTTTCGTGTAAACGTCAGAGAATATACCAGGGGAGGAATATTATATTGTCCTCTAGTTCCAATCTTCTTATATATAAGATTTTAATAAACGCCAGGTAAGTTCCAAGGGTCACTAAGATGGAAGGAGGAGGCCAAAAGCTCTTTAATTTATTCTTTAAGGTTAAGGGTTTTTTCTTGTACTTAAATCTAAGTTTATTCAAAAGTTACAGTTTCTGGGACGAAACCAATTTTCATTTCTATTTTAGTCCTTAAGAATGCTGCACTTTGTCTAGAGTTCCCAAGTCTTGGTTGACTTATATACTCTAACCAATTATAAACCAGAACCTCCAAAATATAATAAAATGTCTAGAGTCCTAAGCTATTTGCGCGCGTATTTCTCTGTTCTAATCTATTTTAGTTAGATTATATTTCCATTAATTAATAAACCCTTTATAAGTCTATTGACAATCTTCTAATGGGAATTTCTCTTTGACTCCAGTAATGTGGGTATTAAATTTTTTTAGCTTTGTTCTAGCCCAGATGACAGAAAACTTTCAGAAATTTATTTATTATCTCAATTTTATTCTCAAAGGGAAATTTAGGATTCTATTGATAACTTAATTCAACACGGAAGTGGGATTTTCTCGGTATGCTAAAGTCACGAAAAGGTTTAATATTATTACTTTAACTTTATATTTAAAGAAATTGAGACAAGGGAGGTACTTGCCATAATTAGTTAAAAGGGTTACTTACCAATAGGTCCTTTCTAGTCTCCTCTCCTCAAAAGACCACCTCTATTTTCTCTCCCCCGTACGTTTTATTCCTTTGCTACTTGATTAGTTTAATGACCTTCCCGGCTCTTTCAGCCAATCAACAACCTTTTGTTAAAAAGTAGTTTTTTTCCAGTATTTCAAGGCCATGCGTTCCTTTTTTTTTATACCAAAACTGGTCTAACTTAGGTCTTCGAATATTTATCACGGGTTCAAAAGTAGTTCGATTCTTGAACAAAGAAGTGTCGCTAAAAGATTTATGACTAGTTACGCAAAGCGAAGTTGTTTTCAAATTGAAGCTAATTTGAAATTTTTGCTTGATTTTTGATCTATTGAAGCAAAGGGAATTCCAAATTTTACTGAAATTGAGTTACCAAATTTACACAAAAATAAGGCCTCCTGACATATGGAAGGGATGCTCGTATAAACTTCAAAGAGGGCTCTGTTAATTGGTAATTGAAAGTTCTAGTTAACTTTTTACATGTCAAAAGTGATCGAAGGGGAGCTAGCTTCCTCCCCACCCCTTTTCCCTCAAATCGAATAGAAACTAGCCCCCATCCCTCTACGCCCTAAATGCATCATATAAAAAGTTTGAGATAGACATTTTGTTAGAAATAGTTCAAAGTTCAGATTATAAAACACCAGTGTCGACAAAGCCCCACAGAGCCTGGGAGCAGGTGTTGTAAGTTATGCCCTGGGGGTATATGGTTCTTATAGAAGGTATAATCGTACAAACTTCATAGAGGGCTCATTTGATTCGAAAATGAAAGTTGTAGTTCAATTTTCAAGAGTAAAAACGGATCGGAGGCCAGCTAGTCTCTCCCACGTCATTCTCCCCCAAATGCATCAAATACAAATTTCGAGATGACCATTTGTTAATAATAGTTCAAGGGTTAGATAACAAAATTTCCTTTGTCGACACATCCCTCCAGGGCCCGGGGACAGGTGTTGAAAGTTATGCCACGGGGGTAAAAAATGTTCTTATGGCAGGGATGCTCGTATAAACTTCAGAGAGGGCTCATTTGTTTGGAAATTGAAAGTTATAGTTCACTTTTTATTAGTCAAAATAGATCGGAGGGCAACTACCCTCTCCCGCTTTGCCATTTTTCCAGAATGCAACAAATAAAAAGTTTGAGATAGCCCTTTTGTTAAATATAGTTAAAAGGTTAGATAACAAACAATCTGGTGTCGACAAAACCCCCCAGGGCCGTGGTACAAGCGTTGTAAGTTATGTCCTGGGGGCATTTTTGGTTATTAAGGAAAGGATGGTTGTATAAACTTCAAAGAGGCCTCATTTGTTTGGAAAGTGTAAGTTATTTAGTTCAGTTTTTAAGAGTCAAAAGAGATCAGAGGGCAACTAGCCCCCCCCCCCCTCCACGCCCTTTTCCCCCCAATGCATCAAATAAAAAAATTTAATGCATAAATAAAGTCAAATCAAATAAAAAATAGTTCAAACGTCAGATATCAAAACTTCTGGGTTGACACAACCCCCTAGGGTCCGAGGACAGCCGTTGTAAGTTATGCCCTGGGGGATAAATTGTTCTTCTAGAAGGGATTATCGTATAAACTTCAGATAGGGCCAATTTGATTTAAAATTGAAAGTTCTAGTTCACTTTTATAGAGTCAAAAGAGATCGAAGGGCAATTAGCCCAGGGACAGGCGTTGTAAGTTATTTTCTGGGAATATATATGGTTCTTATAGAAGAGATGCTCGTATAAACTTCAGAGAGGGTTCATTTGATTGAAAATCAAAAAAAGAGTCAAAAGAGACCGAAGGTTAATTAGCCGCTATAATTTGCCCCTATACTGAAAAGTATATACAGCTTGAACCATCTTGGAAAGTAAAAACAACATCAAATTGAATATTTGATGCATAATGATACTAACTGTTGAAAGATCCGTCCGTTCAAGAGTTTATTTCGCTATAATTTTATTTTTATTTTCAATGCTGTAAGAACTGGAAAAGAAAATATTTGTAATATAATTCGTTTTCAGTTAAGCACCAATGACGCACTAGGCTTTTGGTTAGGGAAGGAGGCAGTATCCAAGCATTTGTTTGTAGTGAAACTATACTCGTATTGAAAAACTTTATAAAGAGCTAATAAATTAAACTGAATATTTGATGTATAATGATATTAATTGCTGAAAGCTCATCAGTTTAAAATGTTACTATAATTTTAATGTTTATTTTCAACATTAAGTACAAAAGAAAATATTTGCCATAAAATTGGTTTTCAGTAAACCGCCAATGACGCAAGAGTTTTAGACTTTTATATTGAGAGAAGGAGGTCATACCCAAACTCTTGTTTATGGTAATTTTGTTCGTTTCAAGCTTGATTTGCAAATTCAATTTAAGTTTCACTCGTTTTAAGATTTATTTATTAATTTACATTAATATCTATTGTATGTTTGTTTGCATTGACTGTTCATTCAATTTCTGTTCGTTTTAAGTTTCATTTATACTTCAATAGGAAAATATTTTTTTTTTTTTTTAAGCTTGATTTTGATATTCAATCGAAGCCTTACTCGCTTTAAGATATTTTCATTTGTATTATTACTTGTTGTATGTTTTTTGCTATGATTGTTTATTTAATTTCTATCGTTTTGGTTTCATTTATTCTTTAATAGTAATTTCTGGTCGTTTTGAGTTTGAATTTTAACAGTATTTGTATCTGCTTAGCTTAACTTAAAAATTGCCTTTACTTTTCTTTGAAAAACTTTTTTTTAACATATAGATAAGTTTTTTTTTTTCAATTAATTACAAGATATATATATGGCAAGATCTCCTTTAGCCATCTTGCCGCGGTTTATATGTTCCATTTTGCAACCATGGATATCCAATAGCATTTCATTGCCAAAATCCAAAAACGTCTCACATAAACCCACAACATCAGGCTGTCCATCCGAAACAGTTTGTCTTAAATTATCTATTGACGAAGAGAGACCCTGAATGTTAAGCTGAAGTGCAGTCAAAGAATAATTTCCTTTGGTAGCTCTCTCTCTCCCAAATCCGAAACATATTTACAATTTCAAATAGTGTTTATATTAATCGGATTTTGATGGCCTGACCCACAGAATTATTTACTAATTACATAAAAAGGATTAATTTTGAGCTCACGACTTAAAATATTGACAAAAGTAGGTTTTATTTCGAGTCCATTTAAGTCACCAGACTAACCAAAAAGAAATCTTTACTTAAACCTATTGCAAAAGATAAACCTGTCAAAGATTACAAACACAGAAATAACTAATTGCACAGCAGGTATTATTGGAATGAACCATGAGCACGGAATGAGAGAAATCAAAGAAAAAAAAATAAAAAGAAAATTAATAAATAAAGTAAAAAAATGAAACGAAATGAAAAAGAAACTGTGAAAAAAATTGAAAATTGATGACCTGAGGAAGGCATTTACAAATCAAGAAAGATATTAACAAGTGACATACTAGTGCATTCATTAAGATTATCCATCAATTCCACATTGGGGTTTGGTTTCACACCGTAGAAAATTAGGGTATCAAGTAAGGTTTCCTACTGAAGTAGGTCGACCCTGTCTTCTATTTTAGAAATTTTATTTTCAAGCAAGTTCACAGCATTATAAAGTCTTTGAAGGGTTGTTTAATTTTTTTTCAAATTTAGCATTATATTCAAGGAAAATGGAATTATAAACTTCGTTCACAATATCTTCGCTGATAATTTCCGAAGCTAAGCGATCTTTTATTGTGTCTGATACGACACGAGAAATGTCATTCTTTAGGCTGGGCTTGGTGTTCATTAGTTCATCTCGAGTCATGTATCATTTCCTTTAAAGTTGATGCTGCTTTAGAAGTCAGAGTAGAAGGCGCTAGGCTGGATTTTGCTTTAGTTTTAGTGGATAGTGATAAGCAGGTTTTACTCAGAGTCTTGAAAAGATCAGGGAATAAGCGCTTCTCTTCAAAAGCCCTATTTAAATCTTTATCTGACCTTATACAAGTACTATATTATATAAAGGTACTGAATATACCTTTGAATATACATTCGAAATATACATTTGGAATATACATTGGATTGCACAACATATGTGGACACTAAAAGCGACCAGAAGCCGATATCTTCAGGCTATATTGACATACTGAACTAACAGCCTGAGGGAGTAGACCATGTCAATAGATACTGATGGCACATAAAATATTCTAATTTTTAAATCTGTATTTTTAACCTGTCAATGATCATAATTTTGGTGTTCGCTCAGTAAGCAAAGCATTAAAGGCTCTTAACTCAGGATTTGAATACTCAGATAAAACCAGATGACGATAATAAGAATATTTTTAAATGGATTGAATGAAACAGGTAAAGTTTTAAAATTGCTTACCAACTAAAGGTAAGTCTGAGGGAATGGTGACTCCCACGACACATTATATAAATGTCAGAATATCATTAGATTATATATATTCTTTCACAAATCGATTGATTCGATTGAGCTAGCTTCGCTTATTTGCTGTGGTCGCTATAATACACAAGTACCAAATGAGGAGCGCGGCTAATATGAAATATTGTTTGGTATTAGAGTATGCATAAAGTTGGAACTAATAAAGTCGTAGGCACCGAGAACAGAATTTTAATGTAAAAATCCAGAACAATCCTTAGAAATCCAGTACAATCCTTAGAAATCAAGTAGTAAAGTGGTTATGGATTTGAACCGCCAAGTACCCCAAGGACCCCAATCATCAAGTACCCCAATATAAAGGACCCTACTCACCAAGGACCCTAACCTACAAGGGTCTTAATGCCCCCTCCTCTAACTATTGGCCCTCCTCCCATTTTTATAATTTTTTTGAATTTTATCTTTTTTAACTCTTTAGCATTTATTTTTTGTGTATTTTTTTTAACATAGACATTTTTTCAACTTTTTTTCAACATTTTTTTGTATGTATGTAAATGACATGAAATATACTTAAAATAAAAAAATCTTTTTAATATTTTCGAAATAGAAAATGACAATGATATAGATATATTTGTCGTGATTTTTACTATTAGAAAAATAATGTTTGTAGTAAAACTTTCTTTTTTTACTTAGAATTTTTTTTGGACTTAAAAATTTTTTCAACTTTTTTTAACATGCATTAAAGTGACATGAAGTATAGGCTACTTAAAACCAAAAAAAAAATCACATTTAATATTTTGGAAATACAAAATGAGAATGATATAGATATGTTAGTCTTGATTTTACTGCTAGGAAAATAAGGATCTACTTAGAATTTTATCCGACTTACAAAAAAATTCAACGTTTTTTGCATGTCTTAAAATGACATGAAATATACTTGTGAGAGAGAAAAAAAACACATACAAATACATGGATTAAGATTTACATACCAACAAAGACAGGCAGTGGGACAAGCAACACCCGCCAAAACAAACAGATAAAGAAAGTGAAAGAGACAAAATACATATAATATATAGATTCAGATATACAAGGCAACAAAGACAAACACTAGGAGAAGCAAACACCTGCCCAAACACACAGGCAAAGAGAGCGAGAGAGAAAAGCACATACAAATATATAGATTCAGACATACAATCCAACAAAGACAGGCACTGGGAGAAGTAAACACCCACCCAGGCACACAGGAAAAGAGAGTGAGAGAGACAAAAACACATAAAAATATATAGATTCAGACATACAAACTGGCAAAGACAGGCATTGGGACAAGCAAGCCCCTGCCCAGAAACAAAGGTAAAGGGAGTGAGAGAGACAAAAACAAATACAAATATATAGAATCAGACATACAAACCAACAAAGATAGGCAGTGGGACACACAAACACCCGCCCAAACACACAGGCAAAAAGAGTGAGAAAGACAAAAACACATACAAATATATGGATTCTGATATACAAACCGACAAAGACAGGCAGTGGGACAAACAAACACCCGCCCATACACACAAGCAAAGAGAGTGAGAAAGACAAAAACAAATACAAATATATAGATTCAGACATAAAAATCGACAAATATAGGCACTGGGACAAGAAAACACCCGCCCAGACACACAGGCAAAGACAGTGAGAGAGACAAAAACACATACAAATACATATATTCAGACATACAAAGATAGGCACTGGGAAAAGCAAATTCCATCCCAGATTAAACAGACAAAGACAGGCACTGGGAGAAACAAACACACCTAGCCGACACACAGGCAACGAGAGTGACAGAAACAAAAATATATACAAATACATATATTCAGGCATACAAACTAACAAAGAAAGGCACTGGTACAAGCAGTAACCCGTCCTGACACACAGGCAAAAAGAGTGAGAGAGACAAACACATATACAAATATATAGATTCAGACATACAAAAAGACAACGACATGCACTGGGACAAGCAAACACCAACCCAGACACACAGACAAAGAGTGTGAAAGAAAAAAAAACGCACATAAACACATAGATTCAGACGCACAAACAAACGGAGACAGGCACTGGGAGAAGCAAACACCCGCCCAGACACACAGGCACAGAGAGTAAGAGAGACATAAACGCATACAAATACATAGATTCAGACGTACAAACCGACAAATACAGGCAGTGGGACAAGCAAACACCCGCCCAGACACACAGGAAAAGAGAATAAGAGAGACAAAAACACATACAAATATGTAGATTCAGACATATGAACCAACAAAGACAAACACTGGGAGAAGCAAACACCCACCCAGACACATAGGTAAAGAGAGTGATAGAGACAAAACACGTACAAATATATAGATTCAGACATACAAACAGACAAAAACAGGCACTGGGACAAAAAAAACACACGCCCAGACACTCAGGCAAAGAGAGTCAGAGAGATAAAAACCATAAAAAATATATAGACGTACAAAGATTCAGACGTACAAACCGACAAATACAGGCAGTGGGACAAGCAAAACCCGCCCAGACACACAGGGAAAAGAGAATAAGAGAGACAAAAACACATACAAATATATAGATTCAGACATACAAACCAACAGAGACTGGCACTGGGAGAAACAAACACCAGCCTAGACATATAGGCAAAGAGAGGGGGAGAGAAAAAAACACATCCAAATATATAGAATCAGACATACAAACCAGGAAAGAAAGGCAGTTGGACAAGTAAACACCCGCCCAAACACACATGCAAAACGAGTGAGAAAGACAAAGACACATACAAATATATTGATTCTGACATACAAACCGACAGACATACAAGCAATGAGACTGAGAGAAAAAAAAAACAAATACAAATATACAAATTCAGACAGAAAAACTGAAAAATACAGGCACTGGGACAAGAAAATATCCGTCCAGACACACAGGCAAAGACAGTGAGAGAGACAAAACAAATTCATATACACAGATTAAGACACATAAACATACAAAGACAGGCACTGGGAGAAGAAAACACCCACCCAGAAAACAGGCAAAGACAGTGAGAGAGACAAAAAAAATACAAATATATAGATTCAGACGTACGAACCGACAAAGACAAACACTGGGAAAAGCAAACACCTGCCCAGTCATAAAGAAAAAGAAAGTGAGAGAGACAAAAACACATACAAATATATAGATTAAGACGCACAAACTTACAAAGAAAGGCTCTGGGATAAGCAGACGCCAACCCAGAAACACAGGCAAAGAAAGTGAGAGAAAAAAACGCATTCAAACACATAGATTCAGACATACAAACCGACAAAGACAGGCAGTGACACAGGTAAACACCCGCCCAGACACACAGGCAAAGAGAATGAGGAAGACAAAAACACATACAAATATGTAGATTCAGACATAGAAGCCGGCAGGAAACAAACACTGGGAAAGTGAAACACCTACCCAAACGCACAGGCAAAGAGAGTGAAAGAGACAAAACACACACAAATACAGTGGCTTATGCAAACACCTGCCCAGACACACACAGGCGAACAGAGTGAGAGAGACAAAAACGCATACAAATATAAGATTCAGACACACACACCGACATAAACAAACACTTGGGCAATCAAAACACCTATCCAGACACAAAGAGAGGGAGAGACAAAAACGCATTCAAAAACTCGTAGATTCAGACATACAAACAAACACAAAGACAGGCACTGGTAGAAGCAAACATCAGCCCAGACACACATACAAAGAGGGTGAGAGAAACAAAAACGCATACAAATACACATTTTCAGATATACAAACCGACAAAAACAGGCAGTGGCACAAGCAAACACCCGCTCAGACACACAGGCAAAGGGAGTGAGAGAGATAAAAACACATAAAAAATATATAGATTCAGATATACAGACCGATAAAAACAGGCATTGGGACAAGCAAACACCCGCAAAGACACACAGACAAAGAGAGTGAGAGAAAAAAAAAGACATACAAATACACAGATTCAAACATACAAACTGACAAAGACAGAGAGTGGCACAAGCAAACACCCGCCCAGACACATAGGCAAAGAGAGTGAGAGAGAAAAAAACACATAAAAATATATAGATTCAGACATACAATCCGACAAAGATATGCATTTGGACAAGCAAAAACACCCACCAAGACACACAGGCAAAGAGATCGAAAGGGACAAAAACAATTACAAACATATAAAATCAGACATACAAACCGACAAAGGCAAACGCTGGGAGAAGCAAACACCTGCCCAGACACCCGGGCAAAGAGAGTGAGAGAGACAAAAACAAATACAAATACATAGATTCAGACATACAAACATACAAATACAGGCACTGGGACAAGCAAACCCCAACCCAGACACACAGACAAAGAGAGTGAGAGACAAAAAAAGCAAACAAATACATAGATCCAGACATACAAACAGACTAAGACAGGCACTGGGACAAGCAAACCAAACCAAGACACAAAGACAAAGAGATTGAGAGACAAAAAAAAAACACATAGATTCAGACATAAAACTGACAAAGACAGGCACTGGGAGAAACAAACACCCACCCAGATACACTGGCAAAGAAGGTGAGAGAAAGAAAAACACATAAAAATACATAGATTCTGACATACAAGCCGACAAAGACAAGCATTGGAACAAGCAAACACCCACCGAGACACACAGGCAAAGAGAGTGAGAGAGACAAAAACTAATATAAATATATCAATTCCGACATACAAACGAACAAAAGACAGGCACTGGGACAAGCAAACACCCGTCCTGACACACAGGCAAAGAGAGTGAGAGAGACAAAAACACATACAAATATATATATTCAGACATACAAACCGGCAAAGACCGGCATTGTGACAAGCAAACATTTATTTTTTAGCTATGTTACATTATGTTAACTGTTGTTCTTTTCACCTCTAGTTATAGATTGCAGCACACCCACTCAGACACACACTCATAGTGAGAGAGATATGCAAATAGTTAGGTTCACTTGGAGTGTTGCACCACTCTAAGTGAACCTAAATGAACCCAACGTTTAGCATGTCTCTCTCACGATGAGTGTGTGTCTCAGCGGGTCTGCTGCCAGCTATTACTAGAGGAAAAAAACAAGTAACATAATTTAACCTATTTAAGAAAAAAAATATGTTTACTTTAGGTAGTCGGTGTGCGCCAGGTTGGCTGTGGGTACCCTGGTTGTGACAAGATGGGATCACCATGTTAAGTGAATCTAAATGAACCTAACTTAAATGAAGTTATTTAAAAAAGGAGATTATTTTAAGTTAGCTCCAATTACCCGGGTCGCCCATGCTAACCTAACCTAAATGAATCTAACTTAAAAGTAGTTAAAATTATGTAACATAACCTTTCCACTTATGAAAAAATATACCTTGGAAAAAACATTCATTTAAAAAATATACCCATTGTCTCTCTCACTTTCTAAGCCTGTGTATCTGGGCGGGTGTTTGTTTGTCCCTGTGCCTTTCTTTGTCGGTTTGTATTTCTGAATTTATGTTTGTTTGCGTTTTTATCTCTCTTACTCTCTCTGCCTGTGGGTCTGGGCTGGTGTTTGCCTGTCCCAGTGCCTGTCTTTGTCAGTTTGTAAGTCTGAACCCATATATTGGTATATATTTTTGTCTCTCTCACTCTCATTTCCTGTGTGTCTGGGCGGGTGTTTAGTTGTCCCACTGCCTGTCTTTGTCAATTTATATGTCTGAATCTATGTATTTGGATGGGTTTTGATTCTCTCAGTCTCTTTTCTTGAGTGTCTGGGCAGGTGTTAGCTTCTCGAGGCGCGCCATCATGAGCAGTGCCAATAAAGTTCTTGTGGGGTGGACAAATGCTACTATGAACTTTGTTTCAGGAATTTAAATTGATAATATCTCTATTTTATATTTATGTAGGGTACAATATTTCAACGAACATAAAATTACGTAATAATGTTTATAATGTGTTTAAACATTAGAGAACCCTATTGTAAAGTTTGGGATAGCCTCAGCCACGTAGAAGATCAGAAGTCAAACAAAATTTCCATCCACATCAACAATAATACTCCTCTTCATGAACCGAAATTATGTTTAAAACTAAGAGCAACTTAGAAAGTGAAAACGAACAGAAATATACCTTATAGGAGAGGGGCTTTCACTCGTCAAGTCCTCGCCCTTTGCCCAAGTTTGACTTTTTTTTCTCTTTCTTTAAGAAAAGCTGCTGAAACACAAGTGCCAGGACTCGTTAGCTTAACGAGTGAGGAGTTGAGAAGGGTAGAGTCCCTTTAGATACGGAATAAATTCGGCTCATTTTAAGTTTTAAAGCTGCTTCCTACTCTCAGTTTTAAAAAAAAAAACTTATTTTTTTATGCAATTACATTTCGTGAAACGGTATAGTCTTATAGACACGACACTTTTGCTAACGCAGAAAAAATTTTCAATATTTCAAAGCTCTCTGTCTAACGCTTGATGAATAGCAAAGAATTTAGTATTTGTTTTGTCTTAATCTAATGAAGAAAGTACGTCAAGTAAAATAAACGTATATAAAAATAGAAAAAGAAAATTTATTACAAACCAATATACCCAAAACAATAGGTGACTTGTCAAAAATGATATAGGAACTCTTAGAGTTCAGCTTTATCAAGCAAGTTTTGACTCTCCTTCGTTTATTTTATCTTAATTACTTTTTATTCCCTGATTTCCATTATGCAATGGGGGCCATGGTCCTCCTTGCTCCCCCTGCAGATCTTTATGCTCCTGGTAAATTTCCTTTTATCGAGGAAATTGCCTCAAGAAAAGCCTAGATCATCAAATATGACCAGACCAATTCGAGCAGCTAAGGTAAATGGTGTTAAAAAGAATGTCTAAAGTAATGATAAATAGAAATGAAGAACAAATGTATATACAGTTAGATAACTTGGGTTAGTGACGATTACAATGAGCCAAAAACAAAGCTGAAGAACCAAGAAACATCCGGTTCGTAGATAAGCGTCAGCATGGGTAAAAAAAGTGAAGAACAAAGAAACATGTGGTTAAAAGATATACCAATGCGAGAACAAAAAAAAATATTCGGTTATACTATAAGTGGCAGCGAGAATTAGAAGCGATAGCGAGAAAGTGAGGATCAGAACATGTCAAAAATAACTCTAAAAATAACTATGTCAATAGGTACCCTCAACACTAGAACCCTCGCTAAACAAGGAAAAATAGACCTACTCCTCAGAGAGATAAAACGATACAGCTGGGACATTATTGGTCTCGCCGAAACCCATCTTCTAGTCACTAGTGAAGAGAAACATGGAGATGTTACCCTTCTACTTTCGGGACGTAATGATGGGAAACATCGACAAGGTGTAGGTTTCCTACTGTCTAAAAAGCCAGAAAATCCTTAATCTTCGTAACCCCCCTCACGGAACGAATCATCATGATCCGCCTGAAAGGTTCACCCACCAACCTCACAATTATCCAAGTATATGCTCCGGATTCCAGCAGGGACGACGAAGAGTCTGAAAATTTCTATCTCCAGCTTCAAAGTCTAGTTGATTTTGTCCCTAAAAAGGACATGATCTTTGTCATTGGTGACTTCAACGCCATCGTAAGAAACACCACACAGGACACGAAGACGTAATGGGCAAATTTGGACATGGAATAATGAACAGAAGAGGAGAACGCCTTATCGAATTCTGCAGAGACAGCGATTTAGTCATTACAAACACACTGTTCAAGCACAGACCTCGCCGTAAGACATCCTGGACCTCACCAGATGGAAAAGCTAAAAACTTAGTAGACTACATACTCGTGTATAGACGTTGGAAAACGTCTGTCCTAAACACGGTCACGCTAGCTAGTGGTGACTTTGACAGCGACCACTCGCTTGCCATGTCTAGGTTCAAAACAAGACTTAAAGCAGCATCAAAGTTGTCTAAGAAAACCCCCAAATTTCGAGTAGATCTACTGAAAGACGAGAACACACGTATGACCTATATAACCATTCTATCCGAAAAAATTTCGGAGCTCCCGTCGAGCTCTCCACCTATCCTGTGTAAGGAAGATATTGACAACCTGGTGACTAGCAGCACAAATATCATATGTGATGTCGCTCATTCCACACTGGGTACCCAAAAAACACAATCAGAAACCTTGGATAACAGACGAGATCATCTCCCTCTGCGACGAAAAGCGCCAACTCACGAACAATCAAGATAAAGATAGTAGGGACCGATACAAGCAACTCAAATGAGCTGTAGAGAAAACCATCAGACGTGCTCATCGTGCTTTTATTAAAGAAACGTGTGATCAATATGAATCGGCCTTCAAGAAAGGAGACCCCCACTACATGTATGGAAGAGTGCGGGAATTGGGCAATAAGAAGGACGTCAAAGCGTGTTCCCTTCTCGACGAACATGGTAACCAAATACAATCCACAGACGGAATCCGCTCTCGATGGAAAAACCATCTTGAAAATACACTGAATCTGGACATCCACCCAAAACCAACAGTTCTCGACACTTTCCCATAACCGCTACTGACCCAAGTCCTCTCCCTCTTCACTCTGAAATATAAGCAGCTATCGGAGACTTGAAAACAAACAAAGCTGCCGGCCCCGATGGAATCCAGCCCGAACTACTGAAAGTAAACTAAAAACCACCCCTTGACCTTTACCACAAAATTGCCACAGCTGCTTGGGAAAAATGTCACTTCCTCTCACCCTGGTGCAAAGCCACGATAATCCCCCTGCATAAGAAAGGCTCTGAACTGTCTGCAACAACTACCGCCCAATAAGTTTTACCAGCCATGCAGCAAAAATCCTCACAAGAGTCATGCTCAGGCGTATACGGGCCATTTCCTCAATGGTCATTCCGGAATACCAAGCCGGCTTCCGACCTAATAGATCAACAATTGATCAGATATTCACTGTTCGGCAGATCAAGCAAAAGTATAGCGAACTTGGCCGCAGCATCTACCACCTTTTCATAGACCTTAAACAAGCTTTCGATCGGATATGCAGAGAAGGTCTATGGCACATCCTTCTTCACTTTGGTATCCCATCCAACCTGATCTCGCTGATCAAAGACATGTATAAGTAGTTCAGAAGCCACGTCATGACTGGAGAAGGACTTACCGAGAGCTTCAAAACCTCTACCGTAGTTCTTCAAGGTTTCCTAATATCACCGGAGCTGTTCAATCTCTTCCTAGCTGCAGCCTTTTCACTCACAGACAACCCACCCGGCACCCTTGTCGGAGGAGTGGTTATAGACAAACTAGCATATGCTGATTACATAGACCTAATAGCCGAGTCTCTTCAAGATCTACAATCTCAGGCTAACAGTGTTCACTCGTACCAGCCTCTTCGGGATGGCCATCAACACCTCAAAAACGAAAGCGATGTGCTGCTCACGCAAGCTCGATTCACGGGTAAATCTCAGCCTTCAGCTTGGTGGAGATACCATTGAGTGGTTGGAAGGCTTCACCTACCTTGGGAGCTTACTTACTTCTGATAACAACCAACTCAAAGACATCAAGAGACGCCTTGCATTTGCGAACTCCAGTTTTAAAGCTCTGATGCCCATCTGGAGGAATAAGAACTTAACAACAACTCTAAAAACGAGACTCTTCTACTCTTTCATTATTCCAATTGCCATCTATGCATGTGAATCCTGGACGCTTAAAACAGACGATCAATGCCGCCTAGCTGCCTTTGAAACCAAATCCCTGCGAAGCATTGCTGGTATCACCTATCACGACAGAATCTCCAACTCTAAGCTTCTCCATAATCTGAAAGTCAAATTTACAATACTGGACAAAATAAAACTACAACAACTCAAATGGCTTGGACATACCCAACGCATGGCTAGCACTCGTCTTCCGAAAATAACCTTCAATGGACGAGTACACGGTTTTCGCCCCAGAGGTCGCCCTCCGAAGAGATGGAAAGAAAACTTCTCACCCTACAACCTGCCACAACTCTGCCGCCTGGCCGACAACAAAAGCACCTACAGGAGGCATATCAATGAACTGGTTAAAGAAGAGGCCCCAAGACGACCTTCAAGGACGGATGGGACATAAGTCAAGAGAGTCAAGTCATTATCAATCCAAAAAATAAATTACACATAATAACAATACTCAGTCCACTCTGGACGCCGAGATCCTCCATCACTGCCTTTTAAACATAATACGCAGCGTGGTCACTGCTCCTACTCTTAGAAACAACCTTATCTCTTTTTTTTATATGTTTTTCTAACAAAGATTTCTACTAACCTTCAAACTTTTGTTTTTTTTTCAAGGTTCTTGAATTGTTGTAATCCCTTGTTAAAATAAATACAAATGTTTTTGTAATTAACAGTTTTTTGCTCTCTTCGCAATTTAATGTCTTTTCATGCTAAGGTCTATCTATATACCAATATTTTTGCAATTATCAGTTTTTTTGCTCTTTACGTAACTTAATGTCTTTTCATACGGGGTCTTTTCAAAGACATTTCATTATCAAAGCAGTCCAATTTATAATAACGATTTCAACTAAGCTTTAAATTTTTGTTTTAATTTTTAAGGTTTTGGAATTGTTGTAATCCTTTGTCAAAATAGAGAATCATCATTTGTAATAATTACAAATTTTCATTTTTTGGGCGTTTCATAACTGACTGCGTTCAAACCTGTAAGCTTAATCACGTAGCGAGTTGATTTTATTAAACAAAAAACAAACTAATTTTAAAAAATTCAGGTATTTTTCTAGTTTAAATTAAAGCATTAAAATTATTACTCAGGTGCCGTAAGTATTGTTGCAGTTTACTTAATAGCTTTATCGATTGTGAACTGGACTTAAAAAATGTTTCGACGTTTTTTTATATCTTAAAAAGACTTTACTTATACTCATAAGAAAAGAAATTTGGTAATGATGTTTTTCTAACAACGAGTTCTACTAATCTCAAAACTTTTGGTTTCCTTATATAGGGTTTTGAATTGTTATAAGCCCTTCAAACTTTTGTTTTTCTTTTTTAAGGTTTTTGATTCTCAAAAATATGTAAATATTTTTTGCAATCACCAGTTTTTGTTTTAGGCATTGATGTCAAAATCCACAACCAATTCATCATCGCTTGCATTTTCAATTTTGACACTTTTTGATTCTCGCTGTCCAGATTGATTTTCATTGTCTCTCTGCTCTTCTTTTTCAGTTTTGAATCCCTCACGTGATCAGTGTCATATGTCTTCTAACTGCGTGTGTCTTTGCCCTTCATTTCATTTTTAACACGCTCTAATTGTCGTTCTCGCATTTCTTCTACCCACCCGTGTCTTTTCTCTTCATTTTCATTTTTGATGAGTCTTTGGATTTTGATTACTTCACACAATTTAGCATAGGCCTTGCTTTAGCTGTCCATATTGGTATTGTCGCAATTGATGGTCTAGGTTGCCAAATTTCACATCTTATCTCGTTTGATAGTTCAGGTGTTGGTTCCATAGAACCATTATTTATAGTAACTGCACCTGCAAATTTTCGTTTTTTTGGGCCTTTCAACAGACATTATATTATTTAAATAACTGTTGCGTTGGAAAATTAACATTCTTTATTTATGCTATGCATGACATCATATAAGAAAATACTTATATGATGCCATATATGATGTCATAAGAAATGCTTATATGATGTAATAATATAGTCATTTGCAGAAAACCAAAATTATGGCTCTTAACGATTTTTCTCAGACTTCTGATCTATCTAGGTCGTTTTTTTTTTTTTATGCGAGAGTATCCCAAGATACCAATTTTTCTGAAAAAAATATGGAGCCGTTTTTGAGAACATACATACATAGGTTACATAAATACATACATATACAATTATTACTCACATATAAAGATAGTATGAATATAACATATTCAAGCTAAGCCATGCAGAATTTAAGCGAATCTTTAAAGAGAAGAGTTAATTCAAATTTAAAGGGCATGATCAAAACCACAACGAAGATAATTTAAAAGAAGCCACAGTACATTACATTTACTGGAAATGTCACATGGAAAAGACCAACCAATCAAGAGATTTGTATAAGAAACATGCAAAAACAAACTCTTCAGATTATATTTTTGGGCTGATCTTCAAGAAGTCAACATGTTACCATGCATGAATTTCTTTGAAGAAGCTGTGTGTACAAGAAGAATGGTGGAATTTAGCGAAAGCTTTGTTGCACTTGGCACTCGGGTTGAGCTCAAAACATTATCTGTATTGTGATTTGACGCTACTAGTGGAAGAAAAAAGAAAGACACCTTAAATTGTATGATTGCCTTTTTTGCCGCTTTACGGATCCCAAACATATTTGCCTTTGGGTAGATAACTGTTCTAGGCAAAGTAAAAATTTGATATTTTTCAGCTTTTTGGTTTACCTGGTAAACTATTCAGATGAAGTTTTCTGGGACAAAGTTGAAATCCTTTACATTGAACCTAGTCACACAATTATGGCCGCCGACTCATTTCATTATCAGGTTGAAATCTCAGTGAAAAATTGTGGGAAAGTGCATGATTTTATTAGTTTTATCGACTGTTTAAAAGAAGCCAATTCTATGAAAGCGGATTAAAACCATCACCGAATATATTTTTGAATGGCAGGATTATGCTTTAAAATTTACACAGAAAAAAAAAAGCGGAAAGAGGATACACCATTCTTTCGTCTTTGACTGAATATGAAGGTGCTAGTGTGAAGACGATGAACTTTTTACAAGCAAAATGCTTAAAGAAGTTAAAAAGAAGACGGCACTAAGAAATAGAGAGAAAGTCCGTGGTTTCAATAAAGGAAAGGAGAAAAAGATTGTTGAGAAACTCTGTCTGTCCATGCCATCCAACCGTCGGGCTACTGAATGAACTTTTTAGAGTCAGATGGGCCGAACTTAATCAATTGCTTTCAGTAAAACAGTATTGTTACTGTGACATAAATATTATGTCACAGAAAAAAATTACTCCTTCGCTGTTGATATTCTCTGTGTTACTCAATCATTTAACGGATCTGTTTTTTGTGTTCTCAATATTTATTAAATAAATATTCTGTGGTATCAATAAATTCATGAGTGTTTTTTAACAGGATTAATTTGAACAATAAGAGCCTTAACTTTTTTGATGGGAATTAGGGCATTTAGTGCCAACCAGTACTATGGTAAAAAAAGGCTCTAAATTCATTTTAATAAATATTAATATTTTATACTTTTTTAAAGGCGAAAATTAATTTTTACAGTTAAATTTAACATTCCTAAATGTAAAGCTACATTCAAAGTGAAAAATTTTTAATTTGAACAATAAGAGCCTTAACTCCTTTGATGGGAATTAGGACATTTAGTGCCGAACAGTTCTAAGGAAAAAAAAAGGCTCTAAATCAATTTTTTATAAATGTTAATATTTTATACTTTTTTAAAGACAAAAGTAAATTTTAGAGTTAAATTTAACATTTCTAAATGTAAAGCAACATTCAAAGTGAAAAAGTTTTAATGCCAGCTTGATAAATAGTTTTTCTTGAATTCTGAAAAATTCTAGTTTCTGGATCTGGATCCAGATCCAGATCCAGAAAATTGGATCTGTAACTGGATCCAGAAATTCTAGTTTCTGGATTCTAGTTTCTGGGAAAATGGATATTCTTTAAGTTGTTGCAAAAATAAAAGTACAAAAAATCGTCTAGACAATCAAACTGTTTAATGAGAAAGACCCTAACACAATCGTATTCGACACAATTATAATATAAGTTGAAGCTTGTTGAAATTGATGTTAGATTGAATTTTTGGCCACACCAATTTTAAATTACTTAACCCAGCAAAACAATATTTGAGCAAGTCAATGATAGTTGGCAATTTTTTTAAATATGAGAAGAAAAAGTATCGAATAAAAATAGGTAGAAAGAGGACGGTAAATATTTATTAAGCAAAACTACCACCTAATTTTGTTTCGCTATTCCTTATAAACTAATTCTTTCACCTTATGTATCCAACATACGGCACTTCCCGTTTTGCATCGAATTTGTTATAATAGCGAATTCAATAGGAATACTTTCCTATCCCTTTACAATTCTAGTTATGAAATCCCAAAATCATGTGTCATAATTTTAAACAGCACAGCTTAGCATTCACAAATGCCTTCTTGTCATTTTCTTCCTAATTTTAACAGCGCATGGGATTCTCAGACATGGATGGAAAACCTTAAGTGTGCTTTCAAATGCGAACGACATTCAGTTAAGCTGCATAACCAATGTCAACCATTTTTAAAAGATCTTGGAAAATTATTCCATTTGCTGATATAAGAGTAACTTGAGCAGGACTTCAAATATATTCTCATCAAATCAAATACTCTGATCAGATCACAAAAAATTGGATCATTTTTGAACTAATAGCTTAGTTCTCTGAAGAGCTGAAATTTTCTTCTTGTCTTAAAAAAGTAAGGTTTGAGCAGCTGGAATATGAAGTAATAGGTCCATTCTTTAATGGTCACAAAGAACTTCTGGTGGTCCCACAAATTAAATAGATGGTGTTTCGTGTCTTGTAGCAAATAAAAATGTTTTTTTAACTGAAAGTAAGGAAAGACGTTAAAACTTAAAAAAACTTGTTTTTTTTATTTAATTTTGAACGATTTTGAATTAATGCAGGTTTTGATATTGGCTCTCCTTACAGGAATAATTAAAACAAAATTTGCATATTAATTTTACTTTTATTTGGTTAAATGGCTTTCTCGAAACTTGTTTAATTTTATTTACGAACGTTTTTATTAGTAATAGATATACGTAACTTACGAATTGACTTACGTAACGAACTTCTATATTCATATATTTTTAATACGTATATTAGGGGTTCGCCCCCTAGTCAATACCTTGCTATTTTAAGCTAAAATTCAAATTTTGTTCCAATTCTTTAAAAACCACCCCTTAATCACAAAGGCCGTTAATTAGAATAAATAGCTCTCATGAAATTACTAAAAAAATCTTTGGCTTAAAGAGCGAGGTATTGACTAGGGGTGAACCCAATCAGATACGTAATATTTTCTGTTCATTTTAAGTTTCGATGTTGCTCCTTACTTTCAGTTGAAAAACTTTGTTTTTTTTATATTTAATTTCTGATCTTTTTTTTAAATAATGCTGGGAAATCCGGCGCCCCTTTCATAGCAATGTCCCTTCCCCCATGAAAACTTCCTTAATGGAAAGATCCTCCCACATAAAAACCCCCGACGCTCCCCCCCCCCCCCACTACCAGAAAAAATCCCCTCTAAAACGTCTGTATACTTTGCCAATAACCAAAACTATATGTTAACATTGGGTAGAGTTCATAACTTTCAGCCCTTCCCCCGGGCTTCGGAGGATTAAGTCATCCTAAAAGACATAGTTATCATATTTTTGACCATGCTGAACGAAATGACTATCTCAAAATTTTGATCGGGTGACTTTGGGAAAAATGAGTTTGGGAGGGGGCCTAGTTGCCCTCTATTTTGTTTAGTCACTTAAAAAGGGCACTAGAAATTTTAATTTCCGTTCCAATGAGCTCTCCCACCATATTCTAGGACCACTGAGTCGATACGACAACCCCTGGAAAAAAAAATGAATAAACACGCATCCGTGATCTTTCTTCGGGCAAAAAAAATGCAAAATTCCACGTTTTTGTAGATAGGAGCATGAAACCTCTACAGTAGGATTCTCTGATACGCTGAATATGGTGTGATTTTCATTAAGGTTCTATTCCTGTTAGGGGGTCTTTCCTCCTTTTTTCGAAAATCAGCCAAATTTTCTCATGCGCGTAACTTTTGATGGGACTAAACTTGATGAAACTTATATATTTGAAATCAGCATTAAAATCTGATTCTTTTTATGTATTTATTGGTATCAAAATCCCGTTTTTTAGAAAAACGGTTACCATTGAGCTGGGTCGCTTCTTACTTACAGTTCGTTACCACGAACTGTTTGATACTTTACATTATTAACTAATCCGTATTTCCAGGGCATGAAATCAGCATACTTTGCAATCTTATCCTGTTTATTTTTCCAAGCCAAGACCCAAGAAGAAGAAGAGCATCATTATCCTGAACCAAGAAGTCTACTGTATCGAAATAAGCAAAATTATCTTTTTGCCCCTGACACATCTTCGAAGAAGTTTTCAGATGATGTAGTTGACCCCCAAGTACTAGTAGAGCAAAATATAACTTTTCATGAAATTGGATGTGTTGTTGGCAGGTCCTGTTCTCATATAATCCACCCAAATCTTCCCAAATCGTCTAAGCCAACGTTCAAGCCATATGTCAAGAATGACAGAAATCATTTTAAAGGTGAGATTCGGGGTCAAGAACTTAAGTCTCAACAATTTTTGTGTGTAATTAAATTATTATGCTCCTGTTGTAATAGTTATCTTTCCAAGATTCAATCTCTATCCTTTCAATATAATGACGTTTTTGTATGATATATCTAATTAAGCCTACCAGAATATTACAAGACATTATTGATGGTTTTATTATCATTTTTTACCTTGTAATATAATAGTAAAAAAAATTATATCGATAGCTTAATCTTCAATGGTCTTCTGAAGCATATTAATAGAGCTAATAGAAAAAATCGAACTTTTTAAGTTTAATGGAACGTAATTATGTTTATAATAATATGCCTTTTTCACGTTCAGTTACATTCCATAGATTCAGTTAGCTGCTCAAAGATAAAATTGGACTTCAGACCAAGATAAATGCTGTATGCAAAGTTAAAACATTAAAATTAGTTAAAGTAGGACTTGAAAGGGTGAAATATGACAAAGTTATTAGAGACAGAGAAAATTTTTAGCTGTTTAAAAAATTTTACGTATTCACAGGAGAGGAAATTAACTATGTGTTCTTAGCTCTTTCCCACAAATAGCGTCTTTATGTCAAAAAACCGTCGCCTGGCCGATGCCTAGAGACGGAGGCTTCACTGGTGGGAAATTCCCTGATTGACCTGTGGCCGCAAGTTCTTCAGAGGCTGTCATGGAGAGGCGCTGTTGTCGCCTTATGCGCCAACCAGCGTTGGAGGAAGTAAGTCTAAGCAAGTCTGCAAAAAAACCTCTATTTTTATGAAGTGGACTAATATTCATTGTTTGTAATTTGTTCCACACCCAGCATACTAGAAACGAATTTTTATTGGCTCTTAAGAACCCTTCCAAAGAACCTTTATTGGGCTGGAAGGTTCAAGTCCTCCAAGCAGGATTTCGGGACAGTCTCTGGCCTCTTGTGCCTTTTTTTCGGAATTAAGCAAAGTCACAAGTTTTTGTAACAATTAAGTCGTCCTTTTAAGCCTAAACTGTTTCAAACCTTCCATTGAATCGGAAAGTAGTCCTTTTTCCTTTTCACGGTAGTATAGTATACAATTGATCAAGAGAAAAACACAATTGAACAGGATGAAAAATAGGCATAAAATGGATAAATATAGAGTAGATACACGTGCAATAAAATAGAACAGAGGTTTATCATATAAAAATATTGATCGACAAAAAGAAAAATCTGATATACTTCAAAACAATATATAATATTTTTTTTCGTAAGGCTACAAAGAAGATTAAATACTATTGATTCAAATACGCAAATCTTCAACCTGTCAATGCAAACATAATTGTTTTACCTTAAGTAATCCTGCCATGAAGTTGCAACGCTTTTTTTCAATTTAATTTGTTTATTTATTCTTTTCTTGTAAGCTTGAAAAACAGAAATTTACTAGTAAATTGTTTTCACTGTCTTTATATACTGGATTTAGCGCGTAAATGACAAGTTTATATGCTGGAAATTAGTGCGTGAATGACAAGTTTTCTATTGGTGGTATCATGAAACAAATTAATAGAAAAGTTGAAAAAGACTTGGGCACAACCGTGAGTTTTTCTCTCTTCGGAAAATGTGGGCATAAATTCCATGTTTCTTTTCACTAGTTTTCTGGGTAAACAAAATTGAAGCTGAAGTTGAAAAAGACTAAAGGAAAACCGTTAGTTCACTCCAGGTTTTCCAAATATGAAAGCATTGGACTTGGGAGAGGGCTCATTCGATCGAAAATTGGAAGTCTGAGCGCCCGTCTTATTTGATAAGCTAAGTGAAAGTTCTAGCGCCCTTCTTAAATGAAAATGATTGGAAGGCAGCTAGCCACCATTCCGTGCCCTTTTCTGCTATCTGGT
The DNA here is from genome assembly GCA_027921565.1 of Artemia sinica. Taxonomy (NCBI): domain Eukaryota; kingdom Metazoa; phylum Arthropoda; class Branchiopoda; order Anostraca; family Artemiidae; genus Artemia; species Artemia sinica. The sequence continues at coordinate 25,345,529 of CM051262.1, forward strand.
ACTCGTAACCCACATGAGATCAGATAATTATTTTTTATGTATCCACTTTGCTCAGAATTGTAAAAAGAATATATATATGGCTCTATATATATATGGATCCTTAACTCCTAGGGCGAAGGGTACCCGAATAAAGAAGGAGAAAAAAATTTGGATCTCTAAAAAAAAAAAAAAAAAAAAAAAAAAAAAAAAAAAAAAAAAAAAAAAAAAAAAAAAAAAAAGTAGCCTATGGCCTAAGGACTTATGGATATAAAATGCCGAAAAACTTTGTTTTCTGAACAGGCTGACCGTCAAAACGACAAGTCCCTGGGTCAAAGGGGCCTCTAATGTAAAAAAACAATAATTATTTAGTTTTGGGGTCTAACTTTCAAAAATGCGCCACCAGAAAGGTCCAATGATTTTCCTCCAATCAGATTAAAACTTATATCCATAAGTCTTTAAGCCATGGGAACACCAGCATTGAAGAATAAATTGAAAAAAAATCTTTTCCCCTAAAATAGGGCACAAATAAGGGCCAAAGAACTTTTTTCTATGAATAGGTTAAACCTTAATCGCAGAAGTTACTGCGAACCCCGAGACACAACAAATAACTAATTTTAAGCCATGGATCCCCAAACGCTACTGGCAGAAAAAGCTTCTTTAAAACTTGTATATGAAAGTCACACCTGACGAATTCTAAGATTCACAAAAAAAAGAAAATGTACTTTTGACTGAAAAGAGGTTCTTAAAATGTCCACTAAGGATTTTTTTTAATGGTTTGAAACTTAAAATCAGAAATAAAATGTCTAGCAAACCGGAAATAAATGCCTGAGATGTACACAAAAAATTAATTTTTGACCCACAGACTCCTCTCAAAATTGTGGTGCAAAAGGGCCTTGCAGCTTTTTTTCCCGATTAGCTTGAAGCTTTTACGGATCATTGCTTGGTCTAAGATTATCAAATATTTCGTTTAGAGGAGGAGAGTGTTAGTGGCCCAGTCATAGGCTAAAACGAGTTGTTGTCTCTGATAAGTTTTAGATCTGTACTGGTTAGTTCCTGGGCCCTAAGAAGCCTAATGTAAAATAAAAATTGTTTTGGGATATATTTCTCCCCAAAAATAGGAACCGAAAAGGATCAAAACCTTTTTTATCAGCTGAAAGCCTATATTCATAATTCCATGGGCAAAATGACCTCCAATTTCTTTCGGGGAGAACTTCTTTGGACCAAAAAAGGGATAACAAAGTCTTTTTTCTGAAAACATTGAAATTTAAATCAGTAAGTCTCTAGGCCAAATGGAACCTTAAGTTAAAGAAAAATTTCATTCTGGTGCATGGTGCAGCTCCAAACCTAGAGCCCCAAAAGGACCAAAATACTTTTTTCCCGATTAGCTAGATATTTTCAAGAATTGTCACTTGGCTAAGAAGATCATGCATTTTTGGGGAGAGCGTGTGTCTTAAGGTGCTCCAAAATGGGCCAAAAACTTGTTGCTCTTGATCAGTTTAAAACTTAAGCCTGCAATTCCCTAGACCAAAGGGAACCAAATGTAAAAGAAATGTATTGGACCAGATGACATCCAAAAAGGACTATAATTATTTCACGGTGGGATTTAAAGTGAACTGTAGGCAATGTGATGAGAGCCCAAATGAAAACAAAAAAAAAATCGAAAAAAATGTAGGCTGTATCAAATTTTTACGTCAGAAACTAGGCGAATTGTCTCTCTGTGCACTTATTTTCTAGATTAATTTGCCTATATAGAATAACGGGTCTTGTGATACGTGTTCAAGGAAAACAATGAGGAGAGCCAATTTGAAATTCCGATTTTCGAAAATATTTAATATTCATCACAGAACACTAAAATTACGGCAGTATAATATTCAAGATCATATATGTTTGCAGATGTTTTTTGTTTTCTGATGAGAGTTTAAAATAAGAAATTCAGACTAAGTGTATAGCTTTTCATTGTTCGACAAAGTAACAATGGATCAGTCTCATAAAGAAGAAAGTGCTGCCATTAATGTGATAAAATAAGATTATGCAGTAAATCTTTGGAATTAAGCAGGTATTGCTCAAAGAAGAAACAATACAACACGAAAAGAAACAGAAGAGATAATTAGTTTCAATTTAAGCTCAATTTTATTCAGGCATTAAAACAGGAATAGTATATAAATCGACAATCTTGCAATGTTCTGTCTTTTAGAGAGGTTAAGCCAGAAAAGGTTTTTAAATAACATAGACTGATTCAATTTATATCTACTTTATATATATATATATATATATATATATATATATATATATATATATATATATATATATATATATATATATATATATATAATATATATATATATATATATATATATATATATATATATATATATATATATATATATATATATATATATATATATATATATATATATATATATATATATATATATATATATATATATATATATATATATATATATATATATATATATATATATATATATGTATGTATCAAAATTTTTGTATACATAAATACAAATAAAACTTAGAGAGGAAGAAAATAAAAAAAATGAAAAATAAAATAAAAAAGGGGAAAAAACGAGGATTTTGTCAGCCAGTGGCGAACCATGAAGACGAAGAAACAAGCAAATACTTCAACAAGGACCTCCGCCAAGTCGTCCTCAGTGCTAAGCAAAAAAAAAAAAGAAAAGAAAAAAGAAACTAACGAAAGTCGAACCTTTCGAAGTTTGCTTGACAACGACAGAACAAAAACAGTTTTTGTTCTGTCGTTGTCAAGCAAACTTCGAAAGGCTCGATTTTAGTTGGTTATATATATATATATATATATATATATATATATATATATATATATATATATATATATATATATATATATATATATATATATATATATATATATATATATATATATATATATATATATATATATATATATATATATATATATATATACATATATATATATATATATATATATTCATTCAAAATTTATATATACATAAATACAAATGAGACTCAGAGAGGAAAGAAAATAAAAAAATGAAAAATAAAATAAAAAAAAAGGTTGAAAAAACGAGGATTTTGTCAGCCAGTGGGCGAACCATGAAGACGAAGAAACAAGCAAATATTTCAACAAGGACCTCCGCCAAGTCGTCCTCAGTTAAAAAAAAAAGAAAAGAAAAAAAAAACAACGAAAATCGAACCTTTCGAAGTTTGCTTGACAACGATAGTACTAAAACAGTTTTTGTTCTGTCGTTGTCAAGCAAACTTCGAAAGGTTCGATTTTTTCGTTATATATATATATATATATATATATATATATATATATATATATATATATATATATATATATATATATATATATATATATATATATATATATATATATATATATATATATATATATATATATATATATATATATATATATATATATATATATATATATATATATATATATATATATATATATATATATATATATATATATATATATATATATATATATATATATATATATATATATATATATATACTATATATATATATATATATATATATATATATATATATATATATATATATATATATATATATATATATATATGTATCTATATATATTATCAACATTATCCAATGCTTTATAAACGCATCTATTCTTTTTTAGGAACACTTAGCATGCTCTATCCACCAGGAAAAACTTCCAGTGACTATTCTCATATGTTAGGCAATGTAAAACCATTTGAAGAAACGACTACCACCACAACCGCAGCCCCTCGAACAACAACAAACAACTTTTGGGTTGTCCGACCGAATAGGAATCCACCATCATCGTATAACAAGGACGATAAAAAAGCAATAGTAATAAACAGTTTTTTAACTCTTTTGAAGGAATTATCATCAGCGCCATCAAATCAAAACTTTAATAATGGATTAGGTAGCGGTAACTACAAAACACAAAGTTCTATTAATAAAGTTTCAACAACATCGAAGCCCAGCTCATCTCTATTGGAGCAGAAAAGTGAAATAAAGGAAAATGTTTCTGTCAAGCCTATTCTTGGGGGTGTTGCTCTTTATAAAAAACCACCAAAAAATTTGTTTTATCAATCAAAACGCACGCGACCTACAAGTCCAAGACCTGTTCTATTTAGTAATAATATGCCTGTATACGATGCCCCTCATATAAAAGTAGCTTCAACTACTCAGAAGCCCAAATATCTCTCTATTAATCAAGGATCATGGCTTCATTCACTGCTGCAAGCAAATCCAGCAAATGACAACATATTTAATCATTATCCCTTCAATAGTAAAATAAGAAGCAAGCCTTCAAGTAATCCTATAGAAAGTAGCTGGGACAAAAGACCAAGTTATTATCCTTACAGTACAAAAAAAGTAAACAAACCATCGAGCAGCTGGGAAAAAAACCCAATCTCAACATTCAGCTTTATTTCCGACGATTCAGACAATAAATTAGATAAACAATCAGCTCCTCAAAATCAAAGCAAAATAAGGCCTTTTATAATCACAGCTGAGGAGATTAGAAAAAAAAAGGAAGAAGAAGAAGACAAACGAGCAGCAGAATTAAAAAAAAACCTCAAATGTTAAAACCATTTATTGTCAGTACATCCTTTGGCTTCAATCCAAAAACTGGAAGAGCCTTAGATACCAGCGCAGGGGTTTCAAGCAATCTCACAGTTCTTCCATCTAGGGGCAAGACTATTATTCAGAATGTAGGAGGTCATTTAATAGAAACAAGTGCCGATCAAAGAAATTTAACTACTCTTATTATGAAGGATAAAACAAGTGGCGCTAGAAGAATGAGAGCCAATACAGAGAACAGACACTACTTCAATAAATATACTATCCCTCAAAGGGACCTGGGGAATCTAACATTAACTGCAGATCAAAGAAATTTAACGGCTCTTATCATGATGAAGGAAAGAACAGTTGGTACCAGAAGCATGAGAGCTAATTCAGAAAATCCAAACTATTTTCATAAATATATTGTCCCTCAAAGGGAACTGAACAATCCAGAAACTAACTTGACAGCTTTAATGTACAGTCAGGAGCTTCCCGGCACAAAGTCAAGACAGTTTATTAGAAACAATCGCTATATTAGAAATTTCTAATACCTTTAAGCTACTATTCGTACAAACTATTCACAGTCAAGAAGTGCCACTACGATTACATATAACGTTTCTCTTTTTTCGGTTTGAAATACAACCGAAGGTTTTATTTATGACCATAATATATTGACTCACTTGTTTTTTACTGCATTTGTTTAGCTTGACCTTAGTTTCACAAAGATTTTAGAGGTATTAGTTTTTCAAAGAAAGCAGCTTTTTATTTAAGTACAAAATACTTATAACATAAAAATCTATCAAATTCCATATCCAGGCCAGTTATCAACAAAGAATTTAACAAGAAGCGGAAGGTAACAGGATAGCAAATACTAAGTATAGAAAAAGATTCTTTAATGAAATAAACTCAACAAAAACAACTTAAGAGAGAATAAAATCCAAGTTGGACAATTTCGGCAAAGTTTGTTACAAACCATTTAAGTACAACCAATAGTGACACCACATTGGTAGGCATGTGTGCACATATTTCTTTTGGGAGGGGATGGGTCCCATTCGAAAAGGTTGTAGAAACATGTGAAATATAATAAAACCATGGGAAATGGGTAAAATCATAAAAATTTTGATGAAATCCATCTTCACTACTAAATGAAGACTGTAAAAAAATTCCCAGCGGTAAGGTAATGTCTGCTCATGCAAATGAAGCTATACCTCATTCTCAAAAGATGACTTTAAATTAAAATGGTGTCTAAATTTAAATCAATTTTCAGTAGAAACTGCAGTTTTATAAATTTGCCTATTGGTATGGCTGATAGTATATTAAGTTTACTATTTGAAACAGCTATTAAAAAACAATTTAAATATAAATAAATGGCAATAGGGTGTCAAATGTTAAAAAATTAAATAAGATTCTTCACTGAAATGAACTAAATAAGACCATAAAATCAAACTTACATTTTGTTGAGCCTGAAATCAAAGTACATATCTCATGTTCATAATTTTTTGAGGATATCAAGATGACGTGAGAGCAGTATTTCTCCTTGTTTTGAATAAAAGAAAAATCCTAAAAACCAGTAACGGGGCCATTGGTGTCAATTAGGGGGAGGGCAGTGGGATTTGCCCCCCTAGATTTTGTTATGTTTCTAGATTGTGAGAAATATTTTTTTTTTTTGTATTTTCATTGAAAAATGCCTTTTTTTTTTTGGTATTTTCTTCAGAAAAATAAAAATACAACCAACTTACTATGGATTATTAAAATAATTCGCCCCTCTCCCTCATTTTCAAAAATTTGGTGCCACTGAATAGGATTCTAGTATTCATTATATAAGATTAAGATAGCTATTACTTTAACTTGAGGGGCTGAAACATTCATTTTTCTATCCTTCAAGTTTAAATCATAACTGTTATCTCCAACCTTGTTTGAAGTAAAAAATACTCCGCAAATGCAAGCAGTAATAACGAACCTTGCTCATTTTGAAAAATAAAAAAAAAGTTGAAATGATTTCATTTCATTTCATTTCATTTGAAATGAAAAACACTTTTTGGTTTTGGACATCGACACTTGTTTTTTTTTACGAAAATACTTTTAGTGAATTATACTAAATACTTTATAAATATAATTATGATCAAGGGCGTATAGGATTTCTGTTCGGGGGGGGGGTGATTTTATGAGAGGGAAGTGGTAAAAAAAACTTTAGATTGCGCTTAAAAAAATTGTTTAAATGCATTTTTGCTACGTTTTATGAATCGGGTATTTTTTTGTGGGAGGGGGGGGGGGTTGAGGAGTTTAAATCCTGCAAATCTCCCCCTGTATAAAACCTTGACTATAATATATTCATATAACAATTATAATGTATACGTTATAAAACTAATTGATACATCAGCAGGATTAGTTGGAATTTACAGACAAGTGGCGGTGCTCCAGAAAATTCAAAATATTTTAAAAATCAAGAGTAACAAACATAGGTGTACGCAGGCTTGATTTCTGGAGGAGGTGTGGAAGGTGACAGAGTGTGTTTTGCTTATGGGCGTGAGATACCCCTACAGAAAGAGAAATTCCGTCTCTTCTATTCTATTTTAATTGGTTTGGAGGAAGGGGTCCTTTGAATTGATATCATGAGGGATATTATCCATCCACCCATGTATGCAGGTATGATGGCAAGCACAGTCGGTTAAAAATAATTGCCACAGAATCTAGAAAACATTGAACTATCGTCATAGAATGAGGTCGAGGCCGAAGGCCTCGACCGAGTCCGTTGATTTTGAATTGAAGTTATCAGTATTTTGCAGTAGGTTGTATAGGTTGCATCAAGACATGGCTAATTGTAGACAGAGAAAAGCCAAGGCAGATAGTTCAAGTAATTGAGAGACAAATGTTTAAATGGCTGGGGCACGGGTAAATGGCGGGAGTATGCATGACTCTTTTATTGGACACATACTTGTCAGGTTAGTTTTTTTCGAAAGGCATGCCTGCCTAGAGTCTCAGGTATGTTGACCAAGAATTTAAAATTGACATAAGACCGTTAGATTGCCTGTAATAGGCACGCCCGCCTATGGTCTTAAGAAGGTTGACCAAGAATATAGCATTGACATAGGACCATTAATTTGCTTGAAATAACAGGCGAACAATCATTTAAAGTCATCTTTATCTTTCAAATAGTATCTATTCGTTGCCTAAGCTCAGCCCCACATTTTGAGAAAATTTCAATTTTTCACAATATTTTTAAATTTTTGGGTCACTTGCCCGAGACTCTGGGTGGGTGGGCGTCCCCAAATATTGTCCCAAATTCCTCTCTCAATTTAGCACTTGTTCACAGATGCCCAGCGTTTCTAATCACTTTCCCAATAGTATCTATTCATTCACTTCAGGCACTTTCCGGTCTAGGTACAAATTCTTGTCGAGTCTAGCGCTTTTCTTCACCGCTTTATCAATGATTTTGTATTCTTAGCTCTTGTAGACTGCTTGGGGTCCTTCTTTAATTTTTTTTTCACTGGTTGATCAGTGTCTAAGTTTTGTCTGAGAACCATCGTTATTTGGGACATTTTCTGAGTCCAAGCGCTGAATATGCTACCTCATTTTATTTTTGTTTGATGGCTTCCCAGATATGTTCTTGATCGTTTTCTTTCATGCAGCCAAGAGCTTCAAATCAATTAACCAATTTGATGACAAAATTAAGCTATGAATTTTTATCACCCAGATTTGATGAACATTTTGTGGCTGAAAGGTTTGGAGGTCTGCGGGGTGACTGAAGCTTTATATCAATTGTGACTATCATTTAATGAGTTGATATATGCGTCACAAAAGGCTCTAATATTCTTTGGGCTAGATCTCCATCTGTGGTTCACAACAAAATGATCGATTTGGCTCTAAGTAGTGCCACCACGAGAGGTTTATGGGTGTTTTTGAATAATTTTGTATGCAATGAGGCTACCACCATTAAGGAAATCACTTGTAAAAGCAAAATCGATGAAGGTCGATTACAAGAGTCATGTCATGACGTAGGATATCTTTAATTACCTCTTGTAAGGTGTCTTAGAAGTCTTCTTTTGATTCCTCGGTTGCATTGTTTTCAGTGCAGTGCGTATGGCTAGAAGGATGCTGGCATGGCGTTCAACGAATATGGCTGTCATTAACTGAGGTGAAATTGGAACCCAATTCTTCAGAGCTTTCGCTGCATAATTCAAGAGAATAAGCGCAACAGCATTTTCTTGTCTCGTCTATGGGCAGTTATAGTCTGGTGATCGTCTGATGATTTCTTGCCGCTTCCTAGCTATCTCGCCTCGGTCACTGCAAACATTTCAAAATTGTATTTTCCCATCAAATTACTGACTGTTCGGTTTCTGATAATCGTGTCACAGTACGTACATTCCAGAAACAAATTAATAGCTCTTTTTCTCGTGTTTAAAATCTGGCAGAGCAGCATGCTCTCCCATTCCGAGTATGGTCATTATCGATGTTTCACCCGCAGTAAAAGATTTTCAGAAGCGGGTTTCAAGCCCACTGTCGAACCCCCCTACTTTTTCCAGTCTTGGGACTGGATGAAGAGAGTCGAACGACAATTTTTGGGAGAAGTTGGGACCTGGGTAGTCCTGAAAAAGAAAGAAAAACAGACACGTTGTCAGTAGACATCAGCGTTTCAAGCTTGCTTTCGGTACTCCTGAAAAATTATTTTTATAATTTACTACTACAGTTAAGATAAAAATGAACACAGCAGTTGTTCCTGGATCAGATGAAAGATTTTTTTTTATTTGGCAGTTTCTTAAAAAAAATTTTTTTGAGTTATCACAAACTAAGGGGACTGGGAGAAGGAATATACAAGAGGGGGATTGCAAATCTTTGATCTACACCAAAAGTCTGTATTTGCACCGAAGTTTTGTATTGGTGAGTATTTTAGACCATTGAGGTTAGAATGAGACTCTTTTTTGTGCTTCCCAGTCTTTCTATTCCAGAAAAAGAACCGAAAGTGCTAAATTTGGTGCCAAATGACACTTTACGATGGCGCTATCAAGATGAGTTTACAATAAAGAGGTAGGTATGATAATAGCTATAGAAAAAAGTCATTAATTTGTCTCTGGGGGTCACTTTTCAAATCACTATAAATTTATTTTCAGAGCAAACTTTTATTATTAAGATTATTTTAAAAACTTTTTCCGAAAAAATTCCAAAGAAAAGTAAAAGCTACATTAAACCAAAGATGAGGGGAATGAAGTCAAATAATTTTTTAAGCGTAAAACGAACATAAATCACTATCAATAAATTAATGAAACACAAGACAAACAGAAAATACAGTAAACAACTATGTAAAACTCAAAACGATCAGATATTATCAAAAAGAGGAGTAGGGCTAATACTCCCTGTGCCTTCTAAAGATCAGACCGTAGTTTGTTCTTTACTTAAAGAAATTTTTATTTTGAGCTGTGTATGTTTATTTGTCATAACATCAAAAAAAAAAGAATCACCATAATAACTGAAATTATGGAAAAGAAATAAGTGAATGTGAATTGACAGTTTAATATATACTGATATTACTTCCTGTAAGTCTCAAAATTCTGGACTTCATAAAATTATAGAAGAAGAATGTTTAAAATGGTATTATGTTACAATTTAATACCCTATCCCGTTCCTGAGATATTGCATCTGTGCCATTTTGACAACCTGGGTGCACTGGATGCAACTCTTTGGATTTATTTCAGTAGTGGTAGTTCTAGCAGTAGTAGTAGTAGTAGCACTGAGAGTAGTAGCAGTAGTAGTAGCAGGTACAGTCGCAGCAGTAGTAGTAGCTGTCGCAAGCAGTTGCAGTTGAGTGAAAAGTAGTCACAGTCAGATATAGTCACAATTTCAGTGCCAAGTAGTCGCGGAAGCAGCCACAAACTGTCTCAGGTGTAACATTCACTGTGTCAAGTATTCACAGTCCCATTTGCAAGTAATTGCAGTCTCAATCGTGAACAGTTGCAGACACAAGTATTTGTCGCCTTCTCAGTCGCAATTAGTTGTATCGGTAGTTCTAAGTAGTCAGAGTCCCAAGTAGTTGGAATAGAAGTCTCAAGTAGTCACATATGTAAGCAGTAACAAATAGCTTTAGTCGCAAGGAATCACTGTAATGAAGAGTCGCAGTTGCAGTCATAGATAGCTGCAGTAGCAGCAGCAGTAGTAGTATGAGTAGTAGTCGTACTAGTGGTAGCATGAGTAGTAGTTGTAGCAGTAGCCGCGGCAGCAAAAATAGCAGTAGTGTTTGTAACAGCCCTGAAAAGTTCAATTTCATGCCCTCAGCCGTTTCTGACATATTACTGATAAGCACTTTTGACAACCTGAATGGATCTAACGCATTTAGATTTTGCTCAACATACACCCAAAATCCCTTGAAAATTTCTCCTTAATGCCCTTAGCCATTCAAGAGATGTTGCAGGTATAAAATATCTGCAATGCCCTTTTCAAAAACCATATTTAATTAAACACCCCCCCTCAACATGTCCTGAAAGTTTCAAGTTCATATTTTTAGCTGTTCCTGAGGTATGGCAAAGACACTCCTACGAATTTGTATGTGTATAGTATCTTTTTATCTATTTGAACATCGCCAGTAACATGCTCTGAAACTTCCAACGTAACACCCCCTACCCTTTGCTTTGATATGGCACACAGGCTACGCCCTATTGACAATCTGAACACACTTTCATTTAGTTTTACACTCCTTCAAGTTTCCCTAAAAAAATGATCTTAACATCATTCTTTGTTCATTAGACATTGAATATAAGCCATTTTCAAAACTTGGATGCACTTAAAACTCTTTTATTTTGTTCAATAGTAGTACCAGCAGTAGTAGTAACAGTAATAACAGCGTTAGCACTGAGAGTTTAAACTTCATATTCACAGCTGTTCCTGATATATTGATGATACGCCCTTTTAACAACTTGCATACAAATAATGCTTTTTGATCTAGTTTTATACAAAATTAAACTTTCTCATGCAAGTTTCTATTTAATGTCCTTTTCCGTTCCTGAGATATTGCATTTGTACCATTTTGAAAGCCAGGAAGTCCTTAAAACGTTTTTGATTTAGCTCCATAATAGTAGCCTAATAGCAGCAAAGTAATAAGCTAGTAATGGTAGCCGTCAAAAGTTTCAACTTAATACCTTCAATTGTCCCTGAGATTTCGCTGATCCCTCATTTCAACAACAAGCATACACATATTGCATCCACAGAGTTTTTTTTGTTTAGTTAGACGTACCCCTCGCCATTCGCTAAACGTTCCGCCATTTACCCTTAGTCTTCAACATCCCCCTTAACATTCCCTAAAGAATGGTAGGAGTAAAAGCAGTAGTAGCAGCAGTAGTACTATGGATATTGTGCCTTTAGGTTAGTATAAAATCCCCCCAACATGCCTAGAAAGTTTCAGCTGAATACCCTAAGCCGTTCCTTGCATATTCACAACACGCTCTTTCTTACAGCCTGTTTGCAAATAGTGGGTTTTGATTCAGTTCAACATTCTCCTCAGCTATATCTGAAAGTCTCACCTTAATACCCTTAGCCTTAGTAATGTAGTAGTACTATTGGTAGTAGAAATAGTATTTCTACTATTATTTCTACTAGTACGAGTATGCACGCAGTGCCTTTTCAGAAGTTCAACATCCTTCTTATCATACCCTGAAAGTGAAATACCCTTAGCTTCAGTAGTAGTAGTAGTCGTAGCAGTAGCAGCAGTAGTAATAAGCCCATAGCTGCTTTTGGCTAGTTCATCATCCCTCTCAGCATTTGAAGAAGGTTTCACCTTAATGCCCTTAGCCTTAAGAATAGCGGTAGTTGTAAGGTTAGCAGTAGTAGGACTAATAGTAACACCATGAACATAGAGCTTTTTCACTAGTTAAACATCTTCCTCAAAATGCCCAACAAATTTAAAACTTAAGACTCTAGGCCGTTCACGATACATTGCTGGTACACCCTTTTGGCAACCTACATTCAAAAACGTTGTTTTGATTTAGTTCAATATCCCTTTTAACTTTTCATGAAAGATTTGCCTCAATGCACGTACCCTTCGCAGAAGTAGTAAACCAGCAGTAGAAGTAGTTGTAGTAGTACATACAGAGTGCCTCTCGGTTACTTCAACATTTTTCTTCATCACGCACTCAAAGTGTAAAGTTAATAATCAAATCCATGCCTGAGAATTTGTTGATGTGCTCCTTTGACAACCTGTATACACATTGTGTGTTTTGAAGTGGTTCAAAATTCCTCTGAAATTCTATGAAAGTTTCACCTTAATACTTTTAGCCTCGGTAATAGTAGTAGTCCTAATAGTAGTAGTAATAGCAGTAGTATTAGTAGTAGTAGTAACAGTAGAGGTAGTAGTAGTAGTAGTAATACCAGTAGTACTGGTTGTAGTAGTAATAGTTGTAGTAGTAGTAGTAGTAGGAACATTGCTGGTAGTATGAACATAGTACTTTCTGGTTCATTCAACATCACACACAACATACCCTAAAAGTATCAACATAATACTCAAAGCCGTTCCTGAGACATTACTGATATGTCCTTTTGACAACCTGTATGCAGATATTATGATTTAAGTAGTTCAGCATCTCTCTAAACCTTTCATGAAATTTTCACCTTAACACCCTTAGCCTCAGTAGCAGTAACGTAACTGTAATAACAGTAGTAGTATACAAATAATGTCTTTTGTCAGCTGGACATCCGCCTCATCTTTCCCTGAAAGTTTCCACTTCATACCCTACACCGTTCTTGAGATAATCCTGATACGCCCTTACGACAACCTGTATACATATAGTAAGTTTCGATTTTGCTTCAAAATCCCCTAAACATCCCTGAAATTTCACTTTAACACCCTTAGCCTCGGTAGTAGTTGTAGCAATAGTAGTCGTAGTAATAGCAGTATTAGTTACAGCAGTATTAGCAGTAGCAGCAGTTGTAGTAGTAGTATACACATATTGCCCTTTATGTCAGATGAACATCACCCTCATCATACCATGAAAGTTCTAACTTAATACCATAAGCCGTTCCCGAGATACGCCCTTCTTACAACCTGCATGTGCAAAGTGTGTTTTGATTTAGTTCAACACTCGCCTCAATATTCTCTGAAAGCTTCAGTTTAATACCCTTGAACTTCTTGGAGACCAGGGATCAAATATACCTCTCTTCCCAATAACATATACTATATGTAGACAATGAGGATATTGCATAGCTTACAGCCCTTGTCCCGAGGGCTTTGGAGGAGGAGGGGTCAAGTGATCCCCAGAGGCATAGTTATTGGATCTTTCAACTATGCTGAAGAAGAACAGCTATATAAAAATCTGGATCAGAGAAAACAGTGCATGGGAGGAGGGACTGTTTTCCATCCAATCCTCTTTGAATGTCAAAAAGAACCCCAAAATTTTCAATTTCCAGTCGATTGGACCCCTCCAAAGTTTCTTCTGCATTACCTTCCATTGCCTTGGTGAAAAAAAATACTACTTAGATCGTATTTCAGTCTTTACTAAAGTAGTACTATTGTGCTGCCTATAATTAATCGAAATAATGTTTACTGATAGTTGGGGCCTGTTGATACTAAATGGATACATATTTGATAGTCAAGAAAAAGTTCAGGCCTGAATAAACCTCAAATAGTAATTTCTCAAACAAGACATTTTTTTTCAAAGCGTACTTTAATAATTCGGTTACTATGGGCCGTAGTTTGCTCTTTAACACGTTGCTAAAGGACTTTTTATTGAGAGGGGGATTAAAGAGAGGAAAATTGTAAACTTACGGTTTCGACCATTTTACATTTTGACGGTACTCGTTTCTTGCTTTTCAGCCTTTCTACTCCAGAAATGGCATAAAAAAGTGCCTTTTTTGGTGCCATATGCACTCATAATGGTGTTATGAAGACAAATTTACAAAAAAAAACACGCGGATAGGATGAAGCCTTTGAAAAGAGCCATTTGACATCTCTCTATGATGTTGCAGTAGCCTGTTATTTCTGCTAGTCAGAACGCGATTTATGTAAATTAAAGGGCTGGGAGGGGGAGCGTGCAACTGGGGGAATTTTACACCCCAGGCTTATTGTTTTCAGCCATGTAGTTTTTGATGGTACCCTTTCATGCTTCCTATCTTTTCCGCTCGAAGAATGGTATTTAAAAAACTATTTTTATTAAAATATGACACTTTCTGACGACAGTATCAAGACGAATTTGTAAAAAGCACGTAGGTATAAAATGAGCTATTAAAGAAATCTTAAATAGCTCTGTATGATGATGCACTGCTCCACCAGTGAATGGTTTTTGAAGTTGATGGGAGATACCAATGGAGCTTCACTATTCCTTAAAGATTTAGTTTTTCCAAGTATTAATAGACTGGTCAGCAGGGACTCCATGCACACAAAACAGATCCTTGGTTGGGGGATGGGGCCATGCATTGAAACACCCTCCAAATAAAAGCTTATTGTCGACTTCCTGCCGAAAAAAATATTGCAGGACATCATGTGAAGATAAAATGGAAATGTCTAAATAGTTTCAATGTCACAAAGATTCATAGAGCCCTTCAGTTCGATCAAAACCCTTGCATAATGATGTTTATTGTCACTTTTTGTCAAAAAGTGTTCTGATGCAAAAAACAAGGGTTGAAAAAGAAATCTATAAACTTATTTTAAATTTGCGAAAGTATTCGTAATAGGATCAGTGGCGGATCCAGGGGGTGGGGGGATGAGGGGGGCGCACCCCTAACGTAGTCAAAGTAGTGTAATTTATTTAATTAGCGCAAGTTTGCGTTAATTAAACTTGCTCCTAACGCAAATTTATTGGATCAACCTATTTTGTCCCCCCCCCCCCCCCTAAAAAAAAACCCTGGATCTGCCCTTGAATAGGAGTGGTACTGACGTTGTAACTAGTCCCGAACAGTATGCTTGAATTATTGCCGACCCCAGTTACACTTCCATTCAAGTCATTGGCTCGGATACTGTACTATTTAATAGGAAAAAAAAACATTCTATTGAACAGATATATTTTTGTGAGATTGCCATCTTGGAAATTTTTACAAAGCTAATGTTTGAATTCTGCTACAGTGGAGCTAGGGTGCAGTGGCTGGGGCAAGGACAAGTAGAGGTCCGTTATGGGGACACAGGTTCTCTACTTTTAAAGGTGAAAACTTGCTTCAAGATTTGGCTAACGACGAGATCATCAGTCCCCAGATGGATAATACCGATTGGGACGGGGAATTCCATTCTGAGTTGGTCTCAAACGCTGGGCTCCAAATCAAATTTTTTTTTAACTCAGAGAAGGGAAGTGATATGAATTCACGGGGTGTGTTTGCAAGTCCAAAGGTATACTTTATACTGTCACACAACGAGAAGATCAGGAAACGTTGCAAAAGGAGTTCTCACTCACCAAGTATGAAATAGAATTTTGACATGAACACGTATTGGAACTGTAATGTTGAAATTAAAGTTACAAGAGTGAAACTGTTGGCTATTCAATCTTTAAAATATAAAAATTTTACACTAAACTTTAAGAAAAATGCCAAGAGCGCCATATTTGACAAGGTGTATGTTTGTACAGACGGTGTAAGCACTGTCCTCTTTGGTTATTATATAACTTCCGGTCAAAACGTGTCTGTTTGCCATAGGGGGGAGAGAGAGAGAGAGAGAGAGAGAGAGAGAGAGAGAGAGAAGGAGGGAGGGATATAGATTATGTGTAACTTTATAATACTATCCAGAGCTTTTCTCTTTGGGCCATCGATGTGTGGGGAAACCCCGCTTTTGATGAAATTAAATAAAAAAAACAAGTTTTTTTTAACTGAAAGTAAGGAGCAAAATTAAAATTTAAAACGAACAGAAGTTATTTAGTACTATGAAAGGGGCTGTCCCCTCCTCAACGCCTCGCTCTTTACGCTAAAGTGTCTTATTGTTTTTGAAAAATAGACTTGTGAGAAACAGTCAAACTTTAGCGTAAAGAGCTAGGCGTTGAGGAGGGGACAGCCCCTTTCATATACGGAATAATTTTTGTTCGTTTTAAATTTTAGTTTTGCTCCTTACTTTCAGTTAAAAAAACTGTTTTTTTATTCAATTTCTGAAAGTTTTTGAATTAATGCATGTTTTGATTTTGGCTCACCGTACATGAATAATTAAAACGAAATTTGCACATTAATTTTCCTTTTTTTTGGTTAAATGGCTTTCTCGAAAGTTCTTAAATTTTATTTACTAACGTTTTTATTAGTAATCAATATACGTAACTTACGAATTAACTTCCGTAGCGAACTTCTATGTTCATATATTTTTAATACCTATACTATGGGGTTCTCCCTCTAGTAAATACCTCGCTCTTTACGGTAAAGTTCGAATTCTGTTCCAATTCTTTGAAAATGACCCCTTAATCACAAAGGCCGTTAATTAGAATAAATAGCTCTTATGAAAGTATTAAAAAAAACCTTTATCGTAAAGAGCGAGGTACTGACTAGGGGGCAAACCCAATAATATACGTAATAATTTTTGTTCGTTTTAAGTTTTGATGTTCTCCTTACATTCAGTTAAAAACTTGTTTTTTTTAAAATTTAATTTCTGGTCTTTTTTTAAATAATGCTGGGAAATCCGGCAACCCCCTTTACAGCAAGGTCCCTTCCCCCATGAAAACTTCCTCCATGGAAAGATCCTCCCACGTAACCCCCGACCCACCCCCACTACCAACGAAAATCCCCCTGAAAACGTCTGTATGCTTCAGTAGATTGCTAAGTACCATTTCTAAGGGTCCTATGTACAAAACAGGTTTTTCTGGTAGTCCTATCTACAGGTCATCACACTCTTTGCAAGAGGAACGTGTATGACTTGATTGGTGATTAGGATTTGAATAAAAGGAATGGTTTTTCACTACAATTCATATTAGTAAGAGAATTGGATTCAAAGAGAATAGTTTTTATTTGAGAGGATATTAGTGGAGAAAAAATGAGTGGTGCATTTACACTATTGGAGATTAATGATGGAACCGACAGCAGCAGCAGCAACGATATACGAGTACCTAATGTAGCTGTGGAAATAACTGCTGGTTGTAGACTATGTCTTGAATGGGACACTATGTATGCTAGATATGTGATATCATTAAGCAAATTTAAGCAGGAGGAACAGCTGTGTTTTGCTGGAAAAGTAAATACTCTCCATATAAATAAACTTCGGTCAGCATTAGATGTTCTATCGAAATATATTGATGAGAACAAAATGCATCAGTGAATATTATTATTGTAATTATGTTCAATAAAACTGTTTCTAAATCAATGGTATTTTTTCTTTTTTTTCTAAAGTAGACAAGCGTATATTTTGAGTAAAAACGAGATTCTGATTAGTCTGAAGTTGGTTGTGAGAGAGTTAGGACTCTAAAAAAAAAATGGATAGATTCGAGAAAGATCGAATCATGAGGAATCTAATTCTTATGGAAAAACGTTTGATTCTAGATGATGATTTTCTAGAGTTGTCTATTCAAAGGAAGATATTTTCTCGGGGAACGCTTGTCGATATAATGAAAACTGATTCTCCATCATTAGACTATTGTATGAAGCTTCTACATCGTGGCCCAAATGCATTTACACAATTTATTGATATATTGATCACGACACAGCAAAATGATATTGTGGATATACTTTTAAACATTAGTTTTTAGAAATTTAGGACTTTTTTTTTTCATAAGAAAGATGGTGCTCAAGGATGATTTACTCCTCTCTCTCTCTATCTCAGGCAATTTTTTGATGTTGCTAGCTCAGTTTCATTGTGGCAGTGAGAGCGTCAACACATGACAAAATGTTTCATACATGTCCACTATGTATGTACTCACTGGGCAGTTGGTCATCATGTGAGAATTGCACAATGATTTGAGGAGTATGATGAAAAGTGTAGATTATGCAACCCGTGTAAATTGCATAGAGGATATGCTGTACAAATTAAAGGTTGTAATTCCTGTCTTGAAGAGGTGTGTGACTCTCATCCTAAAGGTCACCTATGCTCCAATTGTCATTATGAAAAATGTAAGCAGTGGGAGAGTACATATCCCGGTATGATTGGAAAGAATCCTAACCGGGATTTTAGTTTATTGCTACGAGATTGGTATCGTCGTGGTTTTAGATTGTTCTGGGAGGAGGAACCAGGTCAACGATTCAACTGTTGGAACAACAAGAGAATATGGTTTCTACGTCATTGTTGTGAAGACAATGGGTGTTTTGATTATAAGCCCACTGATTTTTTATTTGGCAGTGACAGAATGTGATTCGACACTTGAGGACACTGTTTGTGAAATTGCTTCAAATACACAAATTGAAACATGTGAATTCTATAGAATGAATGCGAATAGTATCATTGACTATACAAAGAGATATGACAAGAGTGAAGTCACACTCTACTGTAGAAAATGTGACCCTGACATTGCAGTACATCAGAATCAGTACACTGTGAATTCAAATAATCTACCTGCACTAGTTGTTGTTGACAAATACCTAGTAGTGGATGAAATCTAAAAGAGTAGAAAAGTCGTTTTATCATGTATATAATTTTTTTTTATTAATAAACAATTTCACATACATCTTTGGAACATTTTATTCTTAGGGCACTAAAATCAATATTAAATACACTTGTAAGTATATTCTCCACTAGAAAGTCGTTCAATTGAGGTAAGTCAACGTAGATGTTGAGAAACTGCTTGTAGGTGTAGCCACGACATCTGAACATGAAAAAGAGTAGTGCATGAAAGCCACATGTCTTAGTCGCTAAATCCTGTACTCTTCGTTGATTTTGAATAATGGTTTCCCACTGCTTTCAATAAAGTTGCTGATGTATGGAACGTAGAATTTATACGATAGGCCAAGAGGATCAAAAAAATTCAAAATTCTTCGCTGTTTGAAAGATGCATAGCCAATGACCGGTCTTCAAAGTCGATGGACTGCTATCAACAATGATTAGGGTATTGTTAACACTTGGAATTTTTTCAATGAAGTCCGAGGGTATGCAATAGGACTTGTATTGGGACATGTATGGATCCATACTAAATACATTGATTATTTGATTTGTGTTCATGGTGCAAGGTCTAGTAGAACACTGCCGTCGGGTGTGATTTCCCAATAGGTTTCAAATTGACTCAGTGATATTAGCGTGATACTCTCAGTCAGAGCATCGGCAAATGTACACTCTAAACGTACATTCCCAGTTCGTACTATGCTCATATCCTGTGTGCCTGACAAGTCCAAAACAATAACCCCATGATTTTTTGAAAACATTGATTCGGTTATTCCATTTTCAAATAGTTGAGAGTCATGATCTAGGGATTGCATGGTCAACTCGTACAGAGTTCTATAGGATTTTTTGTCAAATGATAGAGTGTACAGTGGAATACCATTCACTTTGCACACAAGACTAGATAGACCGAAAAAATTAAAATCATGGGGGGATTCAGTCCAGGATCCAACGGCACTGCCACTCTTCACAAGGCCAAAGCCATTTTGATGGGATTTCTCCATTGATAAACGATGAATCGCTATAGCTACGAGAACCGGTGGCAATGTGACGTTGATTGGTGATTGTATGGGGGACAAGAAGTTTAATGTTGTTACCATTGGCTCTTAGCTTTTCCACTGCCAATGCAACAGAGCTCATAACTTGTTGTTTTCGGACGTGGAGAATTGCCGATGTGATAATAACATTTGCATCGGGTGCTGCAGGAAGTGTTTTTCTCAGAATGAAATTCGATGGGGCCATCTGTAACTTTATGTCAATCTTGACATTGGGGGGTAGCCATTGGGATATATTGAATATCTCATGATTTAATTTTCCAACTAGATGATACTCCTGGGTCACTGCAGTAGTCAACTCACCGTCCAGTATCAACACCTGTTCGATATTCATAGCCCAATGATTGTCCTCTCATCTCCTTGTACGCCTTTGGCGTCATCATCATAAATTGTATTGTAGCTTGCATAGTTGGATAAATTATTGCTAGTGCTCACCAATGTCCCATTAATAAATACATTAATTTGTTTGAATAGGTTGTGTAGAATACAGTTTTCATAGGAGAGACCATCGCCAGCGTTTGGAGTTGTATTATCTGACTTTTTCTTCACCACAACATTTAGATCAATAGATGTTGACGACAAATCAATGAAATAGTCTTCATTGGAAAATATTTGGAAAGTGTATATTTTTCCGAGAGGGGTTGTTGAGGGTGAAACTGTTCATAGTAGCCATACTTGACACTGACATCAACATTTTCAGCATTGAATAGATTCAATGAGGAAGTGATTGATGGATATGATTCCTTGTGAGGGAGATAAGTCATCTTAAGAGAAGAAATCCTTCTTTGATCTAACATCTTTTTCTTCTTCTTCTGCTGCTTATTGGTCTTTGTTGTTTTATTTCTCAAAGTCCTTGTTGATGTCCTTTGCTTCCTGCCTGGGTGGAGACTGATGAGTGAATGACGCGAACGCATCCTTTTCAATCCCTCCCCATTTTGTCGAGATTTTAATTGTTCGCCAACGGCTCTTGCTGAAGATCTTATATTTTCTTTTAACACTCTCCTTGAAATTCTTGCCCGACCCCCAGTCCTGTAGTGTGGAGGCAGCAAAATTTGATGCAGCAGGTACAAGATATTTTCTGGCAAGGGGTAGTGCAGAACGAAATAGCTTAGCAAACCAGCTACCAAGACCATAGCCAGACATTGTAGTACGCCCCTTGTAGTAGTCCAATCCATTGCCTATTTGACGTGGACTCAAAGCACCAACATAACAGTCAATATCGGGACAGACAAATGGAATTCTTCTATTGTTCATTTTTTAGGTGATTGTACCGTCTTTGTCGTTGACAATAGTCGAAAATGACAAGTAATCACTGCTAGGCCTTTTGAAATTGCTATTGGATCACCTAATTCAATTCTTAGTGTTAACTGACAGAGTTCCAAATAGGAAGTGTTTACGGGAATATACTGAAGATGCTTTATATTGTAGTGGTGAACATGTTCTTGATTGGTTTTTCGTTCAAGAACTCGTAGGAGGGGAACATTTGAATTACCAACCCGAGATGTTTTCCACAAATGAAGCGTAGAGAAATATACAAGTGTCCGTGGAGAAGCTGGGTGCATAGTCTGCATAGATAACATGGTCACTACCACTGAAATTTTCTGTCTTAATAATACGTTTTTTAAAAACCAAGAACCTCACGTAAATTCTCATTGAGGAAAATTCTTTCATTCTCAAATGGATTGGTAATATAAATTCTCCTTTGTTCCGTCGAGTAATTGAAAGTGAAACCACCTTTTTTCGACTTGCAATTTTTTGTTGATAACTCGACACAGTTCATGCATGTTATTGTATTCCCTGTAGGGGATGTTAGCAATAGGGTACTGATTAGAGTCAAAAGTTGCCATTGCACCTTCATCACCGAATTCAAACGGTCTAATTTTTATTTCATATTTACGATCCTTTCTCAGGATGTCATAGGTATTTTTGAGAATACAGTCGACAAGGGCCACTTCATATGCACCGTCAAATTTGATGGCGGGTGAGAGTTTTGTCCAAAAATCACTTGTCGTATTCAAGTCATTGTAGAGAGGATCGGAAACGTTGGACATGAAAGTTACATAGAAATCATTGGGCATTGTCAATATCTTCAACACCAATCCAAGAATCAAAATCAGAGTTGTATCCTAGCCAGCGAACAAGTAACTGTTTCTTACCCCCCGCGAGTACGTGTCTTTAATATCTTTTCAATTTGATAGATTTCACTAGCATTTTTAACTTTTTGCAATTCATAGTCATAAAAGCCGCCGAGAATCTCTTCATCTTTGGTATCACGCAGGCGATAAGTTATGGGTTTAGTGTCTAGGATTTTTGCCACTTTAAAAAGTTCAGTGGACCACAAGTAATTCCCCTTTTCAAAAACATGTAGCGATGGAAAAATTGGTTTTGTGGTAATGGGAGATTCGCTACTGTGGTGATAGAAATTTCTCCTATAGCGCCACTTATAGCGCTGGAGATTGTGTCAACTAGGCTAGCGCCGCTCTCATTTAATGAGAGAAAATTGAATATGTAGACATACAAATGTGGCTTCTTCTTTCTTGGGCTATCTGGAGATCAGATTCCTTTGGGAGCATTTACCATGGAGACTGGCGAACTAGTTACCTATTATCGGACTAGACTCAGACATATAAGAGAAACAAACACATATGAAAAGATAATAGATTTATTGAACTTACATGCTTAGTTGTACAGCAACGGGTCACTTCAAGGACAATAAAATGGTGTCCGAGATTATTTGCGGTACTACTTGCTTTGAGCCTGAATACATATTGAAATTAAAAAACACATTTACCCCCACTCCCAAACGCAGTTCTTTCGTCCTGCGCTCTAGGGACTGCCTGCCATTGGCTCAAGCGACCCAAGGACGCAAATCTTCGTCCAATAATCTCTTTAAGATTTTTCAGATGATTCAGGAGTTCACACAGTTTTTTGCCATTTAAACTTCCTTAGAAATATCGTGCTTAGCATTTTGTTTTTGCTACTAATTATCTTAGCGAAATTCGAACGACTAGCGCCGTTGTCTGACTGAAGCTAGAAATGCAATTTCTCTTTTTGCTGATTATGAATTTAGACTCCTGGAAGCGGTATTTGAACTCAATTAGGGAACGTTTAATTTTCTGCCCGAATCATCTTTAGAAGGAAAGAATCTTATATTTTAAATATATGGTATTCTACTGCTGGTGCACATCACCCTTCCCATCAAATAATGACGTCCCGTCATTAGTAACTGCTCATTAGGAGTGCTTAAAATTTTTCAATTATTTTTCTTATTTTATTCTACATCCCTATCTAAAATTCATCTACCGGATTAAGATTATTTTCGGTTCTAGGTTAGCTACTATATTAAGGATTTTTTTTTTTCTATATCTAGCACTGATTACCTTTACATTTCCAACAAAGTTGGGGCTATTCTACTTTTAAACTATTTTTTTTTTGCTGTCTATATGACGTACTACATACTATCTACACAACGTTAAATGAATAACATGATAATATTACACCTAATTCTACATGAATGATTTATAACATACAATATTTGGTTCATCATATTCACTGATGACATAAAAACACTTTCACTATTTAGATTTTTGCATTGTCAAAGCTGTTAGGAAGTAACACATGTAGCTTCACATCTATTCATCGCCTTTCGTGTCCTTAGTGTACTACACCTTTCTGTTGTAAATTACTGTCCTTCACTCCTTTTATCCTGGCAAAGATTTCGAAGCACTTACGTTATGGTTTCTTCATGGAACAGTTTGAGTCTAGTTGTCTTTACACGGTAAGTTTTTCCTAATAGTCAACTGGGAAATGACCGTTAAGTATCATTTCTAATAGTCAACTGAGAAAGGATTCTTCCCACTGCAGGTGTTGGTGTTTTTCTTCTCAGCATATCATTTTTTAGGATTTTAGAGGCACATAGAGAATGTATTCTCGCGTAAAATTGTTCATTTGTGCCTTCTGAAACGGGTTGCCGTCATATTATAGTGACTCTCTTAATATATTGTCTTTAAATTCAACTTCGAACCTCTTCAACTATCATCTAACTTCAAATATCGTTAAATATCGTTTATCTTGTACTGCTCGATGGTGTTCTCAGAGTTAAACTTCAAATTTTCTTTAATTTTGTCTTCAAATATCCTCAAATGTCTTTAAGTGTCATTTAACTTCAAATATCGTCTATCGTGTGCTGATTGATGGAGTTCTCAGAATTAAACTTCAAATTGTCTTTAATTTCATCTTCAAATATCTTCAAATGTCTTTAAGTATCATTTAACTTTAAATATTGTTTAATATCGTTTAGCTTCAAGTATCATCACTATACTGTCAAATTATTATGGGGTCCATAGTGAGTATCAACAGCGATATCTACGTATTTATATCTTGTCCTAGCCGATGGGTTTCTCAGCGTTTATGCGATTATATAGTTCGTTAAAGCACTTGATACTGAGGTTCAAATATAGTGTTACCTGATACATAATATGGTTCATAGTCGAAGAAACGACGATCGAAGGTAACTGTTGTTTTCGTAGACGAAGTTGGGATGAAACTTGCCTGGAGTTATGGTGAGTACTCTTCGTTGGTTGAGATATGATGAAAATAGATGTTACTGGGTCGTATCTGTACTGGGCAGCTTATTGTAATACTCGATGACCAAAGTGTCCATTTACCTTCCTGTAATAAAAACAACGCGGCAGAATCACATGTTCTTTGAAGTAAATACACATACAATAATTCACGCATTAATTGGGTTATAATTTCTTAGCTATGAGACAGAATTAAATAAATACACTAATATTAGTACTCACAATGAAAATCTAAAACAGAAATTTCTTCAAATTTGTTTTGATAACGAAAATATCGATATTAAATAAACATAATTTACCCTACATTATTAAGTTTGAGGTCTGTTTTTACAATATTTTTTTTTTCATGCCTGCATTGTTCACGCAAGTCCGCGCTGTATAAGAAACGCATGTGCAGCGTCATAACCGCACGGTTTTACGCAAACGATACTACAATGAGGGAACAAGACATAACAAGGATAGTGGAGACCTCTATACCCACTAGTTTTCTGATGTCTTCCCTATTTCTTGGCTTAGACGTTCTCATGGGGCTCCGGGTTTAACGGCTGAAATGCCGAGGTTCTTAGTCTCAGGATTTTTCCGTAATTGCAAGTCAACATTGGTGCCTCGTATTCGCCTTTCGAATAAGGTAATTAGATGCAGGATTTTCCAAGCTTGTTCGCGTAGATTCCAGTTGATGCTTGGTAAAGAATATAAGCGTAATGAAGAACTGACATCAATATCTTTTTAGAAGGCTATTGTTTGAGCAAATCCTTCAGCACTAAATAAATAAATATTATATTAAAGTCTTATTAGAATCCGTTAAGCGAGAAACACCTTCACATTAATAGGGAATTCCTTGTGGGTTTTACTTAGTCGCCATTGGACATACACAGGGTTTCAATCCATATATCTTAACTGATTAAATGGTTTTAAAATTTTACATATTATTATTGAGATATAATTTCACATCCGTCGTGAAATTCTACATATAAACGTACCATAGGTTATTTGGTTATAGTTACCAATAGTTGGCTATTGGTACATATATTACTCGAGTAAGAAACATTATATTTCTCGAGTAAGAAACACATGAATAAGCAAACTTGCGGCGCTTAATTACACTGGTAGGCCTAAAATAATTATAATCTGCACTAAGATAAAAATATTTCTTATAATTAGACGCTTCTGTACTGTAAATTTCTTTTTTTTTTTGATAATATCCATCTTGGTTAGGACATGGGTCGATTTTTCATGGAAAATCCGAGGGGACCTGAGTCAGTATAGGTAAGATATAACGTGACTGACTTGCGAAAATATTTCACAAAAATTAGAGCACAATATATGTCATAGATAAACCAATGAAATTAAAGGACATTTTTTGTCACAGAACTATAGAACAGTGATCTCTCTGTTATTGTATATGTCATAGATATATAAACTAGTGTGAAATTAAATTTTTTCGCCAAGGAGCTAAAGACATTAATGTCTTGTTTCTCTTTGGAAGTAATGTTTAACACAGAGCCGTAGGACAGCATACGTCATAGATATAATATAATGAAATTAAAAACGCTTTTTTTTTTTTTCTCGGAGCTATAAGAAAGTAAACTCTCTGTTTCTCTTTCAAAGCATTCAGATCCAAAAACGAAAACTTAGCTCACTGAAGTTTCTATTCAACCTTTAAGTATTGCTTTGACTGGCCCTGATTGGCATAAGAATACTAATTTCTTACACTTGAAGGACTGAGAAATATTCCTTCCTACGATCGTTTACACAAAAAAAATTACAAAAAAAACAATCATGGGCCTTGAGTTCCTCCCCGGGCTTCCCACACAAGACGTGGTCCAACGCGAGTTGTCGTTTTCAGTAGACCACTAGCTTCCTACCTTTGGTTATTTTCTGTTTCCAACCTTTCTATTATCCTTTGAAAGGCATAGAAATAACACTTAACAAAAATAAGACATCTAAAACTTAATCAAATCCTTAGTAACATAGACTAATTTAGTCTAAGGTGCGCAAAGTATAGCAATCAAGGATGCTTGTTGTAACAAAACATTGAACGTAGATTTAATTAAACTGAAGTACTAAGGTATGTCTTATGTCTAGTTACAAAAATAAAACCTACATATGCTCATTCTCTCTCGCTCTTAAATAAATAGAACAACATAAAAAGAAAACTGACATTTTCAAATAAGCAGTTTTTAAGAACAATAGACAGACTTTTGACGACCTTTCTTAATTGTCTTGAATGGTATCTGTTTATAAAAAAAAGCAATAAGTTAAGTCTGATATTTGCCATCATTACAAATAACCCATAAAATTAATAAGCACAAATAACGCGGATATTTATCCACTAGGGGACCTAACGTGTGCGAGGGGAGTCGACCCCAGCAATACAAATGACACTCGACCAAAAAAAATATATTCATATATTTTTAATTATTCTTTGTAAACAAGCATGAACACTGGCTTGTTTCACATCTACATGGCTCTAAAGCAGCCATGGTTTGAAATTCAAATTTTCCTGTTCACACTCATTTTGCGGAGCTACTTCAGATTTGAATTTGAATTTTTTCTAACACCATTATTCAGATGAAGGTCATCTGTGTAGGTAAAGGAGACCCTTTTAAGACCTATCCCTATGCCTCAATTTTCTGTGATTAACGGTTTCTTTCGCCGAATTTCTCGCCTTATGCAGAGTTCCAGTCACAGCTGGGTAACAACTCTTCTTTTTTTGCTTCCTTCGGCGACTTTTGCTAAGCTTTCTAGCATGTGTGCTTATGCCGCTGCCGCCAATGTTCGTAGTGCTAGCTACCGCTGGAACCACTTATTGGGGTGTATGTGCAGGGTCACTACTTTTAAAGGCAAAAAATGACGCAAAAGATTGCTATGCCACTTACTCGAATGACGCAAAAAGATTGCTATGCCACTTACTCGAATGACGCAAAAAGATTGCTATGCCACTTACTCGAATGACGCAAAAAGATTGCTATGATGCCACTTACTCGAATGACGCAAAAAGATTGCTATGCCACTTACTCGAATGGGAGAACCCCTTGTCGGCCCTAATGTTAGTGAGATTCCCGCTCTTACCCCAACGGTTCTGCAAATATCGGGTTTGGTACTACCCTATTTACAGTATACCCTGTCTCAGGATATGGTAACGCGATCGAGTGGTCAAATGGCCACTTTCTCTAAGTCAAATGTACCCGCCTTGGGTTACGGCGGCTAGAAAATTTCTACTCTCTCCTTGGAGGTAATAACCCTCCCTGTCAATATAATAATGACGGCGCCTTGTAGCTCTATTCCTACCCTGCCTGGGTTACGGAAAATACTACACAGTTTGTAGAAAATACCTTACTTGTATTCTTCCAAAAGGGTCACAAATGTAATTAAAGAAACGAAAATAGGTCATTTATCTGAAAGGAAAAGAAACAGGGGTGGAATATAACAGACCCCATTTGCTACTATTATGCCTAAAATTCTTCTGTTTCTACCAACGTTTCATCGGTCTAGCTAGGTTTTGTTTTTCTTTACGTATTATCTTTTATTTAATTCTTTCAATTCACGGTACAAATACTTTATTATTTAGTAATATACGGCACTACTACATTGCATTTATTACTAACACTAAAAAAAATTACTAATTATACACTTGCTTCTACTTGTTAAAAAACTGAATACTATTTTTTTTTTTTTTTTTTTCATTTTACAATTTTTTATTGAGCCTTTTCTCCATTTTTTCTATTGTACCCAGCTCTTTGAGGGGATACAAATTTATTTCTAATAGCCAAAGATCAAGCAAAGCTGCTCGAAGTTTTGCTAATGTGAGAGCAGCTAAAAGCGAAGTCCATTTACCTTCCTCCTTTGACAAAGCCATTTCTGTTACAATATACAATATTTCAATATTTTTTCTTTTGCGTTTATATCAACTTAAAAAAAATTTATTATTTTACTTAACCTATTTTGGGGAGGCTATTATCTCCTATGAGATATAAGGGGTTTCCTATCGTAGCCTAGCGGTTATAGGCCTAATCACTTTATTTATATGTCTGTATCTCTCCAATAATTAAATTTAAATTACAAAGTTTTAATAGCCTAATTAGTTCGCAGTTTTCTTCCAATTTCCGACTCGCGTCATTTGTAGCAATAGAAGTTTTTCTTGGCACACGATATGGCGAACTAATTAGCTATATAGGCTAAATACAGACATATAAAATGGAATAAACAGAGATAGAAAAGGGACAATAGATTTATTGAACTTACATGCTTAGTTGTACAGCAACGGGTCACTTCAAGGACAATAAAATGGTGTCCGAGATTATTTGCGGTACTACTTGCTTTGAGCCTGAATACATATTGAAATTAAAAAACACATTTACCCCACTCCCAAACGCAGTTCTTTCGTCCTGCGCTCTAGGGACTGCCTGCCATTGGCTCAAGCGACCCAAGGACGCAAATCTTCGTCCAATAATCTCTTTAAGATTTTTCAGATGATTCAGGAGTTCACACAGTTTTTTGCCATTTAAACTTCCTTAGAAATATCGTGCTTAGCATTTTGTTTTTGCTACTAATTATCTTAGCGAAATTCGAACGACTAGCGCCGTTGTCTGACTGAAGCTAGAAATGCAATTTCTCTTTTTGCTGATTATGAATTTAGACTCCTGGAAGCGGTATTTGAACTCAATTAGGGAACGTTTAATTTCTGCCCGAATCATCTTTAGAAGGAAAGAATCTTATATTTTAAATATATGGTATTCTACTGCTGGTGCAAACATTAGTTGTTCTATTAATTCGAACAGTATCACCAACCTTGAATTTATTTTTCTTCTTGGCCTTTGATTCATTGGAATATTGTTTAAGAAAGGTGTCAATTGTATTATGATCCGAATGATGAACTTCCGTTGGTGAAGAGTTGGACAATGATCGATGAGGTCGTTGATTATAAATCAACATGATTTTATCTAGATCATGAATAAAAGCTGGCGTATTTTTCAATGTACAATATCTTGAAATTAAAAGTCGAATAGTTCTTATCAATCGTTCGGCCAATGCAGCCTTTATAGGACTGTGACTATGATAGAGCAGTGTACTATATTTCTCTAGTACTTTTGCAACATGAGGATTAACAAATTCACTACCGCGATCCGTTTGAATTTTTTTATATGAATCCTTTTCGAGAATACTTTCAATGGCCTGAGCAACTTCAACACCTCTCTTTGATCGCAATGGAATTGCATATGCATAGCGACTAAAAACACTGATTGCAAGTAGAATGTACTTGTACGGTGTATTGTGACGTCTTTGAAGCTCATCTAGAGTCAGGAGATCTGCTTGCATTATATCCAATGGGTAAAAGGCTTTAGTTTTTCGATATTGATTGGCACGAAGTCTATGATTTCTATGCAGAGTGTAACTTGGTTCATTTTGTAGATAGTCTTGTACTCTTTTTAGTGCGAACACCCGTGACTTTGGAAAGAGTTGTGGGGAACTTAAACTCCCCGCCTCGCCAATATTTTCATAAACACCTTTCAGAACTTCAGCCATTTTGAACGTAAACACGTTGTGTAACGTCCGCTACCCTTTTGTATACTGGCTGCTGCTGGTGGCGGAGACGTTGACTTGATACGTCTTCGCTTTTGTCTAGCTATCAGTGGTGTGCTAGTATTTTCCAAAATTGATTTAAAATCTTCTTCTGCTTCAAGTTCATCTTTTAATGTTGATGATGCACGTTCATTTAATTTTTTTAGAATTTGTCTATTGCCAATAAGACTTTTGGGGAAGTTTAATGTATTTAGAAAGTTGTATAGATGAGTGTCAAATGATAATAGTCCTTTACGATTTGTAACCATGTCATACATTAAATCAAGTAGATTATAGCTCTTGCCCTGAATTATAATCCTTTCCCCATTGCTCTCAACTTGAATTTGACCACTTTCCAAGAGATAGATTAGGAGTCGTTTACTTTGTTCACGATATGAGTGGGGCATTAGATTTCCAATTTTCAATACAATTGAATCCAATTCCTCCTTCTTTAATTGTGTTCCAGTAACAGCAGCAGGTGATTCTTGAGGAGATGATTCTTTTTTAGGATCAGCAGCAGCAGTGGGCTTTGATCGATAGTGTTTGTCCACTCGGCGAAGTGCATCTTGAAGTAAAATCAGTTTTTTATCATCATCAATAGTTTCATTGTCGAGGAATTTACTCAGATTGTCCTCAAAGTGTTCGACGGGTGAGAGAGCGAGTTCTATGGAGTCAATTTATAGGGTCTTGCCATTCTCTAGAGAAAACTGTTTACAAGTCCTGCAATTATTGGCAGTAAAAGCGTGAAAAAGCTACCGCCCGCCTGAAGAAGTCGTTTCCTTTTAAAATTCTTTCCTTTCTTTTTAGAGGCCAATGTACGTACAATGGAACGATGTTGCTTTGCCTGATGCTTTAACTACTTCTGGTAGTTGAACATTACCCTCGGTCAAATTTAAACAAAGTTCAGATATTAGATTAATGAAATCATTGTCAATACCGTGTTTGAGTATTGCTTTTCTAAGCTGAGGTTTTGAAGTGCTTAGAACTGAAAACAAGTGTCTATTTTCATGTAGTTTCTTCAGTGTCATGATAGCGACTAATAGGTCTTTTTAGTGTTCACCGGGAGATATACTGTAATTTCATTGTCGAAAATATCTGTGACTACACGCAGATCCTCGGGTGTATTTTGATTAAGATCCAGCAGGATATAACCGTGGGGTTTATTAGTTGCCTGATTGTATGCTGGGAGTAGAAATTTAGGGGCACCAGGATAGATTTTGTTTATTGAGGGTTATTAGCGAGCTAGAATCACGAACAACTCTGTAGATGATATAGTAGGTACAGTTCAAAGCAAGTGTTCGCATACATTTGCTCTGATGAAAGAGATTGTGTAGAACCAGAGTAACGGAAATCTGTTCATGATGAGAGCGAACAGTGAACAATTGCAACATTTGCTGGGACCATTGTTCAATGGATTCAGCCAGATCGTCAATGATCAGCCAAGAGTTTGGTTCAATAATGTTGAAAACATCAAGTCCCTGTATGAACTGTATCTGCATCGATCCCATGGTGGTGGCAGCAATTGCTTTTATTTTATTGTATGACTCCTGCCAAATACTATAGCAATAGTAGATTTTTTTTTTTTTTTTTTTTTTTTTTTTTTCGGCTTTTCCGCAAACATTTTATCACAATTTTTAATTATTTTAGTTAAGAGTGTTGTTTTGCCCGACATTGAGGGCCCACACAGAAACGATCTGAATGGTGTTTTAAATTGATACATGTTCCTTTCAACAGTTCACCTGGACAACTAACTGTAGACCCTAATTGTCTAATGACTAAATAATTTTTTTTTTCCTACTACTACTCTGTTCTTCAAGAAGAAGACAAAGACAAAGACAAAGTCATATTTTTTCTTTATTATATGCACATAAAAAAGTAACAATACATTGAAAAAAAAATACACTAAATTTTTTTTTTTTAAATTTATTCATAATAAAAAATACAACAACAACATTTACATGGGTGCACAGAGAGAAAAAAACACTTTTTTTTGTTTATTTATAGAGAAAAAAAAACGTTAAATTAGAGAGAGCACTTGAAAAAAAAATACATTTTTTTTTTAAAATTTATTTATAATAAAAAAAAATACAACAACAACAACATTTACATGGGTACAGAGAGAGAGAAAAACATTTTTTTTTATAGAGAAAAAAATATTAAATTAGAGATGGCACTTGAAAAAAAAAAATCTGCTCTAAGTCCAAAAAAGATAACTTTGGTGGCGGAGCGCCCCCCCGCGCTGGCGGCGGCGCGGCCCCCCCCCCCCCCCCCGGGCCGCGAGCCCCCCCCCCCCCCCGGGCCGCGAGGCCCTCCCCCCCAAAGGTTTTTAGGAAATTAGTTACAGGACTTTATTTAAAACCGAGACTTTCACGGTGGGCAATACATTCGATCCGGTCTGAAGTTAAATAGTGACCAAGGGGGAGGGTGGTCACACCATCTTGACAAACATAGACCTTGTCGGAAATGGTACTCATGGCTATTTTTTCTACATTTACAGTATAGTTCTTGTACTTCCATGAACGAATTGCCAACAATTTGGCTCGTGGAATTGCATTTTGAACAATACAATTCCTATAAATGTCCATATTGAAATTCTTGTCCACATAGCGCGTGGGTACTCCTTTGCAACGTTTTCTTGATTTCCTCGTCGTGTGTCTGTATAAAGTACACCTTCGGACCTACAAACATACCACGGGAAATCAAGTCGCTACCCGTTTCAGATTTTAAAAAATAAAAGTTGATTGGGCGCCCGACGTTTTACTAGCTCAGGGTAAAGACCAACACTCCAATTGGTGTAGTCCATCCGTGAGCTGATAATTTCACCGTGCGCCAAATCATCAATTAGATTTGATGTTTTTACTTTGAGCAGTAGAGAATCCGTGTCACCGTAGCAGACCTCTACTTGCCCCTTTTCCGGCCACTGTACCCTAGCCACATTGTAGTAGAACTCCAACATGAGCTTTTTTGAGATCTCCAAGATAGCACTGCCTGCAGCAATATTTTTATTCAGGACAATGCGTCTTTTTTTCCTATTCAAAAGTACCATGTCCGGGCCAATGATTGTAAAGGAAGTGTAATTGGGATCGGCAATAATTCGAGCACATTGTTCTGGATCGGTCACAACGTCGCAACGATTCCTATTACGAACACTCTCACACATTTTGCCGAAAGCTGAATTCAAAAATGAGTTTATAAATTTCTTTTTCAGCTTTCGTCTTTGCTGCAGAACGTTTGCTGACAAAAGTGTCAACAAATGTTTTCAAATAAGGTTTTTGACTAAACTCGAGTGCTCGGTGAACCTTTGTGACGTTGAAACCATTGTTACACATCCATTTTAACGCTACATGATGTACAACTATGTTTTTTTTTTTGGCAGAAGGTCAGCAATAAGTTTTTGTTTTGAAGGTGCCCAATGCAATCCGTCCACCTCGACTAAACGCCTATTGCGAGGGCTCAAAGAGTCCTTAGTCACAGGTCTATTGATACACGGGAAAACAAAATCCTTTACTGAATCGTGAAGCTCGACTGGTATCTCTCCATCAATTTCAAAAAAACCATCCAACCGGTCCATTCTCCTCAACACCACTGTCAATGTTGGGGAAATGGGAGCTTGAGGGTCATTGAGCCATTTATAGTCGCCGCAAGGTAGTGCATAATGGGACATGGCCGAGGGGTAGAGAGAATTCATATCGAGGAAAACTGCATTTGATTTTGTCCCCGTCTTCTCCCCCGTTGGATCAGTTTCCAAGATACGGTCTCCGTGAAAAACAAAAACCCCCCCTCATTGACCTCTCGATGAACAGATGCTGATCAATGTCAGTGATTAGCCCGATTTTTTCCCCACTAATTTTCAGGATGAGGTCCATCACTAGATGAGGCGAAGAAAAATAATAGCCCAAATCAAGATTAAACTCCTCATAGATTTTATCCGTATTTTTACACATAATGTCTAACAAAGTTAACACGTCACTCGACAAATACAGCTTGCAGTAGTCAAATCCATTTTTACACCCTCCCTCTGCCCAAACTTTTTTAGCAAAACTGTATTCCTCGGGGGTGCAACTACGATCGTGAAGACTGTCGTAAAACGATTCAATTGGAGGAATAGCCTCCTCGGCGAATCTCGACATGGAACAATAATGGTCATAAGGATAGATGCCCTTGACCGTTAACAAATCATATAAATCATTTGGAAATTGTTGCTTGAGAAGGGGGAAAGCGTTGCAACCGTCATCGTTTTTCTGCACTTGAATTAATTCGCTCAATGATTTTGGGAAAAAACTGTAGGAATCTAAAAAGCGAATTTTATTCGTGTACTCAACACCGGCTTCAACAAATTTCCACATAAATTCCAAAACAAGCAACTTTTCTGCGGATTTAGGTATGATTTTGTACGTAAAGCTGTCTATCACCCATGCATCATCATCCACTGTTCCATTTCTTTGAAGATGTGCCAATGCAGGTAGCACAAACTTCAGATCGTAGTTAGAGTTATGTATAAAAACCGGTAGAAAAAAGTTGTTGTTTAATTTTTAAATTACACGAATTGTGAGCCCACCCCCGAAAGTTACTTTTTCCCGTTGAATTGGGGTCAATAAGGTGATTGTGGTCCTGCACCGCGTCTTTTGGGGCAAGGGCACCCTACACACCCAGCAAATTGTTCCCTTTTCCAGCGCCAGTTGCTCTTTATCCGACAATGTCATCGGATAATTAGTATGACGTAATCGTGAAATTGCTCTGTTTGCCGTTTTTATTAAAGAAACCAATAGCTTTTCCATACTTCCCTCCTCGTCCATAGTCAAAAAAAACTCTTCCAATAGCATTTTATTGTTGGCGTCGCGACGGGCATGTGCATAGGAACACGCAACTAGTTTGTGTTCCTTGACTATATTTGGCCTTGATGGGTCTGATACCTCAACCAGTCTTGTTTCACAATCCAAAGACACTTTATCAGATTGCAGAAGAGAATTTTGAAAATTTTTAAATTGTAAAATGTCTTTGCCTTCTGCCGGCATTTCTATTCTTTGATTTCCATGAATTTTGCAATGCCCCATGTGATCTGAAAAACGTTCGCTCAGATCTAAATGGGGAGTAGCACATGGGGCAATAGAAACGTTCACCCTTCTGAACGCCTTGACAGAGGAGTCGACTTATCGCCGTAACGGGGAAAAAATGACCATAAGAATTTACATCTTTGGGAGGTTCGTAATAACCCATACAAAATTTTTAACATTTTCCACCCTCGGTGTCCTCACTGAGTACAAAACCCCTTTTTTATTCGGTTTTTTCCCCCCATCTACAAATTCAGTGTCGTACTGGAGAACAACTACCCCCACCCCAAGATTTTCATTTGCTTTCTCGAATATGCTTATTCTTTAAAGGACACCGGATATTTTCCCTCTAAACAATCAAAATTTACTTTAGGGAAATTTTTTCCACCGTTACGTGCAAGTTTGTCAAGATTTTTCATTGATGATTCATCTTTTAATGTCTTATGGGCCGCCGCTAAAAATGCATACTTAAAGCATTGAAGTCCAGTGTCAAAATAGAAACTCTGAACTCCTTTGGTAGCCGACAAATCTGGGTGGCATTTTATTCTTTTACCTCGCCCTCCTCTTAAAATAAAGTTTTTTTTAAATCTACTGAGATTCAGATCCATGCATTCAATGTATAAAATGGTGGACCCACTCCCCCTCTCGCTAAATGTATCCAAAGTTGGAATTAGTTTATTTACCCAATTGAAAAAGTTGTCTTCAAAATCGTTTAGACCTGGGTAAAAAGTCTGGTTGCCTGTCGAAAAATGAAAATAAAAAACGTCCCCAGATGTCCCCTTTTGTAAATAAACTTTTTGGTTCACTGATGCTTTAATTCCCCCTTGACCTCCCCATTTCTGGATCTGAATATCAATAAGTGCTCGAATTTTGTCGATATAGCTATGGAGATTTTTCACGGGGTCAGTTAAAATATTGCCAGCGTTTTCCTCGGGAAGGCTAAAATCTACCCTGTACGTTTGCAAATGACCTAGAGCAGATTCTAACAGATAAAACTCAGGCAATTCCGGGGACGTAGTACTGTTTTTGATGTCCTGACCCTGTTTGTTCAATCACATTGGAGGGATGTGACATGAGGTCCCCTAGTACATATTCTAAGGTGTTTTGGGACAATTGGTCAAGCCAGCCTGTATTGTCCTCTGATGGAATTTCGTTATGAGGACCCAGTTCAGATTTACTTGTAGCATCATCATCTAAATATTCACGCATGAAACTATCTGCCCACTCTGGGTCCTCAAGCATGTCAATATCACAAGTTAAGTCCTCCAGGCTGGCCATTTTCCCCAAAAACATCATTAAGGAATCCCTCATGCCACTCCATATTATCTAGAACCAGTGTAGGTTCATCCCTGAACTCTGCTGGTGGTGACAGAATTGGTTCTGTAAATATACTTGCATCATCACTCAATGGTGCCGCTGGGAGTGCTATATTTTTAATCTGTAGAAAAAAAAGTTTTATTTTTTTATGTAAAATAATCATTATTTTTTTTTTATAGTTAATAAACTTTTGTCAATTTCTCATAGTCATTGTCCCACCACCTGAACAATTAAAAGAAGAAGAAAAAAAAGTTACATTGCCTTATGTCTTTCATAATGTCAACTGAACATGTTAAAAAAAAATATTTTTTTTTTGTCGGGAAAATGTAGTCTTATTCTTATTAGAAGGGTAAGTTCGAACAAGAGAATGATAGAAAAAATTAATGGTTTTATTCCAAATTTTTTTTTAAAATAAAAACGCAAAATATGAGTCCAATTCGATTCTTTGAGCCTCTTCATTATAACTGTTAATGAAACTTGACCATTGTTCGACTGATGCAGTATGTTGTACGAACACTTGCTCCTCGGCTTCAGTTAAAGGAAACGAACTCCATATGTCGGAGCTTGGTGGTGCTACCTTCTCAATAATCCGTATTTTCCTCTGTCTTTTGCCAATGGATTTTTTCGACCTGGGCTAAATAAATACTTGTAAAAGAGAAGAACTTTTTTCTCCGTCCATATCAACAATTAAAATGTTGGATGGTCCTTTTTAGAGGCCCCCCCCCCCAAACCCCTCCCAGGGAGAACCCTTGGGAACCGGGGGCTTCCTTCGAGGTAGGAGGATCGATAGCCTTTCCGAGTTGGAGGGGGTATCGGCCTTCACAACACTATTCAAATAGAACTTTGTATTATAACGACCACCGACCCCATGTAACTGAACCCCTGTTTGTTAGCAAATAGTATAGATGTGTTTCTGAACTTTTAATACAGTTTTAAATCATTCTGTAGTTCTACATGGTAACAATTGTAACACTACCACTAACAATTGTTAGTTAAGATCTAGTTCTATTTTGAATTTTTTTTGTTTTTTTTTTTTACTTAAAAGTTACCCCCCCCCCCAAACCCCTCCCAGGGAGAACCCTTGGGAACCGGGGGCTTCCTTCGAGGTAGGAGGATCGATACCCTTTCCGAGTTGGAGGAGGTATCGGCCTTCACAACACTTCAAATAGAACAGTCTCAAATTCTTTTTCTTGAACCTTTCAAAAAGGCAATTATTTGCCTGAGTTGTTTCAAAAATAATAAAATTTTCTTTTGCATGTGAAAGGCATAATAGGAGATTATTCAAAGG
Source organism: Artemia sinica (assembly GCA_027921565.1). Lineage (NCBI taxonomy): Eukaryota > Metazoa > Arthropoda > Branchiopoda > Anostraca > Artemiidae > Artemia > Artemia sinica. Next base: position 25,383,409 of record CM051262.1, read on the forward strand.
ACTCTTCTTATCGTAAATACATATCCTGTTTTCAAGAAGCTCATTTAGAATTCAAAGTAGATTAAAAGCGATGGGATCTTTGATAAAGCGAAAATGGTTTTAGTGCAATTATTACCTGTTTAAGGCATTTAGAATTCAAAGTAGATTAAAAGCGATGGGATCTTGGTAAGTTTTTTTTTTTATATTTAGAAATGCATGATAAGCACTCCTTTTATATATTGCTAATTTGGTTAATGAAAGAAAATTAAATAGCTTAGAAACAAATTTTAAGTTTTTTAAAAAGCTATGCACCTGAGAAAATTTTGTCTTATTTTTTGAAAATAGGGATAGAAAAAAATTATGTATATATACTTACAAATTCTGACTGGACTTCTATATCTGAACTCCTTTGCAATACTTGAGGGGGGTTTGCCATGGAACCAACGCGGGGGTCAGAGGGCTCTGTCACTATAAGTTGGGTGCTCGATGCATGATTCCGATCGTGTGTAACTTTTCTAGCGAATTTGATAACAGACGCTCTTGTGGCCTGTATTAATGAAGGTTCGCCATATCTCGCTTTCTTCTTCTCAGAAGGGGGATTATTGCACGTCTCTTCTTCCTTTAAAAAAAAGACAAAAAAATTTAGCATGTAGCAAAAATGCATTTTGGGTTTTTGGAAAATAATTCAGTTTATGTTAGACATCTAAAGTAGTGTAAAAAAAAACATCTTGATTTCAAAATCAGGGGTTTTGATAGTGGGATGGAGGGCCTTTTATAAACTGCTCCTCCCCCCCCCCCAACTGAAATTTAGTTTCTTCCAAAATGTTTTCAAAAACTAAGAAAAGAAACTAGAGTATTTCACGTAAAAAAAATCTATCAAACGTTACTGTCATTGATCAAACAGTCAATGAATCAAATAATACCAAAGATGAAAAGCATATTGACCCTGTCCAATAATTGTTAATTATTACATTTATCTTTTTCAGTTTGGTGAGCTTCTGTTCCACTTCATTAGATCAAGTAGGTTTGATGATTTGTTCAACCACGTCCTATTCAACTAATTAACAGAAAAAAAAAAACTGTTTGTACGGAAGCATCATTAGCCTACTATGATCTAAAATATCACTGAAATACATTTTCCAGCAGTACATGATAACGAGCTATAAGTAAGGAAAAAACCGAAACTCAAAAAAAGGAAGCTTTTGTAACAATTAATGCATTAAAAAAAAATCAACATTTTATTCTAGCCCCAAATTACCGATTGATTCTTTTTAATATAATAATGAGAATATTTTTACTCACCAGAAATTGCTTAGAATTATCCATTTTTTCTATGTAAATGCTTTTTTACAAATAATGCCTGTAATGCTATCTCGAATATAAACTATTCAAAACTGATGGAGAATCAAAATATGAAAACCTGAATATATACAAAAAATAATTGGCGAGTAAAAAGGGAACATCGGTTTTTTTGGTTTTACCACTAAAAAAAGACACTGAACTTTGAAATTGCGTAAATCCTCTTGACAAAGAGTGTAATGACCGAGTGTAATGACCTGTTTACCTACCATGGTCCAGAAAAACCTGTTTGGTACATAGGACCCTTAGAAATGGTACTTAGCAATCTACTTGCTTCCCAATAACCAATACTATATGCAAACATTTGGGCAAAGTTCATAACTCGCCGCCCTTCCCCCCGGGAACTGTGGAAGATTAAGTCATCCTCAAAGACATAGTCAATATATTTTTAGACCATGCTGAACAAAATGGCCATCTTATCTTAAAATTTTGATCGGGTGAATTTGGGAAAAAGATTAGCGTGGGAGGGGGCCTAGTTGCCCTCTATATTTTGGTCACTTAAAAAGGGCAGTAGAACTTTTAATTTCAGTTCGAATGAGCCCTCCCACGATATTCTAGGACCACTGGGTGGATACTCTCTCCCCTGGAAAAAAAAAACAAACAAAAAAACAAGAAAAAAAAACAATTAAACACGCATCGGTGATCTTTCTCCTGGCAAAAAATACAGAATTCTAAATTTTTGCAGATAGGACCTTGAAACCTCTTCAGGATGGTTTTCTGATACGCTGAATCTGATGGTGTCAGTTTCATTAGCATTCTATTACTTTTAGGGGGTGTGTTTCCCTTTTTTGATAAATCAGGCAAATTTTCTCAGGTGCGTAACTTTTGATAAGTAGGACTAAACTTGATGAAACTTATATATTTGAAATCAGAATAAAAAATCCAAATTCTTTTGATGTATCTATTGGTATCAAAATTCTGTTTTTTAGAGTTTCGGTTACTATTGAGTCGGGTAGCTCCTTACTTACAGTTCGTTACCACGAACTGTTTGAAAATCAAACACTTCGTGGTAACGAACTGTAAGTAAGGAGCGACCCGGCTCAATATTAACCGAAACTCTAAAAAACGGAATTTTGATTTTTGATACCAATAGATACATTCTGGTAGGTGGGGGGGGGGTCGGAATTATATGGGAGGATCTTTCCATGAAGGAAATTTTCATGGGAAGGGACATTGCTATGAAGGGGGTGCCGGATTTCCCAGCATTATAAGGAAAAAGATCAGAAATTAAATATTAAAAAAAAACAGTTTTTCAACTGAAAGTAAGGAGCAACATCAAAACTTAAAACGAACAGAAAATATTACGTATATGATTGGGTTCACCCCCTTGTCAATACTTCACTAATTAAGCCAAAGATTTTTTGGTACTTTCATAAGAGCTATTTATTCTAATTAACGGCCTTTGTGATTAAGGGGTCATTTTTAAAGAATTGGAAAAAATTCGGACTTTAGCTTAAAGAGCAAGGTATTGACTAGGGGGCGAACCCCCTAATATACTTATTAAAAATCTATAAATATAGAAGTTCGTTACGTAAGTTAATTCGTAAGTTACGTATATTTATTACTAATAAAAACGATTGTAAATAAAATTAAACAAGTTTCGAGAAAGCCATTTAACCAAATAAAATTAAAATTAATATGCAAATTTTGTTTTAATTATTCTTGTACGGTGAGCCAAAATCAAAACCTCCATTAATTCAAAAACTCTCAAAAATTAAAAAAAAGAACAAGTTTTTTTTTAACTGAAAGTAAGGAACGACATTAAAACTTAAAACGAACAGAGATTATTCCGTATATGAAAGGGGCTGTCCCCTCCTCAACGCCACGCTCTTTACGCTAAGATTTGAATTTCTCACAACTCTATTTTTTTAAACAATAAAACACTTTGGCGTAAAGAGCGAGGCGTTGAGGAGGGGACAGCCCCTTTCGTATACGGAATAATTTCTGTTCGTTTTAAGTTTTAACCTCGTTTCTTACTTTCAATTAAAAAAAACTTGTTTTTTTATTTAATAGCTCAAAAGCGTGACGAAATGCTATTGAGAGGGAATTGATGTCGAATACTACTTCAAAATATATATTATTTGTATAGGTTTTGGTAAGAGTCGGATGATTGGATAAGGACTATTGAGCCCAAAGTTAGATTTTTCAAGGGATTGGATGTCGTATTCAACTCAGTTGAATCAAACTCTTGGCCTGTTATTAAAGATAGGGCCGAATCGGTAGAGCAATGGACTGAGGAAATGATGAAAGTGTCTGCACGTTCTCACCATGAAAAAACTTTCTTCACAATTGTACTGCACATTCTGTTTCATCAGAGCAGATGTCTGTGAACTCTTGCAATCAACTATACCCATTCCATTGCGTACAAAGTTGTCCGTAACTCAAGTTTTCTCATAATTTTAAGCAAGCTAACTTATCGAGGTCAGCCTAAATTCCTCCTTTCAGCTTTCAATCAGGCTACGAGTGAGGCTACGATGGGCATATTTGGGCTCATCCTGAATTAAAGCACACCTGAAGAACACCGTGTGCTTAGTAATATATTTGATCACAAAATAACTGAATATCTGTCGGTGACCGATAGGCAAAGACATTAGTTGAAACTATGACGTAAAAGAAGCAACATCACAATAGATATTTGTTCTCTGTGTTGAGTAGTTCAAAACCTTGACTTAGGTAGGCCATATTGAACAATGTAGATCGGGAATTTATTAAACTCATTTTCGAGCTTTTTTTAAATTAAACTGCAAGCAATGTTGAACTGCAAGATGTCATTAGGAAACAGACTAGGCAACATCAGTCCATTGTCCGTGCCTTTTCCAAGAAGAAAAATGGTCAAAAAAACAGGAAGAAAACATCTTATTCAGGTAGGAATTGTTTTTTTTTTTCACAATTTTATTGCCAATAACTGCTGGTCTTGTTAGCAATCTTCTTATTCTTCATTCTCAGTAAAAAGAAAAAAACAACAACAAACAAATGGCTAAACCCCCAATTGCATAAACTGACTGCAATTGATGAGGACCTATCACCCCTGCAAACCTTTGAGGGTAATCTTTCAGATATCCTTAACCATGGCGGCAGTAGGGTAAGAGGTTCCATTTCTAGCAGACTATGTTCCTTCCGGTGTATTTCCACCACTTTACGTTCCCTGGCACCTTCCATGGCAGATTACTAGACTGATTATTGCTATTGTTGTCAATTGAATATGGAATTATACAAAACCTACCAGACAAGTTTCCGGGCCAACCAGATATGTTTCTGGCCAAGCAGACAAGTTTCTGGGTCAACTATAAGTTTCTGTGGTTTGGTGGGTAAAATCTGGTTTGGTGGGTATAGTCTGGTTTGGTGGGTATAGTCTGGTTTAGTTTTTCAAGAGAGTGAGTATTTGAAATTTTTGCAAAAAGGGATAAGGAATTCGCAAATTGGACACAATGAACGATATTAATTAATGTTTTGAATAATAGGAGTGTGAATGATTCTAATTAGTGATTGGATTGTATGATGGTGGAAAAAAAAGGATTAAACTGATTAACAGTTAAGGTAACCCCTAAGGGGTTGTTAACTCAGGTAATTTGTTATAAAATTTGAAACAACATCAGTCTATGAAAATGGCTAACGACGATAGAATGACATTGTGAGTTGACCTAGCTTTACCTCTCCGATGTGTCAATTTTGGAGGGAAAATCAAAAATACTCAGAATAGAAAATAAACGGGATCTGCCTCAAGGGCAAGGCTCAGAGGCCTTCGTTCCCCCAATTTCTGAGGGCAGGGGAGGGGGGGGGGTCAATTTTGGAGGGAAAAACAAAAATGCTCAGAATCGAAAATAAAGTGGGATCTGCCTCAAGGGGAAGGCTCAGAGGCCCCTCCTTCCTCCATTTCTGAGGGCAGGGGGGAGGGGGAGTCAATTTTGGAGGGAAAACAAAAATACTCAGAATCGAAAATAAACGGGATCTGCCTCAAGGGGAAGGCTCAGAGACCCTTCATTCCCCCATTTCTGAGGGCAGGGGAGGGGGGAGATCAATTTTGGAGGGAAAACCAAAATACTCAGAATCGAAAATAAACGAGATCTGCCTCAAGGGGAAGGCTCAGAGGCCCTTCGTTCCCATATTTCTGAGGGCAGGGGAGGGGGAGGGGGTCAATTTTGGAGGGAAAACCAAAAATGCTCAGAATCAAAAATAAATGGGATCTGTCTCAAGGGCAAGGCTCAGAGGCCTTCGTTCCCCAATTTCTGAGGGGCAGGGGAGGGGGAGGGTCAATTTTGGAGGGAAAACCAAAAATGCTCAGAATCGAAAATAAACGGGATCTGCCTCAAGTGGAAGGCTCAGGGCCCCTCCTTCCTCCATTTCTGAGGGCAGGGGAGAGGGGGAGTCAATTTTGGAGGGAAAACCAAAAAATACTCAGAATCGAAAATAAACGGGATCTGCCTCAAGGGGGAGGCTCAGAGGCCCCTCCTTCCTCCATTTCTGAGGGCAGGGGGAGGGGGATTCAATTTTGGAGGGAAAACCAAAAATACTCAGAATCGAAAATAAACGGGATCTGCCTCAAGGGGAAGGCTGAGAGACCCTTCGTTCCCCCATTTCTGAGGGCAGGGGAGGGGGAGGTCAATTTTGGAGGGAAAATCTTGAAGTCACTTCTTGGATACACAATACAGAAATTTCATTAAAGAAACTATGAAAAAATTGTAAGTAAGTAGCAAATTCTTTCTTGAATTCACCTGCTGGATAAAAACAAAAAGACATTTCGTTCAAGAAATTATGACAAAATTCTAAGTAAGTAACAAACTCTTTATTGTTTTCACGACTTAGATACACGATGTAGAAATTTAATTCAAGAAATTATGAAAAAATTCTCAGTAAGTAACAATTTCTTTCTTGAAGTCAACTCTTGGACACACAATACGGAATTTTCATTCAAGAAATTATGAAAATATTTGTAAGTAAGTACCAAACTCTTTATTGATTTCACCTCTTGGATATACAGTACAGATACTTCATTCAATAAATTATGAAAAAATCGCAAGTAAGTAACAAACTCTTTATTGTTTTCACCTCTTGGATATACAATGCGGATATTTCATTCAATAAACTATGAAAAAATTGTAAGCAAGTAACAAACTCTTTCCTGAAGTCACCTCTTGGATACACAATGCAGAAACTTCATTTAAGAAACTATGAAAAAATTGTAAGTAAGTAAGTAACAAATTCTTTCTTGAAGTCTCCTCTTGGATAAGTTAACTTTAGTATTTCATGGTTTGACGTGCCTGAAATCATGAATTAGAATAGTTAAATTAGCTGTTTGGATTTGCAGACCTAGTTTTTTAGATTTTCGTGGGTGTTAGGTTCCTGGGGTTTATTATTTGAGAAGTTAACTTTAGTATTTCGTGTTTTGACGTGCCTGAAATCATGAATTAGAATAGTTAATTAGGTGTTTGGGTTTTCAGACATAGTTTTTTTAGATTTTCATGGGTGTTAGGTACCTGGGATTTATTATTTGAGAAGTTAACTTTAGTATTTCATGGTTTGACTTGCCTGAAATCATGAATTAGAATATGTAATTGACTGTTTGGGGATTTTCAGACCTAGGTTTTTTAGGTTTTCGTGGGTGTTTGTTTCCTGGAGTTTATTATTTGAGAAGTTAACTCTAGTATTTTGTGGTTTTACGTGCCTGAAATCATGAATTAGAATAGTTAATTAGCTGTTTGGGTTTTCAGACCTAGTTTTTTAGATTTTCGTGGATGTTAGGTTCTTGGATTTATTATTTGAGAAGTTAACTTTAGTATTTCATGGTTTGACTTGCCTGAAATCATGAATTAGAATATTTAATTGGCTGTTTGGGGATTTTCAGACCTAGGTTTTTTAGGTTTTCGTGGTGTTTGTTTCCTGGAGTTTATTGTTTGAGAAGTTAACTTTAGTATTTTGTGGTTTTACGTGCCTGAAATCATGAATTAGAGAATAGTTAATTAGCTGTTTGGGCTTTCAGACCTAGTTTTTTAGATTTTCGTGGGTGTTAGATTCCTGGGATTTATTATTTGAGAAGTTAACTTTAGTATTTCATGGTTTTGACTTGGCTGAAATCATGAATTAGAATATTTAATTGGCTGTTTGGGGATTTTCAGACCTAGGTTTTTTAGGTTTTCGTGTATGTTTGACTCCTGGGATTTATTATTTGAGAAGTTAACTTTAGTATTTTGTGGTTTTACGTGCCTGAAATCATGAATTAGAATAGTTAATTAGCTGTTTAGGGTTTTCAGACCTAGGTTTTTTAGATTTTCTTGGGATGTTTGTTTCCTGGGGTTTATTATTTGAGAAGTTAACTTTAGTATTTCGGGGTTTGACGTGCCTGAAATCATGAATTAGAATAGTTAATTAACTGTTTGGTTTTTTTTTTTTTTTTTTTTTTTTTTTTTTTTTTTTTTTTTTTTTTTTTTTTTCTTTGTTCTTATTCAAAGGGGGGGGGGGGGGGGGGGGGGGGGGGTTTTCAGACCTACGTTTTTTAAATTTTCGTGGGCGTATCTGATGAAATAATTTAGGTCGTATGATCAATTTAATTTATTTTTTAATGCACTAGTTTTTCAGTAAGGACATTCGATATCCTAAAAGTGTTTAATTCAAACTTTTACCTTGACCATCGATGTTGTTAGCAGAATTTCAAAAGGATCATTTATGAATGCTGGCGTATCTGATGAAATAATTTAGATCGTATGATCAATTTAATTTATTTTTAAATGCAGTGATTTCACCTCTTGGATATACAGTACAGATACTTTATTCAAGAAATTATGAAAAAATCGCAAGTAAGTAACAAACTCTTTTTTTTTTTCACCTCTTGGATATACAATGCGATATTTCATTCAATAAATTATGAAAAAAATTGTAAGCAAGTAACAAACTCTTTCCTGAAGTCACATCTTGGATGCACAATGCAGAAACTTCATTTAAGAAACTATGAAAAAATTGTAAATAAGTAAGTAACAAATTCTTTCTTGAAGTCACCTCTTGGATACACAATGCAGGAATTTCATTAAAGAAATTATGAAAAAATTGTAAGTAAGTAGCAAATTCTTTCTTGAATTCACTTGCTGGATAAACAAAAAGACATTTCGTTCAATAAATTATGACAAAATTCTAAGAAAGTAACAAACTCTTTCTTGAAGTTACCTCTTGGGATACACAATGCAGAAATTTCATTTAAGAAATTATGAAAAAATTGTAAGCAAGTAACAAACTCTTTCCCGAAGTCACCTCTTGGATACACATTGCAGAAACTTCATTTAAGAAACTATGAAAAAAAATTGTAAGTAAGTAAGTAACAAATTCTTTCTTGAAGTCACTTCTTGGATACACAATACAGAAATTTCATTAAAGAAACTATGAAAAAGTTGTAAGTAAGTAGCAAATTCTTTCTTGAATTCACCTGCTGGATAAACAAAAAAGACATTTCGTTCAAGAAATTATGACAAAATTCTAAGTAAGTAACAAACTCTTTATTGTTTTCACGACTTAGATACACGATGTAGAAATTTAATTCAAGAAATTATGAAAAAATTCTCAGTAAGTAACATTTCTTTCTTGAAGTCAACCCTTGGATACACTACACGGAAATTTCATTCAAGAAATTATGAAAATATTTGTAAGTAAGTAACAAACTCTTTATTGATTTCACCTCTCTTGGATATACAGTACAGATACTTCATTCAATAAATTATGAAAAAATCGCAAGTAAGTAACAAACTCTTTATTGTTTTCACCTCTTGGATATACAATGCGGATATTTCATTCAGTAAATTATGAAAAAATTGTAAGCAAGTAACAAAACTCTTTCCTGAAGTGGATACACAATGCAGAACTTGTGTATCCTCTTGGATACACAATGCAGAAACTTCATTTAAGAAACTATGAAAAAATTGTAAGTAAGTAAGTAACAAATTCTTTCTTGAAATCTCCTCTTGGATACACAATACAGAAATTTCATAAAAGAAATTATGAAAAAATTGTAAGTAAGTAGCGAATTCTTTCTTGAATTCACCTGCTGGATAAACAAAAAGACATTTTAAATTGGGTAAATGCCTTTGTACCACAATGTAAAAACTTCATGCAATAGTCTAATGATTGAGAATCAGTTTTCATTATATCGACAAGCATTCCCTGAGAAAATATCTTCCTTTGAATGGACAACCCCAGAAAATCATCATCTAGAATCAAACGTTTTTCCATAAACACAAGATTCCCCATGATTCGCTCTTTCTCATATCTATCCATTTTTTAGAGTCCTAACACTCTCATAACCAACTTCAGACTAATCAGGATTTTTTTTCTACTCTAAAAAATATACGCTAGCCTACTATAGAAAGAAAATATTTTCGCTTTAGAAACAATTTTATTGAACATAATTACAACAATAATAATCACTGATTCAATTTGTTCTCCTCAATATATTTCACTAGTGTATCCAATGCAGCTTGAAGTCTATTTATATGCAAACGTTCAGTTTCGCAGCAAAGCATAATTGCTCCTCCAATTTAAATTTGTTCAAAAATATCACTTATCTTGAATGCATATCGTCCCATTCAAGGCTTAGTCTACATCATCGTGTTATTTCCACCACCACGTTTGGTACTCTTGTCCATGTATCATTGCTGCTACCTGCCCCACCATCAAGATCCAGTAGTTTAAATGTTCCACTCATTTTCTTTACTAATAACGTCTCAAATGAACTATTTTCTCTGAATTCAATTCTCCTACTAATATGAACTACAATGAAAATCACTCCTTATATTTGAATCCAATTACTAACCAAGTTACCATATATGGAGTACCCTCCGCTCTCTCTGATTGGCCCCCAAAAAATGGGTGTAGCCTCAGAAACCCGTCTGGTAAGAGATGTACCGTCTGTAGTAATAGGTGACTAACCCCCAGTAAAGTGTGTAGGTGTGGAAATGCACACGTATCCATGCCTCAGGCGTAGGATTGGTGTTGCCTCAAAAACCCGTCTGGTAAGGCATATACCGTCTGTAGTAATAGGTGAATGACCGTGGTAACTCAATGTACCGGTTAAACTGCACACATATCCATGCCTCAGGCGTAAGTTTCGGACCTTTATATAAGACACTACTCATGAGGCCATAGCAACCAGCCATAGAAACCAGATCCAATATTAGGCTGGATTTTAAATGTTTTCTTATACTAGTAAGAAAGTAGAATTCAGAGAGAAAACAGTTTTAATATATTTTCTTATTTGACAAGATATCAAGTTTTTCTTTGACAAGACATACTAACAAAAATGAGTGGTTTGTTTATACTATTGGAAGTTGATAGTGGAGCTGGCAGCAGCAATGATACAAAGACAAGAGTACCAAACGTAGCAGTAGAAATTACAAGAGGATCTCAACTAAGGCTTGAATGTGATGAGAAAATTGCAAAATATGTGATATCATTTAGCAAATTCAAATTGGAGGAGCTGTTATATTTTGCCGCAAAACTTAATATAATGCATATGCATAGAGTTTAAGCAGCTTTAAATGCAATAGTGAAATATGGTTAGGACAATATCTTAAATGAGTATGTGAAAAATTAGTGATATATATATTATTGTATATATGAAAGAAAAATGTTTCTAAATCTAATTTTTTTTTCATTATTAGATATTTTTAGTAAGCTACAAGTCCTCTCTCCTTAGGGATATTCTCGAAGTAGAAAGAATAATTGGATTTTTAGTTAGTCTGTAGTCAGCTTTGAGAGTGCTAGGATTAAAAAAGGGATGGATTTATAAAAATAAAATCATGCGGAATCTTGTGATTTTGAAAAATGTCTAAATCTAAATGATCATTTTCAAAAGTTATCAATGCAAAAGAAAATAGTCTCTTAAAGAATGCTTGACGATATTATGAAAGATGAATCTCTAGCTTTGAATTATTGTATGATGCTTATGAGCTGTGGTCCAAACGCCTTTACTTAATTTTTCGATATAATAATCCAAACAAAACCAAATGTTATTGTTGATTTACTTTTGAACACTACCTTAGAAATTCAATGATCGTTTAAGACTATCCAAACAATTTTTCACGAGAACAACAAATAAGTCAACAATTTAGAAAATCCTATCCAAACATATTTAATTTGAATTGTAATGTAACTCCATTACTCCTCCTCCTCTAGAACTAAAAAAGAACATTCCCTATATTAATCATAAGTCTGTTTCTTTTAACGTTGAGGGAGTCAACACTGAAAAAATGTTCTATACATGCCCACTATGCATGCATACACTAGGTGGCTGGTCTTCCTGTGAGAACTGTACAATTGTTGACGAGTATGTTGAAAAGTGTAGATTATGCAATCCGTCTAAATTGCACAGAGGATATGCAGTACAAATTAAAAACTGTAATTCCTGTCTTGAAGAGATTTGTAACTCTCACACTAGAGGATTCCTATGCTCCATTTGTGACTATGATAAATGTGATTAGTGGGACAATACCTATCCCGGTAGGATTGGAAAGAACCCAACACGAGATTTTAGCTTATTTCTGGTATCGACTGGTATGGTGAAGACTAGTATCGTTGTGGTTTTAAATTGTTTTCAGAGGAAGAACTGGTCTACGCTTCAACTGTTAAAATAACGAGAAAATTTGGTTTCTATGTCATCGCTGTGAAGACAATGGTTATTGTAGTTATAAGCCTACTGATGTTTATTTGGCTGTCACAGAAAGTGACTCTCCATTTGAAAATACTGTGTGTGATATTACTTCAAATAAGGAAATTGAAACACCTGAATTTTACAATATGAGTGAAAAAAAGTATCAGCGACTTCACAAAGAGATATAATAAGAGTAAAGTTACATTATATTGTAGAAAATGTGACCCTGACTTTGTACATCAAGATCAAAACACAGTGAATTCAAATGATCTGCTGACATTGGTTGTTCTCGACAGCTACCTATACATAGAAGAAAAAATCTAATGAGGAGAAAAAAGCCATTTTGAAAAACATTTTGAACTGAAACAAATGCTATACACGCATGAAAGGGTATTTTCCACTAGGAAGTCATTCAGGCGAGGCTTGTCTACGTAAATGTTGAGAAATTCATTGTAAGTATTGCCACGACATCAGAAGACGAAATATAATAGTGAATGAAAATCAAAGCTTTTAGTCGTTAAATCCTGCCCTTTCTTCTGGTTTTGAATAAGAATTTTCCCACTGCTTTCAATAAAGTTGTTGATTTGCGGAGTGTAGATGCGCATGGTAGGCCAAGAGGATCGAAAAATTCTATATGCTTCGCTGTTTGAAAGATGCCTAGCCAGTGACCCGTCTTTACGTTCAATGGACTGCTACTAACAATGATAAGGGTAATGTTAACACTTTGAATTTTTCAAGGAAATCCAAGGGTACACAATAGGATTTGTATTTGGACATCCATATTATATACGTTGATTATTAGATTTGTAGTTATTGTGCAATGTCTAGTAGAACACTGCCTTCAGGAGTGTTTTCCCAGTAAGTTTGCAATTGTTTATTATGATATTAATGCAATACTCTCAGCCAATGGCTCGGCAAAGGTGTACTCTAAACGTAAACTCTCCTTTAGTACAATGGTCATATCTTGAGTGCCAGACAAGTACAATACAATGATACCATGAGTTATTGCAAACATTGTATGGGTTATACCATTTTCAAATAGTTGTGAATATCGATCTAGGGACTGCAGTGTCAACTCATACATTGTCCTATAGGACTTATCAAAGGACAAAATGTAGAGTGGGATTTTACTTACTCTACAGACAAGAGAGGAAAGCCGAAACATTTCAAATTTGTGTGGAGAACTTGTCCACGATCCTATTGCACTAACAGTTTTTACAAATGCCAGTGCGAAGTTTGAAGATATTTCACCATGTATAAATGAAGAGTCCATGAAGGTGCGTGAACCCATGGCAATATTTCGCTGATTGACGATTGTAAGAGGAACAAGTAGTTTGATATTTTTTCCACTAGCTCTCAGTTTTTCTACTGCCAAAGCATCAGCAGTGTGAGTGTAAATAGTAAAAAAAATGTACCACACATATCCTCTATGCTTGTATATATTAGACAGCTGGTCGTCGTGTGGAAACTGCACTTTGGCAGATGAATACTATGACAGGGGTAGACTGAAAAATCCGTGTAAGCTACACATAGGATATGCAGTTCAGATTAAGTATTGCAATTCCTGTATTGAAGAAGTTTTTTATTCACATAGCCATATGTTTTATCAGTGGGAATATACCAATTCTAGTATGATTATTAATTAAAAAACATAAAGTATTCCGGAGAGAAAAATGAGTGAAGCTAAAACTTAAAACGGACAAAAATTATTACTTCACAGCTAATCTAATATATGTCAATAACACTAAAGTACAAATAAACCAACTAATTATGTTTCTCATAGTTCTTACGATTCTAGGATTATAGAAAACTAGCGTTTTACTGAAAACACAATGCCAAGTAAAAAACAGGAATATTGATTTAGGAATCAAAAGAGATTACGTAGCCTGGAAACAATAAACTAATCTATAAAGTTTTACATAGTCTTACACCAATTATGACATCAGTAACTTTCAGTGCACAATTAAAATAATCTTAAAATATAAGCGTAAAATTAGATATTTTTATTCTGTAAAAAGTGTCCTTGATTGGTTTGCATTTACTGTACCAAAACTCCTATATTCTTTTGTGTTTTCAGTAAAGCACTAGTTTTTTTTAACCACAGATTCACAGGGAAACATAATTAGTTGGTATATTTGTACTAGTTTTATTAATATATATTAGATAGGCTCTGAAGTGGCCTAATAATATTTGTCCGTTAAAGTTTCAACTTCACTCTTTAGTTCCCCTCAGAAAAACTTTGTTTTTTTAAATAACAAATCTGAGCTAGTTTTGATTAAAATTTAATTTAGAAACATCACTGCCATGATTTCTTTCATCTATACGGAATAATTTCTGTTCGTTTTAAGTTTTAAGGTCGCTCCTTACTGTCAGTTGAAAACTTATTTTTTTAATATAGTTCCTAATCATCGCCGATCTAGGGAAGATAGAACACCTCTAGAAAACACTGCAGACAACCTCTATAGCTAAGGTTAACTCTCAGTTTATAACAAAAAGTTTATTATCCTTACTTTACAAAAAATATATGTTTTTCTGGAACGTCTGTTTTTCGATGAACAAAAAGCTGTTTTTTTTTACACGGCTGACTTCGCCTGAAAAAGCCTTAATAAAAACAGGACTATATAAATCGCCTATTGACTAGCGGAAACTAGAAGGCTGCTGTAATAAAAGAGAGCTGTTTAAGGGCCATTTAAAAGCTTATTTTTATGCCTAATTGCTTTTTATAATTTTGACTTGATAGTATATTCCCATAAAGTGCACTTTCGGTTGTTTCCGTCATTTTTTCAAATTAAAAAAGTGCCTTTTACAGCGAAATGACCACAAAAAGGTGTTCTTCAAAACCTAGGCAGGAGCAAAAAAACTAAGGGGAAAGAAAGTCCCTTCCCCTCAATTATCGCTGTTAGAACTAGCACACAGGCCTTCTTGCAGAGTGAAGTTTGAAGGTTCAATTCAAAACTCTTGATCAATCAAGCTTAATTTTTGGTTGATCTTTAGTTTTAAAGTTTTTAGTTGGAGTGAATTTGTTTTCACATTCATCTTGTACTTTTAAGATAAATAGACGATTTATGAAACTTACTAAGAGGGTTTGGAGGTGGAATATACATGAGGGGTTCTTATAAACCTTCAGTTAAAGGCTTTGGACCATAATTATTGCAATGGTGTCGTTTTATGCTTCTAAACTTTTCCACTTAAGAAGTGGTACCAAAAGTTTCGTTTTTAGTGCTATATGGAACTTATAGATGGTAGCAAAGCACTTTGATATGAGTAATAGCTTTAAAATGGGCCTTCCCAGGATATGCTTTAAAAAAATGAGTGCATCACATTTGCAAAAAATACTGGATTGTCAGAAAAGTAATCATCAGAAGTGACAAACCGTGATTGAAAAAAAACAAGCATGAATTGAACGCAAGATAACCTTATTTGAAGTCCAGAGCTGTACTAACAGAACAGCGCCTCTAACAATCTAATTTAATATATCAGTGTTTGTAGGACTTTAATTGCATAGCTTATTAAGGGGCGTGGAGGAGGAACAATACTGGAGGTGTTCCTGCAAACCTCCAGTTAAGGGCTTTGAACCATAATTATTACAATGATACTGTTTTATGTTTCCAAGATTTTCCATTTGAGAAGTGGCACCAAAAGTGTTGTTTTCAGTGCTATATCTCACTGACGAATAATAGAAGTGATAAATAGTACGTAGATATGAGCAATCGTTTCAAATGAGCCATTAAACATCACTCTAAAATGTTCTGGTAGCCCACTAGCCCAGCTTTTCCACTTGAGTCACGGCACCAAAAGTGCCGTTTTTACTGGCATTTGAAACCTGCAGATGATGGAAACTATAGGAAGAACGTATATATGAGGAATATCTTTTATAAGAGCTACTAAAAATCTATGTAGATGTTCTGGTAGCCCGCTAGCCCCACCCCTTAAGAAAATGGCAAAAAAGTGCCATTTGGCACTTGCAGATGGCGGAATTTATAAACACCACGAACATATAAGAAATAGCTTTTTGAGTGAGCTCTCGAAATTCTGGAAACCTGCTAGGATTGGGAAAAAGAAGAAGAAGAAAAAGAACACTTCAGCGTTTTTTAGCTTTTAGATACTAGGGTCTGAGGTTCGCTCTTTACTAGGTTGCAGCTACTGCTTAAACCATGACAAAGAGTTCATTACAAATTCTACCAAAAAACTACTTAATATTAAAGTCTGTCAAATCTAATAGATGGTAGATTTTGTACAAACCCAGTAATTGCTTTTAATTGAACCATTAAACATCTATCTACGATGGTGTAGTGGCGTGCTAATGTTGCAGTAGCTTACTGGTGAGCAGACGATTTATGAAACTTACTAAGGGAGCTGGGAGGGGAGTGTACGGGAAGGGTTTTTGTATACCTTCAGTTAATGGTTTTGAAACATAACTATTATAATAGTACCTGTTTTGTACTCCAGAGCTTTTCTACTTAAGAATTGGGACCAAAAGTGTTGTTTTCAGTGCTATATCACATTTACGGATGGTAAAATCGATAAGAAGCGCGAAGATATGAGGAATAGCTTTCAAATGAGCCATTGAATATTAGTTTTAAAAGTTCTGCAAGCCCAAAAGCCCCAGCTTTTCCACTTGAGACATGGCATCAAAAGTGCTCTTTCTAGTGCATTTGGAACTTGCAGATGGTAAAGTTTATAGGAAGAACGTAGATGTGAGAAATATCTTTTATATCAGTTATAAAAAAATTTCTACCATGTTCTGGTAGCCCGCTAGCACTTGATATATGGCAGAAAAAGTGTCATTTTAGTGCCACAAGGCACATGCAGATGGAGGAATTTTTAAAAAGCACGTAGATATGATAAATTGATTTTGAATGAGCCATCAAGCATCTCCCTTTGATGTTCTGGTAAACGGCTAGGCCTGACAAAAAAGGGAGACAGATCAGTGCTGCCCATGCGAAAAAAGTTAATTCCTTGTTATTCAAGGAGGGGGACTAAAATTTCCCTGTAAAAGGTTTTAAACCATGCTGATTTCAATAATACACTTTTACTTTTGATCTGACGCCAAATTTGAGGGATCTCAGGTTTTTTATCGAAGTCACCATAAATTTCGTTTCGCAATAAACTTTTATTTTAGAACGAACCTAAATAATAGTTACCATTCATGAACCCAGTGCCATGTAGACTTTTAGGCAGTTTTTTCGAAACAAAATTTTTAACTTTTAGTTAGTATGCGCTGTGGTTTGCTCTTTACTAGGTTGCAGCTACTGTTGCAACCATGATAAAAACAGTACACGAACTTTTAGTTTATGTCTAAGAGACTGGCATTGTCGTGGTTTTAAAATGTTCCGGGAGGAAGAACCTGGTTTGCCCTTCAACTGGTGGAACAAAAAGAGAGGATGGTTTCTAAGTCATGATTGTGAAGATAATGGGCATCATAGGCAGCGCGATTGTGCTGCCTAAGTAAAGAACGATGTACTATGTAATATTTATTTAATTTCTTTTTTTCTTCTTTTCTCTATACCCGGCATCGTATCGAAGGAGTTGTCGTAGAAACTTCGAAAAGGGCTAATTCGATTGGAAATTGGAGTGGCTAGTGCCATTTTTATAGTTCTAAAGTGCATTGGAGGGCAGAAAAAGTGTCCCCCCGCCCATAATTCCCCCACAAAACACATGCAGATCGAAATTTTGAGATAAAGCGTAGTTGATTTCCACATAGAAAAATCTTTTTGAAGGAGGCACTCCCCACTGGTAACCCTCGGCTAGGGCAAGGGTTTTAAGATCAGTGCTGCCTGGGGGGGCATAAAGGTTTTTATTAGAAGGTGTTTTCGTAGAAAGGTTCAAAAAACCTCATTTGATTGGAAATCAAAGGGCTAGTGCCCTTTTAATAGTCAAAAGTGATCTGGGGGCAAATTGAGGCCCATCAGGTTTTTATCAATCACCATCCAATTCGTTTGAGATAGCCATTTTTTATTTTTAGAAGTTGATTTCAGGAATAAATAGTATCTTTTTGAGGAGGACACCTCCCCCAAAACCTTTCGGGGCAAGGGTTTTAAGTTTATGCCCTGGGGCATATAAGGTTTTTATACAAGGCGTTGTACGTTGAAACTGATCAAAAAAACAGTACACGACTTTTAGTTTATGTCTAAGAACTGGGTAGTGACCTTTTTTAGTAAAATGTATTCCGGGAGGAAGAACTGGTTTGCCCATCAACATGGTGGAACAAAAAGAGAGGATGGTTTCAAAGTCAGTTGATTTGAAGATAATATAGATAGGCAATATTTTTTGCCTAGAAAACTCCCCCTCGATGTGGGCACTCGGAGCAATTTATTTAATTCTCTTTATGCTTCCTGGGGTCTATACCCCGGTTTTTATATAAGGAGTTGTCGTAGAAACTTAAAAAAAAGGCTCATTCGATTGGAAATTGGAGTGGCTAGTGCCATTTTTAATAGTCTAAAGTGATCGGAGGGCAACTAGCCCCCTCCCCCCCGTGCCCATCATTCCCCCAAATACATTCAATCAAAATTTTGAGATAACCATTTTGTTCAGCATAGTTGATTTCCAGATAGAAATATATGTTTTTGAGGAGGACACTCCCCCACAACCATCGGGGCAAGGGTTTTAAGTTATACCCCGGGGGCATATAAGGTTTTTATAGAAGGCTTTGTCGTAGAAACTTCAAAAAAGACTCATTCGATTGGAAATTCAAAGGACTAGTGCCCTTATTAATAGTCGAAAGTGATTGGAGGGCAACTAGCACCCTCCCCATGCCCCATTCATTCCCCCAAACACATCCAATCGAATTTTTGAGATATCCATTTTGTTCAGCGTAGTTGAGTGCCAAAGAGAAAATATATTATTGAGGAGGACACTGCTCAAAAATATATTTTTGAGGCATGGGGAGGGTGCTAGTTGCCCTCCAATCACTTTCGACTATTAATAAGGGCACTAGTCCTTTGAATTTCCAATCGAATTAGTCTTTTTGAAGTTTTTACGACAAAGCCTTCTATAAAAACCTTATATGCCCCCGGGGTATAACTTAAAACCCTTGCCCCGATGGTTGTTGGGGAGTGTCCTCCTCAAAAACATATATTCTATCTGGAAATCAACTATGCTGAACAAAATGGTTATCTCAAAATTTTGATTGAATGTATTTGGGGGAATGATGGGCACGGGGGGGAGAGGGGGCTAGTTGCCCTCCGATCACTTTCGACTATTAAAAAGGCCACTACCCCTTTGAATTTCCAATCGAATGAGCTTTTTTTAAGTTTTTACGACAACGCCTTATATAAAAACCTTATATGACCCCAGGGCATAACTTAAAACCCTTGCTCCGAGGGTTTGAGGGGGAGTGTTCTACTCAAAAAAAAATATTTCTATATATATGGAAATCAACTACTTTGAATAAAATTGCTATATCTCAAAATTTCGATTGGATGTGTTTGGGGGAATGATGGGCGTGGGGGGCCTAGTTGCCCTCCAAATACTTTTGACTATTAAAAAGGTCACTAACCCTTTGAATTTCCAATCGAATGAACTTTTTTGAAGTTTCTACGACAACGCCTTGTATAAAAAACCTTATATGCCCCCAGGGCATAAATTAAAAGCCCTTGCCCCGAGGGTTTTGGGGGAGTGTCTCCTCAAAAAAGATATTTTATATCCTGAAATCAACTACGCTGAAAAAAATGGCTATCTCAAAATTTTGATTGGATGTGATTGGGGGAATGATGGGCGTGGGGGAATGATGGGCGTGGAGGGGGGGGGGGCTAGTTGCCCCCCAATCACTTTTGACTATTAAAAGGGCACTAGCCCTTGAATTTCCAATCAAATGAGCCTTTTTTGAAGTTTCTACGACAACACCTTCTATAAAAACCTTATATGCCCCCAGGGCATAACTTAAAACCCTTGCCCCGAGGGTTGTGGGGGACTGTCCTCCTCAAAAAGATATTTTCTATGTGGAAATCAACTACGCTGAACAAAGTGGGTATCTCAAAGTTTTGATTGGATGTGTTTGGGGGAATTATGGGCGGGGGGGAGGCTAGCTGCCCTCCAATCACTTTCGACTATTAAAAATGGCACTAGCCACTCCAATTTCCAATCGAATTAGCTCTTTTCGAAGTTTCTACGACAACTCCTTCGATACGAAGTGCCGGGGTATAGAGAAAAAGAAGAAAAAAGAAATTAAATAAATAATACATAGTGCCCACATCGTTCTTTACTTAGGCAGCACAATCACGCTGCCTATGATGCCCATTATCTTCACAATCATGACTTAGAAACCATCCTCTCTTTTTGTTCCACCAGTTGAAGGGCAAACCAGGTTCTTCCTCCCGGAACATTTTAAAACCACGACAATGCCAGTCTCTTAGACATAAACTAAAAGTTCGTGTACTGTTTTTATCATGGTTGCAACAGTAGCTGCAACCTAGTAAAGAGCAAACCACAGCGCATACTAACTAAACGTTAAAAATTTTGTTTCGAAAAAACTGCCTAAAAGTCTACATGGCGCTGGTTCATGAATGGTAACTACTATTTAGGTTCGTTCTAAAAATAAAAGTTTATTGCGAAACGAAATTTATGGTGACTTCGATAAAAAACCTGAGATCCTCAAATTTGGCGTCAGATCAAAAGTAAAAGTGTATTATTGGAATAAGCATGGTTTAAAACCCTTGTACAGGGAAATTTTAGTCCCCCTCCTTGAATAACAAGGAATTAACTTTTTTCGCATGGGTAGCACTGATCTGTCTCCCGTTTTTTTTTCAGGCCTAGCCGTTTACCAGAACATCAAGGGGAGATGCTTGATGGCTCATTCAAAATCAATTTATCATATCTACGTGCTTTTTAAAAATTCCTCCATCTGTATGTGCCTTGTGGCACTAAAATGACACTTTTTCTGCCATATATCAAGTGCTAGCGGGCTACCAGAACATGGTAGAAATTTTTTTATAACTGATATAAAAGATATTTCTCACATCTACGTTCTTCCTATAAACTTTACCATCTGCAAGTTCCAAATGGCACTAGAAAGAGCACTTTTGATGCCATGTCTCAAGTGGAAAAGCTGGGGCTGTTGGGCTTGCAGAACTTTTAAAACTAATATTCAATGGCTCATTTGAAAGCTATTCCTCATATCTTCGCGCTTCTTATCGATTTTAACATCCGTAAATGTGATATAGCACTGAAAACAACACTTTTGGTCCCAATTCTTAAGTAAAAAAAGCTCTGGAGTACAAAACAGGTACTATTATAATAGTTATGTTTCAAAACCATTAACTGAAGGTATACAAAAAACCCTTCCCGTACACTCCCCTCCCAGCTCCCTTAGTAAGTTTCATAAATCGTCTGCTCACCAGTAAGCTACTGCAACATTAGCACGCCACTACACCATCGTAGATAGATGTTTAATGGTTCAATTAAAAGCAATTACTGGGTTTGTACAAAATCTACCATCTATTAGATTTGACAGACTTTAATATTAAGTAGTTTTGGTAGAATTTTTAATGAACTCTTTGTCATGGTTTAAGCAGTAGCTGCAACCTAGTAAAGAGCGAACCTCAGACCCTAGTATCTAAAAGCTAAAAACGTTGAAATGTTCTTTTTCTTTCTTCTTTTTCCCAATCCTAGAGGGTTTCCAGAATTTCGAGAGCTCACTCAAAAGCTATTTCTTATATGTTCGTGGTGTTTATAAATTCCGCCATCTGCAAGTGCCAAATGGCACGAAAAATGGCACTTTTATGCAATTTCTTAAGGGGTGAGGCTAGCGGGCTACCAGAACATCTACATAGATTTTTAGTAGCTCATATAAAAGATATTCCTCATATATACGTTCTTCCTATAGTTTCCATCATCTGCAGGTTTCAAATGCCAGTAAAAACGGCACTTTTGGTGCCGTGACTCAAGTGGAAAAGCTGGGGCTAGTGGGCTACCAGAACATTTTTAGAGTGATGTTTAATGGCTCATTTGAAACGATTGCTCATATCTACGTACTATTTATCACTTCTATTATTCGTAAGTGAGATATAGCACTGAAAACAACACTTTTGGTGCCACTTCTCAAATGGAAAATCTTGGAAACATAAAACAGTATCATTGTAATAATTATGGTTCAAAGCCCTTAACTGGAGGTTTGCAGGAACACCTCCAGTATGTTCCTCCTCCCCGCCCCTTAATAAGCTATGCAATTAAAGTCCTACAAACACTAATATATTAAATTAGATTGTTAGAGGCGCTGTTCTGTTAGTACAGCTCTGGACTTCAAATAAGGTTATCTTGCGTTCAATTCATGCTTGTTTTTTTTTCAATCACGGTTTGTCACTTCTGATGATTACTTTTCTGACAATCCAGTATTTTTTGCAAATGTGATGCACTCATTTTTTTAAAGCATATCCTGGGAAGGCCCATTTTAAAGCTATTACTCATATCAAAGTGCTTTGCTACCATCTATAAGTTCCATATAGCACTAAAAACGAAACTTTTGGTACCACTTCTTAAGTGGAAAAGTTTAGAAGCATAAGACGATACCATTGCAATAATTATGGTCCAAAGCCTTTAACTGAAGGTTTATAAGAACCCCTCATGTATATTCCACCTCCAAACCCTCTTAGTAAGTTTCATAAATCGTCTACTTATCTTAAAAGTACAAGATGAATGTGAGAACAAATTCACTCCAACTAAAAACTTTAAAACTAAAGATCAACCAAAAATTAAGCTTGATTGATCAAGAGTTTTGAATTGAACCTTCAAACTTCACTCTGCAAGAAGGCCTGTGTGCTAGTTCTAACAGCGATAATTGAGGGGAAGGGACTTTCTTTCCCCTTAGTTTTTTGCTCCTGCCTAGGTTTTGAAGAACACCTTTTTGTGGTCATTTCGCTGTAAAGGCACTTTTTTAATTTGAAAAAATGACGGAAACAACCGAAAGTGCACTTTATGGGAATATACTATCAAGTCAAAATTATAAAAAGCAATTAGGCATAAAAATAAGCTTTTAAATGGCCCTTAAACAGCTCTCTTTTATTACAGCAGCCTTCTAGTTTCCGCTAGTCAATAGGCGATTTATATAGTCCTGTCTTTATTAAGGCTTTTTCAGGCGAAGTCAGCCGAGTAAAAACAGCTTTTTGTTCATCGAAAAACAGACGTTCCAGAAAAAACATATATTTTTTGTAAAGTAAGGATAATAAACTTTTTGTTATAAACTGAGAGTTAACCTTAGCTGTAGAGGTTGTCTGCAGTGTTTTCTAGAGGGTGTTCTATCTTCCCTAGATCGGCGATGATTAGGAACAATATTAAAAAATAAGTTTTCAACTGACAGTAAGGAGCGACCTTAAAACTTAAAACGAACATAAACTATTCCGTATAGATGAAAGAAATCATGGCAGTGATGTTTCTAAATTAAATTTTAATCAAAACTAGCTCAGATTTATTTTAAAAAACAAAGTTTTTTCTGAGGGAACTAAAGAGTGAAGTTGAAACTTAACGGACAAATATTATTAGCCACTTCACAGCCTATCTAATATATATTAATAAAACTAGTACAAATATACAACTAATTATGTTTCCCTGTGAATCTATGGTTAAAAAAAAAACTAGTGCTTTACTGAAAACACAAAAGAATATAGGAGTTTTTTTTTTTACAGTAAATGCAAACCAATCAAGGACACTTTTTACAGAATAAAAAAATATCTAATTTTACGCTTATATTTTTAAGATTATTTTAATTATGCACTGAAAGTTACTGATGTCATAATTGGTGTAAGACTATGTAAAACTTTATAGATTAGTTTATTGTTTCCAGGCTACGTAATCTCTTTTGAATCCTAAATCAATATTCCTGTTTTTTATACTTGGCATTGTGTTTTCAGTAAAACGCTAGTTTTTTATAATCCTAGAATCATAGAGAAACATAAATAGTTGGTTTATTTGTAGTAGTGTTATTGACATATATTAGATTAGCTGTGAAGTAATAATTTTTGTCCGTTTTAAGTTTTAGCTTCACTCATTACTTCTCTCCGGAATACTTTGTGTTTTTAATTAATAATCATACTAGAATTGGTATATTCCCACTGATAAAACTTATGTAATATGTGAATAAAAAACTTCTCAATACAGGAATTGCAATACTTAATTTGAACTGCATATCCTATGTGTAGCTTACACGGATTTTTCAGTCTACCCCTGTCATAATATTCATCTGCCAAAGTGCAGTTTCCACACGACGACCAGCTGTCCAATATATACAAGCATAGAGAGGATATGTGTGGTACATTTTTTTTTACTATTTACACTCACACTGCTGATGCTTTGGCAGTAGAAAAACTGAGAGCTAGTGGAAAAAATATCAAACTACTTGTTCCTCTTACAATCGTCAATCAGCGAAATATTGCCATGGGTTCACGCACCTTCATGGACTCTTCATTTATACATGGTGAAAATATCTTCAAACCTCGCACTGGCATTTGTAAAAACTGTTAGTGCAATAGGATCGTGGACAAGTTCTCCACACAAATTTGAAATGTTTCGGCTTTCCTCTCTTGTGTGTGTAGAGTAAGTAAAATCCCACTCTACATTTTGTCCTTTGATAAATCCTATAGGACACTGTATGAGTTGACACTGCAATCCCTAGATCAATATTCACAACTATTTGAAAATGGTATAACCCATACAATGTTTGCAATAACTCATGGTATCATTGTATTGTACTTGTCTGGCACTCAAGATATGACCATTGTACTAACGGAGAGTTTACGTTTAGAGTACACCTTTGCCGAGCCATTGGCTGAGAGTATTGCATTAATATCATAATAAATAATTGTAAACTTACTGGGAAAACACTCCCGAAGGCAGTGTTCTACTAGACATTGCACAATAACTACAAATCCAATAATCAACGTATATAATATGGATGTCCAAATACAAATCCTATTGTATACCCTTGGACTTCCTTGAAAAATTCAAAGTGTTAACATTACCCTTATCATTGTTAGTAGCTGTCCATTGAACGTAAAGACGGGTCACTGGCTAGGCATCTTTCAAACAGCGAAGCATATAGAATTTTTCGATCCTCTTGGCCTTCCATACGCATCTACACTCCGCATATCAACAACTTTATTGAAAGCAGTGGGAAAACTCTTATTCAAAACCAGAAGAAAGGGCAGGATTTAAACGACTAAAAGCGTTGGTTTTCATTCACTATTATATTTCGTCTTCTGATGTCGTGGCAACACTTACAATGAATTTCTCAACATTTACGTAGACAACCCTCGCCTGAATGACTTTCTAGTGGAAAATACCCTTTCATGCGTGTACAGCATTTGTTTCAGTTCAAAATGTTTTTCAAAAATGGCTTTTTTCTCTCATCATTAGATTTTTTCTTCTATGTATAGGTAGCTGTCGAGAACAACCAATGTCAGCAGATCATTTGAATTCACTGTGTTTTGATCTTGATGTACAAAGTCAGGGTCACAATTTCTACAATATAATGTAACTTTACTCTTATTATATCTCTTTGTGAAGTCGCTGATACTTTTGTCACTCATATTGTAAAATTCTGGTGTTTCCATTTCCTTATTTGAAGTAATATCACACACAGTATTTTCAAATGGAGAGTCACTTTCTGTGACAGCCAAATAAACATCAGTAGGCTTATAACTATAATAACCATTGTCTTCACAGCGATGACGTAGAAACCAAATTTTCTCGTTTATTTTAACAGTTGAAGCGTAGACCAGTTCTTCCTCTGAAAACAATTTAAAACCACACAACGATACTAGTCTTCACCATACCAGTCGATACCAGAAATAAGCTAAAATCTCGTGTTGGGTTCTTTCCAATCCTACCGGGATAGGTATTGTCCCACTAATCACATTTATCATAGTCACAAATGGAGCATAGGAATCCTCTAGTGTGAGAGTTACAAATCTCTTCAAGACAGGAATTACAGTTTTTAATTTGTACTGCATATCCTCTGTGCAATTTAGACGGATTGCATAATCTACACTTTTCAACATACTCGTCAACAATTGTACAGTTCTCACAGGAAGACCAGCAACCTAGTGTATACATGCATAGTGGGCTGTATAGAACATTTTTTCAGTGTTGACTCCCTCAACGCTAAAAAGAAACAGACTTATGATTAATATAGGGAATGTTCTTTTTAGTTCTAGAGGAGGAGGAGTAATGGAGTTACATTACAATTCAAATTGAATATGTTTGGATAGGATTTTCTAAATTGTTGACTTATTTGTTGTTCTCGTGAAAAATTGTTTGGATAGTCTTAAACGATCATTGAATTTCTAAGGTAGTGTTCAAAAGTAAATCAACAATAACATTTGGTTTTGTTTGGATTATTATATCGAAAATTTAAGTAAAGGCGTTTGGACCACAGCTTATAAGCATCATACAATAATTCAAAGCTGGAGATTCATCTTTCATAATATCGTCAAGCATTCTTTAAGAGACTATTTTCTTTTGCAATGATAACTTTTGAAAATGATCATTTAGATTTAGACATTTTTCAAAATCACAAGATTCCGCATGATTTTATTTTTTATAAATCCATCCCTTTTTTAATCCTAACACTCTCAAAGCTGACTACAGACTAACTAAAAATCCAATTATTCTTTCTAATTCGAGAATATACCTAAGGAGAGAGGACTTGTAGCTTACTAAAAATATCTAATAATGAAAAAAAAAAAATTAGATTTAGAAACATTTTTCTTTCATATATACAATAATATATATATCACTAATTTTTCACATACTCATTTAAGATATTGTCCTAAAACATATTTCACTATTGCATTTTAAAGCTGCTTAAACTCTATGCATATGCAACATATTAAGTTTTGCTGCAAAACATAACAGCTCCTCCAATTTGAATTTGCTAAATGATATCACATATTTTGCAATTTTCTCATCACACTCAAGCCTTAGTTGAGATCCTCTTGTAATTTCTACTGCTACGTTTGGTAATCTTGTCTTTGTATCATTGCTGCTGCCAGCTCCACTATCAACTTCCAATAGTGTAAACAAACCACTCATTTTTGTTAGTATGTCTTGTCAAAGAAAAAACTTGATATCTTGTCAAATAAGAAAATATATTAAAACTGTTTTCTCTCTGAATTCTACTTTCTTACTAGTATAAGAAAACATTTAAAATCCAGCCTAATATTGGATCTGGTTTCTATGGGCTGGTTGCTATGGCCTCATGAGTAGTGTCTTATATAAAGGTCCGAAACTTACGCCTGAGGCATGGATGTATGTGCAGTTTAACCGGTACATTGAGTTACCACGGTCATTCCCCTATTGCTACAGACAGTATATGCCTTACCAGACGGGTTTCTGAGGCAACACCAATCCTACGCCTGAGGCATGGATACGTGTGCATTTCCACACCTACACACTTTACTGGGGGTCAGTCACATATTACTACAGACGGTACATCTCTTACCAGACGGGTTTCTGAGGCTACACCCATTTTTTGGGGGCCAATCAGAGAGAGCGGAGGGTACTCCATATATGGTAACTTGGTTAGTAATTGGATTCAAATATAAGGAGTGATTTTCATTGTAGTTCATATTAGTAGGAGAATTGAATTCAGAGAAAATAGTTTTATTTGAGACGTTATTAGTAAAGAAAATGAGTGGAACATTTAAACTACTGGAGCTTGATGGTGGGGCAGGTAGCAGCAATGATACATGGACAAGAGTACCAAACGTGGCGGTGGAAATAACACGAGGATGTAGACTAAGCCTTGAATGGGACGATATGCATTCAAGATAGGTGATATTTTTGAACAAATTTAAATGGGAGGAGCAATTATGCTTTGCTGCGAAACTGAACGTTGTGCATATAAATAGACTTCAAGCTGCATTGGATACACTAGTGAAATATATTGAGGAGAACAAATTGAATCAGTGATTATTATTGTTGTAATTATGTTCAAATAAAATTGTTTCTAAAGCGAAGATATTTTCTTTCTATAGTAGGCTAGCGTGTATTTTTTAGAGTAGAAAAAAATCCTGGTTAGTCTGAAGTTGGTTTTGAGAGTGTTAGGACTCTAAAAAATGGATAGATATGAGAAAGAGCGAATCATGGGGAATCTTGTGTTTATGGAAAAACGTTTGATTCTAGATGATGATTTTCTGGGGTTGTCCATTCAAAGGAAGATATTTTCTCAGGGAATGCTTGTCGATATAATGAAAACTGATTCTCAATCATTAGACTATTGCATGAAGTTTTTACATTGTGGTACAAAGGCATTTACCCCATTTATTGACATATTAATCACAACAGGACAAAATGGTATTGTGGATATGCTTTTAAACACTAGCTTTAGAAACTTTTTTCATGAGAAAGATGCTGTTCAAGGATGATCTACTCCTCTCTCTCTATCTCACTCAATTTGTTGACGGTAACTCAGTTTCATTTTGGCGGTGAGAGTGTCAAAACATGAAAAATGTTCCATACATGTCCACTATGCATGTATACACTGGGCAGCTGGTCATCATGTGAGAATTGTACAATGATTGATGAGTAAAATGAAAAGTGCAGATTATGCAACCCGTGTAAATTGCATAGAGGATATGCTGTACAAACTAAAGGTTATAATTCCTGTCTTGAAGGGGTGTGTGACTCTCATCCTAGAGGGCACCTATGCTCTAATTGTCACTATGATAAATGTAATCAGTGGGAGAATACATATCCTGGTATGATTGGAAAGGATCCTAAGTGTGATTTTAGTTTATTGCTAAGAGATTGGTATCGTCGTGGCTTTAGATTGTTCTGGGAGGAGAAGCCAAGTCAGCGGTTCAACTGTTGGAACAACAAAAGAATTTGGTTTCTACATCATCGTTGTGAAGCCAATGGCTACAACGATTATAAGCCCACTGATTTTTATTTGGCTGTGACGGAATGTGATTCGCCACTTGAGGACACTGTTTGTGACATTGGTTCAAATAAACAAATTGAAACATTGCATTCTACAAAATGAATGAGAATAGTATCATTGACTATACAAAGAAATATGATAAAAGTGAAGTTACACTCTACTGTAGAAAATGTGACCCTGACATTGCAGCACATCAGGATCAGTATACTGTGAATTGAGATAATCTACCTGCATTAGTTGTTTTCGACAAGTGCCTTTATGTAGTAGAAGATGAGATCTAAAGAGTAGAAAAGTTGTTTTTATCATGTATATACATTATTTTTTTTATTAATAAACAATTTCACGGACATTTTTAGAACATTTTGTTCGTAAGGCACGAAAATCAATATTAAACACGCTTGTAAGTATATTTTCCACTAGAAAGTCATTCAATCGAGGAAAGTCAATTTAAATGTTGAGAAACTGCTTGTAGGTCTAGCCACGACATCTGAACACGAAAAATAGTAGTGCATGAAAGCCGCATGTCTTAGTCGTTAAATCCTGTACTCTCGTTTGATTTTGAATAATAGTTTTCCCACTGCTCTCAATAATTTGCTGATGTGTGGGGTGTAAAATTTATATGATAGGCCAAGAGGATCAAAAAATTCAATATTCTTTGCTGTTTGAAAGATACATAGCCAATGACCTGTCTTTAAAGTCGATGGGACTGCTATTAACAATGATTAGGGTGTTGTTAACACATGGAATTTTTCAATGAAGTCTGATGGTATGCAACAGGACTTGTACTGGGACATGTATGGATCCATATTAAATACGCTGATTATTTGGTTTGTGTTCATGGTGCTAGGACTAGTAGAACACTGCCGACGGGTGTGATTTCCCAATAGGTTTCAAATTGACTCAATAATCTTAGTGTGATACTCTCAGTCAAAGCATCGGCAAATGTGCACTCTAAACTTACATTCCCTGTTCGTACTATGCTCGTATCCTGGGTACCAGACAGGTCCAAGATAATTACACTATGATTTTTTTAAAACATTGAATTGGTTATTCAATTTTCAAATAGTTGGGAGTCATGATCTAGGGATTGCATAGTCAACTCATACGGAGTTCTATAGGATTTTTTATCAAATGATAGAGTGTACAGTGGAATACCATTCACTTTGCACACAAGGCTAGATAGACCAAAAAAATTAAAATCATGGGGGGATGCAGTCCAGGATACAACGGCACTGCCACTCTTCACAAAGGCTAAAGCGAGTTTTTGATGGGATTTCTCCATTGATAAATGATTAATCGGCATAACTACGAGAGCCAGTGGCAATGTGACGTTGATTGGTGATCGTATGGGGGACAAGAAGTTTAATTTTGGTGCCATTGGCCCTTAGCTTTTCCACTGCCAATGCAAAAGAACTCATAACCTGTTGTTTTCGAACATGAAGAATTGCCGAAGTGATAATGACATTTGCATCGGGTGCTGCAGGAAGTGTTTTTCTCAAAATGAAATTTGATGGATTTTAGTTGTAACTTTATGTCAATCTTTACATTGGGGGGTAACCATTGTGATATATTGAATATCTCATGATTAATTTTCCAACTAAATGATACTCCTGGGTCACTGCACGAGTTAACTCACCGTCAGTATCAACACCTGATCGATTTTCACAGCCCAATGACTGTCCTCTCAACTCCTTATATGCATTTAGTAGTGTCATCATCATAAATTGTATGTAGCGTGCATAGTTGGATAAATTATTGCTAGGGCTCACCAATGTTCCATTAATTAATACATTATTTTGCTTGAATAGGTTGTGTAGAATACATTTTTCATAGGACAGACCATCGGTAGCAGTTGGAGTTGCATTGTCTGACTTTTTCTTCACCGCAACATTTAAATCAATAAATGTTGATGACAAATCAATGAAATAATCTTCATTGGAAAATATCTGAAAGTGTATATTTTCCGAGAGGGTTGTTGAGGATGAGCTGAAATTGTTCATAGTAGCCATACTTGACACTGACATCAACATTTTCAACATTGAACAGATTCAATGAGGAACTGATTGATGGATGTGATTCCTTGGGGGGGGGGGATAAGTCATCTTAAGAGAAGAAATCCTTATTTGATCTAAAAATCTTTTTCTTTTTCTTCTTGTTGGTCTTCTTCGTTTTATTTCTCAAAGTCCTTGTTGATGTCTTTCGCTTCCTGCCTGGGTAGACACTGATGAGTGAATGACGCCTACGCATCCTTTTTAATCCCTTCCCATTTTGCTGAGATTTTAATTGCTCACCAACGTCTCTTGCTGAAGATCTAATATTTTCTTTAACACTCTCGTTGAAATTTTTACCCGACCCCCAGTCCTGTAGTGTTGAGGCAGCAAAATTTTATGCAGCAGGTACAAGATGTTTTCTGGCAAGGGGTAGTGCAGAACGAAATAGCCTAGCAAACCAGCTACCAAGACCATAGCCAGACATTGAAGTACGCCCCTTGTAGTAGTCCAATCCATCACCTATTTGACGTGGACTCAGAGCACCAACATAGCAATTGATATCAGGACCAACAAATGGAATTCTTCTATTGTTCATTTTAGGTGGTGAAAATGACGATGGGTCGAAAATGACATATAATCACAGCTAAATCTTTTGTTATTGCTAGATGATCACCCATTTCACTTCTTAGTGTTAACTGAAAGAGTTCCAAATATGAAGTGTTTACAGGAACATAATGAAGATGCTTTATATTATAGTGATGAACAAGTTCATGGGTAGTTTTTCGTTCAAGAACACGTAGGAGGGGGACATTTGAATTAGCAAGTTTCGATGTTTCCACAAAGGATGCATACAGAAATATACAAGAGTCCGAGGCGAAACCGGGTTGATGATCAGCAAAAATAACCTGATCCATCCTGCTATCAGTGCCTGCGTTTTTCCCATTGATCATATTCTGTTTAAAGCCAAAAAAATCTCTCAGATTATCATTGAAATGAGTCATTTCAGTGTCAACAGGTGAGGTAATGTAAATCCTATCGTGTTCCATTGAATAATTAAAAGGGATGTACCTTTTCTACGATATGAGATTTTTCTCTTGATTGCAAGACACAAATCCATCATAGTAACATATTCTTTATATCTCAATGCAACATCTGGATAGTCACTAGATTTAAATGCTTCAACCCATTCATACTCGACAAAGAGTAACCAATCGAATGGTATAACTTTTATCTCATACACACGA
The DNA here is from genome assembly GCA_027921565.1 of Artemia sinica. NCBI lineage: Eukaryota > Metazoa > Arthropoda > Branchiopoda > Anostraca > Artemiidae > Artemia > Artemia sinica. The sequence goes on from CM051262.1 coordinate 25,415,479, forward strand.
TCCTTTCTCAGGATATCATAGGTATTTTTGAGAATACAGTCGACAAGAGCCATTTCATACGCACCGTCAAATTTGATGGCGGGGGAGAGTTTCGTCCAAAAATCACTTGTTTTATTCAAGTCATTGTAAAGAGGATCGGAAGTGTTGGACATAAATGTTACATAAAAATCATTGGGCATTCTCAATATCTTAAACACCGATCCAAGAATCAAAATCAGAGTTGTATGCTAGCCACCGAACAAGTAACTGGTTTCTTACCCCTGCGAGTACGAGTCTTTAATATCTTTTCAATTTGACAGATTTCACTATTATTTTAAATTTTGTAGTCATAGTCATAAAAGCCGCCGATAATCTCTTCATCTTTGCTATCGCGCAAACGATAAGTTATGGATTTAGTGTCTAGGATTTTTTGACACTTTAAAAATTTCGGTGGACCTCAAGTAATTGCCCTTTTCAAAAACATCAGTTGTTCTAATAATTCGAACAGTATCACCAACATTGAATTTTTTTCTTCTTCACAATCGTTTCATTGGAATATTGTTTAAGAAAAGTATCAGTTGAATCATGATCAGAATGATGAACTTCAGTTGGGGTTGAGTTGGACAATGATCGATGAGGTCGTTGATTATAAATCAACATGATTTTAATCAAAGGCAACGCTGTAGCGTTGTATAGCCTATAGTGAAGGCCATACGGCTCCAATGTTTTATTATTTATTTATTTTTTTTCCCAGAGGCACTTCATATGGAGGGGTCGTCGTAGAAGCTTCAAAGGGGCCTCATTCAATTGGAAATTGAGAGTTCTAGTACCCTTTTTAATAGTCGAAAATGATTGGATGGCAACTAGACCCCCCCCACGCCCATCATTCCCCAAAACACATCCAATCAAAATTTTGAGATAGCCATTTTGTTCAGCATAGTTGATTTTCAGATAGAAATATATATTTTTTAGGAGAATACTCCCCCACAACCCTCAGGGCAAGGGTTGTAAGTTATGCCCTGGGGGCATATAAGGTTTTTATAGAAGGCGTTGTCGTAGAAACTTCAAAACAGGCTCATTCGATTGGAAATTAAAGAGCTAGTGCCCTTTTTAATAGTCGAAAGTGATTGTAGTGTAAATAGCCCCCCTCCCCCACGCCCATCATTTCCCAAAACACATCCAATAAAAATTTTCAGATAGCCATTCTGTTCAGCGTAGTTGATTTCCAGATAGAAAATATATTTTTGAGGAGGACACTCCCCCACAACCCTCAGGGCAAGGGTTTTAAGTTATGTCCTGGGGGCATATAAGGTTTTTATAGAAGGCGTTGCCGTAGAAACTTCAAAACAGGCTCATTCGATTGGAAATTAAAGGGATAGTGCCCTTTTTAATAGTCGAAAATTATTGTAGGGCAACTAGCCCCCCCCCACGCCCATCATTCCCCAAACACATCCAATCAAAATTTTGAGATACCCATTTTTCAGCGTAGTTGATTTCCAGATAGAAAATATATTTTTGAGGAGGACACTCCCCCACATCCCTCAGGGGAAAGGGTTTTTTAGTTATGCCCTGGGGGTATATAAGGTTTTTATAGATGACGTTGTCGTAGAAACTTAAAAACAGGCTCATTCGATGGAAATTAAAGGGCTAGTGCCCTTTTTAATAGTCGAAAGTGATTGGAGTGCAACTAGCTCACCCCTACGCCCATCATTTCCCCAAACACATCCAATCAAAATTTTGAGATAGCCATTTAGTTCAGCGTAGTTGATTTCCAGATAAAAAAATATGTTTTTGAGGAGGACACTCCCCCAGAACCTTCAAAGCAAGGGTTTTAAGATATGCCCTGGGGGCATATAAGGTTTTTGTAGAAGGCGTTGTCGTAGAAACTTCAAAAAAGGCTCATGCGATTGGAAATTCAAAGGGATAGTGCCCTTTTTAATAGTCGAAAGTGATTGGAGTGCAACTAGCCCCCCCCCCATTCCCATCATTCCCCAAACACATCAAATCAAAATTTTTGAGATAGCCATTTAGTTCAGCGTAGTTGATTTCCAGATAGAAAATATGTTTTTGAGGAGGACACTCCCCCAGAACCTTCAGAGCAAGCGTTTTAAGATATGCCCTGGGGGCATATAAATGTTTTCATAGAAGGCGTTGTCGTAGAAACTTCAAAAAAAAGGCTCATTCGATTGGAAATTCAAAGGGATAGTGCCCTTTTTAATAGTCAAAAGTGATTGGAGGGCAACTAGCGCCCCCCCAAGCCTATAATTCCCCCAAACACATCCAATAAAAATGTTGAGATAGCTATTTTGTTCAGCGTAGTCGATTTTCAGATAGAAAACATGTTTTTGAGGAGGACAATCCCCACAACCCTCAGGGCAAGGGTTTTAAGTTATGCCCTGGGGGCATATAAGGTTTTTATAGAAGGCGTTGTCATAGAAACTTCAAAAAAGGCTCATTCGATTGGAAATTCAAAGGGATAGTGCCCTTTTTAATAGTCAAAAGTGATTGGAGGGCAACTAGCCCCCCCCCCCCCCTACGCCCATTATTCCCCAAAACACATCCAATCAAAATTTTGAGATAGTCATTTTGTTCAGCGTAGTTGATTTTCAGATAGAAAAATGTATTTTTGAGGAGGATACTCCCCCATAACCCTCAGGGCAAGGGTTTTAAGTTATGCCCTGGCGGCATATAAGGTTTTTATAGAAGGCGTTGTCGTAGAAACTTAAAAACAGGCTCATTCGATTGGAAATTAAAGAGCTAGTGCCCTTTTTAATAGTCGAAAGTGATTGGAGTGTAAATAGCCCAAATCCCCCCCCCCACGCCCATCATTTCCCAAAACACATCCGATAAAAATTTTCGGATAGCCATTTTGTTCAGCGTAGTTGATTTCCAGATAGAAAATATATTTTTGAGGACGAAACTCCTCCACAACCCTCAGGGCAAGGGTTTTAAGTTATGCCCTGGGGGCATATAAGGTTTTTATACAAGGCGTTGCCATAGAAACTTCAAAACAGGCTCATTCGATTGGAAATTAAAGAGATAGTGCCCTTTTTAATAGTCCAAAATGATTGGAGGGAAAATAGCCCCCCCCCCCACGCCCATCATTCCCCCAAACACATCCAATCAAAATTTTGAGATAACCATTTTGTTCAGCGTAGTTGATTTCCAGATAGAAAATATATTTTTGAGGAGGACACTCCCCTAGAACCTTCAGAGCAAGGGTTTAAGATATGCCCTGGGGGCATATAAGGTTTTTATAGAAGGCGTTGTCATAGAAACTTCAAAAAATTCTCATTCGATTGGAAATTCAAAGGGATAGTGCCCTTTTAATAGTCAAAAGTGATTGGAGGGCAACTAGCCCCCCCCCCCCCCTACGCCCATTATTCCCCCAAATACATCCAATCAAAATTTTGAGATAGCCATTTTGTTCAGCGTAGTTGATTTCCAGGTTGAAAATATATATTTTTGAGGAGGACAATCCCCCACAACCCTCAGGGCAAGGGTTTTTAATTGATGCCCTGGGGGCATATAAGGTTTTTATAGAAGGCGTTGTCGTAGAAACATCAAAACATGCTCATTCGATTGGAAATTAAAGGGCTGTTGCCCTTTTTAATAGTCTAAAGTGATTGGAGGGCAAATATCCCCTCCACGCCCATCATTTCCCCAAACACATCCAATCAAATTTTGAGATATCCATTTTTTTCAGTGTAGTTGATTTTCAGGTAGAAAATATGTTTTTGAAGAGGAGACTCCCCCACAACCCTCAGGGCAAGAGTTTTAAGTTATGCCCTGGGGGCATATAAGGTTTTTTATAGAAGGCGTTGTCGTAGAAACTTCAAAACAGGCTCATTCGATTGGAAATTAAAGGGATAGTGCCCTTTTTAATAGTCGAAAGTGATTGGAGGGCAACTAGCCCCCCCACGCCCATCATTTCCCCAAACACATCCAAACACACCCAAACACATCCAAAATTTTGAGATAGCCATTTTATTAAGCGTAGTTGATTTCCAGATAGAAAATATGTTTTTGAGGAGGACAATCCCCCTCAACCCTCAGGGCAAGGGTTTTAAGTTATGCCCTGAGAGCATATAAGGTTTTTATATGAAGGCGGTGTCGTAGAAACTTCAAAAAAGGCTCATTCGATTGGAAACTCCGAGGGCTAGTGCCCTTTGTAATAGTCGAAAGTGATTTGAGGGCAACTAACCCTCCTCTCACGCCCACCTTTTCCCCAAACACGTCCAATCAAATTTTTAAGACAGCCATTTTATTAAACGTAGTTTTAAGTTCTGGAAATTAGGTCTTTGAGGATTACAACTCCCCCAAAGCCCTCAGAGCAAGGGTTGTAATTAAGGATTATCCGAATCCTTCATATTATTTCTTATGAAAGGGATGCCCGTATAAAATTTAGAGAGGGGTCATTTGATTAAAAATTGAAAGTTTTTGTTCACTTTTTAAGAGTCAAAAGAGATTGAAGGGCAACTAGCCCCTCTCCCTCCTCCACGCCCTAGATGCATTAGATAAAAATTTTGAGATAGACATTTTGTTAAAATAGTTCAAAGTTCTGATAACAAAAATCTCCGGTGTCGACACAGCCCACCAGGGCCCAGGGGTAGGCGTTGTAAGTTATGCCCTGGGGCATAACTTATTAAGGGGGGTTTATAACTTATGGGAAGGGGTTTTGTATGGGAAGAACACATAGGAAATCTATTATAATTCTCCAATTATAAGGTTAAAATTCATACTCCGTGATAGATGCAAAATTGCTTTGGCACACAAATTCCTATTAAGGTCAATTCCAGACAGTCGTGATCCCTTTGTGTCAGCAAGTGAAATGGTCTAAACCCCTTATTGGAGCTATTTTTTCAATCCATTCATTGTTGTTAATCGCTGTCCATAAGTTATGCAAGCTGTCTATTGTTCATATATAAGGTTTTTATCAAAGAGGTAATCGTATAGACTTTGAAAAAAGCCTCATTCAATTTAAATTTAAAGTTTTAGATCCATTTTTTAAAGTCAAGAATAATCGGACAGTAGGCACCCTTCTTCCATGCCATAAAAACTTGAAACTTTTTGCAATCAAGAACGAACAACAACAATAATTAAAAAAAACTTTCCGAAAAATAAGTTTTTCAAAGAAAAGTAAAGGCCATTTTAAACTTAAGCTCAGGAGATACAAATACCTGTTAAAATTCAAACTCAAAACGACCAGAAATTACTATTAAAGAATAAATGAAACCCAAAACGAACAGAAATTAAATAAACAATCATAGCAAAAAACATATGACAAGTAATAATATAAGTGAATAAATAGATGTTAAAGCGAGTAATGCTTAGATTGAATATGAAAATCAAGCTTAAAACGAAAACAAATATTTTGCTATTAAAGTATAAATGAAACTTAAAACCAACAGAAATTTAATAAACAATCAGTGCGAACAAACATACAATATGTATTAATGTAAATGAATAAATAAATCTTAAAACGAGTAAAACTTATATTGAATATCTAAATCAAGTTTGAATCGAATAAAAATAACTACAAACAAGACTTTGGGTATCGTCTCACTGCCGAAGCCTAAAACCTACTGCGTCATTGGCGCTTTACTGAAAACGAATTATATTACAAATGTTTTCTTTTGTACTTAATATTGAAAATAAATATTAAAATTACAGTAAAATTTTGAACTGATGAGCTTTTAGCAATTAATATCATTATGCATCAAATATTCAGTTTAATTTATTAGTTTTTCAAGATTCGTCAAGACAAATATAGTTTCACTACAAGCAAAATTTGGATACTGCCCCCTTCTTTAACTGTAAAAACCTAAAGCCTTCTGCGTCATTGGTGCTTCACTGAAAACGAATTACTCGTATATTACAAATTTATTAATTTCCAGTTCTTACAGCATTGAAAATGAAAATAAAAATTACAGTGAAAAAAAAAAATCTTGAAACTGATGGATCTTTCAACAATTAATATCATTATATATCTAATATTCAATTTGATTTTGTTTATACTTTCCAAGACTGTTCAAGACTCATATAGTTTTGCCATTTTTTTTAACTCTGCCATTTTTTGTAACTAATCGTGTTAGTTTGTTATAAAAACATTCTATGGCTTCTAGGCATTTCTATTTGAGCGGAAAACTGCACCTCAAACTTTGTGGAACATGCATTTTCTTGCATGAAACACCAAATATAATAAAATGTCAAGTTTCGGAGTGTTCCACTACTCGCAAGCAAGTACCATTGGTATTTTTGAATCCGCATGGTCAATTTAGGGGGTGGAGGGTAGGCTAATTCTCTCAGCAGCCCCATTCCGTCGTGGTATGGTTCACATTTTCAACACCTGGCGTCCGGACTATCATATAGTCTACCAAGCATACAACTACCCCAAATCAGTATCAATAAATAAATGAAACCCAAAACGAACAAAAATTAAAATAAATATTAGAGTCAAACTCAAAACGAGCATAAATTAATGTGAGTAGGGTTCAAAACCCCTATGCTTTCTAAAAGCTAGAATATAATTTGTACTTTACTGAAAAAGATTCAAATGAGTTTACTGAAAAAAAAATTGCATTGTCAATATAATATACATATGCTGATATTTATTCCCTAAAATCTTAATTAATTTTTGATTTCTTAAAGTTACAAAAGTGAAAATATTTCAAAGAATTGTTTTCAGTAAAGCGCCAATGACGCAGTAGGTTTTAGGCTTCTGCAGTGAGACGATACCCAAACTCTTGTTTGTAGTTATTTTTATTCGATTCAAACTTGATTTCCTATTCATTTTAAGTTTCACTCCTTTTAAGATTTATTTATTCATTTACATTAATACATATTGTATGTTTGTTCGCATTGATTGTTTATTTAATTTATGTTCGTTTTAAGTTTCATTTATACTTTAATAGCAAAATATTTGTTTTCGTTTTAAGCTTGATTTTCATATTCAATCTAAGCATTACTCGCTTTAAGATCTATTTATTCATTTATATTATTACTTGTTGTATGTCTTCTGCTATGATTGTTTATTTAATTTCTGTTCGTTTTGGGTTTCATTTATTCTTTAATAGTAATTTCTGGTCGTTTTGAGTTTGAATTTTAACAGGTATTTGTATCTCCTGAGCTTAAGTTTAAAATGGCCTTTACTTTTCTTTGAAAAACTTATTTTTCGGAAAGTTTTTTTTTAATTAATCATGAATAAAAGCAGGTGTATTTTTCAATGTAGGATATCTTGAAATTAAAAGTCGAATAGTTCTTATCAATCGTTCGGCCAATGCAGCATTTATAGGACTATGACTATAATAGAGCAGTGTATTACATTTCATTAGTACTTTTTTAACATGGGGATTAATAAATTCACTACCTCGATCCGTTTGAATTTTTTTATACGAATCCTGTTCGAAAATACTTTCAATAGCCTGAGCAACTTCAACACCTCTCTTTGACCGCAATGGGATGGCATATGCACACTGACTATAAACACTGATTGGAAGTAGAATGTACTTGTACGGCGTATTATGACGCCTTTGAATCTCATCTAGAGTTAAGAGATCTGCTTGCATTATATGCAATGGGAAAAAGGCTTTAGTTTTTCGATAATGATTAGCACGAAGCCTATGATTTCTATGCAGAGTGTAACTTGTTTCATTTTGTAGATAGTCTTGTAGACTTTTAGTGTGAACACCAGTGACTTTGGAAAGAATGGTGGGGGAACTTAAACTTCCCACTTCATCAATATTTTCATAAACATGTTTCAGAACTTCAACCATTTTGAACGTAAACACGTGGTGTAACGTCCGCTACCCTTTTGTATACTAGTGGTTGATGGTGGTGGTGGTGAAATTGACTTGATACGTCTTCGCTTTTGTCTAGGTATCAGTGGTGTGCTCCTCATTGTCAAATCAATGTTTCCATTAAGTGTGCTAGTATTTTCCAAGATTGATTTAAAACCTTCTTCTTCTTCTTCTTCTCCTTCATGTTTTAATGGTGTTGACAACGACGACGATGAGAGTGCATGTTTTTTTTAATTTTTTTAGAATTTGCCTATTGCTAATAAGGCTTTTGGGGAAGTTTAATGTATTTAGAAAGTTGTATAGATGAGCATAAAATCATAATGATCCTTTACGATTTGTAACCATATCATATATTAAATCAAGCAGATTATAGTTCTTGCCCTGAATTAAAATCCTTTCCCATTGCTATCAACTTGAATATGATCTTGAACACTTTCCAAGAGATATGTTATGAGTCGTTTACTTTGTTCACGATATGAGTGCGGCATTAGATTTCCAATGCTCGACACTATTGAATCTAATTCCTTCTTCTTTAAATGTGTTCCAGCAGTGATAGCAGAAGAAGAATCCTGAGGAGACGGTTCTTTTTTGTGATTAATGCCACTGGCTCTCGCACGATAGGGCTCATGTTTGTCCACTCGGCGAAGTGCATCGTGAAGTAAAAGGAGTTTTTTTATCATCCTCAATATTCTCGTTGTCAATGAATTTACTCAGATTGTTCTCAAAGTGTTCCACAGGTGAGAGAGCGAGTTCTATTGGAGTCAATTTATAGGGTTTAGCCGTCTAGAGAAAACTGTTTACAAGTCCTGAAATTATCGGCAGTAAAAGTGTGAAAAAGCTACCGCCCGCCTGAAGAAGACGTTTTCTTTTAAAATTCTTTCCTTTCTTTTACAGGCCAATGTACGTACAATGGAACGATGTTGCTTTGCCTGTTGCTTAACTACTTCTGACAGTTGAACATTAACCTGGGTTAAATTTAAACAAAGTTCAGATATTAGATTAATGAACTCATTGCCAATACCATGTTTGGGTATAGCATTCCTAAGTGGGGTTTTGAAGTGATTAGAACGGATAATAAATGTCTATTTTCATGTAGTTTCTTCAGTGTCATGATTGCAACTAATAGCCTTTTTTAGTGTTCACAGGGAGATATACTGTAATTTCATTGTCAAAAATATTTGTGACTACACGCAGATCCTCGGGTGTGTTTTGATTAAGATCCAATAGAATGTAGCTGTAGGGTTTATTAGTTGCCTGATTGTATGCCAAGAGCAGAAATTTAGGGGCACCGGGGTATATTTGTTTATGGAGAGTTATTAGCGGGCTAGAATCACGAAAAAACTCTGTAGAGGATATAGTAGGTGCAGTTAAATGCAAGTGTTCGCATACATTTGCTCTGATGAAAGAGGTGTGTAGAACCAGAGTAACGGAAATTTGTTCATGATGAGAGCAAACAGTGAACAATTTTACCATTTCCTGAGACCATCACTCAATGGATTCAGCTAAATCGTCAATAATCAGCCAAGAGTTTGGTTCAATAATGTTGAAAACACCTAGTCCCTGTATGAGTTGTATCTGCACGCCCGACATAGCAATAGCTTTTATTTTATCGTATGACTCCTGCCAAATACTGTAACAATAGTATATTTTTTCAGCTTTTCCACAAACATTTTATCGCAATTTTTAATTATTTTAGTTAAGAGTGTCGTTTTGCCTGACATTGATGGACGATACAGAAACGATCTTAATGGTGTTTTAAATTGATACATGTTCCCTTCAACAGTTCACCTACAACTAACTGTAGACTATAGATGTCTAATGACTAAATAATTTCCCTTATTAGTACTACTACTACTCCGTTCAAGAATAATGAGAAGAAGAACAAATCAATAAAGAATCATATTTTCTTTATTATATGCATAAAAGCAGCACTTTATAAATAATACATTGAACAAGAAAAAAGCACATTAAACAAGAAAAGTACAATTTTTTTATTTATAACAAAAATACAACACTTATTTTAAATAAGCACTAGAAAAAAAAGCACTTTAATAAATACAACCTTTTTTAATTTATTTATGAAAAATACAACATTTATTAAAATATACACTTAAAATAATATCACATCTTTAATTTCAAATTGGGTCCCCCCAGGGGCAGCCACCGAAGGCCGAGGACGGCAACTGCGGCAGCCGGGAAGCGCCGCGGGGCCCGCTGCGGTGGGCCAGGCTAGAGGGGTATTAAATAACTAAATATTGGAATTTATGAAGAAGAAGAAGAAGAAGGAACTGCTCTGCCTTGCATGCACACATTGAAAATGTTTGATAAAAAGAAAACGGAACCGTAAAAAACTATTGCAGCTTCTATAAAAACATGAACGAATTTTAAAATCAAAATGAGTTTCCATTTAATTCTTTTCTTTTAAACTTAAAACACGCTGAAAGATATTTCCCGTGAAACTATTGCAGTTTCTATCAAAAAAATTAATGAATTTTTATCCAGTATCAAAATCAAAATGAAATTGCATTTACTACTTTTCGTTTAAACTATTGCAGTTTCTATAAAAATGACTGAATTTTTATCCAACATCAAAATCAAAATGAGTTTCCATTTAATGCTTTTCTTTTAAACTTAAAACACGCTGAAAGATGCTTCCCGTGAAACTATTGCAGTTTCTCTATGAATGAACCAATTTCAAAATCAAATTTAATTTTCATTGAATACTTTCATTTAAACTTAAAATACGCTAAAAGATGGTTCTCGTGAAACTATTGCAGTTTCTATAAAAATGACTGAATTACGAAATCAAAATGAAATTGCATTTACTACTTTTCGTTTAAACTATTGCAATTTCTATAAAAATGAACGAATTTCAAAATCAAAATGAATTTGCCTTTAATACTTTGCATATAAATTTATAAATACGCTAAAAGATGGTTCCCGTGAAACTATTGCAGTTTCTCTAAGAATGAACGATTTTCAAAATCAAATTTAATTTTCATTGAATACTTTTCATTTAAACTTAAAATACGCTAAAAGATGGTTCTCGTGAAACTATGGCGGTTTTTATAAAAATGACTGAATTTAAAAATCAAAATGAATTTGTATTTAATACGTTTCGTTTAAACTTAAAAAACCCTGAAAGATGCTTCCCGTGAAAACTATTGCAGTTTCTATAAAAATAACTGAATTTCAAAATAAAATGAGTGTCCATTTAATGCATTTCTTTTAAACTTAAAACACGCTGAAAGATGCTTCCTGTGAAACTATTGCAGTTTCTATAAAAATGAACGAACTTCAAAATCAGAATGAATTTGCATTGAATACTTTTCATTTAAACTTAAAATACGCTAAAAGATGGTTCTCGTGGAACTATTGCAGTTTCTACAAAAATGAACGATTTTCAAAATCAAATTTAATTTTCATTGAATACTTTTCATTTAAACTTAAAATACGCTAAAAGATGGTCCCCGTGAAACTATTGCAGTTTCTATAAGAATGAACGATTTTCAAAATCAAATTTAATTTTCATTGAATACTTTACATTTAAACTTAAAATAAACTAAAAGATGGTTCTCGTGAAACTATTGCAGTTTCTATAAAAATGAACGATTTTCAAATTCAAATTTAATTTTCATTGAATACTTTTCATTTAAACTTAAAACACGCTAAAAGATGGCTCTCGTGAAACTATTGCATTTTCTAAAAATGAACAAATTTCAAAATCAAAATGAAATTGCATTTAATACTTTGCATATAAACTTAAAATACGCTAAAACATGGTCCCCATGAAACTATTGCAGTTTCTATAAGAATGAACGATTTTCAAAATCAAATTTAATTTTCATTGAATACTTTTCATTTAAGCTTAAAATATGCTAAAAGATGGTTCTCGTGAAACTATTGCAGTTTCTATAAAAATGAACGAATTTCAAAATCAAAATGGATTTGCATTTAATACTTTGCATATAAACTTAAAATATGCTAAAAGATGGTCCAAATTAAACTATTGCGGTTTCTATAAGAATGAATGAATTTCAAAATCAAAATAAATTTTCATTGAATACTTTTCGTTTAAACTTAAAAAACCCTGAAAGATGCTTCCTGTGAAACTATTGCAGTTTCTATAAAAATGACTGAATTTCAAAATCAAAATTAATTTGCATTTAATACTTTTCGTTCAAACTAAAAAACCCTGAAAGATACTTCCCGTGAAACTATTGCAGTTTCTATAAAAATAACTGAATTTCAAAATCAAAATGAGTTTCCATTTAATGCATTTCTTTTAAACTTAAAACAAGCTGAAACGAAATTTCAAAATCAAAATGAATTTGCATTTAATACTTTGCATATAAACTTAAAATACGCCAAAAGATGGTTCCCGTGAAACTATTGCAGTTTCTATAAAAATGAACGATTTTCAAAATCAAATTTAATTTTAATTGAATACTTTTCATTTAGACTTAAAATACGCTAAAAGATGGTTCTCGTGAAACTATTGCAGTTTCTATAAAAATGAATGAATTTCAAAATAAAATTTAATTTTCATTGAATATTTTTCATTTAAACTTAAAATACGCCAAAAGATGGTCCCCATGAAACTATTGCAGTTTCTATAAGAATAAATGAATTTCAAAATCAATTTAATTTTCATTGAATACTTTTCATTTAAGCTTAAAATACGCTAAAAGATGGTTCCAGTGAAACTATTGCAGTTTCTATAAAAATGAACGATTTTCAAAATCAAATTTAATTTTCATTGAATACTTTTCATTTAAACTTAAAATACGCCAAAAGATGGTTCTCGTAAAACTATTGCAGTTTCTATAAGAATGAACGGATTTCAAAATCAATTTAATTTTCATTGAATACTTTTCATTTAAGCTTAAAAAACGCTAAAAGATGGTTCCCGTGGAACTATTGCAGTTTCTATAAAAATGAACGATTTTCAAAATCAAATTTAATTTTCATTGAATACTTTTCATTTAAACTTAAAACACGCTAAAAGATGGTTCTCGTAAAACTATTGCAGTTTCTATAAAAATGAACGATTTTCAAAATCAAATTTAATTTTCATTGAATACTTTTCATTTAAACTTAAAATACGCTAAAAGATGGTCCCCATGAAACTATTGCAGTTTCTATAAGAATGAACGAATTTAAAAATCAATTTAATTTTCACTGAATACTTTTCATTTAAGCTTAAAATACGCTAAAAGATGGTTCCCGTGAAACTATTGCAGTTCCTATAAAAATGAATGAATTTCAAAATCAAAATGAATTTGCAGTTATTACTTTTCGTTTAAACTTAAAAAACCGTGAAAGATGCTTCCCGTGAAACTATTGCAGTTTCTATAAAAATGAACGAATTTCAAAATCAAAATGAATTTGCATTGAATACTTTTCATTTAAACTTAAAATACGCTAAAAGATGGTTCTCGTGAAACAATTGCAGTTTCTATAAAAATGACTGAATTACAAAATCATAATTAAATTGAATCTACTACTTTTCGTTTAAACATCTTAATCTATTAAGATGGTTCTCGTAAAACTATTGCAGTTTCTATAAAAATGAACGATTTTCAAAATCAAATTTAATTTTCATTGAATACTTTTCATTTAAACTTAAAATACGCTAAAAGATGGTCCCCATGAAACTATTGCAGTTTCTATAAGAATGAACGAATTTAAAAATCAATTTAATTTTCACTGAATACTTTTCATTTAAGCTTAAAATACGCTAAAAGATGGTTCCCGTGAAACTATTGCAGTTCCTATAAAAATGAATGAATTTCAAAATCAAAATGAATTTGCATTTAATACTTTTCGTTTTTTAAACTTAAAAAAAACCGTGAAAGATGCTTCCCGTGAAACTATTGCAGTTTCTATAAAAATGAACGAATTTCAAAATCAAAATGAATTTGCATTGAATACTTTTCATTTAAACTTAAAATACGCTAAAAGATGGTTCTCGTGAAACAATTGCAGTTTCTATAAAAATGACTGAATTACAAAATCATAATTAAATTGAATCTGCTACTTTTCGTTTAAACTATTGCAGTTTTTCTATAAAAATGATTGAATTTTTATCCAACATCAAAATCAAAATGAGTTTCCATTTAATGCCTTTCTTTTAAACTTAAAACACGCTGAAAGATGCTTCCCGTGAAACTATTGCAGTTTCTATAAGAATGAACGAATTTCAGAATCAAATTTAATTTTCATTGAATACTTTTCATTTAAACTTAAAATACGCTAAAAGATGGTTCTCGTGAAACTATTGCAGTTTCTTTAAAAATGACTGAATTTCAAAATCAAAATGAATTTGCATTTAATACTTTTCGTTTAAACTTAAAAAACCCTGAAAGATGCTTTCCGTGAAACTATTGCAGTTTCTATAAAAATGAACGAATTTCAAAATCAAAATAAATTTGCATTTAATACTTTCTATATAAGCTTAAAATACGCTAAAAGATAGTTCTCGTGAAACTATTGCAGTTTCTATAAAAATGACTGAATTACAAAATCAAAATTAAATTGCATTTACTACTTTTCGTTTAAACTATTGCAGTTTCTATAAAAATGAATTTTTATCCAACGTCAAAATCAAATCTAAATGAAGCTTCCCAACCATTGCCTATAATAGTGTTTCACTTTTAACTTACTACTTTTATGCTCAAATATGAAAAATGTCGCGTGGCAACCTGCGTTCAGAAAATAAAAGATTGTGAACAAACTTTTTTCGATAATTTTAAATTGATTACCTTTCTCATAGCCTTTATGATTGATAGCTTTTTTGTTTTATTTAGGCCAAAATGTTTGTTTTGCTGCACAAACCAGTTGTAAACGCCACTTTGTCGCTGTATGATATCTTGTAATGTTTAAAAAAGGGTACTTCAACTCATGATATGAAAGTCAGTCTCTACTGGGGCGTTTCCCCTTTTTCTTTAATTTATGAGGGTTGGCTTTTGTTTGTAACTTTAACAAATAGTCTAAAACCTAGTAAACTGTATATATTTGGATACAGAATTAAAACTAACCTATCTTTCGTGCCTACTTAGTTTTCAGCGTTCAGTTTTTGGAGTTTTGGTAACTAATACCGAGGCTTGATCTGATTAACCGCTTATTGCATCAAACCCTTTGTGAATTTTTTCACATGGTAAAAAAAAAAAAACTATTTCAGACTAGTACAATGCGATGTTTTGTTTTCTGTCAAGGCACAGAAAAGATTCATATGACTATGGTTACGAAGTGTTTATAGATTTTTTGGTCTTTAAAAAGACCGTTGGATAGTCATGGGGGTGATGGGTGTTATAAAAATTTATCATCATTCATCACCCATTGGGTGTTATCCCAATCAATATCAGGGATTTTGTTGTTCTTCTTCTTCCTGGGATGTCTTATACATATATTCCGAGAAGGAATATTTATTGGCACCCATCTGCCTAAAAAAATAGAATCTCGTCCTCTTGGTTGTGTATTTTACCCGGAAATACCTCACAATTAAAATCTTACAAGTTGAATGTTGGTATATCAGATTTGCATTTGTCGATTAAAAGTTTATCAGTGGGTACATTACCCTTTACGCAGAGTGACTCAACCCCGAAAAAGCTGCAAATTTCACTGACTTCCTCTTTTACTACGGATAGATCCTTCCCTCCATCGTAGAATGGGGGTATCACTCTAGCATATAAACCTAGTTTGTTTATAACGCATAATGTATTGCGCAACATGTCTCCATTGTAAGTATACATATTTTAGTTGATATGCCAGTGATAACAAGAGACTTCTCTACGATCTGTAGTCAGCAATAAAAACGCACATTCAAAATTCACCCCACAAGCTGACTTCTTCAAACCAATCAATTCACAACCGAAAACACCATACATCCTTGAAGTTAGCTTTTCAAACTGTACAAAATTCTAATTTGGATCTGTATTTTATAGTCAAAAAACCGAATATATTAACACCTAACCAGGAGAAACCGGTTTTTTTTTTTTTTTTCTTGTTTTATTATTTTGGGTGGGATAATGAGCTTACCTTAAAAGGTGTGCAGGTCGTATATATTATGAGTGAAATCTGACTGACTTGACTGTCGAGACAGAAACCTGTCTGCCATGGCATATACCAGTAGTCATATTATGCAATCACTCATAGAATCAATAGGTGACTGTACCCTGGTAAGGCGTGTAGGTTCGGAACTGCACACGTGTCCATGCCTCAGGCGTATGATTGGTGTTGCCTCAGAAACCCGTCTGGTAAGGCATATACCGTCTGTAGTAATAGGTGAATGACCGTGGTAACTCAATGTACCGGTTAAACTGCACACATATCCATTCCTCAGGCGTAAGTTTCGGACCTTTATATAAGACACTACTCTCATGACTATATATATATTATTTCCCCGTTTGAATATGCTAGTGTTGTATCCTCTGTAGCATGCTAATGAGATGTTTCGTCTGTATTATAGTAATGAAGTTTAGGGTATATGCAATGATGTTTAAGCTATACTCCTTGAGTCTCGGGCGTAAAATCCGGAATATTGCCCCCTCTGCTACTGAATGGTTATATATTCAGTTTACCTGTAATTTTGAATTGATTATGCATCTCGAGTTTCCAGTTGATTGTATTTTGGTTTTCTTCAGACCGCAATTGTCATTTTCAGCCATAAATGGCAGAAAGTAGGCTATGAAATTGTGCTATCTCTTTGGTTCATTAGAAAAATATACAAGAACTTTTTATTTCCGTTTAGATTAGCAATTTTTTATATTTTACCACAATGGGTACAATAATATTCATCTCCGAAGAAAAAGAGAAAAGAAAAAAAAAGTTTACACCCCTCACAATTTTGCATCATTACAATCAACACTTGATTGTATTTTGCTCCTGTTTAGACCACAATTTTCATTTTGCGCCTTATAAATAGCAGAAAGTATGACTTAATAGCTGCGCTATCTCTTTTGTTCTTACAAAAGAAAAAAAGGAACTTTCAACTTCCGTTTAAATAAACAATCTTTTGATATTTATCACAAATGGTACAACAATATATTTCTCCGAGGAAAAGAACAAAAAAAACGTGAATCTCTTATCATCTTTTTCGGAAAAAATAAAAAATTTTCCTATAAATGTTGGTAGAGGCTTAAACATCTGCTTTAGAATTTTCAGACGTGCTGAGTTTGACGGTATAATTTTTGTCAAAAATTGCATGTCCTTTTAGGGAAGTTCAAACTTTTTACAAAATTATACACTTTTCTTTATGCTATTAATTAGTTCAAAAATTAGAATTAACGAACTTAGATAATTGAAATACTCTTAAAAGTTAAATTCTGTTTACGTATATGTTGTTATGGAAATTCGATTTCTTAAAGTTTTTTTTGGTGGACAACTCATTGCAGCATCAAGTTGTTAAAAGCCAACATATCTGCACAAATGTGTGTGCATGTGTGAAAATGTGTTAGGCTATTTTGTATATGAAGATATAGTTTTTGTCAAAATTGTATTTTATTTTAATATTATATATATCGTTTTTACTTACGAACGACACTATACGTAGAAATAAGCTTTAGAATCAGCCCTTAAACACCAGTCTATGATATTGCGATGCCCCACTAACAGCAAAGAAACAAACGAGACACAGCACCGCTTCCAATGCAAAAAAGTGATTTTCTTTGTTGAACAAGAAGGAAGACTTTAATTTTCCTAATAATAACAAGTTTTTAAAAAACAAGTTTTTTTTAACTGAAAGTATGGGACGACGTTAAAACTTGAAACGAACAGAAATTATTCTGTATATGAAAGGGCTGTCTTTACTGTTTAAAAAAAATAGAGTTGTTAGAAAGTCGAACTTTAGCGTAAAGAGCGAGGCGTTGAGGAGGGGACAGTCCCTTTCATATACGGAATAATTTCTGTTAGTTTTAAATTTTAACGTCGTTCCTTACTTTCAGCTAAAAAACTTGTTTTTTCTATTGAATTTTTGAACGTTTTTGAATTAATTCAGGTTTTGATTTTGGCTCACCGTACATGAATAATTAAAACAAAATTTGCATATTAATTTTACTTTTATTTGGTTAAATGGCTATCTCGAAACTTGTTTAATTTTATTTACGGACGTTTTAATTAGTAATAAATATACGTAACTTACGAATTAACTTACGTAACGAACTTCTATATTCATAGATTTTTAATACATATATTAGGAGGTTCGCCCCCTAGTCAATACCTTGCTCTTTAAGCTAAAGTTCGAATTTTGTTCCAATTCTTTAAAAATGACCCCTTAATCACAAAGGCCGTTAATTAGAATAAATAGCTCTTTTGAACGTATTAAGAAATCCTTGGCTTAAAGAGCGAGGTATTGACTAGGGGGTGAACCCAATCATATACGTAATATCTTCTGTTCGTTTTAAGTTTTGATGTTGCTCCTTACTTTCAGTTTAAAAACTTGCTTTTTTTTTAATTTCTGATCTTTTGTTTAAAAATGATGGGAAATCCAGCGCCCCCTTCATAGCAATGTCCCTTCCCCCATGAAAACTTCCTTCGTGGAAATATCCTCCCATATAACCACCGACACCCTTCCCCCACCTACCAGAAAAAAAATCCCCCCTGAAAACGTCTGTATGCTTCCCAATAACCAATACTATATGTTAACATTGGGTAAAGTTCATAACTTTTAGCCCTCCCCCCGGGCACTTCGGGGATTAAGTCATCCTAAAAGACATAGTTATCATATTTTCGACCATGCTGAACAAAATGGCTATCTCAAAATTTTGATCGGGTGACTTTGGGGAAAAAATGAGCGTGAGAGGGGGCCTAGTTGCCCTCCATTTTTTGGTCACTTAAAAAGAGCACTAGAAATTTTGATTTCCATTCCAATGAGCCCTCCCACGATATTCTAGGACAACTGGGTCGATACGATCACCCCTGAAAAAAAAAAAAACAAAAAAACAAATAAACACGCATCCGTGATCTTTCTTCTGGCAAACAATGCAAAATTCCATATTTTTGTAGATAGGTGCTTGAAACCTGTACAGTAGGGTTCTAATATACGCTGAATATGATGGTGTGATTTTCATTAAGGTTCTATAATTTTTACGGTGTCTTTCCCCCTTTTTTCTAAAATCAGCCAAATTTTCTCAGGCGCGTAACTTTTGATGGAAAAGACTAAACTTGATGAAACTTATATATTTGAAATAAGCGTTAAAATTTGCTTCTTTTCATGTATCTATTGGTATCAAAATTCCGTTTTTTAGTGTTTCGGTTACCATTGAGACGGGTCGCTCCTTACTTACAATTCGTTACCACGAACTGTTTGATAAGAAGTATTCGGCTACGGTGATTCCAATATAAAAATAAATTATGACCACAAACCAATATTTTATAGAATTCAGACGTTTCGGTATGCTCGTTAGTTTCTTATTAGTCTGGACCTCGGTAGATCCCCCCGAAAATCTAAAGAAGTGAAGCAGAGGTCGTGAGAAGGGTCTTGTTTCTTCCAACACAAATAAGTTTAATTTTTCAGTTGCTACCCACCAAATTTAATATAATGGTTTCATAAAGTAATTTAGTTGTTGTCCTCCCACCCCTAAAACTAGCAGATGCCCCGGGCCCAAAATGCTCCCCTAGGGAACATTATCCATTGGGAAGTTATTCAAAAGACAATCGTTGTTTGCGTGGAGTACAATTACCATGTGAAAGTGACAAGATAAAGAATGAGCTAAATTGAGAAATACCATCACCTGAAGTGGTAATGGATAATTATAACTGGTTTTTTTACTCGACCACCAAAAGACGCTACGCTAGTCAGAGAAATCGCCAAAACAATGGACAAATTTACTTTCGTTTTTTCCCATGAGAATATATGGAACACGAGTTAGTAAAACTGACAAAGTAACGGTGATAATATCAGGAGCAACATACCATAATTAAGATAAGGGTGAAAACTTTTCTCATCCTAGATAACATTCGAAAGGTGAGTTAGGTTAATTTAATGGGCTTTTGGTCATACTCGATCATATTTTGATTTTTATTAGTATGTAGGAGTTATTTCATATTTTAGTTACTATGGGCCGTTGTTCGTTCCTTGCCAAATTGCAGCTATTGATGCAACCAAGATGAAGATAACGTATATGGGAAAGCAGGGGAAATAGACATTAGGCGAGCGTGAGTTATATGGAACAGATAGGAAACTGGTACTTATGTAGTATACCGCCAACACTCAAGAACTGAAATTTGGTTAATCCTAAAAAAAAAATACCAAAACATGATAAAAATATAGTACTCTAGAAATAACTTTGGGCTTTATGTCTGTACATTAGGGGGTGGGAGGTAACCTAACCTCCAACCTCTAATGTGCAAATATATAGTCCATCCCATATTATATAATTCCAATGTATTCTGTCACCCGCCACTTGTCTTCCACTGCGTGTAAGCTAATTGTTTCCTAATACAGACAGATAAGACCGGTTTGTTCTGGAGTTTTACTCAGCGTAAACTTGATTGTGGCGGTATAATGCATAAGTACCAGTAAATATTGGGAAAATCTTAATATTTTGTTGGGGACCAAACTATCTCCAATGGGTGCGCGCCTAGCACAAACGTATGTTTTTCTTAAAAGTTGGCTTAAGACTTGTGCATGTTTTACAATGAGCATAGAATATATTAACCATGTGAAATATAGAAGTTTGTGATTGAGATTCGTTTTTCTTTCCTAGTTCTGTGCAATATCCCTCATTGGAGGGGAAGGGCAGGATCGTATATGCACCCTAGTCTTCGAAAGTTATCTTAGTTTGGTATTTTCGTAGAAAAAAAATTGAAAAGCCTTCCCCCTAGATTTAAAAAAATGTATTTTGCCTCCCCCTTCATTTACAAGAATTGGTGCTAGTTGCTCCCCATTAAAGTATGCAATAGTTTATGCTCAAGCCCTGATTGCACAGTGCTTAGAAAGACAGCCTTTTTCTTTGTCGAATCTCTTTTTTCTTTTTGAAAGGTAGTCAACAAACTAGAAGGAAATTGTGTGGCGTAGTCTTACCAAGAGAAGGACTGTGTTGTTTTATTAAACGAAAGTACTCTAAATTTTTGCACTCATACAAACATTTATTAGTGGAGGGTGGCGGGTCAACAGTTCAGGAGGCGGGTCAAATTGCTAGAAAAATATACGAACCGGACGAAATTGTAAAAATATCAAGATTTCGAGGGAAGATCGAAACACATCCTCACCCCCGGAAATACTGGGTACACCTAGATGCAAGGCCGTACCCAGGATTTTTTTTTTCGGAGGGGGTTTTCCTCAAAGATTTTTTTTTTCGAGGCCATTTAACCATGTTGAAAGTACAATCATTGATATTAATTGCCACAAATGTTTTATGTCATTAAATTCCCATCACAAATAAGTATGCCTCATACGCCCCTCCCCCCCCCCTGCCGAAGGCTAAAATGTCATCCTGTAGATAGGAAAACATGTTTTGCCGTCTGTATAATGAATATGGAAATAGACACTAAGACATAGTATTAACCACTATATATAGATAATATATTATCAAACAGTTCGTGGTAACGAACTGTAAGTAAGGAGCGACCCGGCTCAATAGTAACCAAAACTCTAAAAACTGAAATTTTGATACAAATAGATTCATCAATAAAATCAGATTATTATGCTGATTTCAAATATATAAGTTTCATTAAGTTTAGTTTTACCAATCAAAAGTTACGCCTGAGAAAATTTGCCTTATTTTCGAAAAAAGGGGAAACAACCCCTAAAAGTCATAGAACCTTAATGATCACAACCATCAGATTCAGCGTATCAGAGAACCCTACTACAGAAGTTTCAAGCTCCTATCTGCAAAAAACGTGGAATTTTGTATTTTTTGCCAGAAGAAAGATCACGGATGCGTGCTTTATTTGTTTGTTTTTTTTTTTTTTGTCTTTTTTTTTCCCAAGGGTGATCGTATCGATCCAGTAGTCCTAGAATATCATCGTGAGAGGGCTCATCTGAACGGAAATTAAAAGTTCTAGTGCCCTTTTTAATTGACCGAAAAAATTGGAGGGCAACTTGGCCCCCTCCCACGCTCATTTTTTACCAAAGTCACCCAATCAAAATTTTGAGATAGCCATTTTGTTCAGCTTAGTCAAAAATCTAATAAATATGTCTTTGTGGATGACTTAATCCCCCACAGTTCCCAGGGGAAGGGCTGTAAGTTATGAACTTTGCCCATTGTTTACATACAGTATTGGTTAATGCGAAGTATACAGACGTTTCACAGGAGGGATTTTTTCTGGTGGGGGTCAGAGGAGGGGGGTTACGGGGAGGATCTTATCATGGAGGATGTTTCCTTGGGGGAAGGGACATTTCTATGAAGGGGGTGCCGGATTTCCCAGCATTATTTAAAAAACGATCAGGAATTAAATAAAAAAAACAAGTTTTTTTCAACTGAAAGTAAGGAGCAACATTAAAACTTAAAACAAATTATAACGTATATGAGGGGGTTCGCCCCTAAAACAATGCCTCGCCCTTTACGGTAAAGTTTTTTTAGTACTTTCAAAAGAGCTATCTATTCTAATTAACCGGCCCTTTGTGATTCAAGGGTTTGTGTTTCGAAAAAAAAATTCGAACTTTAGCGTAAAGAGCGAGGTATTTACTAGGGCTAAACTCCCTAATATACGTAATAAAAAACATACAAATATAGAAATTCGTAACGTAAGTTAATTCGTAAGTTACGTTAGAACAAAATTTCGAGAAAGCCATTTAGCCAAAACAAGTAAAATTAATATGAAAATTTCATTCTAATTATTCATGTATGGTGAGCCAAAATCAAAGCTGCATTAATTCAAAAACGCTCAGATATTAAATAAAAAAAAAAAAGTTTTTTTTAACTGAAAGTAAGGAGCGCCATTAAAACTTAAAACGAACAGAAACTATTCCGTATATGAAAGGGCCTGTCCCCTCCTCAACACCTCGCTCTTTACGCTAAAGTTTGACTCTGTCACACAACTTTATTTTTTAAAATAATAAAAAACTTTAGCATCAAGAGCGAGGCGTTGAGGAGGGGACAGCCCCTTTCATATACGGAATAATTTCTGTTCGTTTTAAGTTTTAATGTTGCTCCTTACTTTCAGTTAAAAAAAATAGTTTTTTTATTTATAAATATATAATAATAATTCGTATTCTGGGATTTTTTGGCCGTAAAGAACAATCTAGATAGGTCATAAGTTCGAAAAAACTCGGTAAAAGCCTTAATTTTGAAAAAAGATGCATGTCGGTGACGTCATTTTTGTATACATCAGTATTGCAATGACGCTGTCACCCTTGTCACACTTAATGTGGAAAAATTGAAGATTTCTATGCATGGAGAATTATACATTTAATTGCTTAAAAAAGCAAAAAACTGGTATTTGCAAAAATATTTGAATGTATTTTAACAAGGGATTACAACAATTCAAAAATCTTAAAAAAAAAAAAAAAAAGTTTAAAGCTTAGTAGACAATCGGTGTCAAAAACCCGACTTGCTTCAATAATCAAATATCTTTGAAAAGACTGCCGTATGAAAAGACATATCCTATGAAAAACTTATCTAGAGGTAGACCCCAAAAAGCAAAATTTACAAGTATCATAAATGATAATTCCTTGGAAAAAAAAAGTTTTTGTCCCATCACATGAACATTTAACAAATCAACAGCTTGGACCACTGATTGCGGCAAGACCAATACGGGCAGCTAAAGCAAAGGACATTGCTAAATTATCTGAAGCAATCAAAATTCTAAATGAAGGTCAAAGACACGTTTGGTTAGAAGACATGAGACATGAAAGCAATATTAAGTTGGAAACATGAGGAACCGAGAATCAGAAAGTGTCAAAAATCCGAGTGAAGAAGAAAGAAATATTAGGTTAAAAGATATGAGACACTGAGAATCAGAATGTGTACAAAATCAAAGTGAAGAGGAAAGAAATATTAGGCTAGATGACAAGAGACATCAAGAATCAGAACGTGTCAAACATCAGAGTGGAGAAAAAAAAATATTACATTGGAAGAACAGCGGCGCCGTAATCTTCGACACCGACAAGATTTGGCACAAAACCAAGTACATCATGGTTGCAACGGTAGCTGCAACCTAGTAAAGAGCGAACAACAGCCCATAGTAACCAAAAGTTAAAAAATGTGTTTAGAAAAAAAACTTAGTGAAAAAATTGCCATCTGACACTGATTCAGGAATTGTAATTTTTAGTTCCGTTTATATTAGAAATAGAAGTTTATTGCGAAAAGAAATTTATGGTAATTTCAAAAAAGTCTAAAACGGGTTAAGGGGTTTAAGGGGTTTTAGTAAAACCCCTCAAAAATGACGTCAGATCAAAAATGAAAAGTGTACCATTGGAATCAGCATAGTTTAAACCCTTTTTCAGGGAAATAATAGTCTCCAACCTTGAACAACCAGGGAAATCACTTTTTTTGCATGGGTAGCAGTGATCTGTCTCCCTTTTTTCTTTCTTTTTTTCCATGGCTAGAGGTTAACCAGAACATCATAGAGAGACGCTTAATTGCTCATTCAAAAGCTATTTATCACATCTACGTGCTTTTCATAAAATTCCACTATCTGCAAGTGCTATTTGGCAAAAAAAGGCACATTCTGTGCCGTTTCTCAAGGGGTGGGGCTAGCGGGCTACAAAAGACAGATGTTTAATAGCTCGCATAAAAGCTATTTCTCATATCTACATTTTCTTTATAAACTCCACCACCTGCAAGTGCTAAATGGCACTAAAAATGGCACTATTGATGCCATGTCTCAAGCGGAAAAGCTAGGGGCTAGCTGGCTGCCAGAACTTCTTAGAGAGATATTTAATGGCTGATTTGAAAGCTATTGTGTTCGTATCTACGTACTTTTAATCAGTTTTGCCATCCGTAAGTGCCAAATAGCACAAAAAAAAAAAAACGGACCCCTTTGTCCCATTTCTTAAGGTGAAATGCTTCGAAGTATAAAAAGGTATCATTGTAACATTACGGTATGGTCTAAAACCATTATCTGGAGATTTCTAAAAACCCTTCCCGTATACTCTTCAAGTGCACATGGCACTGAAATTGGCACTTTTTGTGCCATTTCTCAAAGGTTGGGTCTATCGGGCTACCAGAATATTGTAGACCGATGCTTAATAGCTAATATCACTCATGTCTACGTTCTTCCTATAAATTTCGCCATCTGCAAGTGCCAAATGGCACTTTTGGTGGCATGTCTAAAGTACAAAGGCTGGAGCCCATGGGCTACGAGAACTTTTTAGTGAGGCGTTTAATGGCTCATTTTAAAGCTATTACTCATATCTACGGGCTTTTATCAATTATACCATCCGTAAGTGCGATATAGCACTAAAAACAGAACTTTTGGTGCCACTTCTTAAGTGGAAAAACTGGAAGCATAAAACGGTACCATCGTAATAATTATGTAACCAGCTCCCCCCCCCCAAAGTCATCCAAACACAATTTTCAGATAGGCATTTTGTTAAATATGGTTCAAAAGTCAAATATCTTTCGTCTTGGTGATGATATGACCCTCCTTGGTTCCTTGGGAAAGGGCTGCACACTCTGCAGCCTTCTCTGCACACTGCACACTGTGTCAGTACCGGACATATCGATATTGGCGTATTGTTATTGGGCGTATTGGTATTGCAAGTATCTAGACAGATTTTTAATAACTCATATAAAAGATATTGCTCATACTTACGTCCTTCCCATAAATTCAACTATCAGCAAGTTCCAAATGGCACTAAAAACGGCCCTTTTGGTGTCATGTCTCAAGTGGAAAAGCTGCGGCTAGTGGGCTTCCATTATTTTTTTAGAATGACGTTTTAATGGCTCATTTGAAAGCTATTGCTCATATCTACGTGATGTTTATCAATTCTACCATCCGTAAGTGTGATATAGCCCTAAAAACAATACTTTTGATGTCAATTCTTAAGTAGGAAAGCTTGAAAGTATAAAACGAAATCATAATTGTAATAATTACTGTCCAAAACCCGTAACTGGAGGTTTGCAAGAACACCTCTCGTATGCTCCTCCTCCAAGCCCCCTTAATAAGCTAAGCAATTAAGGTAACAGCATTAACATATCAAATCCGATTATTAGAGCTCTGGACCTGTGGACATAGCGTTCGACTTTGAAATAGAATGTATTTTTTTTAAGCTTGTCCCAGGAAGGTATTTGGTCAAGCATTTTGATTCAAAAGGAAATATAGGACATCCAGTTAATGGTTTGCAACGACATTCTGAGTATATCTCTAAATCCATTTACTTGACAATTCCACCGTAATATTCTCTCCGTACGCAAGGTTGTGCAGCCAAAGAAGAAGAAAGATAAATGAAAACAGTTCTGTAGGAGAATATAGGAAATTTTTGAAATGAAAACAAACTTAGCTTGTAATACCAATTATCGTACATACACAAGAAATGATCTTTTTATGAAAATTTCCATCCGTTTTTGAGCAGTGAGTGGTTTTTTATTTAGGGACAAAATAAATCCCTAAGCCTAATGTCACATTTCTGTTGAGCTAGCATTTCTGTCCGCCCAGTTAACCTTTTGTGGCGAAGCTACTCGCCTGGAGCTACTTTCTTAAGTGTGACTAAATTTAATTTTTAAGACAGAGAATTAAAGATCTATTTCTTCTTCTTATTTTTTTCTTTTTTTAACAAAAAGAAACGACACTATGTTTTGATTTTTGTCCACTCCAAACTTATTTTTTCCTTTAATTCTTGCACGGCTTCTTAGTTCAGCTCCTTAATAAAAGTTGAGGTGTCTTATCTTCCCTAGATTGGAGGTGATTAGAAATTATATACAAAAAAGTTTTCAACTAAAACTAAGGACCAACATTAAAACTTAAAACAAACAGAAATTATTCTGTATAAACGGAAAAAATTATAGCAGTGTTGTTTCTAAATTAAATTTTAATAAAAACACGAGCATAGAAAAATTTTAAAAAAACAAGTTTTTCCGAGGGAAGTAAAGAGCGAAGTTGGAACTTAAAACGAACAAAAATTACTACTTCACAGCCTATCTAACATATATCAATAAAACTAATGCAAACAAATCAACTGGTGATATTTCCCTATGTTTGTAGGATTACAGAAAACTAACGCTTTATTGAAAACACAAAACAATATAGGAGTTTTGGTATTGTAAAAGTAAACTTTTAAGGACACTTTTAACAGTATAAAAGTAAAGCATTTTTAGATTGTTGCTTTTTTTTTGTTTAATTCTGCATCACTTCAGTACAATGAGCTCAGTTCAATGATTGACTGTCGCTTTGGATCTGAAAATGACATTTCATGATTATTTTGTAAACAAGTTCGAAGTGAAGGAATCTTATTAGTATTAATAGTACAGGAAAATGAGCTCCAAAAAGCGGTCGACCCCGAAACAAATTGCAACAGAAATGATTTTTACACCATCTTGTAGAGAAAAAAAAACTGGATAATATATCCATTTTCGCATATTCTGAGTCGACGCAAAATAACAGTTTTTTTGGCTTTTAATGCTATTTTTTTCCGTTATTCGAATAAAAATCGTAATTTTCGTGGACATCGGTTTTTCTTGAACTGAAGTATGATTCTAACCCAAAATAACATGGCGAGACCGAAAACGAAGTCGGATTTAGCGTAAGAAGCACCATACAAAAAGTAACTGTATTTTTTTGACTTTTTTCGCCTAAAAAATACAATTTTCGTTGTAGCCCGATTTTCTTGAATGAAAGTGTGGTTCTAACGTAGAATCACGAGCTGAGACCGAAAATAGAATCAAATAGGTTGTTCACTGAACCAGAAAAAAAAAAGTCGTAATCATTAATGAATGATCTACATTTTTTTAGAAAATAATTAGGGAAAGTGAATTACAAACCGAACTGGTTTTCAGTGGTCAGTATCGTAAACCACACTTAAAACACTCTTCGTAATCTATTTAGGGTCAACCCATAGTGTCTGATCTTCAAGGTCTATTAAATAGAATCAATCTTATAAAAAAAATACAAAATAGAGAATCAGATTCCGACTAGTTTCACAACTTCTTCATTTGGAATGGATTAACGACTAAAGTGCTAGGTTCTCTTCATCATTGTTGCTGTCGATTTTTGGGGAGTTGGAACACATTGTTCCCTTGCAGGATCTGCATATCGAAGTACAAACTAAGCCGTTTTTAAAGCAGCTACACCTCGCTGAACTACACTGTACATGACAGGAGCACTTCACGATCTTTAGGAGCATACGCGGGGCTGGTGGGAGGTCAGTTGTTAATGGGTAGAAGAAGTCATCTTTATTCTTCCATCACCATTCCTCGGCTTTCAGTTCCGGATCAAGCTCCCCGGTCCATACCTGAACTTGATAAAAAACTCTAGCTATGAAACTTGGCTGCATCAGAAGTTGGTGGGCCGATGTTCTGGGTGAACAAAAGAGTTTGCCGTTGTCACTTTCTTTTCAAAAACTTCTCTGCGGAGTTTTTTCAAGTTCCCTTCTTTCGACGAACCGTATATGATCAGCAGGGCTTCTTCACCAGCGGTCTTGATTTCCTCCTTCGAAGCGGACTTTTGCATGAACACTGCAGCTGATGTTCGGAAATCATTGTCCTCTATCGGCCTCTTCAGTACAAGACCTTTTCCCACACCGTGGATTCGCGAAGTAGAGTCACAGCCTAACAGGGCGTGAGCAAAAAGGATCAGATGACAAGTATCTTGTCCCAGCTTCTCTTTCAGGGTGTGTATGCCCCATATTCGGGGAGCTTTATTCGACTTTGGCTCAGGTGCGAAGAATAGTTTCTTGCTTGACAAGTCACAGTGGTAGCATAAGAGAACCAATAGATCGGTATCGTCCCCAACTACGGAAGCGTCGTGATACCGTGAAGAGGCAACAGCAGCTTCCACAATCGGGACATCTGCGTCACCTGATGCCTGGGAGACAGAGACACCCTTTGCAGGGAGATGATCAGCCAAAGCGCAGATAAACCTGGCTTTGTTTTTCTTGCAAGATAAGAACTCTTCTCTCTTCACCTTGAGCTACATATCTGCTGTGAAGAAGATCTCACGGCCAACTGTACGACTCCTCTGCGAGTGAGCCATATCTTTTATGGAAGCCCCACCATCGTAGCCGTCGAAAACGATAGTGGCAGAAGGGTACTTTCCTGTCACGTAAGTTGCATAATGGTCTAGAATCTCCAGGCATCTTTTATTTTTTGTCCATGGTATCCTGTGCATCAGAGCTCCTCCCATCCAGGATATATCGAGTGCCTTCGGGGAGGGAAATGATGCTTCTCAAGGTTTCACGCCTGGGCTATATGGCCTTCGCAAGTTCTGGTTTGTTCGCAGTCCGGAGCATGCAGGAGCTGTCAAAAAGTGACGCTGGGTAGGAACACAGTTCGTGTTGAAAGTACTCAGTTTCCGTAAGATTGATCCTTTTCGCGATCATGATGAACCTCTGAAAAAGAAGAGTCGGGTCTAGTCGTTTGCAGTCTCCGCTTGGACTTTGCTGGTGGTCATCTGGATTGCCTGTTGTTTTCGTCGAAACACAAAGTCAGAGACCAGCTGTCCAGACATGGCGTCAATGACTTTTAGGCCAACATCTTTGGCAGACGGATAGGCAGTTAGACCATTTGCTATGCTTCTTAACTGAACATCTCCCTCAAATGGTGAACCCCTTTCCAGAAACCCGATAATCGTCTGCGTATCTTTGCAGTCTCTCAGTTGCATCGGCTCTGACATCTCCTTGTGCTCATCGCTTGTAACGTACAGAATTTGTGAGATACGTTCCATCAGAAGGTTTACTGTAGAGCAGACTGGTCGCGACAAAACCCATAAGGACCTCTGAGCCTCTGTCATGCCGCTGCCGTTGGTAAGGCCACCAGAGGTTTTTAAGAGAGCGCATAAGCTCCTGTCCAATGACAAGATCTGTGGAGAGTCCAGCCCAGAATCTATCAGAACGTCTTACTACATGCATGCCACTCTGGAAAGCCTGGTAGACTGTAGGATGGGTATCTTGGAGCTTGTCCATTCGCTGGAGGTAAAGATGGCATGATTTCGTATAGTGGTTGTGTCCTGCAGCCGCCAGGTAAGGTAACATGTCTGAGGTAGACTTCAAATGGAGCTCCCATGACCCAGTTCGTTCTCCTTTTACGAAGTTTCGTAGAATCGCAACCATGTCCAAATGCTGGAACCAAAGCTTTGATGTTCGACACTGGAGCAGTTCTTTTCTCTTGCTGCTGATGAATCCCTGTATTTTTCTAAGGAAGGATTGCCTTCTGCAACCTCAGCAACTACTTCGTTATTCATTTTCAGCAGTAAAGTACAATAATTTATCCTTTAAACTTTTAAAGTATTCAGTTCCGAACCACCATTATAAAAACCGACTTCTTACCTGCGCTAATCATTCATCAGAACACTAGCAGATTCACCGGAAAGTATTATTTGACTGTTAGATGGCGGAATTTCGAATAAATTTTTTTCTCGGGGTAGATGGCGAATTTAAATAAAGGTTATGACTGTCACTGACCGGAACTAGTTTTCTACTTGACTTTCTGGCATTACTTGAGGTCTTCGTCTAATTGATTTCTCTTGGGAATAAACTTTGAAATCTTTAAAACACTGAGTGATGAATGTGACGATTTTCATTTGCATTACGTAGCCTTCGAAGTGTCTTATACTAGTGCCTAGTTCAGGTATTTTTACGAACAACCGATCATTTGTTGAATAACAAGTGCCGATTGATTGTCTTTACAAAAATTACCGCAACGCATATTGATGGTAGTGAAACTTTTTTGTTTTGCACCAGACACCCAATCTGACTTCATTTTTCTGTCTCAGCTTGTCATTCTGCATCAGAATCTTACTTCATTTCAAGAAAAAGGGTCGGATACTAAAATTATATTTTTTTTTCCCGAAAACGTAAACAAAATCGCATTAAAAGCCAAAAAACGGTTATTTTGCGTCGACTCAGAATATGCGAAAATGGATATGTTGTTCAGTTTTTTTTTCTTTACAAGATGATATAAGAATCTTTTCTGTTGCAATTTGTTTCGGGTCAAATCTCCATTTGCCTGTACTATAAGACTACACAGTCGCTTTAGAATTTGTATCACAACTTAAAATCCTCCGTTTAATAGAGAAAAATAACTGGATTTCCAGAGTTCATATTACGGTTGATATGTTCTTCATTTCAAGTAATACTGGATAAAACCCGGATGTTACTTGATAAATCAATCCATTATTTTATATACTGTGTACTGCCTTTCAACTTATTATATTTATGCCGAAGTTTCTAAGATAATTTTATTTGTATACTAAAAGTTACTGATATCACAGCTCCTGTAGGACTATGAAAAGCGTTATACATTAGTTTGTTGTTGTGAGGCTATGTATTTACTTTTGACTCCTAAGTCAATATTCTTGTTTTTTTACTAGGCTTTTGTGTTTTCAGAAAAGTGCTAGTTTTCTATAATCCTACAAACATTTAAGATTTGAGGGGTAGAGCCACACGCGGTTAGAAGGGGTTTCATCATTCCCCCCACCCCGAAAAAAAATTTCGTGCGTACGTACCTGATTTCTTGCCCACCAAATCTTAAAATTTATTTCGTAGTCATTTCTCAGTTAAAGTATGTGACTGACCCGACGTCTGTTTTTGGTAGTAACCTCAATTTCAGGTACAGGTAATGAATGAGCACACATGTTTAATATATTTTAATTTAACCTAACCTTGAAGCTACATTACATCTCGGGAAAAAAGATGTTATTATTACGGAAAATGAAAGTAAGTACAAACAAATTACCCATCAATTACTTCGATTGAGCACCCAAAAGTTAATTTACAAGACTATTAAAGTTAAACAGTTACTGACTTTATTTCTTCGGGCTTTTAACAATAAGACAAAAATCCATTCTCTCAATAACACTAATTTCGACCGCATCAAATGTTTTAGTAATCATTGTTGTTTAGAAGTCGGATACTACTTTTATAAGAAAGCCAATTTCACGGTTCCCGAAGAGTGACAGTTGTTAGCGACCTAAGCCATGATCTACACAGTTATTATACAATTCTTAAACAGAGCAGCTCTTTGCTAAATAATGTTTACGTTCCAGTGACTTAAAGTTATTTCTTCAGCAATATAAGTGACAAATGTTCTTACTTGTTTTAAACACACTCTGAA
Source organism: Artemia sinica (assembly GCA_027921565.1). Taxonomy (NCBI): domain Eukaryota; kingdom Metazoa; phylum Arthropoda; class Branchiopoda; order Anostraca; family Artemiidae; genus Artemia; species Artemia sinica. The sequence goes on from CM051262.1 coordinate 25,447,409, forward strand.
GTTTGGCTTTAAAGGCATAGTTCTGGCAGGAATAAGCCTGTTAAACCAACTTGTATACAGAACATAAGTGCTTGACTCAAATTGTAAGCTGCAGAGCCAAATCACAGAAGAGATCTCTGCCAAATTTGCCTTTACTTTCCTGGGACTTTAAGCTACATTTTCAGTAATATCAGTGCCAAACAATCCTACTTATTTTAAAGGCGTTTGAAATTTGGCTTTGAAAACACATGTTAATGCTGATAGGAATGGACCGATGAAAATGCATTGTAAATAGAAGATATGCGTTTGGCTGAAATTGTAAGCTACACATTCTATATACAGAAGGGATCTTGCTAAATTTGTGTTGACAGTCTGGCAACTTCAATCATTTTTAGACTTATAATTGACCAAGTTTTCTAACTGCCTTTGAAATTCACTGAATTAAAATTATTAGTATCAAACTAGTCTAAAGACAATCAACATAATTGGACTATAGAATATATCTTTCAGCAGGTAAGTGACTAAAGACAAAGCACACAAAAAAAAGGTTGCTATATTTTAAGTTGAAATTTTGCGATTGTCAATTATCAAGATAATTACTGAGAAAGTACAGAACCTATATAGTGGAGTTTATTGCGAAACCATGGATGTTGTCCATTCGGCATTGTTTCTTGTCAGTAAAACTTCAGTTATATTTTGAGTTTTCAGAGGAAGAAAACCCTAGGGTAAGCACTAGTAGAATATAAACTCAACAGTTATCCTTAATTGCTACATCCTTTACAAAACTTTAAGTAGCTTTAGATGTTAGAGACATAGCATGTTGAACTGTTATATAAGCAGAGGTGATATTTTAACCCCCGTTAAGGTCGCCTTGGGTCAAAGTAAGCTGCTTTCTGTCCGTTTTGATGCAATATTTGCATATACATCTCTTACAATTTTGCAATTCAGATATAACTAAGTTATTAACCTTTTTAATCGAAATTTTGTCTCCATGAGTGGAACAATTTTAAGGTGCCTACATTCACTAAGGCTATATCAAAGCAGAAAATTGGGCATGATTTCAAATTCAGACGGTTTCGTTTGGAATTTTTTTTTTTTTTTTTTTAATTCTAAGCTCTAAATATGACCTTGATCCTCTATAATTCACTCCAAAAATTCCAGTTTACACAAGTAAATAATACCATAATACTTGTTAATGAATCATTAGTGACCCCAAAGAATTTTGTGAGTGGGGATTGCTAAAGAAGCATTGAGTAAAACTAGGCCTATGCGTTAAAAATAAAGCCACAAAAACTGTAACTGCTTTCAGTGTCCCACTACATAGATAACAGAAATTAATGAACCGTTAGCGACCCCAAAGAATTTTGTGAGTGGGGATGGCTAAAGAAGCATTGAGTAACACTTTCAACTAGGCCTATGCGTTAAAAAAAAGCCACAAAAACTTTATCTGCTTTCAGTGTCCTACTACACAGATAACAGAAATGACTTCATTGAGCCTCTAAGTGACCTAAGCTCAATATCTTATCGATAATGATAAATTATTACTACTACTAGGAACAACTCACTGCAGAGCCAAGCTACCTGAGGACAACACAGCTACGCACGCTCCTCCTCCACCCTAATATAATCAGATCATCCCTCTTTACACCCTCCTAGGAAGTTATCATTCTTTCCTTACGTCATCTTTCCACCCCAATTGAGGACGACCTGCTTTCCGTTTAGCCCTAGACGGTTGGTCGAATAGCACAATCTTTGGCAATCTGTCATCCTTCATCCAGAGAACGTGCCCTAGCCATATCCACCTTTCTCCCATCCGTAGTTAGTTTCTCTGGAAAACATCTAGCCAAATCTTCCTTCGTTTCTTAGGAGCACCATGGTTCGGAATCATATTTGACCAGTGTCATCGCTGTAGCTTCCAATATTCTAATTTTTGTTCACAAACCTATCTTCTTATTCTTCCAAACTTGAAAAAAAACTGTACAAATACTGTTTCAACTGTAACTGTTTCAACTGCAAAAAAAGAAAAAAAAACCTTGGGCCTTGGCTATTCTACTTTTAAACATCTTCACTGCACCCGCCGTCCTTGCTAATAACTAATTTGAAAAAAAAAAAACAGTTTTTTTTAGGGAAGTAAAAAGCAAAATTTAAACTTAGAACGAACAAAAATCATTACTTTACGGTCTATTTAACATATATCATAAAACAAATAAACCAACTGATGCTATTTCCATATATTTGTAGTACTATAGAAAACTAGGGCTTTACTGAAAACACAAAACAATATAGGAGTTTTGGTACAATAAAAGTAAACTATTAAAGGATAGTAAACTAAATAAGGCATTTTAGAGACATTTTATTATTTTTTATAGACAAGTTCAAAGGGAAGCCATCCTGATAGTATTAGGAGTATAGACTGGCTTTAGAATTTGTATAATGCCTTGAAATTCTCCATTGTATAGAGACAATACCCGGATTTCCTCAGTTCATATTATGGTTTATTTGTTCTTCATTTCGAGTAATAATGAAACTTGTCTATATACTCACCTTTGGATCCTAAATCAATATTCTTTTTTTACTTCACTTTTGTGTTTTCAGTAAAGCAATAGTTTTCTATAATCCTACAAACATAGGGAAATAACATCAGTTGGTTTCTTTGTACTAGTTTAATTAATATATGTTAAATAGACCGCAAAGTAATTATTTTTTTTCGTTTTAAGTTCCAACTTCGATCTTTACTTTCAGCATAATTTGCTGATTCTTTTGAAGTGTCTACTGGTATTAAAATTCCTTTTTCTAGAGTTACTGTAACTACTGAGGCCGAGTCGCTCCTTACTTACAGTTCGTTACCACTAACTGCTTGATTATTTTTCTGATAATTTACTACGTCTGAAAAAGTGATGCACTTATATTTTAAACCTGTCAAGAATTTTAATTCAAAAGGGAATGGAGGTCAGCCAGTCTAATGGTTTGTAACTACATTGTTAGTATGTCACTAAATCCATGCCACAAACCCTTGAAATTTAGGGTTGGGAGAAGTGTAGGCATGTGGCTCTGGAACCACTCAAAGTTGTACGTTCAAAAAGTATTACTTATTGTTAGATTTACTTATTCAAATTATTTACTTATTTTTAGTATTTAATAGACAGGATAAAACTTTTTGTAATATATAGCCTATAGAGAAATCATAGTACTAAAAATCTATTTGCATTTTTGTTTTCTGTGATATTTTTTTTGTTGTTGTCAGGTTACATTCCAACTTCTTTTTGGTTTATTGCTATTCTACACCTGTATGTGTAAAAAAAAATTGCTGTTTAGCAGAGGGGGGACAGGGGGGGGGCTGTTTAGCAGAGGGGGGACATACGAAAATATTGTTTATGTTTTGAAAACTTTGCAAATCTTCTTTAGAAAATAGTTAATTCTAGAACGCCTAGCAAATCGATGTTCGATGAAAATTCTAGAAATTGTTTCTTAATATGATGTTTATTTTAATAAAGAAGAACGCATGTTACGTTGCCTGCTCTGCATGGCATTAAACTTATTTAAAACGTCAAACCCAAGCCAATGGCGGTTCCAATGTTGGAAGAATCAACTAGTTTCCCTGCTACATTCCTGCTCTCAGGGCCTAAACATGTATTGTTTTATAAGGTATGGATAATAAACTTTGTGTTGTAAGTTTGACGTTTTGCAGGAATACTCAGCTAGTTCCATATAAACTATGGTTCATATTTTTGATAGTAAGGGAGCATTAAAAAAAGTACACAAAATTTTGTAATTGTTTATTGATTTCAAATATATAAGATTCATCAAGTTTAGTGTTACGCATAAAAAGTTAGGAGCCTGAGAAAATTTCCCTGATTTTGGAAATAGGGAGGGTTTTCGAAAAAAGGGGAGAAGACCCCTAAGATTCAGGGAATCTGAATAAAAGTCACGCCTATCATATTCAGCGTACCAAAGAACCCTACTGTAGAAGTTTCAATCTCCTATCTGCAAAAATGTGGAATTTTGTTATTTTTTGCCAGGAGACAGATCACGGATGCGTGTTTTTTTTTTTTTTTTTTTTTTTTTTTTTTTTTTTTTTCAAGGGGTGATAGTATTAAAATAATAGTCCCAGAAGATTGGGAGAGGGTGCTTTCGAACGGAGACACAAAGTTCTAGTGGTCTTTTCAAGTTATCAAAAAGATTGGAGGGCAACTGGGCCCCCTCCCACTCCCATTTCTTCCCCAAAGTTATCTGATCAAAATTTTGAGATAGATATTTTGTTCAATATAGTTGGAAGATTAAATAACTATGTCTTTATGTGTAAAACTGACCCCCCACAGTGCGTAGGGAGAGGCCTGTAAGTTATAAAATTTGCCCATTGTTTATGTATAGTATTTATTATTGGGAAGTATACAGACATTTTTTTGGAAGGGGGGGGGGGGTTCCTTGGGTGTATTTATATAGGAAGAATCTTTCGGGAGGGTGATTTTCCTGGGGACATGTTATTCTGGGGGTATTTGATAGAACTGCTATACGAAATTCTTTTTAATTGTATTACATTCTCTTTGCCAAATTTTTCATTTGGAGATGTTCTTGGGGAATTATCCAGAGGCTATTTTCCGCGTGTTTTGATTTCCAGCTAATAATATCCAGGGAAAGGGCATTTCTGGAGTGATCGTGAAACCGATTAGAGATTAAAGTCTCATTCAAATCAAAGGATGCTGAGGAGAATTTTTTAGCCTGAATTGTCTGCAAGCATTTTTACAGGGAGGGGGATTCTCAGCAAGGATGGAACTGTCTGGATCGAATTTTAAGGCGGGGGGGGCGGGTGCACTTTACGTTGGATGGAATTTCTGTGGAGGAGTTTTCGTGAGGGTGAGGGGTCTATTTCATAGAGGGTGAGCCATATTTACTGGCGTTATTTGAGAAACGAACAGAAATTATTCCATATATGAAAGATTGCCCCCTCGTCATTACCTTTCTCTTTACGCTAAAGTTTGACTGTTAGAATCTCGGTTTCTTAAGAGCGGCTACTGAAACACGGGGCGTTTAATTAAAATTAAATAAAAAAAACAAGTTTTTTTTAACTGAAAGTAAGGAGCGACAATAAAACTTAAAACGAACAGAAATTATTCCGTATATGAAAAGGTCTGTCCCCTCCTCGATGCCTTGCTCTTTACGCTAAAGTTTGTCTCTGTCTTACAACTTTATTTTTAAGAACAATAAAAAACTTTAACGTAAAGAGCGAGGCGTTGAGGAGGGGACAGCCCCTTTCATATACGGAATAATTTCTGTTCGTTTTAAGTTTTAATGTCGCTCCTTACTTTCAGTTAAAAAAACTTGTTTTTTTTATTTAATTTTTGATCTTTTTTATTTAATGCAGCTTTTATTTTGGCTCATCGTCACTGAATAAGTAAAACAAAATTTGCATATTAATTTTACTTTTCTTGTGCTAAATGGCTTTCCAAAAAAAACAAACCAATACTATACAGAAATACTAATACAGAAATTATTCCGTATATGAAAGGGGCTGTCCCCAGTAGTGTGTTATATAAAGGTTTGAACTATACGCCTGAGACATGAAATATACAGTGCAGTTTGACGAGCACATTGCAAAGCTACCAATCCCTCCATATTATAGAGCTATAAAGTGATCAAACACGTTATATTTGGAACTAGGGACGAGATTGTGTAATGCAATCAGACTGGTTTCTGAGCCAACACCTATTTTTTGGACAATTGCCTTTAGTCAAGACTAGTTTGTTAGGAATGCGTCCCTGCTAATTAAAGAATAGGATGCTACACTCAGATTTGATTGATTGCATATGGTGTTAAATCATTTACCAAAAAATAACTTTATTTGCGAAAAAAAAGGTATAGCATTTGCGAATTGGACTGTATGAATGATCTTAATTGAATAATAGGGAAAAAACAGAGCTAGATAACATTTGCGAATTGGATTGTATGAAGGTGGTAAAAAAGGGTTAAACAGATTACCAGTTAAGGTAACCCAGAAGGGCTTGTTAACTCAGGCAATTTGTTATAAATTTGGAACAACATCAATCTATGAAAATGGTTAACGATGATAAAATGACCTTGTGACTTGACCTAGCTTTACTTCTTTGATGTATTCTGTATAATACACAAGTGGCGTTTGAAGAGTGTTGTCAATTTAAAATAGGGTTTAACGTTATAGTATATTAAGAAGTTGATACTAAGGGAGATGTAGAAGGCAAGAAAAGAATTTTAATAATAAATTCAGAACAATCCATAAAAATCCTTACAGATCAAGCAGTGAGGTGTATATGAGTATGAACCGTCAAGGATCATAAGCACCAATAACCCTAACCACCAAGGACCTTAACCCCCAAAGGTCCCCTATCCCAAACTCCAAGGGGATCCTCCCCCCCCCAACTTTTTTTTGCCCCCCCCCCCACATTTTTTATACTTTTTTGAAGTTTTTTTAAAACTTTTTTTTATTATTTTTTTAACATGATGCATTTTTCAACTTTTTTTTACATCTCTTAGACGTAAGCTTTTTACATGTAACATGCTTAAAACATACAAAAATTACAATTAATATTTTCCAAATCCAAAATCAGAATGATATAGAAATGTTAGTCGTGACTTTTACTATTAGAAAAATATTGTTTGTAGTAGCAATTTTTTTTTTATTGGACTAAATTTATTTTTTGGACTTCGAAGTTATTGAACTTTTTTTACGTATCTTAAAATGACATGAAATATGCTTATGGCTTTAACAATTTTACTCTATGCTTGCTCAGAGACACAATGCGGCTTTTCCACTGGTACTTTATTGCGGGTTATCGACACCACCTAGTTTATTGCATGTATTGAATCAGTGTTTTTACGCAATGGAACGATAAACACATAAGTCATATCTTTAAAGAAGTGAAAATGGAGTATTTTAAGAAAGTTTGTTCACATGATAGTGTTATTGTAGCATTGAATGCTCACAAGGAGAAGTATTTAAACTATGAAATAAGTACAAGTGATAGCACTATCGGAAAACGTATGCGTGCATTTTCATGACAGTAAGGAATTAAATTTATTTGGAGTACCGAAAAAATTCAACTCTTTCGTTGGTGGATATGCGAGATTGAGATCTCCAGAGATGATTGCGCTCAAAGAAAATGCCAACATAGAAATAATCGTTGATGATAGAGGACAACTCTTTGCTACTATTGCAGGTAACACATTACCAACTGATACATCCTATCGTCAGCTTTCGGGTATTAGCATTCAAAGGAAGGTCAAAAGAAGAAAGGCCTACTCTTCTACTAATATCACAGACCATATCTTGTCTATGTGTCGAAAACTGTTACCTGTGTAAAAATAATGTTGTAATACCCAGTGAAACTGCCGGAAACATAAAAAGGGCATTGATAAAAAATATCAATAAGGAATATAAAGATGAATCGATGAAAAAGAAAGTGCCAGCAAACGTTACTACCATTGATCAAAAAGTTAATGAACCAAATAATACCATAGACGAAACGCATATTGAACCTGTCGGTGACACACCAGTAAAAATTGTGTATGACTCAAAATGGAATCATGATTATTCTACTGATTACGAGCTAAGAGAAGACAATAGCTACAATATCAAGAGAGAACATGGTGAACTATTTTTTGGAACAGATTCAAAATGTTCAAAGTTGATCATTGATATTAATAATGTATCATAATATATTTTTGTATTAATATTCTACATGGCATTATTTTATTAAAAATATAGTATGCATTACATTATTATCTGTTCATTATTTTTAGAGTATGCTAGCATAGCAAACATTTAGAATGTCTATTAAAACATCGGAGATCTAAGAAAAGGATTTTGCATACATCTATTGTCATACACATGGGATAACATTGACAAAATCTAAGTATCAGAGTGAAAAATTTTTTTATATCAACATCTTTGTCAGATACATCGGATAAAATTGACTAAATCCAAGTTTCAGATTGCATAAATTCTTTATCAACATCCTTTCTTGGATACGTTGGATAACATTGTCTAAATCTATGTATTAGAGTGGATAAATTCTTTATCAACTTCCCTTTGTCTGATACATCAGATAACATTCACAAAATCTGTGTATTAGAATGAATAAATTCCTTATCATCATCCTTTGTCGGTTACCTTGATAAAATTGATAAAATATAAGTATCAGAGTGAATAAATTCTTTGTCAATGTCTTTTCGACAGATACGTTTGATACCACTGACCATATCTAGGTATCATAGTGAATAAATTCTATATCAACTTCTTTGTCTGATACATCAGATAACATTCACAAAATCTAAGTACCAGAGTGAATAATTTCTTTATCAACATGCTTTGTCAGATATGCTTGATAAAATTGAGAAAATCTAAGTATCAGAGTGAATAAATTCTTTATCAATGTCTTTTGACAGATACGTTTGATAACACTGACATAATTCAAGTATCGAATTGAACAAATTCTTTATTAAAATTCTTTATTGATATGATTTGTCAGATACGTCGGATAACATTGACAAAATCTATGTATTAGAATGAATAAATCTTTATGATCATCTGTTGTTGGATATGTCATTATGAAAAAATTGTAAGTAAGTAAGTAACAAACTCTTTCTTCAATTCACTTCTTGGATACACAATACAGAAATTTAGTTTAGAAAATTATGACAAAAATTGAACAAATTCTTTATTAACATTCTTTATCGATTGAATTCGCTTCCTGGACAGGCAATACAGCAATTTCCCAAAAATCTAAGTATCAGAGTGATTAACTTCTATATCAATATCCATTTCTCGGATACATTGGATAAAATTGACAAAATCTATGTGTTAGAGTGAATAATTTTTTTTTTATCAAGATCTTTTGTCAGATACATCAGATAAAATTGACAGAATCTAAGTGTCAGAGTGAGTAATTTTTTTATCAACATCCTTTGTCAGATACATTGGATAAAATTGACAAAATCTAAGTACCAGAGTGAATAAATGCTTTATCAAAATCCTTTGTTGGATAAAATTGACAAAATATAAGTATCAGAGTGATTAAATTCTATATCAACATCCTTTTCTCGGATACATAGGATAAAGTAGACAAAATCTAAGTTTTAGAGTGAATAAATTCTTTTTATCAACATCTTTTGCCAGATACATCGGATAAAATTGACAAAATCTAAGTGTCAGAGTGAATAAGTTTTTTTTTATCAACATCCTTTGTCAGATACATCGAATAAAATTGACAAAATCTGGATATCAGAGTGAATAAATGCTTTAAACAACATCCTTTATCGGATATGTCGGATAAAATGGACAAAATCTAAGTATCAGAGTGATTAAATTCTATATCAACATCCTTTTCTCTGATACATAGGATAAAATTGACAAAATCTAAGTGTTAGAGTGAATAATTTTTTTTATCAACATACTTTGCCAGATACATCGGATAAAATTGACAAAATCTAAGTGTCAGATTTATTAAATTCTTTATCAACATCCATTTCTCGAATACATGGGATAAAATTTGCAAAAGCTAAGTGTCAGAGTGAATAAATTTTTTTTATCAACATTTTTTGTCAGATACAACGAATATGATTGACAAAATCTAAATATCAGAGTGAATAAATGCTCTATCAGAATCCTTTGTCAGATATGTTGGATAAAATTTACAAAATCTAAGTGTCAGAGTGAATAAATATTTTTTTTTATATCAACATCTTTTGTCAGATACATCAAATATAATTGACAAAATCTAAGTTTCAGAGTGAATAAATGCTTTATCAGCATCCTTTGTCAGATATCTCGGTTAAAATCTAAGTATCAGAGTCATTAAATTATATAACAACATCCCTTTCTTGGATACATGGGATAAAATTGACAAAATCTAAGTATCAGAGTGAATAATTTTTTTTTATCAACATCTTTTATCATTTACAACGAATATAATTGACAAAATCAAAATCTAGTATTATGAAAAAATTGTAAGTAAGTAAGTCCCAAACTCTTTATTGAATTCACCTCTTGGATACACAATACAGCAATTTAATTCAAGAAATTATGAAAAAAATTGAACACATTCTATATTAACATTCTTTATCGATTGAATTCGCTTCCATCAACATCCTTTGTCAGATACATTGAATAAAATTGACAAAATCTGAATATCAGAGTGAATAAATACTTTATCAACATCCTTTTATCGGATATGTCGGATAAAATTGACAAAATTTAAGTATCAGAGTGATTAAAATCTAAGTATCAGAGTGATTAAATTCCATATCAACATTTTTTTCTCGGATACATGGGATAAAATTGACAAAATCTAAGTATCAGAGTGAATAAATACTTTATCAACATCCTTTAAATGCATTGTCAACATCATTTGTCGGGTATATCGGATAAAATTGACAAAATTAAGTGTCAGATTGATTAAATTCTATATCAACATCCATTTCTCGGATACAAGGGATAAAATTTACAAAAGCTAAGTGTCAGAGCGAATAAATTTTTTTTATCAACATCTTTTGTCAGATACAACGAATATAATTGAGAAAATCTAAATACCAGAGTGAATAAATGCTTTATCAGCATCCTTTGTCGGATATCTCGGATAAAATCTAAGTATCAGAGTGATTAAACTCTGTATCAACATTCCTTGTCTCGGATTAATGGGATAAAATTGACAAATCCAAGTATCAGAGTGAATCATTTTCTTATCAACATCTTTTTTATCACTTGCAACGAATAAAATTGACAAAATCTAAATATCAGAGGGAATAAATGCTTTATCAGCATCATTTTGTCGGATATGTTAGATAAAATTGACAAAATCTAAGTGTAAGAATGAATAAATGCTTTTATCAGCATCCTTTGTCGGATATGTCAGATAAAATTGACAGAATCTAAGTGTTAAAGTTAATAATTTTTTTTTATCAACATCCTCTGTCAGATACATCGGATAAATTGACAAAATCTAAGTATCAGATTGAATAAATACTTTATCAACATCATTTTTCGAATATGTCGAATAAAATTAACAAAATCTAAGTACCAGAGTGAATAAATTCATTATCAACATCCTTTGTCGGGTATGTCGGATAAAATTGACAAAATCTAAGTATCAGATTGTATAAATGCTTTATCAACATCCCTTTCTCAGATGTATGGGATAAAATTGACAAAATCCAAAAAAATTAATGAGTGAATAAATTAATTATCAAAACATTTTTTAAATGCATTATTAATATCATTTGTCGGGTATATCAGATAAATTCGTTTTCAAAGTTTTTATCGGATACATCAGATAACAGTCATAAAATCCAAGTTATATTCATTTTGACTTCATGTGTTGTTACGTTGAATTTAGGTTAGACCGGTTATAGATGGCAGCACACCCGCTCAGACACACAGTCATAGTGAGACAGATATGCAAAAAGTTAGGTTAATTCAGGTTCACTTAGAGTGGCGCCACTCTAAGTAAACCTGAATTTTTTCAGGTGAAGAATTTGTTCAATTTTTTTCATAATTTCCTGAATTAAATTTCTGTATTGTGTATCCAAGAGGTGAACTCAAGAAAGAGTTTGTTACTTACTTACTTAGAATTTTATCCGAGATATCTGACAAAAGATGCTAATAAAGCATTTATTCACTCTGATACTTAGATTTTGTCAATTATATTTGATGTATCTGACAAAAGATGTTGATAAGAAAATATTTATTCACTCTGACACTTAGATTTTGTCAATTGTATCCAACATATCTGACAAAGGATGCTGATAAAGCATTTATTCACTCTGATATTTAGATTTTGTCAATTATATTCATTGTATATTGACCAAAGATGTTGATAAAAAAAAATATATTCACTCTAACACTTAGCTTTTGTCAATTTTATCCCATGTATTCGAGAAATGGATGTTGATATAGAATTTGATCAATCTGAAACTTAGATTTTGTCAATTTTATCCGATGTATCTGGCAATGGATGTTGATAAAAAAAATTTATTCACTCTAACACTTAGATTTTGTCAATTTTATCCTATGTATCCGAGAAAAGGATGTTGATATAGAATTTAATCACTCTGATACTTAGATTTTGTCAATTTTATCCGATCCTATAAAAGATGTTGTTAAAGCATTTATTCACTCTGATATCTAGATTTTGTCAATTTTATTCGATGTTTCTGACAAAGGATGTTGATAAAAAAAACTTATTCACTCTGACACTTAGATTTTGTCAATTTTATCCGATGTATCTGGCAAAAGATGTTGATAAAAAGAAATTTATTCACTCTAACACTTAGATTTTTTCAATTTTATCGTATGTATCCGAGAAAAGGATGTTGATATAGAATTTAATCACTCTGATACTTATATTTCGTCAATTTTATCCGACAAAGGATGTTGATAATGTATTTATTCACTCTTGTACTTAGATTTTGTCAATTATTTCCGATGTATCTGACAAAGGATGTTGATAAAAAATGTATTCACTCTGATTCTTAGATTCTGTCAATTTTATCCGATGTATCTGACAAACGATGTTGATAAAAAAACTTATTCACTCTAACACATAGATTTTGTCAATTTTATCCTATGTATCCGGGAAATGGATGTTGATTTACAATTTAATCACTCTGATGCTTAGATTTTGTGAAATTGCTGTATTGTTTGTCCAGGAAGCGAATTCAATCGACAAAGAATGTTAATAAAGAATTTGTTCAATTTTTTTCAAAATTTCCTGAATTAAATTTCTGTATTGTGTATCCAAGAAGTGAATTCAAGAAAGAGTTTGTTACTTACTTACTTACAATTTTTTCATAATGAAATATCAAACAACGGATGATGACAAAGAATTTATTCATTCTAATACATAGATTTTGTCAATGTTATCCAACGTATATGACAAATGATATCAATAAAGAATTTTAATAAAGAATTTGTTCGATTCGATACTTAAATTATGTCAGTGTTATCAAACGTATTGGTCAAAAGACATTGATAAAGAATTTATTCACTCTGATACTTAGATTTTCTCAATTTTATCAAGCATAACTGACAAAGCATGTTGATAATGAATTTATTCACTCTGATACTTAGATTTTGTGAATTTTATCTGATGTGTCAGACAAAGAAGTTGATAGAGAATTTATTCACTATGATACTTAGATATGGTCAGTGTTATCAAACGTATCTGTCAAAAAGACATTGACAAAGAATTTATTCACTCTGATACTTAGATTTTCTCAGTTTTATCCGAGGTAACCGACAAAGGATGATGATAATGAATTTATTAATTCTAATACACAGATTTTGTGAATGTTATCTGATGTATCAGACAAAGGGAAGTTGATAAAGAATTTATCCACTCTAATACATAGATTTTGACAATCTTATCCAACGTATCCGAGAAAAGATGTTGATAAAGAATTTATTCAATCTGAAAATTAGATTTAGTCAATTTTATCCGATGTATCTGACAAAGAGATTGATAAAATTTATTCACTCTGATACTTAGATTTTGTCAATGTTATCCCATGTGTATGACAATAGATGTTTGCAAATTTCTTTTCTTAGATCTCCGATGTTTTAATAGACATTCTAAACGTTTGATATGCTAGCATACTCTAAAAATAATGAACAAATAACAATGTAATGCATACTATATTTTTAATGAAATAATGCCATGTAGAATATTAATAGAAAAATACATTATGATACATTATTAATATCAATGATCAACTTTGAACATTTTGAATCTGTTCCATAAAATAGTTCACCATGTTTCTCTCTTGATATTGTAGCTATTGTCTTCTCTTTGCTCGTAATCAGTAGAATAATCATGATTCCATTTGGAGTCATACACAATTTTTACTGGTGTGTCACCGACAGGTTCAATATGCGTTTCGTCTATGGTATTATTTGGTTAATTAACTGTTTGATCAATGTTAGTAACGTTTGCTGGCACTTTCTTTTTCATCGATTCATCTTTATATTCCTTATTGATATTTTCTACCAATGCCCTTTTTATTTTTCCGGCAATTTCACTGTGTATTACAACATTATTTTTACACAGGTAAGAGTTTCTGCACGTAGACAAGATATGGTTTATGATAATAGTAGAAGAGTAGGCCTTTCTTCTTTTGACCTTCCATTGAATGGTAATAACAGAAAGCTGACGATAGGATGTATCAGTAGGTAATGTGTTACCTGCAATAGTAGCAAGTAGTTGTCCTCTATCATCAACGATTATTTTTCTGTTGGCATTCTTTTTGAGTGCAATCATCTCTGGAGATCTCAATTTCACATATTCACCAAGATAAGAGTTGAATTTTATCGGTAGTCCAAAGAAATTTAATTCCTTACTGTCATGACAATGCACGCATACGTTTCCGATAGTTTTATCACTTGTACTTATTTCATAGTTTAAATACTTCTCCTTGTCAGCATTCAATGCTACAATAACACTATCATGTGAGCACACTTTCTTAAAATGCTCCATCTTCATTTTTTTAAAGATATGACTTATGTGTTTATCGTTCCACTGCGTAAAAAATACTGATTTAATACATGCAATAAACTCGGTAGTGTCGATAACCCCCCATAAACTACCAGTGGGAAAGCCGCATCGTGTCTCTGAGCAAGCATAGAGTACAATTGTTAAGGCCATAAGCATATTTCATGTCATTTTAAGATACGCAAAAATAAAGTTGAATAATTTCGAAGTCCAAAAAATAAATTTAGTCCAATAAAGAAAAAAGTGCTACTACAAACAATATTTTTCTAATAGTAAAAGTCACGACTAACACTTCTATATCATTCTGATTTTGGAAAATATTAAATGTGATTTTCTTATGTTTTAAGTATGTTGCATTTCATTCTAAGAGATGTAAAAAAAGTTGAAAAAATGTATCATGTTAAAAAAATAATAGAAAAAAAGTTGAAAAAAACTAAAAAAAAAAAAAGTATTTAAAAAATTGAGGGAGAGGAGGCCAAAAAGTTGAGGGGGGGACCCCTTGGAGTTTGGGGACCTTTGGGGTTGAGGTCCCTGGTGGTTAGGGTCATTGGTGCTTATGATCCTTGACGGTTCATACTCATATACACCTCACTACTTGATTTGTAAGGATTTCTATGGATTGTTCTGAATTTCGTTATTAAAATTCTTTTCTTGCCATCTACATCTCTCTTAGTATCAACTTTTTAGTATACTATAACGTTAGACCCTATTTTAAATTGACAACACTGTTCAAACGCCACTTGTTTATTATACAGAACACATCGAAGAAGTAAAGCTAGGTCAAGTCACAAGGTCATTTTATCATCGTTAACCATTTTCATAGATTGATGTTGTTCCA
This sequence comes from Artemia sinica, assembly GCA_027921565.1. Taxonomy (NCBI): domain Eukaryota; kingdom Metazoa; phylum Arthropoda; class Branchiopoda; order Anostraca; family Artemiidae; genus Artemia; species Artemia sinica. The sequence goes on from CM051262.1 coordinate 25,462,739, forward strand.
AATTTATAACAAATTGCCTGAGTTAACATTCCCTCCGGGGTTACCTTAACTGGTAATCAGTTTAACCCTTTTTTACCACCTTCATACAATCCAATTCGCAAATGTTATCTAGCTTTGTTTTTTTCCCTATTATTCAATTAAGATCGTTCATACAGTCCAATTCGCAAATGGTATACCTTTTTTCGCAAATAAAGTTATTTTTTGGTAAATGATTTAACATCATATACAATCAGTCAATTCTGAGTGTAGCATCCTATTCTTTAATTAGTAGCGACGCATTCCTAACAAACTAGTCTTGACTAAAGGCAATTGTCCAAAAAATAGGTGTTGGCTCAGAAACCAGTCTCATTGCATTACACAATCTCGTCCCTAGTTCCAAATATAACGTGTTTGATCACTTTATAGCTCTATAATATAGAAGGATTGGTCGCTTTTGTAATGTGCTCGTCAAACTGCACTGTATATTCATGCCAAGGCGTATAGTTATAACACACTACTGTCCCCTCCTCAATGCCTCGCTCTTTACGCTAAATTGTTTTATTGTTTAAAAAAATAGAGTTGTGAGAAAGTTAAACTTTAACGTAAAAAGCGAGGCGTCGAGGAGGGGACAGCCCCTTTCATATACGGAATAATTTCTGTTCGTTTTAAGTTTTAACGTCGTTCCTTACTTTCAGTTAAAAAAACTTGTTTTTGAATTAATTTTTGAACGTTTTTGAATTAATACAGGTTTTGATTTTGGCTCACCGTACATGAATATTTTACAACAAAATTTTCATATTAATTTTACTTTTATTTGGTTAAATGGCTTTCTCGAAACTTGTTTAATTTTATTTACGAATGTTTTATTAGCAATAAATATATGAACTTACGAATTAACTTTCGTAACGAACTTCTATATTCATATATTCTTAATACGTATTTTAGGGAATTCGCCCCCTAGTCAATACCTTGCTCTTTAAGCTAAATTTCGAATTTTGTTCTTTAAAAATGACCCTTAATCACAAAGGCCGGTAATTGGAATAAATAGCTCTTATGAAAGTACTAAAACATCTTTGGCTTAAAGAGTTAGGTATTGACTAGGGGTGAAGCCAATCATATACGTAATTTTCTGTCTTTTTAAGTTGTGATGTTGCTCTTTACTTTCAGTTGAAAAACTTATTTTTTTTAATTTAATTTCTGGTCTTTTTTTAAAGAATGCTGGGAAATCTGGCGCCCCCTTCATAGCAATGTCCCTTCCCCCATGAAAATTCCTTCATGGAAAGATCCTCCCACATAACCCCCAACCCATCCCCCTCCCCCCTCCCACTACCAGAAAAAAATCCCCCCTGAAAACGTCTTTATATTTCCCAATAACCAATACCATAATGTTAACATTGGGTAAAGTTCATAACTTTCATCCCTCCCCCCAGGACTTTGGGGAATTGAGTCATCCTTAAATACATAGTTATCATATTTTCGACCATGCTGAACAAAATGGCTATCTCAAAATTTTGATCAGGTGACTTTGGGGGGAAAATTTGTGTTGGAGGGGGCCTAGTTGCCCTCCATTTTATTTGGTCAGTTAAAAAGGGCACTAGAACTTTTGATTTCCGTTCCAATAAGCCCACCCACGATATTCTAGGAGCACTGGGTCGATACGATCACCCTGGCAAAAAAAAAACAAAAAACAAAAATAAAACACGCATCCGTGATCTTTCTTCTGGCAAAAAATGGAAAATTCCACATTTTTGTAGATAGGAGCTTGAAACCTCTACAGTAGGGTTCTCTAATATGCTGAATATGATGGTGTGATTTTTATTAAGATTATATAACTTTTAGGGGGTCTTTCCTTCTTTTTTCGAAAATAAGCCAAATTGTCTCAGGCGCTTAACTTTTGATGGGTAGGACTAAACTTGATGAAACTTATATATTTGAAATCAGCATTAAAATGTGATTCTTTTGGTATCGGTTGGTATCAAAATCCCGTTTTCTAGAGTTTCGTCTACCATTGAGCCAGGTCGCTCCTTACTTACAGTTCGTTACCCCGAAGTGTTTGATAGGAAGTTTTTTTTTAAAGTGATAACAGCTTTAGCGTAAAGAACAAGGTGTTGAGGAGGGGGCAACCATTCATATACAAAGTATATTTGCCAAAATTAATATGCAAATTTTAATTTAATTTTTCATATACGGTGAGCCAAATTCGAACTTGCATTAGTTGAAAAACGTTCGAAATTTAAATAATTAAAAAAGTTTTTTTTACTAAAAGTAAGGAGCGACATTAAAACTCAAACGAATAGAAATTAATCCGTATATGAAATAGGCTGTCCCCTCCTCAACGCCTCACTCTTTACGCTGAAGTTTACTTTTTGTCACAACTCTACTTTTTAAAACAATAAAAACTTTAGCGTAAAGAGAGATGCGTTGAGGAGGGAACAAACAGCCAAGGGTGTTTGATGAATCAAGCCCTACTCAATTATTAACCAAAGAGGAAAATTTGATTGACACATCTTCCACCCTTTCTAGAACCATACTGTCTTTCGCTTAAAAGATGCAAAATGTTTGTTAATTACAGGATAAAGGACACTTTTGTTGTACACCTTTCCGATAACTCTAAACCGATTTGGTGTATCAGAATATTCACTAGATTGTATTTTAAACCTATTCTACAAAAAAGTTGGTGTGTGGCACAAAATAGCAGAAATCAATACTTTGCTGTGACACAATCTCTATCGTTACTCAATAAAACACATTAACGCTTTAAATTTCTATTTGAATGAATAACTTATCAGCATTCTGCAACCACGGATTTGATGTGATCCACCCTGATGAAAAAAAAACAAAAAAAAAAAAAAAAACGGATAACTAAACATAAATCCGTGGCCAATTTTCTCAGAAAAAATTCCAAATATCATATTTTTGTATATACCAACATGGAACTGCTCTGTAAGAGGGTCCTTGGTTATGTCCAATGTGGTAGTGTAATTTTTATCAGGATCATTCCACTTCTTTGAACGTTTTCTCTTTGCTTCTAATACTATTTAAATTTTCTTATGCTGTTACAATTTGATAGGTCACTTAAACTTAATGAAAATTTTTTTTCAGGTTTTTATAATGTGGGACAGATTTTTTCTTTCCAAGAAAAATATAGGCCTAAATTGTCCTTTAAACAACAACAACAACAAATCCCTAAAAAATTTCTATAATTTCTTCAGACAGGAAACTTGAATGGATACTGAAATATTCTAACAAAACCAGTCTAAGCAGAAATGATCTAAGCTATACGGTCATGCATTTATTATGTATTTTTAGCAAAATTGAATTTGAAAAAAAAGCCAGTATAGAAATATAGCAATTTTTTATTCTGCTTTCGCCAAGTTTCTAAAGTAGTTCTACTTCTAGGTTTAGAGCGTGGTCACAAAAGTAATGTATTCTGGCATATTTATTGTTGTCTTATTTGGAGGTTGTATTTTGGCTGCTCCATCTCCTGACCATTTGAAGAGAGGTAGGTAAAATACAGGAAGAATCCCTGTTCTTTTGTTCTAGTTCGTTTCTTCCTCCCCGTTTCCTCTCTATTTTCTTGGTAAAACGATTATTTAGAAAAAAAAGTTTTTGTTTTAAATGTAAGTAAAGCAGAAAAATAAGACTTGAAACGAAAAACAAATTGTTCCGTATACCACGAAGGCTGCCAAAAAAATAGTTCTGTATATGAGGAAGGCTACCCCCTCCTTAACCCCCAACCCGTTATTTCTGCTAAAGTCTTGAAGAGCATGGGGGGGGGGACAAAAGTCAGAGAGAGTGGGAGGTTGAGAAGGGTGCAGCCCGTCTCATAATATGGAATAATTTCTGTTCGTTTAAGTTTTAATCTCACTTTTTACATTCATTTAAGGAAATTGCTTTTGTTATTTAATTATGTTTGTTTTTAATACTACATCCAGAGTTACCCTAAATGTAAGGAAAGCTACCGCTTTTTCAAGCCTGACTCTTTAATTCAAGGGTTAATTTTTGTTGAACGAAGCTTCGAGAAAAAGAGGTAATTTAGTGTATATGCTTCTGATGTATGTATAATAGTAAAGGGAGCCCGGTGGCATTGCCGCCCGGCACTCGGCACGTGGCAGGCTTCTATATAAGGACTCTCACTTTCGCTTGTCTTCTAACCACAGACTTGAGCCTCTCTTGATGTCCTGGCGTCACCACAGGTTCGTTACAGTCACCCAGGGAAAAATACGAATTCTTCCTCAAAGTCCTGATCTATTTAGATCGTTTTTTGTGGCCAGTCATACTCGCTTTCTCGCTGTCGCTTGTATTTCTTGTTGTGTCCTATATTTTAGCCGCATATTTCTTCGTTCTTCACTTTCGTTTCTAATTCGTTCTATTTCTTGTTGTCGCATGTATTGTAACCGCAAATTTCTTTGATCTTCATATTTGTTTTGACTTGTTTTAATTCTTGCTGCTGATTATCTCCGAACCGGATATTTCTTTGTTCTTCACTTTTGTTGTTGACTCATTGTAATTTTTGCTAGCGCAAGTATTCTGACTGCATTTTCGTTTTCGTTTATCATTACTTTAGACTTTTTTTTCAATACCCTTTATGATATAATTTATTCTCTTGAAATGTACTCATAAATATGACGTCAATCGAGTGATTTTTCTTGTCAATCTTTTGTTTCTTGAGTAATTTTGCCTGCACCATAGACATTGAAAACGGATCACACACTACTGAGGCACATATGACCTATGTATGCTTTTCAAATGAATTTATAAATATGACGTCACTTACATAAATATTTTTTTTTCCAAAATTGAGGCTTTTAACGGATTTTCTCAAACTTCTGACCTACATAGATCGGTTTTTAGGCTTGAAAATTCCAGGATATCAATTTTACCGAAAAAATATAGAGGTGTTTTGGAGAAATAATAGATAAATACATACACAGTTCTTTCTCGTTCATAAAGATAGTATAATGTGTCTGATCAAACTTTAGCCCTGTTTGTGCTGAAATTACTGTTTTACGGACTAAAATGCTATTTTGTGGCTGTTTCCTGTGGCATGATCTCTTTTGTTACTCAAATGAGGAATATGTATTTAAATGCCCATTTGAATTAACCCTCTTTTAAGAATCTGGGCCTACAAAATAGGTCTGGCCACATCCGTAACAAAAGCTTTTCTGGAAAAGTAAATATACTGTTTTTGTTTTTTTTTTTTTCGACAGTGGCCTCATGCTTCTCATGGATGATCAGTTCATTAGATAATTTCCATAAAAATTGCACCCATTTTTGGGGCGTTCAAAAACTATTTATAAAATTGTATAAGTTTTCATGTGCTAATAGCTTTTTGATATGACTGCATTAAAATTAATAGATTTTGTATATTTAAAATCTGCCTAAATAAGAGACTTTGTTGTCGAAGTTATTTTTAAATCAAAACTTCTTTTAGTACTTGTTAAATATCCCGACCAAACTTTGTTTTCAATCAGTAATAAAATCGGTTTCTCTCTGTATCTCAGTTTGCACGCGGAGATAATCAGCTTAGCCTGAGACAGATAAACCCCAATTCAGGTATATTTTAATTAAATATTTAAAATATAGTTAGTATTTTGGTTAGGTTAGTTTAGGTTTGGTATTTAATATAATGCGTACTGGGGGCCCTGCTTTCCATAATTCTTTGTTGTAGTTTCCATAATTTTTTTACTAAAGTATTATATTTTTATAATTTTTCCGTATATTTCATTAGGATTAACCGTACTTCACTTCTTGAGTGCGGTCGGTCGGGATATTTATCAAGTTCCCTTCTTTTTTGTTGCTACCATTTATTTGATCCAAGGCTCTCTTTAATATGAGAGAGGTTACCGCAACTTTATTCAACCCTATTTACAAATTCAAGCTTAATGCTCGAATAAAAACGCTTTAAAAATGATAATTATTCCAGAAAAAGTGCTCCAGGTGGAGTCTGAAATACAAATTGAATTAGAGGGTTATCATTTCCACGGCTTTCAAGGTGAGTTCTTCTAACAAACACTTTTTAAAGATATTTCTCCCTTTTTAAAGGACGCCTGCAATGTAGAGGCGGGGTGTTAATGCCCCCAGCTGCAAGAACACATTATAAAATGTATGCGAATAGGAAAGGGATAGCTATTCTCATTTCAGCATCAGTAAAAAAGTAAGTTCCAGGTAGCACTTACTCCCTCCCTAGGAGGGATCCAAAAGTATCCCTTCTTTAGGTGTAGCTTATTCCCTCCCTCAGCAAAAGTATCCAGTACAAAAGTAAGTTCCAGGTAGAACTTTCCCTCCCTCTTGGCAGGAGGGTCCAAAAGTATCCCTGAGAATTTTAGGTGCCATGGGAGCTTATATTGCAAAGATTTCTGTCAGGATTTTTGACAAAATTATTTAACCCTAGCCCCAAACTTAAATTTGAATTTGCCTTGTACCCTTTTTATTTCTCCAGCATTGCCTGAAAGTTTTAACTCCTTCCCCAATGCCGTTTCAAAGATAGTCTCTCGATTAGCTGGATACACAGAGCAGCAAAAAATAAACCTCCCCCCCCCCCCGCAGTCAAAGTTTAAAGTTTACTTGACTCCCTCCTCTTACCCCCTCAAAGTTTCAACTCAATTTCTTAAGCCATTTCTGAGACATTGTGAGTATTTGAAAAACAGATACAGATACCGTCTTTTCATTTACTCGAATACGCATGTCCTTTCGATTGTATACTATTGGAAAACTTCGGGAATATTATCATAACGAAAGATCTGTAAGAACTCGCTCAGAATACAAATAATCAGGAACAAGAACTTTTGACTCATTTCTCGGCTCTTTTATACCCCTTCCCCTCCAAAAAAATCTATAACCTTCTTGTCCTAGAGAATGATTTCTGAAAGTTTTGAGCTAGCTAAACGTCTAGAATCAAACATACCATTTGTAAACGGTATGCCGTTTACAAATTTTCCATTTGTAAACGACGGGCAACTTGCATAAGTTATTGCCCTTATCCCAGGACCGGGGAGGGGGGCACATCAATCCCTAAAGCATATTTATTGCATCTGTTGACTATTTTGAATGCATTGGCTACCTCAAAACCTTTAATTTCATCTTGGAGGGACAGGTCTAAATAGGGACACCAAAGGGGAGCGTATCATCCTCTAATCAATTGGACTCCTAAAAACAAACTAGAACTGTCATTTTACAACCAAATAAGCTAACTTGAGATTATTCTCATAAATCTTTTATATATTTATGTCATGGTCTTCTAAAGTTGCTCTCATATCTATTTAGAGTACTCCATTTTGTAAATGTGGCTTTTTTTTACTAGATCTCTACTCTTTTTCCTTTTGGCTGAAAATTCACCTCTAGTCTCACGACTTACAGAGGTATTCCAGTCTTTTCCTTGATTTGCCAAGTAGCGTTAAAACTATTGGTGGCTTCGCATGCATCAATGAATAGAGAAAAAATTAGCTATCATTCACTATATCAACACATCCTGAAGGTCTACTGGGTCGTTTTTAAGTTTTCTTAGAAGAAAACATGACTTACACACGCAAGAAAGACTTTTTTTGCACGTTTCTAAGTGACGCTCCAGCGTTTCACCACATAAGGTCAATAATGCATAAAACCCACTGTGAACTGTGAACGTCTTTGAAGACTACACTGTGGACTCTGTACAACTACTTTGAAGACATCCATAATGTATTATTTCTAAATGACGTTCGAGCATTTCAGCACTAAGGACAATAATGCATAAAGCACAATCTCTCATAAAAAATACTCTCTACGCCGAAATTAGCAACAGTCAAAATTCCTTATTTTTAACAGTTTCTCCAAAATTTTCTTTTTTCACCCTGACTTCAATATCTAGAAAATGAAATGCTTTAAAACAATGTAATGCTTAAAAGAAATAGTAAGTTATCGGATTAACGATGCTTCTTGACTACTAGGGTCCCTGCATCCTTGAGGGGGGCTGCCCTTTCTCAATCCCAACTCTTTGTGCTGAAGTCTTGGAGTTATTTAAAAGTACTTCTCATACAAATTATTATTCAGCATCCTTTGTTTTTTGAGCAGTCTTTCTTAACGAATTTTGATAAAAAGTCAACACTTAGCGTAAAAGAGCGAGGGATGAAGAAGGTGCAGCCCCCTGTTATACGGAATAACATCCGTTCCTTTTAAGTTTCAATGTTCTCCCTTACTTTCAGTTGAAAAAACTTGTTATTTTTATTTAATTTCTGACCGTTCTTGAAATCATACCAGGAAAGTTTCTTCCTTCTTCCTCTGTGAAAATGTCCCCAAGATGCTTTCCTTACCACATAAATTTATCCTCGTGCAAACCCCCCCATCTCCCTCCAAAAAAAGCTCAACCCCTAAGAATTTCCGTACATTTCACAATAATAAATACTATACGTGAGAAATGGGTAACTTACAGCCCTTTCCCCAGGGACTCTGGGGGCCATATCATTCCCAATGCCATAGTTACCGGACCTTTCAGCTATTCTGAATCAAATAGCTACCTCAAAATTTGGATCAGATGTATGTAGGAAAAGGGTGTGAGAGGGGGCTAGTTGTCCCCCAATCTTTCTGGTCATTCAAAAACGACCCTAGAACTTTTGATTTATGTTTTTTGATTTAACCATTGGCTCGATACGATAACCCCTAGAAAAAAACGAAAACAAAAACAAATAAACATGCATCCGTGATCTTTCTTCTGGCACAAAAAAAAACTAAAAACAAAATTCCACATTTTGTAGACAAAATATGCTGAATCTGATGGTGGGATTTTCACTGCAATTGCTTGACTTTTGGGTTCTCCCTTTTTTGGAAATCAGGCAATTTTCTCAGGCTCGTAGATTGATGAACAAAATTAAATTTGATATATTTATCATCGGCAACAAAAATTAATTCTTTTGATGTATTTATTGTTATCAAAATTCCTTTTTTAGAGTTTTGGTTACTGTCTGGCCGAGTTGCTCCTTACTTACACTTTGTTACCATAATGTGCTTGAATGCAACAAAAATAACTTTAACTGACTGAGAAGCAAACAGTTCGTGGTAACGAACTGTAAGTGATGCGCGACCCAGCTCAATAATAACCGGAACTCTAAAAACCGGAATTTTGATATCAATAGATATATCAAAATAATTAAGCTTAGTGTTACCCATCAAACACTATGACCCTGAGATAATTCGCTGATTTTTGGAACAAGGGGGAAAACTCCCTAAAATTCAAAATATCTTAGTGAATTCACACCATCGGATTCAGCGTATCAGAGAACCCTAATGTAAAAGTTTCAAGCTCATATCTGCAAAAATGTGAAATTTTGTATTTTTATTTTTGCCAGAAGATCACGGATAGGTGTTTATTTGTTTTTGTTTTTCCCAGAGGTGATTTTATCGAAAGATGGGTCCAAGAAAATCGGGAAAGGGCCCATTTGAACAGAAAACAAAAGTTCTAGTGCCCTTTCTAAAAGACCAAAAAGATTTGAGGGCAACTAGCTCCCCCCTCAAGCCTTTTTTCAATCAAATTCTTTCGATCAAAATTTTGAGATACCTATTTTGTTCAGCATAGTTAAAAGGTCCAAAAACTGTGCCTTTGGAGATAAGGTGACTACTCACAGCCCCTGAGGATAGGTCTTTTAAATTATAAGATTTGTCATTTGTTTGCGTATAGTATTTGTTATTAAAAAGTTTGCGTTTTCGGGTAGGGGGAGGGGTGGTGAATTTTCTGGTGGGGGGATTTTCTACGGGGAAATTTTTATATGGAGAGTGATTTTTTTTTTTGGGGGGGGGGAAGAATTTCTTAGGGAAATTTTTACACTTGAAGAAGGAGAATTTGCTAGAATTCCTATACAAAATTCTTTTTATTTGTCTTACTTTCTCTTTCCGATTCAATTTTTATGTGGAGATGTTAAGAGTAATTGTCTGGGGTAAATTTTCACCGGGATTGAATTGCCTAGTGGATATTTCTATGGGAGGATATTTTTCCGTGGACGTGAATCCGGATCTCTCATTATTATTTAAAATAATCATCAGAAACTAAAGTAAAAACAACATGGTAAAGTAAAAACAATATTAAAACTTAAAATGAACAGAAATTATTCGTAAATGAAAGGGGTTGCCCCTACTTAACACTTCGCTCTTTTCGCTAACGTTTGATTTTTTTTTACATTTTTTTCAGCTGAAAATAAGGAGCAACATAAAAACTTATAACGAACAGGAATTATTCTTTCTATGAAGGTGGCTGCCTCAGCCCCTGTTCCTAACGCTGAAATTTTGAAGTTATTTAAGAGTACTTTTCATTCAAATTAAATGGCCCTTGTTTTGAGCGGCCTTTCTTTGCAGCCGTTACAAAGAATGGTAACAAAAAAGTAAACTTTAGGCTCAAGAGCTAGGTTTGAAGATGAAGCACCCTCCTTTATAAACGGTATCATTTTTGTCCGTTGTTTGTATTAATGTTGGTCCTTACTTTCAGCTGAAAAAATTTGTTTATTTTAAAATTTAATTTCTCTTTCTTTTTTCGAATCACGCCAGAAAACCACCTTCCTTCGCAGTCGGGGGAGAGGTATTAACACGGGGCGAACAAGATTACACAACTCTTTCTAGGTCAATGACAGGGTTAGAATATGACCGGGACATGTGACATCAGCAGACCAGACTTTCTGGGTTGTGTTAGTTTGAATTTACGTAATTTCTATGTCGAAAAAAAATACCGTTTTATTTGCTATGGCATGTGGGCGTTGTATATATTGATCATGCAAGTGACATCATCAGACTCCCTGGAATTTACGTAATTTCTGTTTGTCACAATTCTACCTTGAGACTATGTTTATATTGATCGCGCTTCGAGGCTAAGATAACAGTTTACTTCTCGGCTGTGGTCGCTATAATAGACAAGTAAACAATATGGGATTTGGACGATATAACTTTAATTCTCGACTGTGTTCTGTATAATCCACAAGTACCAATTAAGCAGCGTTGTCAATATAAAATATGCTTTAACATTCTAGTATACTAAAAAGTTGATGCTAATAAAGAAATTCAGAACAATTCTTAGAAATCCTTAGAAATCAACTAGTGAGACGATTATGAGTATGAATCATCAAGGACCGAAAGCACCAATGACCTCAACCTCCAAGGACCTCCTCTCCCCAACCTCCTAGAGGCCCCCTCCCTCCAACAGTTTTTAGGTCATCCCCCAATTTCAATATAGAGGCTCCATTAAGAGTTATGAATGTGTAAGAAAAAAGTTATCAGAACGTCATTTCTGACCTCATCTTTCGGGACTTAGAAAAGCGGATGCTTTGAACATCCAATTTTGAAACTTTTTTGTATACCATTTATGCAAAAATCCAGCAATAAAATCACTATTAAAAGAATTTACCGTCACTATAAAATTAGGACACATCGAAACATATATTTTTTCAAGCACATTTCCTGATCTACTAATTTAAAGCGGTTAGTTACAGTTTGAAAATCGTTTACGAAACGTTGGATTGTTCTTTTGTCCCTAATGTCTCTATCTAAATTTAGTTCATCTGTGATGTAAGAATCAGAGCAAATGTTTATGGCATGATCGACAAGAGATGTAGCAACACCTCTTTTAACTTGTGGGGGGGGGGGATTGGATTTAAAATGTAGATAACAGTTATTTTGTTTGGGTTTTCTGTAAATTGTAAAATCCAGTTTATCAATGTTACGAATAATTAATACATCCAGAAACGATAATTTATTTGCATTTTCAATTTCTAAGGTAAATTGTAAATTTCGGTCATATGTTTTAAGGTGATCTAGAAAGCCCCTAAGTTCATTTTCCCCATAATTCCAGAGTGATATTACATCATCCATATAACGCCCCCAATAGACAAGTTTTAAAAATATGAATTTAAGGCCCAATTTTCAAGGTGTTCTGCCTAAATGTTCGCTAATAATCCGGATAGCGGTGCTCCCACACGGAGACCATTTTTTTGTTGATAAAAAGAATTACGAAACTGAAAAAATCTGAATACTTATTAAAAAATTTTTACTAGTGAGGTTTAAGTTTTTTCAACTAAATCTAGCGAATAACATATGTACGATTTTTGAGAATAAAGCAAAGGTTTGAAGACTGTACATAACCACTTTCCAAATATAGGAAGCATGGGGATTTCATACATGCTACAATTGACCTTAAGGGAATACCTTGCTTATGTAATTTCGGTAAACCGTAAAACTTTGGGCAAAAGCTACCTTAGGATGCCTTTTAGGTTACCCCCCCCCATCTTCCAACTTTTTCTCAAAATGACACGAAATATACTTGCGGCTGTACTCATTCACTTTAAGCCTTTTTTTTCATATTTTTTTATTATTTTTTCGGGCCGAGTTCAGAAGGACATTTGAGGTGAAATTTTGTTTTTAAGATGAGTTTGAAAAAATAATAAATAGAGTTATTAATTGAAATGAAGGCAGATAGTTTGTCACTGTGCCAAAGAAGAAAGTTTATCGGAAGAGAAAGTCAGCGTAGGGATATTAAAAAATGGGTGTCACTTGGGTGTTGAGTTGGAGTACGATTCTCCCACACAAACTTGTTGTTTAGTGTTAAAGCACCGAGAACAGTGAAAACAAAATCTGTTGTTCGAATGGGGTAATGTAATGTTTGAATTGAGTATGCTAATGGGTTATTAGAAAAACTCATATTAGAAAACTCAGAATTAAAGTGGAGCTCCTCATCTTAATGGCAAATATTCACAATCGAGGTATAACTTTTTCTATTTTCTACGAAAAATTTGAAACAAAACTTTAAATTTTTTCATCTCTTTGAGAAAAATCAGAACTGAAGTGGAACCTTTTTATTTTCTTTGGAAAGAATTAGAATTGATCTATAACTTATTTCTTTGTCATTGAGAAAATTGGTGTTGGGATATACATAAAGTCGAAAAGCAATGTTGGAGTTCTCCGACATGCTGAATCTGAAAGTATAATTTCATAGATTCTTAACCTTTTAGGGTTAACTTACCCTTTTAGGGATGGCCATTTAGGGTTCTCAAACATGCTGAACCTGAAAGTGTGTTCCTCGACATGCCGAATCTGAAAGTATAATTTTCATGGAGATGAACTATTCTAAAGAATAAAGACGGGTAAGGCTTAAAGATATTTATTGCTTAAACATATTAAAAGATTTTGAAAAAATACATATTTACATAAAAATAATACTTAGAGTTAACTGTTAAACATCCACAAAGAGGATCCCATGATATAGAATACTTTTTACCATGTTTTATGCACTTATCACGATCAGGTATGTCCCTAGGTAACCACTGCGCGAAGAACCTAACCTCCTCGTCAGGACGGTGATAAGCCCCTTCAAATTTAGGACACTTAAATTCTTCTAAATTGAAAAATGGGATCCTAGGGTCACAGTTTCGAATTAAAACTTTATCTATAGGTACATCACCCTTTACATATAGTGCTTCAACCCCGAAAAGCTACAAATTTCCCTGACTTCTTCCTGAGCATTTTCAGTTCTTGACCACTTTTACTATAGTGTGTAATAACTCTATCGTAGAATCCCATACTGTTTATACGGCGTAATGTAGTACTTCATAAGGTTTTATCATAATCAAACAAATTATAGTTCACCATCCAATGATAAGAGTCAATTTCTGTGAGTTCCGTTGACAATAATAGATATCCACATTCAAATAGAACACCACAGGATGATTTTTTCAAACAAATAAATTCTGTGTCATATAGTCCTATCATTCTGGACGCTATTAATGTAATATTTGAGCAGAGAAGTACCTCATCAAACTTTTATATCCTTGCTCAAGGTTAGAAAGACTTAAGACTAGGAGGAGGAGTCTAAAACCATCTGAAAAAAACCATCTGAACTCATTGTGTTGGAGAGTCATAAAACCAATAGAATTCATTGTGGGGAGGAGTCATAAAACTCTTGGTGTCGGCTGCATGCAAATGAAACATGAAAATTGTTACTTAACTTAGCTTGTAAAATATTATATGTTTGTTAATATCATATATCTACAACTTTTTAATAGATATTCTTAGCGTTTGTGGTGCTAGCGTACTCTAAAATAATGGAAATATAACAAAGTATTGTATAGTATATTTTTAATGAAGTAATGACATGTAGAATATTAATATAAAAAAAATGTTTTATACATTATTATACGTTATGAACATTATTGAACAACTTTAGACATTATGAATCTGCATCATAAAATAATTCATCGTGTTCTCTCTTGATAGTTCCCTCTGTAGAGATATCCATCTTGTCTTTGTCTCTTCTTTATATCTTTCTTTTCTGCTATATCGTACCTCCTTTTGCGAGAGCTTCCCTGTGCTCCTGATCTTCTTTGTAATGAAGAGGATGTCCATTGTCTGTATTGTTTCTTGTGATAATTGTCCCTCTTCCACTGCAGAAACGGACGAGCTTACCCTTTTTCTCACCCTTTCATCAAAGATTCTCCTTCTCATTCAACGCAGATTGTCCTCTTCTATTTCATTTTCCATGATTTCTAAATTTGCTGCATTACTATCATACAAATTACTGAAGTCAAGATAGTGGCCATTACAAATAGCACACTCACAATAAAAATATTTCTAACTCTACACTTTGATCCATATTATAATCTGCTATATTGTTGTTTGATGTAACTTTAGTTCTCAAATGATACAGCCGTGTGGTGGCCATAATCAGTTTATAGAGTACCACAGGGAAACCGCATCGTGTCTATGAGGAAGCATAGCGTATGGTTGGTGCAGTCGCAAGCATATTTCATGTCATTTTAAGGTAACCTAAGAGGCAATGTTACTTTTCAAAGGATAGCTAAAAGCCAATTCAATAATCCATTAGCATACACAATTCAAATATTACATTAACCCATTCGAATAACAGATTTTATTTTCACTGTCCTCGGTGCTTTAACAGTAAACAATAAGTCGATGTGGGAGGATCTTACTCCAACTCAACCCCCAGGTGACACCCCATTTTTTAATATCCCTACGCTGACTTCCTCTTGCGATAAACTTTCTTCTTTGGCACAGTGAAAAACTATCTGTCTTTATTTCAATTAATAACTCTATTTATTTTTTTCAAACTCATCTTAAAAATAAAGCTTCACCTCAAATGTCCTTCTGAACTCGACCCAAAAAAATAGTAAAAAATATGAAAAAAAGGTTTAAAGTGAACGAGTACAGCTGCAAGCATATTTCATGTCATTTTTAGAAAATTTTGGATAATGGGGGTTAACCTAAAGGGCATCCCGAGGTAGCTTTTTCCCAAAGTTTTACGGTTTACCGAAATTACATAAGCAAGGTATTCCCTTAAGGCCAATTGTAGCATGTATGAAAGCCCCATGCTTCCTATATTTGGAAAGTGGTTATGTACAGCCTTCAAACCGTTGCTTTATTCTCAAAAGTCGTACATATGTAATTCGCTAGATTTAGTGGAAAAACTTAAACCTCCCTAGTCAAAATTTGTAATAAGTATTCAATGTATTTTCAGTTCCGTAATTCTTTTTATCAACAAAAAAAAATGGTCTCCCTATGGGAACACCGCTATCCAGATTATTAGCGAATATTTATGTAGAACACCTTGAAAATTGGGCCTTAAATTCATATTTTTAAAAAACATGTCTATCGGGAGCGTTATATGGATGATGTAATATCGCTCTGGAATTATGGGGAAAATGAACTTAGGGGCTTTCTAGATCACCTTAATACATATGACCGAAATTTACAATTTACCTTAGAAATTGAAAATGCAAATAAATTATCGTTTCTGGATGTATTAATTGTTCGTAGCAATGATAAACTGGATTATACAATTTGCAGAAAACCCACACAAAATAACAGATATCTACATTTTAAATCCAATCACACCCCCCCCCCCCCACAAGTTAAAAGAGAGATGCTATATTTTCTTGTCGATCATGCCATAAACATTTGCTCTGATTCTTACATCACACTTGAACTAAATTTCAATAGAGACATTAGGGACAAAAGAACAATTCAACGTTTCGTAAACTATTTTTAAACTGTAACTAACCGCTTTAAATTAGTAGATCAGGAAATATGCTTGAAAAAATATATGTTTCAATGAGTCCTAATTTTTATAGTGACTGTAACTTCTTTTAATAGCGATTTTATTGCTGGATGTTCTCATGAATAGCTGAAGTGCCTAAGGTTAGTAAATACTAAAGTCATAATGAGGGAACATTTTAGGCCAAGGGGGGACGTTTAGAAAGATATCATTCTAAATTGTCATATTTCATAATGCTAAGCAAAAAAGTTTCAGAATTGGAAGTTCAAAGCATCCGCTTGTCTAGGTCCCGAAAGATGAGGTTAGAAATGACGTTCTGAAAACCTCTTTCTTACACATTCATAACTCTTAATGGAGCCTTTATATTGAAATTGGGGGATGTCCTTAAAAAAAAGTTGGAGGGATGGGGCCTCTAGGAAGTTGGGGAGAGGGGACCCTTGGAGGCTTAGGTCACTGGTGCTTGCGGTCCTTGATTATTCATACTCATAATCGTCTCACTAGTTCATTTCTAAGGATTTCTAAGGATTGTTCTGACTTTGTTTATTAGTGTCAACTTTTTTAGTATACTAGAATGTTAAAGCATATTTATATTGACAACGCTGCTTAAATGGTACTTGTCTATTATACAGAACACAGTCGAGAAGTAAAGTTATATTGTCCAAATCCCATATTGTGTACGTGTCTATTATAGCGACCACAGCCGAGAAGTAAACTGTTATCTTAGCCTCGAAGCGCGATCAATATAAACATAGTCTCAAGGTGGAATTGTGACAAACAGAAATTACGTAAATTCCAGGGAGTCTGATGATGTCACTTGCATGATCAATATATACAACGCCCACATGCCATAGCAAATAAAACGGTATTTTGTTTTCGACATAGAAATTACGTAAATTCAAACTAACACCCCCAGAAAGTTTGGTCTGATGATGTCACATGTCCCGGCCGTATTCTAACCCTATCATTGTCCTAAAAAGTGGTGTGTAATCTTTTTCGCCCCGTTGTTCACCCCGTGGTAATACCTCTCCCCCTACTCTTCGGCCCTCCATGCAAAAATTCTCCCTGAAAGTTTCCCCCTGGGCAACTTTCCTCCTCACAAAAAAATCGTATTAAAATACCCTCCTCCACAGGCCCTCCCCCCAAAAAATGCATATTTGTGAAAATTCAATAACAACAATAACAAGCAATATATATGAACAATGAGCAAATTGAGTAAGTTGCAGCCCGTTCCCCATCGACTATGTTATAGTCATGTTACCTTCAAAGGCATAATTATAGGACTTTTCAACCATGTTGAATAAAATAGCTATCTCAAAATTTATCGGATGTCCTTGGCGATAAGGGGCGTGGGAAGGGGAGTAGCTGCCCTCAAAGCCTTTTTTTTCAATAAAAAGGACGCTAGAGAACTTTGATTTCCGTTAGAATGAACCTTCCCCAATCTTCACTTTCATGTATTCTCTGATATGCTAAATCAGATGATGTGATTTTCATTAAGATCCCTTGACAAATTTGGGATTGCCCTCCCCCGTTTTTCTTTAAATCAAGGCAAATTGTCTCAGGCTCGTAAGCTTTGGTGGGCAACACTAAATTGAATGAATTATATATTTAGAATTAACATAAAAATCTAATTTTTCTAATGTTTCTATTGTTGTCAAAATTCCGAGTTTTAGAGTTTCGGTTACTATTGGGTCCAGTCGCTTTTTACTTACAGCTCTTTAGTACGAACCTTTTGCAGTTCGTTAGCACGAATATCTTAATTTTTTTTTATAAACGTCAAATACTTATAGCGGCCAGATTCCGTACATTTTATAATCGTTATCGCATACGGGCAAAGGAAAGAATTGTCTATATTGCACCCCACCCGTTGTCACTGCTCACTTTCAGAAAAATTGGGTGAGAATTTACCTTTGAAGCCACAATGCGCAAGCACCCATAGATAGACTTTCGTTGCTACTCAAGATTGTTTGGTCTTGGCCTTGGGGTCTTTGGTCTTAAGTGTTCTTCGAAGTGAATTGACAGTAGTGTGAGAAAAGTGCAGTACAGTAGATGAATTATCATAAGAAACGTGATCTTGACTATTATCACTGCGGTATGAACTTTTTCAGACGAACTCTTCTCAGCCATACCTTATTTGGTGATGACCCCTAAAGAGCATAGACAATCCCCTTAGGTATCAACATTCACGGGTTGGGAGCCACTGGCATAGAATGATTTTTTAAGCCAGATGAGGTGTGACAAGTGGCTGGAAAGGGCTTTGTTATTGTTGACATCATAACATCATCAATAACAATAACATCATTACGTCTTTGACATCATGCTAAAAATTACAGTATCTTAGTCTCTCCCTTGTCAGATTTCCAAATTGCTTTAAACTGGTGATTATGACGAGGGGACTTCTCCAAATAACTAAACACTACTTTGTTCCTAAGCGAACCTCTAAGTAGACTTTGTCACTCACAAAATAATTACTGAATCATGGTGACTTTTTTGGCTATTGGGAAAGGGAGGGATATCTTTCAAAGATTCAAAACAGCTTATTATTCATCTTTTTTACGTCTTCCAATGATATTTTAAAACCCAATCAGATTTGGGAAAATGTTTTTCCTTCATATAGATATGAATAGAGAGACATGATTGTATAAATCTAATCATTGTTGTTACGTAAAAAATACAGTTTAGTATCAATAACTCGAGCCTTTTTTTTAAAGTGTTATGCCATTTTAACTAAAATTGAGATGTTAAAACAATATGAGAACATCGATAAAACACTGAAAGAAATTATTTTAAGAGAGTTTGTCAATTACAGGAGGAAAAAATCTTGCATCATTCTCTGATCATGAAATTCGTCGATTTGATGGCAAGATTTCCAAAGAAGCACCGATGGTCAAGGAGCCGAATTCGAAGGTATACTTCAAATACAGTAAATAACACCATTTGGCTGTTTGTGCATTCCAAGTTGTCTAACATTTCTATTAATAAAGGTGAAGGGGAGATGGTTGAACTTATTAACTCCTTACATGACGAAGACTCGTCTATAAACAGATAAGCTAAAAGATAAATTTCCCAGTATTTCGTTGATTTATTACGATTTTAGAAGTGGGGAACAAAATGATATTGTACATGCTATTTTTGGCCCCAAAAAGCGGGATTTTAAACAAAGATAGTCCTGAGCTTGCTTTTTCAACTAAATGGTTGAAACCACTTATAAGGGTTGTTTCAAAAAAATAAATGTGGAAAAATCCTAATTAAGATAGACGGGCAAAGTATCTTAAGGACAGTAAACAATGGAATAAGTAACAAAAATCTAACAATGTCTTTGGTGAATTTCGTTGTACCAGAGTACTGTAAAATCGGTTCCCTAAAACTTAGTAAAAATGAAAAAAAAAGGCAAAAGATTTGTACATTGTTCCTCATTCTAGGCCCAGGAAATCTAATGATTTCCCAACAAGTAATGTTTGTGAAAGTAAAACCTGCGAAAATACTAAAACTTCTAGTATTAGCGAAGAAAGTGAGAATAGCTCACTGCTGTTCACCCCTCACCATATTCATGTTTTAATTGTGTTCATGAGGACAGTGTTGATGAAGAAATCTACCAAGTTAAAAATACTACAAGTTCTGTAAATCTAAAAGAGAAAACTAATGAAAAATCTCCAAAACCAGTAATGTTATTAAGAAATATCACACAAATATACATCGATGTCCCAGAAATACCCAAAAAATGGGCCACGGCGTTGAAAGCTCTTGGTCTAAGTGCAACTACAACAGCAGCCATTACAACAGCTCTGACATGGCCTGCGGCCCCGATTCTTATTTCAGCTTTGGGAAGGGAAAAAAAAAGAAGTTTAACCGAATCTGACTATGATGCTCTTTGCAAGGAAGTAATTGAAAAGATATTGAATATGCTGGAAGAAAAGGACCATTTGAAAGAAAAACCTTCAAATCGCCTTCAGAAGAGGATAATAAAAGTAAAGCGAAAGAAAGGTGAAAAAGGTCCAACACTTAAGAAAGCTCAGAATGAAGAACCTAGCAATTCCGCTGAAATTCAAAATTTAATTCAAAATCTTCTCGAGAATTTGGGTCCCCTGAGTTATTTTCTGTTCTTAATTCTAGGCCTAAAAAAGTATACAAGCCCAAAAATCCATATTTAAAGAAAAATACATACGATAAAGTGTCCGAAAAAAAATACAAATGTTTATACAAATCTCAACATTCAAGGTCGAGCCCCTCCTTTGAAAAACCAGGCATCTTTTCATGTTTTACCGGTTTCACAGAATGAAGACATTAACATTGTTGCTGACTTTGTGAAAAATACGTATAGCAAATTTAAGGATAGTGATCAAAAGATACAAGATGAAGTATTCATTTTGAACCAGCCAAGTTTTGTGAATTCTAACTACCAAAATAGGGTTCCTCAACAAAGGCCTAAATCTGCAGCTATAATCACGGAGTCAAAAGAAGAATTTCCACTAGACAGGGTAAATGTTGTAACATTGAACCAGGGAATGTAAAATCAAGCAAGGCAACAGACAGTCCGGTGACGTATTTTAAAGTAAAGCCTTTTATAACCCCGACAAATCGTGATGAAGATTTAATAAAGATGTTCTTAGATCAAATTAGTGTTTTAAGTGGTGCGGAAGCTAGTCCTGGATCTGATGAGCTTCAAAGGCTACTTTCAATTCTAGAAACAAGGGAAAAATCTTTTAGTGAGCCTAGAACTTTACCGCCAACCTCTCCTGCAACGCGTTTTGAAACTAAATCAACAAGGGTTTCAATTCCAGAATTCTTTTATATAAATCCGACAGAAGTTCCGTCCACATTCAGAAATCCTCCATATAAAAGAACTTCTCCAAAGAATGATCGCCCAAGCAATTACGGTCAAAGCTCACTAGTAACCATCAATACATCGAAGAATACAAGGGTACCTGTTGAGGTAACGGCCACTTCTTTTCCCATTTTCACGAAGACACCCGACCGCTAAGACCGGCAGATGGACTTTCACAAAAACAAAACATGGATGATAAATTTAAAAAATATGTTCAGTCAATATCCATCACAAAACCATCATCATTTTCTTCAGTAAGGTATTCAACTATAGGATCTGTTCCTGATGATGAATATTATGAAGACAATGGAAACGAATATGACTTTGATGAGCCTGTTCAGTCAGTAGATGTTCCGTCTAACTTAAATACTAATGGAAGGTATACAAAAATTATTACTTCAACCACACCATTTACAACTTCAGTAAAGCCTAGCATGGTTTATATAAATAATATCCCAGTAACAGTTGACTCTGTTAGTGTTTTAAATGACTTAAGAGACGTTGCGAAAGATACTACAAATACTGAACCTACTGTTTATTATTCACAGCTAAAGAAGATATTCACTGGCGAGAACGATGTAAAACTCTCTACAACAAAATTTAATCTTGACAAAAATAAAGGTGTTAGTGGAATCATTAATACCTTTTCTCCATTTTTTCCTAATCCAACACCATCCCTATTACAATCCCTTTTAAACAAAACAGTTTCCACAACAACACAATCATCGTATTATGAAGGCCTCAAAACTTTGCCTAAACTAAAAATATCAGCTCCATGAGCAATGTCGTTACAGACGTCTATGATTATCCAGGTTTATCAGGGTTTTCTGATGATTATACTGATACTGTCATAGATAAACCAGCTCTTAACTATCTAGAGCAGCAGGATTTTACAACCGAAGTAAACGAATTCAAAGATTCAACTGAAGTTGGTTTCGGAAGTAAAGGCATCTCATCCTTACTAGCAAACTCGAGTGATTCCATTGTCGTGGAAGCTCTTCAAGGAGCCATTAGTAATCCTGCAACATCAACTCGCCCTTCTCAGAAAAACAACACAAGACTAGGGGTCCTAAGCAATCCAACTAAAAACTTTGCTCCCAATCCTCTGGGAAATGGGGTAGCTTCGCTAAGTGCCTCTACCACCAATACAGACAGTACTACCGGTTTTACATACAATATAGGTTGGTCTGTAGCTGTTTTTTTGTTTAGTGCAGCTGTATACATAGGAGCGACTTTTCTCCCCTTCGCCTTTGCTGTGGGTAGGAAAAAGCGTAGTGTTGCTTATGATAGAAATAAAGGCTTATCTTTAATACCTGTCGTTGAGTATATGCTGAGTTATATGGACTTATATGGTGATAAGTTGGCTAGACTTCAATGATTTCAGGCTAGAATATCTATTTCGTACTCTTATATTGCCTTGTTGACAATTAATGAAAAAGAAAACAATACCAAATTCGATTAAAAAATACTGCGTTTGTCTTGTCGGTTTTAATTAGCTTTTGAGTCTTCTGACGGTGGGCTTTTAACAGTAAGGGAATTTAACTGTTTGTCATTGAGCTGGCTATAGTCAGCTTATATATACGTCCCCCAGGAGCGTCCCGATACTCATTTCATTGGGGGGGGGGAGATCTTCGTAAATTTTTACCAAATCGCCACCTGATTATGCCGAATTTTCTGCAGAAATCAAGAATTTTGCTAAATTTCCGCTGATTTTGCAAAATTTCTGCCGAAACTTTCGCTTTCGGCAAAAATTTTACCGAATGACAGAAAAGTTAGTGGGGATTGTGCGCCCCTCCCCGCTCCCATCCCTTCGGGACACCCCTGCGTCCCCCACGCCACACAAAAAACTTGTGCATTTCTTCTTCCATATTTCCCTTTTAGCAATGCAAAATTTCCTAACTTACCCATTCATTCTAGTCTGAAATCTGATGCTTATATTACGAGTATTTGTGTAATGTGTTTTTTTGCAGTTGGAAATTTAAGCTTATTTTATTTGTTCTTATTTGTGCGTAAATAAATAAAACATATTTTGTTTTCTCAGACATTTCATTCAGGAAAGAGTCCAATTCACGATAATGCAGGGGGGGGGAGAATTCTTTTGATTTTTTTTTAGTGAAGATAAAAGAAAAAAGAACACTATTGAGCAAATATACCTAAAACAGGAAGTAACCATAGATCTTAATTCTCCTTTTCCCTTAGAATAAGCCATTTAACATCTCTCTATGATGTTCAGTGCCCCGCTAGCTGCGGAAAAGAAGATGAACAAAAAGATACTTAAAATACAGAATATTGTGGGTGCAGCCACATTCCTTGTTTTTCAAGCCAATATATTTTCCTTGTTGTTCAAGCCAATGGGGTGTAAGTTTCCTTTATAGGGTTTTCGGACAAATCGGTTCTAACTAAGTTCTTGTTTTTGATCTGGCACCATTTTTAGGATTTTATGTGTACCGTATCATTTGATAGCTGTGAAAAAAAGAAGCACAGGGGTGACAAATAAAAACGACTGGTTAGCAAGTTTCACTGCTTTAATATATTAATATATAGCACATAGCACATAGCTAAAATAGAAAATAGAAATGCAATAGAAATAAGAAGGTATTTTTCAAATTCTAGATGGGGCAATTACCCCCTCCTCCGGCCCCCTATTTGGCTCGCCTCAAACAGTCACACAAAAATGTGAACGATGCAGAGCAACCTGACTATTGGAAATTTGAGTTCTTGCACATCCTGCAGTCCACGAAAATAAGCCTATAAATACGCAACAACGTAAAAAAAATTTATGCGATTGCAGCTTTTTATCTAAGTACATATCAAAGGATATTTCGGTGGCAAAACGACTTCACTGAGGATACTACCATGTAATACGAACAAAACTGAGATTCTTTGAAGGCATCTCTTGTGCCTCTACTCCCTAAAATGTGACATCTGGAAAATATAAGAAAATATGTGACTTAGGTGAAAAAATTGCCAAAATCTTTAGATTTTGGAGAGGATCTTAAATTTAGGGAGTTAATGGGGGGGGGGGGGGGGATAGCCTTACCTTTTTTTGGTATATTCGTTGAGAAAAAAGCAAAAATCCCTTCTTCCTAGATTAAAAAAAAATACCTTTTCTTATATCTTCAGTAAAAAGCAATTGAGCAATTCCTATGCCACCCCTACAATTCGTATATTTGTGTGCCTGCCCGCGTCCTCTGTAGAAGTCTTTCTGTAATCTTTACTTCTCTCGCAGCCCGTCAGGGATGGAAACATGTACATGTTGTTGTATAGTCTAATACCGAGTTCTATATTGTGAACATTTTCACTCAACATTACGAAAAAAAAATGATTAAAAATTTACTTGTTCCCCCTCCCCCTCCCCTCCTTCTACAAAAATCGTTTTTACCCAAGCTATGCTGTCTGTACTCTGAGTAATTATTTGTAGTGATTATGGAACAATTTTCATAATCAACTGGTTTTGAACTAATCAACATAACCTACTAATAGTATTCGATCACCTAGTAATCTTTATAATCAACTAATTTATTTTATAAATTTGAACGTGAATTTGTCAGATAAAATTTAAGGTATGTGGGAAGGGTATAAAATTGTATTCTTGGTTTTTATTCTTCAACTACATAAACATTCTTACTTATATAAGACATGTGATTTTTTGCCCTAAAACCTTTTCCGAAAAAATTTACACAATCATCAACATTCAATTTTACCCGCTGATTTATTATGAATTTATTCTGTATTCTAATTCCATAGTTCACTTTACGAAAACAGCAAGATTTTTAATAAAAAATAAATGACTGGAACCAAAATTTGTATTATTAGTTGCAGCTTAGAAATTACCTAGTCTTCTATACCCTAAATATTATTCTACTACAATCAAAGTGATTATGATAATAAACTATAAACTGAAAGCGATATTTTGTCGATAGAAATCAGAAGTCAATAGAAATATTTCAATAATAATGACGCAAAAAGTGATTTAAATGATAATATATGCATTAAAATAAGTTTTTCTATGCTCATTCCATACTTGTAAAATTAATAAAGTTTTAAAGCTTTGCATACCCATTTATTAGCTTAAGAAAATATGCATAATATTTCAAAGAGGGTAAAAAAACCTCCAAAATAGTGAAGTTTCGAACTAGATGAAATTTACATCATCATACGTAAACTTGTCTGTGTAACCCTAGAAAGGCTTCAAACGCATATCCTCAAAAATACATAATTTTACAAATTTTTCAAGAGTTTTTATTGTTTGTTTGTGTGTTAATGCATTTATTTTGTGTGTCTGTGCGTAACATCATATATATGAGAGGGGCTGCCACCTTAACCTATAAATTCAATTATAAGCAATTGCCGAATTACTACATTTTTACACTCTATGATGCTGTCAGGAGTTTCACTGCGGAAACCTTGACGTTAACAGCAGGGCGCTGAGGAGAGTATGGCTTTCTTAATCTATATATTATGTTTATTTTTCAAAATTTCAACGTCATTCTTTGCTAAAATTTGAAAAAAAAATTGTTTTTTTCAATTTTTTGATTTATCTAAACTACCATTTTTTACAACTTCAGTGTAGCTCAATCTTACAGTGATATACAAAAAAAGTTTTCTTTTGTGGGTGGCGTAATTTTTGTATTATTTTCATTGTAGCTTATAATTGTCTGTTCAGCTTTCATTTCCGTTCTGTCATTTCAGTTTTTTTTTGTAAATTCAAAAGGTAGATGTGACGTAATGTTAACCTGCTATATATCCCTGACTTTCTTTTTTAAGATTTTCTTATTTTGCTTTATGCTTAGGATTATCTTAGGACTTTCCATAACAAAAATTCGATAGATTCATTGAATTTAAATATAGAAAATCAATGAATACGATGTAAATACACCACTTAGGCTTAGAAATGAAGAATATGATTGTTCTTGTGGTGCCTACCTTCAAGGCTTAGTGAAACATGATATGATAGGAAAAATTGCAAAATTTTCTATTAGTGATATCAATTTCAGTATTTTTGACAACATGTGGTCATCAATACTCAATAGCATCATGACGAGAAGAGCTGATAGAAAAACTAAAGGCGCTGAGAGCAAAAGAATGACTTCAGAGCCTACATATCCAGAAACATCATACACCAGATTCACTGACGAAGATTGGGACAATTACAATAGATATTCTTACGCTGTTCCACAGGGACCAAGAAGGAAAATGGATAGCTTCGAAGGGAATGATATTGAAGAAGTCCAGTTTGAAAAGCGTGGAAAAGGAAAATTATTGTCTGAGTCTTTAAAAAATTGAAAACAATGAGGTTGTATTTTCAAATCTCAAAAATGCTGTTTCAGAATTTGAGATGTTTATGACAAATATGATTCATTCTGGCGAAAACGAATATAATGAAATTTATTTCAAACAGAGCAAAAATACAGGCATCTGAGGATGACATTTCATCAAATATTGCAAGGAAGATTGATGGCACACCTACCGAAATGGTCGGGGGAAAATTGTTTATTTCCTAATGGACAAAGTTAAACACGCTATGATTGCACATTTCGTAAATAACTCACGTCAAAATAGTGGAGATATTGGGATGGCAATAGCTTCTAGTGCTCTGTTAACTGTAGCTGAGTTCATATTCAGTGTAATTATTGGATTACCAGATTTTGTCAATTAGTTTGATCAAGAGAGTGGTTCATTAGCATTTAAATCGTATTTATTACATCATATTTATTATTAATTAAATATTATATTGGACACAACTTTCAGTCCTTAGAAAAGATTTTTCTCTCCTACACTCAGAAACAAAACTCATTCGTTTGCTGCTATTAGCATTAGCACCATGAAATTTGTAAATAGTTAGTGCAATTACAATTTTGTTTTTTTAAAAATTTCTTCTGTTATGTTAATCTGCAAAAAAACAGAACAAACAGCCATACTTTGCTTAAGTTCCAGCATAGTAATATTTTAGGGAATTGTGACTGAATTCGTCAATGGATAAAAGTATTCTGCGGGCAATTCTTTTCGAGTTGCAAGTTGCTCCATCTTCATCATTATTCGCAATAGCAACGTTGTGTTTTGTTAATTTTGAAGAACTGATAACCAGCTGTTTGTTTGTCTCTTTTTATCGAACAGTATCTAAGTATACTAAGCGTTAGCGTAAAAAGAATCACTAAGTGTACAAAACTTCCAAGGTCTTGTCTCTGCCGTCCAAAAAACTGCCATAACAGTTACAGGATTGATGGGCTCCAGTTTTTTGAAATCTAATGAGCACTGATTAAAAATCAACGCACCAGTAGCATGAACTACTAAACACAGTGTGAGAAATAGGCTACACTTAAAAAACAGAAACCTAATGGTTTTTCAATTGAAGAGAAATGTTTGTTATTTTATGATGTTCTTGCTGAATATGTTGATTTGCGAGAAACATGAATGAGGAGATAAAAAACAATATTTACTCTAATGGAAATGTATAATTCAACCTAAAGAAAAGAACAATCGAAATTGTTTTCATCGAAACTTTCTCTATGTCCATGTTCAGTTACTATTTAAGTCACCCCGAAAAAAATGGACGGGAAACTAAGGAATTTTCCATGTTTCCAAGTAGACTACGGGATGGTGCTTTGAAGGTAAGTTATCAAACAACTGCACGAAAAATAGGATGTTGCAGAGAAGCGACATAGTAAGCATAATAGTAAAAATACAAGTTGTTTCAAACTCAACTTAGGAACACATTGGCGAACATAAGGATCCGAATAAAACTGAAGTTTGGAGTATTAACCCCGTTGTTGCTGATTGACAAGAGAGTTTTAATCAAAGTTTTTAAAATCGTTAGGTAGCCTACTTCTTTCCCTTTTTCAAAATTCATATTCATAATCTTCAGCAATTTGTCTCTAACTTCACAATTGCTATATTTAAAAAAATGCGCCAATATCACAATATCACAATATTTGTGATTTTTAAAATCACAATATCAGCACTAGGAGCCAAGTTATTTTTTGATCCTTTTAGTGCTGTCTCTAATTCTTTCTTACATAATAAATCTACCTTATCTTCCAAAGTGTCACAAACTTTTTCAATCTTTCCTACGTAATATCCTGAAACTTTATCACGGTTAGCACATTCTCCAAATCTTCTGTCCATCTCTTTTTAACTCTTTTCTTATCACTAATCGTGGCCCCGGTTTATACTCTTCATATGGAAAAATCCAGAATAACTCTTCCCTCTCAATTTTTTCATATACCAGTGCAGTATTTTTACTACTCTCCGTCTGGCTGCATCTTCCAGATCTTCAGCTATTTTATTAGTGGTCTTCACTGCAGACCTTCCTAATTTATGTTTTAATGGTTTTTTCTACTTCTAATACATTCCTCTTATTTTATAAGAGTTTGACAATGGCTTTTCAGGACATAATTAAGGCTTTGAATTCTATTCCTGAAAGCTTTGTTCTTATAATATGCTGATTTCTAAAATAGTGAAAACAGTTGAATCATATAGGGTTTTTTATCGAAAGTGTTCCGATCAAAGATGAAATGGGCAGTTTTTGCTTTTTGGTACGTTTTAGGTATCTGCTATTGCTCGTAAAGTCTGGTTTACAATTATGTTTAATTTTGACACATGAGGCTAAAAATCGTAAGAAAAGAATAAACAATTTGTAACATTTTTATCTTGGAAAAAAAGCTAAAAAAAGAAGGAAAAAAAGAAATCAAACATACAAGAAAAAAGAAGCAAGGCATATTCTAACGTTCAAAACATGAAAGTTAAAAAAAAAGGAATCGAGACAATCCCAAAAAGACACAGAAGGTTTCACCGATTGTTTTGCATAGAAATGCAATGAATATATATATATATATATATATAAAAATAGAACTGATGCTTAAAATTGAATTGTAAACTGATGAAAACCAATGACTAGCAGTCAAAATATAATTTCATTGACTATGCCCAAGCCTTAGGCTACTGACCCTAAAATATAACAGTAGCTGCACAGTATGAACCTAAAACTATAGAAAACTACCGGGTATATTATTGTATGAGTAAATTTTTTATGGGTATAATTAATTTTTTTTTAATCCTTTAAAATATTCTGTAAGAAAAAGGGCAAATACCTCGTTTTGAATTAGTAGTTTCATATATACTTTCTATCTAATTTAAATTGTAATATAATACCTGTCTTGATTTTAGTGGGATGGGTCTGGTTCAGCCCGTTTAATTCAACCCTCTGTGGAGTCTTCAAGCCCCAATATCATCAACCACATTTGACCCAACTCCCATAGAACTCAACTTCCATTCAAATAAAACACCATTCATTTCAACCGCATGTAACTCAGTCCATGTTTGACTAAAACCCATGCAACTCAACCGCCTTTCTACCAAACCCCATTCAATCTAATCCAGTCAGTTGCAGGGATTGAATTGTGTGAATTGGGGTTGAGTTGAATGAGGTCTGAATCAAATGGGGGTTGAGCTGCATGGGGCTTGGGTTAAATAGGGGTGGAGTTGAATGGGATTGAGTTGAATTGGGGTTGAGTTAAAACAGGGATGAGTTGAACGAGGTCACGTTACATGGAAACAGACTTTAGCTAACTATCCAGCTATTCGAATTTGAACATCTTTGTTTACTATATAATCAATAGGTTCATTTTGTATGAACTTAATATGTCATAAGTGAACAGCAGAAACTTTTTAACTGCAGTTTTTGGTCTAATCATTTTGAGATACGATTGCAAGGTCTGCTGTGCAAATTTGTGGCACTACCAAACAGATAAAAATATACTCTTTTCGGCCCCAAAAAGTACCATATGCTGATATGGATAGTATAACTCCTTCTTCCATAAGAATTCTCATAATAATGAAGAAAAACTATCAACTTGTCACAATGAAATAACCGCTCGTTTTTAATTTTGAATTAAATAAAAAAAAACAATTTTTTTTAACTGAAAGTAAGGAGCAACATTAAAACTGAAAACGAACAGAAATTATTCCGTATATGAAAGGGGCTGTCCCCTCCTCAACGCCTTGCTCTTTACGCTAAAGTTTGACTCTTTCTCACAACTCTATTTTTCAAAACAATTAAAAACTTTAGCGTGAAGAGCGAGGCGTTGAGGAGGGGACGGCCCCTTTCGTATACGGAATAATTTCTGTTCAAGTTTTAATGTTGCTCCTTACTTTCAGTTAAAAAAACTTGTTTTTTTTATTCATTTTCTGAACGTTTTTGAATTAATTCAGCTTTGATTTTGGCTCACCGTACATGAATGATTAAAATGAAATTTGCATATTAATTTTGCTTGTTTTGGCTAAATGGCTTTCTCGAAATTTTAATCTGACATAACTTACGTAATGAACTTCTATATTCGTATATTATTGTTACGTAAATGAGGGGTTCTCCCCCTATTCAATACCTCGCTCTTTTACGCTAAAGTTCGAATTTGTTCCAATTCTTTGGGAATGACCTCTGAATCACAAAGGCCGTTTAGCTAGAATAGATAGCTTTTTTGAAAGTACTAAACAAACTTTAGCATAAAGAGCGAGGTATTGACTAGGGGAGAACTCCTCATATACGTAATAATTTCTGTTCGGTTTAAGTTTTAATGTTGCTCCTTACTTTAGTTGAAAAAAACTTGATTTTTTATATTTAATTTCTGATAGTTTTTTAAATAATGCTTAGAAATCCGGCGTCCCCTCATAGAAATGTCTCTTCTCCCATGACAATATCCTCCATGGAAAGATCACCCCCGCGTATCACCTCCTCCTCCGACCCCCCTCCCCACCAGAAAAATTCCTCTTGAAAAACGTCAGCACACTTCCAAATAACAAATATTAAATGTAAAACAATGGGCAAAGTTCATGAATTGCAGCCCTTCCCCGGGACTGTGGGGGATTAAGTCATCCTCAAAAGACATGTTTATTAGGCTTTCACTATGCTGAACAAAATGGGTATCTAAAAATTTTATCCGGTGACTTTGGGAAAAAAATGAGCGTGGGAGGGGGCCTAGTTTTCCCTCCAATTTTTTGGTCACTTAAAAAGGGCACTATAACTTTTAATTTTCGTGTTGAATGAGACCTCTCGCGATATTTTATGACCGCTGGATCGATACTATCACCCCTGGGGGAAAAAAAAATAAAACAAAACAAACAAAGAAATAAACACGCATCAGTGATCTTTCTTCTGGCAAAAAATGCAAAATTCCACGTTTTTGCAGATAGGAGCTTGAAACCTCTGGGATAGGGTTCTCTGATACGCTGAATATGATGGTTTAATTTTCAGTAAATTTTTTATCACTTTTAGGGGGAGTTTCCCCTTTTTATAAAGCATTTTTTTTTCAGGCTCGTAACTTTTGATGGGTAAAACCAAACTTGATGAAACTTAAATATTTGAATTCAGCATAAGAATTTGATTCTTTTTATGTATCTACTCGTATCAAAATTCCGTTTTTTAGAGTTTTTGGTTACTATTGAGGCGTGTCGCTCCTTACTTATAGCTCGTTACCACGAACTGTTTGAAAAGGGATTGGCTAACGATAAAACTGGATTCTTCGTTACCCGTGTCAGACCTTTTTGGATCTGAAGTTTGTTGAGCAGCTTACAAATTTCGTTACCTAATACTGGCGGTCAGAAAAATAAAAAAAGGTAATAAAGATGACATTATAATATCTCAATGTATATAGGGCACTAGTGTGATCATTATATGTTAAAGCTGTTACAATCAAAAACAGAAATCAGAAGCATAGATGTAAGAAAACTGGGGGAAAACCATTGTTGATATAATTATCTCAACCCCCTTCCTTTTCTAAGAGACAATATATAATTCCCTGGAATAAACTCTATTAGCTAAAAAGTATTGATGGCTGCTCTACCTTGTATACAAGAAGAAACTATATTGTCGTTCATATTTTCTTATTAGTTTTCAAAGCGTAAGGGGATTCGCAAGCTGTTGTCCGTGCTTCAGGTGCCTTGGGTTCCAAAATAAGGCAGCTTCCCCCGGGTATAGATCATAGGCAGCGAAACACCGCTGCCTAAGTAAAGAGCGAAGGGGCTCTATGCGTTATTGTTTTTTTTTTTTTTACTAAGCCACTTCACATAGAGGAAGTTGTCGTAAAAGCTTTCGAGGGGACTCATTCGATTGGAAATTAGAAGTTCTAGTGCCTCTTGTAAGAGTCAAAAGTGATTGGAAGACTACCGGCCCCTCACTTGCCCCTTTTTTCTGTCTTCCCCAAATAAATCCAATAAACATTTTGAGACAGCCCTATTGTTCAACATAATCGAAAGGTTTAATAGGTCGTGTATCTGGAGATGACATGACCCGCACAGCTCTTGGGTTAGGGTTGTAAGTTATGCAGTTTGTCTATTGTTTACATATATGATTCATTATTGGGAAAAAGGGACTCATTTAATTCTGGGATTTCAAAAAAAGATAAAGGGTATTAATGTGAAGCTTTCAGGGAATGTTGAGGGAGATTTTGAACTAAATCAAAAACACTATGTCAAAAAGGCGTATAAGCAATATCTAAGGAACGGCTTATAGCATTAAGTTAAAACTTTAAGGGCACCATGCAGGGGATGCTGAATAAACGAAAAGGCACCATATGCATACTACTTCTACTACTACTACTACGGCTACCAATGCTACTACTACTGCTACTACTACTACTACTACTTCTGCTCCAATTAATGCAACCCTAATTAGGACTTGTACTACTATTAAGGCTAATGGTATTGAGGTTAAACTTTCCAGGAACGTCGGGGGGGGGGGATGTTGAACTAAATCAAAACATTCTATATGCATGCAGGCTGTCAAAAGATCGTATCAGCAATATCTAAGCTTAGAGTATTAAGTTGAAACTTCCAGTGTATGTTGAGTGGGGATGTTGACTTAACCAAAATGCACTAAGTGCATACTACTACTGCTACTACTATTACTACTACTACTACTGCTCGTACTTCTATTGTTACTGCTGCTGCTACTATTATCATTAAGGCTATAAGCACTAAGGTGAATCTTTCAGGCAATATTAAGGAGGATTTTGAACTAAATCAAAACACATTAGGTACAGGTAGGTTGTCAAAGGGCGTATCAGCAATATCTCAGAAACAGCTGAGAGTATTAAATTGAAAATTACAGGGCATATTGAGGGAGATATTGAACTAATCAAAAGGCAATATATGCCTTCCAGTACTATTACTACTACTAATGCTAATGTTAATAAAAATCAAAAAAACAAAATTATCATAGGCAGCAGGAATAAGTGAAGATGAAAAGGGGAAGTTGGGTAATGAAAAGATTGCTCAGGTGGACAACTTCACTTACCTTGGTAGTATTATTAGTAAAGATGGTGGGAGTATGAAGATGTAAAAAAGTAGAATAGCCAAGGTTCAGGGGTGTTTTTTCACAGTTAAAAAAAAGTTTGGAAGAATAGGAAGATAAGTCTGCAAACCAAGATTAGAATATTAGAAGCTACAGTGATGACAGTGGTTAAATATGGCTCTGAAGCATGGGCGCTCTGAAAAGCGGATGAAGATTTTCCAGATGTTTTCCAGAGAAATTGCTTAAGGATTGTTCTGGTACCCGGCTGACTGACCGTATTTCAAACAATAGGCTCTACGAAAAATGTGGTTCAATAACGCTCTCTAGGGCTATAAATGAAAGAAAGGTTGAGGTGGCTAGGGCACGTTATGCGGATGAAGGATGAGAGATTTCCGAAGATTGTTCTTTTCGGCCAACCGTCTAGGGCTAAACGGAAAGCAGGTCGTCATCGTCTAGGGTTGGAGGACGTCATAAAGAAAGATTTAAAGGAAATGGGAACTTCATGGGTGGGTGTAAAAAGGGAGGCTTTGAATAGATTGGGATGGAGGAGGAGCGTGCGTAGCTGTGTTGGCCTCAGGTGGCTTGGTGCTGCGGTGAGTTATTAATAGTAGTAGTAGTAGTAAGTAAAGAGCGACGTGGGCACAATGTATTATTTTATTTAATTTTTTTACCAGGGCACTTCTTATAGAAAGAAATGTCGTAGAAACTTCAAAAAGAGCACATTCGATTGCAAATTGAAAGGGCTAGTGCCCTTCATAATAGCCAAAAGTGATTGGGCGGCAACCAGCGCCAATATCCCACGCCAATCATTCCCCAAAAACATCTAAACAAAGTATTGAGACAACCATTTTGTTCAGCGTAGTTTAAAGGTCCGGAAATTATGACTTTGGGGATAAAAAAACCACTTACCCCCCACTGCAGGGCAAGGGTTGTAAGCTATGCCTTGGGGGTATATAAGGTTTTTTATAAAAAGTGTGGTCGTTTAAACCTCGGAGGGGGCTGTCTGATTGGATGGTAATCAGAAGTTCTAGCAGCCTTTTTAAAAGTCAAAAGTAACTGGATTTCAACACGCCCCCCATTCCAATCATTTCTCCAAACTCATAAAATCAAAATTTTTAGATAGAAATTTTGTTCAGAGTAGTTGAATGGTCCAGAAATTATGTCCTTGAGGATGAATTCTCCCTCCTCCATAGCCTCAGGGTAGGGGTTTTAATTGTTACGCCCTGGGGCATATAAGGTTTTTATAGAAAGGGTGGTCGTATAAACATCGGAGAGGGCTCATTGGATTGGTAATCAGAAGTTGCAGTGCTCTTTTTGAGAGTTAAAGTGATCAGATGGCAGATATCCCCCCACCACACACACACACAAACGTTGTATTTTCCCGGAATGCATCTGATTGAAATATTAAGATGGTCATTTGTTGTCGTAGAAACTTCAAAAAGGGCTCGTTCGGTTGGAAATTCCAAGAGCTAGTGCCCTCTTTAATAGTCAAAAGTTATTGGAGGGCAACCAGACCCCCCCCCCCTCAAACCCCTTATTTCCCAAGACACTTCCAATCAAAATGCACTATATGCCTTCCAGTACTATTACTACTACTAATGCTAATGCTAATAGAAATCAAAAAACAAAAATATCATAGGCAACAGGAATAAGTGAAGATGAAAAGGGGAAGTTGGGTAATGAAAAGATTACTCAGGTGGACAGCTTCACTTACCTCGGTAGTATTATTAGTAAAGATGGTGGGAGTATGAAGATGTAAAAAGTAGAATAGCCAAGGTTCAGGGTGTTTTTTCACAGTTAAAAAAAGTTTGGAAGAATAGGAAGATAAGTCTGCAAACCAAGATTAGAATATTAGAAGCTACAGTGATGACAGTGGTCAAATATGGCTCTGAAGCATGTGCGCTCCGCAAAAAGCGGATGAAGATTTGCCAGATGTTTCCAGAGAAATTGCTTAAGGATTATTCTGGGTACCCGGCTGACTGACCGTATTTCAAACAATAGGCTATACGAAAAATGTGGTTCAATACCGCTCTCTAGGGCTATAATGAAAGACAGGTTGAGGTGGCTAGGGTACGTTATGCGGATGAAGGATGACAGATTTCTGAAGATTGTTCTTTTTGGCCAACCGTCTAGGGCTAAACGGAAAGCAGGTCGTCATCGTCTGGGGTTGGAGGACGTCATATAGAAAGATTTAAAGGAATTGGGAACTTCATGGGTGGGTGTAAAAAGGGAGCCTTTGAATATATTGGGATGGAGGAGAAGCGTGTGTAGCTGTGTTGGCCTCAGGTGGCTTGGTGCTGCGGTGAGTTATTAGCAGTAGTAGTAGTAGTAGTAGTAAGTTAAGAGCGATGTAGGCACAATGTATTATTTATTTAATTTTTTTTACCAGGGCACTTCTTATAGAAAGAAATGTCGTAGAAACTTCAAAAATAGCACATTCGATTGCAAATTGAAAGGGCTAGTGCCCTTCATAATAGCTGCTAGAACTTCTGATTACCAATCCAATCAGCCCCCTCCGAGGTTTAAACGACCACACTTTTTATAAAAAACCTTATATACCCCAAGGCATAGCTTATAACCCTTGCCCTGCGGTGGGGGGGGGGGGGGGTGTTAAGTGGTTTTTATCCTCAAAGTCATAATTTCCGGACCTTTAAACTACGCTGAACAAAAATGGTTGTCTCAAAACTTTGTTTGGATGTGTTTGGGGAAATGATTGGAGTGGGAGATTGGCGCTGGTTGCCGCCCCAATCACTTTTGGCTATTATGAAGGGCACTAGCCCTTTCAATTTGCAACGAATGTGCTATTTTTGAAGTTTCTACGACATTTCTTTCTATAAGAAGTGCCCTGGTAAAAAAAATTAAATAAATAATACATTGTACCAACATCGCTCTTAACTTACTACTACTACTACTAATAACTAGTAGTATAATAAGAAGCGGTTGGTTAGCTGTTTTTTAAATTGTCCATAAGAATGATATAGCAAAGTTTTTGAACATCCCCAGTTTCAACAT
Source organism: Artemia sinica (assembly GCA_027921565.1). Taxonomy (NCBI): domain Eukaryota; kingdom Metazoa; phylum Arthropoda; class Branchiopoda; order Anostraca; family Artemiidae; genus Artemia; species Artemia sinica. Next base: position 25,498,853 of record CM051262.1, read on the forward strand.
CACAGTTCTTTTCCCAACATTTAAGTTTCATAAAAGTTTCAAAACATCAGAGTCGCTTTTCTCAACATTAAAATTTTAGATTTCACAAGTAGTCACATGTAGAAGTAGCGGCAGTTGCAAGCAGTCGTAATCACAGTTGCAAGTTGTAACAGTCGGAAGTAGTTAGAGTCACAGTCGTAACCAGTCACATTTGCAGCCCTGGCAGTAGTAGTAGTAGTGGCTTTATAAGTTACAATTTAATACCCTTACCGGTTCCTCAAATTTTGCAGATACGCTTTTTTGATATCTTGGATGCGTATAGTTTCTTTTGGTTTAGCTGAGCAGACCCTCAATTTTTCCCAAAATATTTTGAAAAAATCCCATCAGCCTTTTTGGACACACCCAGATCAAACAAACTCCCCAACCCCAATGATAAATCCTGCATTTATAAAATAGCCAAATTACATAAGTTACACTTCTTGCCCAGGGACTGAGGGGGCATAACATTTCTCAAGGCATTATTACTATAAATTAGCTTCTTAAGATTTCTATCAGGGTTAATCCGAGCATCTAAAAGGGCAAAAGTGAGGGGGACTTGTTGCCCTCCGATCATTGGTGATTCTTAAGAAGGGCACTGGAAAGTTTATAAAAGCGCTTCTTTCATATGAAATGTCTCTGAAAAAAAAACAACAACAACAACAAAAAACAACAGAAAAACTGAAGCCTTGTAGCTTTTTACTATAGGCAACGCTATAGCGTTGCCTCTCATTTAGAGCGGCGGAGTCTTATAAAATATAAAGATCAGAGGCATTCATTATATAATTTTTAAAATAAGTCTGAAACGAAATACTAACTTGAAATTGGGCACTTATTAGGCCTACATCATAATGACCAAACTGCAGCTGTTGTTTTTGGTAATTGCCAAAGCATGTTGCAATCTTGTTTCGATCTGTGTGTCTGATTTGATTACCGTACATGCTTTATTAAAGTAATTAAAAATAACGAGGACCTCTTTTTAACTCGATTTTAAATATAATGTGACAAAAGGCAAATGAAATATATCATAGTAAAAAACTACATGTAAATACATATCTGTACTCAAACAGTTCATGGTGCAGAAGTGCAATAAGAAGCACCGCAGCTCAATAATAATCGAAACTCTAAAAAACTGAATTGTATATCAATAGATAAGTCAAAAGAATCGGCTTATTATGCTGATTCTAAATATTTAAGATTCATTAAGTTCAGTGCTACCCATCAGAAGCTATCCCTTTCAATTTTTGACTTGATTGTAAAAATCACTCTGTCATTCTTGCCTAATCCTAGACAACCAAGGAATGTAGACTTGCAAACTGGCAAGTTTTCAACTTTTGGGTAAGGTGTGGGTCGTCATTCGAATTTCTGGGAAGGCTGTACCTAACTGTAGTTTTTTTTCTACACGCAGCTTCTGGGGCAATAGTCCTTCTTTTAACTGGTAGGAATGTCAGCAAAGAAGCGAGCCACATTTGTCTTGATTTATATTCTTTGCTCCAACATGTGTCATAAATTTTCCTGAATTCTACACTGGAAAACTTCAAACATGAGTTTGTACATTTGTTAGATTTTACAGCCAGGTTCGTCAGGAAATGGATACTTCTTAACATCTCTTTCAAATTTATCTTTTTCTGAGCGAACTCGTTTTTGGAGTAAGGTCAACAATAGACCTTCCTTCTCCTCCACCATTTCTTCACGTCTATTTTCTCTATCTTGTCCCACAGACCTTGCTGCTACAGCGTCAATTACACACATGACATGGTCTGAGGAATCAGGTTCACAAACAGCATTGTTGCTTTCATTAGATGGTTGATTGTCCAAATTTAGCTGGTCATCTTGGGTCTCATAAGCTGCTGCATCCGAAGCGAATCTTCCAAGGGCAGGAAAGGATCGGTAGGAAAATGGATCAGATTTTACTCTGGATGATCTGATGTAAGATCATTACTGACCGAAAGAGGAACTAAATCTGTAAAGAGCTTTCTCTCTTCTTCAAAGTTGTCTGCCTTTCATCATCAGAAGACCCAAATGTCCCTTCAACGTCCTCCCAGTCAATATCAGACTCATCACTATCACCTCTACTTAAATCTTCTTTTTCGAATTCTTTCATCAGCAAAGTGTTTTAACTGTGCCTTAGTTTTAGCTTCTCCATCAGTGGTGTCCTTGATCGAGAATGTCCAGAAAAAATTGGGTGATATGTCTGTTGTTTGATTTATCTGGATGATTTCTGGGGGGGAACAGGAACTAGCTCCTCGTTGCTCTTCACTGGAAGATGGCAAGTCGGTATTTGAAGTTGATGCCTCATTTGTACTTGCCTTGACATGCCAATGTCCTGAAAAAATTGGAATTCTAAGAAACTTGTTATCAACCTTGATTATCTCAGATGAAAGAGGGGGTTCTAGGGCTATTTTGATACATTTTTTTTTGTTTCTAAGGTAAGCAATATTTAGAGGCCCTCAATTTTTTCTCAATGTTGTAATAGTTGACCAAACTAATCCCTGATTATCTCAGATGACAGAGAAGGTTCTAGGGGTTATTTTGATGCATCCCTTGTTTTTTATTTTATTTCAAAGATAAGTCATGTTTGTAGGCAATACTAAAAAAATGGCTTTAGGTGGTTGGTTGGTAATTTGGTATGACGCAGCTGCTCTCCTGTACTAATTCGACAGCTACATAGCTAGCTGTGTAAAACTGGTTGTAGCGGGTCTGTTGTACCTACCTGGTAGTACAGATGGGGTTTTACCAGAGGGTTCAGGCCTACTTGGAGAAAAGGTTCCAAAATAGCATGAAGCAAAATTTTCTTACCTTAAATCTCTTTCCTTTTGTATAAACCAACGCTCTCTGTAAATTTAGAAAGCCTCATTGACATTCTATGCCAGTACTCTTTAATAGCTCAGAGTTGCTGGTTGTTCAAGCTCTGCTCTGGTAAACAAACAATGATGATTGTGCTGAATCATGACATATACGTACTTTGACCTTTGGTTTCCTTTCTCATTTTAATGTGCCGGCCAAAGGCAAAAGTACGTACCAAGGGTGAAAAGTACGTATCTACACAGATACGTACTTTTACCTTTGGATGCGCCCAGAAATTTTTCAGATACGTACTTTATCCATATGCTATTCCGTTAATATTTGGACTAGAGCCTTCTTACATATACATTCGATTCAGCACATTTTTTTTAGTATGGTGGTGGCATTAAGTCGAGAAGTGAAAAATTGTGCATATACGTACTTTTACCTTTGGAGGGCCGCTATGAGCATGCAAAAATTTGCCTGATTTTCGAAAAAGGGGGAGCACTCCCTAAAAGTCAAGGAACCTTAATAAAAGTCACACCATCAGGTGATGGTCTGATGTTGGGGAAAGACCCCTGATTTTCCAGTGATGTTTGTATCGAATCAATAGTCCAAGATTTTCGGGAGAGTGCTCTTTCAAACGGTAATTAAAAGTTGTAGGGCCATTTTTAAGTAACTAAAAAGATTGGAGGGCAACTATCCTCCTTCCAAACCCATTTCTTCTTTATAGTCGTTTCATCGAAATTTTTATATAGCCATTTTGTTTGACATAGCTGAACTATTCGGTAAATATACCTTTGGGGATAACATGACCGTCACAGCCCATCAGGAAAGTTCTAAAGTCCTGAAATTTGTCCATTGTTTACGTACAGTACTTGGATATAAATTTTCTGCTGCTGGGGAGATTGTCCACGGAGATTTAGGGGCCCATATAAATACCTCACTCTTCACGCTAAAGTTTTGCTTTTGTCCCAAATCTTTAAGAGCAACTACAGATACTCTGGGGCAGTTTAACTATAACAATAAAACCCTTTTTAAAAGTCCTAAAGTACTTTAGCTTGAAGAGCGAGGTAATGAAGGGGGAAAAAACCCCTCATGTATGTAATAAGTTCGGTCTGTTTTAATTTTTGACGTTGCTCCTTACTTTCAGTTGAAAAAAAAACAATTTTTTTATTTAATAACACAAAACTCAATACAATAACAATACAAAGGCATGTATCCATAGACTTTGATTGTCACGGTAATTATAAACGTTTAAAACCCACTTAGTAAAATGTAAAATCTAGATGTACACTGTAAAGCCTACATGTAAAATCTACAATGGGCAAAATAATTTTATTTTTTGACAAAAGAGGGAAGAATATTAGAAGCAATAACAACTGACCTTTATGTAAAATTGAACATGAAATTCTGGTCATCTGAGAGCCCTTTTGCAAGGATTTCAAGTTCATATATGCAAAATTACGGAATATCGCATTTTTCCCGAGAAGTATAGTAACGGCGGCGTGTTTATTTGTTTGTTGTTAATTTCTTCTCAGGAATTTTCGTACCGAGCCTGTGATAATAAAATATTGAAAGAGGGGCTCATTCAAAATGAAATTGAATTTTTGATGTGCCTTTTCAAGTAACGAATGAGTTCGCTTAAGCTACTCTAGGATTTTATTTCTGCTGGTCTTAAGTTTACTTTGGCCCTTTAATTTTATTTCAAAAACTTTTAGGTCATAAAGCGAGTTTCAGTGGAAAGTAGCTCATGGACGGACGCCTGGGGGAGGGGGCTCAAGGTCTAGTCTCTCCCTCCCTCAAATTTCCCCCCAGAAAAAAATCATAATTTTTTCTTAATTTCTTAACACCTCCTATTCAATTTATTAAAAATATTTTTTTTAATGTCCCCCCTCCAAAAAAAACTCCTACTTACGTGTCTGTATCAGTTTCTCCAACTTATTCGTGGATAAACAAGTCTGCCGTCCATAAAAATAAACGGTTATTATAGACATTTTTTCAAGCTTCATGAGGCTGAGCTGATTTGTTTTGAAGCTTCATTAGTTTGTGAACTATATTATATAGTTGCATAAAAATAATAGAGAGAAGAGGGAGGGTTAGTGGATCTTCTAGAATTTATAAAATATGAAAATTATCACCCAAAAATTGGTTTTGAACATGTCAGATGAACTTGACTGGAGAGCCTCAGTCATATTCAAGAAAGCCTTGGATCAGACAGTTCTTGGTAGTGAACTGTAAAAAAAAACTTCGATTACAATGTCCATCAGCTTTTAGTAACAAACTGTAAGTAAAAAGCGACATTTGCCAAAGGTAACCTAAACCACAAAAATTAAATTTTGATATCCTCAAATAAATAAAAATAAATAAAAAAAGAGAAGGGGAGAAAATCCTCCTAAAAGAGACGTAAAGTCCATCACACCCACAGCATTATGTTCAGCATGTCTAGGATTCAAATTTCGGGTCTCAAGTTCCTTTGTGGAAAAATACGAAACTTTGCATTTTTTTTTTCCGGGAAATGTGGTAGGCTAACGCGTTTGTATTTATTTTTGGCCCAAATTAGGCTACGGTCCGAAATCTTGAGGTACCCAATAGACTTAAAACTATTAAAAAGTTTTATCAACACATATCGTCGTAGTTTCAGAGCTAATGTTGCCCTGTAGCTTTGTTTGCATCCCTAAGCTAATAAGCAGTCGAAACAAAATTAAGACTATTATATAGAACGTATATAATAGAACGTATATATGTAGTGCCTCTAACGGTTTATACAACACGATATTATTGTACACCATCTTTTGGGGGGAGGGAGAAGGTCAGCTAGCCTTTACGGGAAGAAGGAATTTGTAATCAAAACACTCAGACATTTTCAGGGCAAAATTTGCGAACTTTTCGTGATTAATCTTTCTGACAAATTTGGTTCCTGTGATGACGTAGTGGGTTTGATCTCAGCTTGGTAATACTGGGACCCAGAATTTGAACTCGGTGGTAGCAATACACTACATGGCCGAAGCAAGGACAAAGACCTTAGTGTTGAAAAACGTCGTTAATACGATACAAAACTGATAGATATGAATTGGGAATGTTGTATATAGCCTCCCGTAATTTAAAGAAATTAAATAAAAACAAGTTTTTTCAGCTCAAGTTCCGCATATGAAAATGTTGCCTCCCTCCTCAACATCTTGCTCTTCACGATAATAGTTTTAAAAGTTTTTTTTTAACTTCCTATTCTAATTAAATAACCCTTGTGATTCGGAAATTGTTCTTAGAAAATTGGGACGAACAGTCATACTTTAGAGTAAAGAGCAAGGTATGGAGGGGGGGGGGGGCAACCCCTTCATTTAAGAAATAATTTCTGGTTGTTTTGAATTTTAATCTTCTTCCTTATTTCAGTTGAAAAAACTTTTATTTAAGTTTTTTGTTTAATTTCTGATCGTTTTTCAAATAATGCCGGTAAATCTGGCTCACCCTCCACGAAAATTTCCTTTCATTCACGGGAAACTCCTCCATAAAAAGTTCTAGCCACGTAAATACACCATCTCCCCATAACATTCCCTCTGAACATTCCATCCTCGCTGAAAATCACCCCCCCCCCCTCCGTAAATTTTGGTCGACAATTCAAGCTGAAAAATGCTTCTTAGCATGCTTTCATTTGAAAAAGACTATAAATTACAGTCGTTCTCCCGATCACTCTGAAAATCCCCCCTTCCCTGGAAATTTGTTTAGGAAATCAAAACCCACTGAAAATTTCCCCTGCTAATTCACCCGGAACATCTCCACATACAAAATCGTCTGGGAAAGAGATAGTAGGACAAATAAAAATAATTTCTTATAGGAATTTTGTCAAATTCCCCCAGTATAAAATTTCCTGGAAAATTCACACCCTGAAATTTCCCTTCCCACGGAAAATCTTCACCTCCAAGCACAAATCTTTCTTCCCAAAAAATGTCTTTATGCTTCCCAATAACAAATACTATACGTAAGCATTGGGCAAATTTTAAAACTTAAAAACCTATCCCCAGGGGCTGTGGGGGGTTATGCTACCTCCAAAGTATAGCTTTGGGACCTTTGAACTATCTTGAACAAAATGGTTAACTCAGATTTGTTCTCGGACAATTTCGGGGAAAAACGGGCGTGGGAAGGCGGATATTGTCCCTCCAATCTTTTTGGTCACTTAAAAAGTGCACTAGAACGTTTAATTCGATGCTTTATGACCAATGGTTTGATACGATTACCCCTGAAAAAAAAAAAACAACAAAAAAACAAATAAACACAGATCCATGATCTTTCTTCTGGTAAAAATACATAATTCAACATTTTTTAGATAGGAGCTTGAAACATCCACAGTAGGGTTCTCTGACGCGCTTTATATGATGGTGCGATTTTCATTGAGATTCTTCGACATTAAGGGGGTTTTCCCTCCTTTTTCGAAAATCAGACAAGATTTATCTGGCTCATAGCCTTTCAGGGTAACACTTAGTTTAATGAATCAGTATATTTGGAATCAGCATAACAAGCCCATTCGTTGATATATCTATTGATATCAAACTTCCGTTTTTTAGAGTTTTGGTTACTATTGAGCCGCATCGCTCCTTACTTACAGTTGATTACCACGATCCGTTTGATACATTGTGGAGTGAACATGTAGCATGGATGCCAAGGGAAGAGTGGCTCTCATATTATTGCAGAAATATTTTTGGAGTGAGGTTGAAGATTGTATTTCCATGATGGTATAAGGTGACTGGGCCGGCTGCTAGTAGTGCCAGCTAAACTTCGTAGGTGGGCCCCAAAACAAAGATAAGTGACATATTTGCGTAAACAGTTGTGTATGGAGGTGGGTGATAGCCCTGTTGTCCCTCGTCTACAGGGTAACTCCAGTTAGATTCCACTTTTCCTGTCACTCTGAAATTTCATTTTTTTTTATCTAGTATAGTCAAGAGCTTGTATTTAAAATAGACTATAGACTTTACTATATTTAAAATAGGGATTGACTATACTAGTATAGTCTAGTATAGTATTTAAAATTAAGCAAATTCGAAACGTCAGTTTAGATCTTCTTTGCGTCAAGCCCGCCTGAATGGTTTGGATGGCCCCTCGGATCGGAAGTCTTGGTCCAATGTAGCAAGCAAGTGTGTGCCTGCTACCGTTTCGATTATCAAAATCAGTGATTTTGTTGCTCATTTTACTCGTGTTTTTTCTACATTTAATCATTCTATCCAGTCCATGTTTTCTTCCTTATTGCATAATACTGTTCCTCGAGTTCTTCGGCAAGTCCATATATTGTCAATATCTAGTGGTGATATCTATCGGGCTTTTAAGAGTGTTAAGCAATCAAGTGCTCCTGATATGGATGGTCTGTGTTACAATCACTTCAGCATTAACTGGCCATTATTGTTAGCACACATTCAGCTCCTATTCCAGATGTGTTTAGCCTAGTCCTTAGTTCCAAATAGTTTCTTTCGGGAATTGTAACATCAGTTTTGAAAAAGGGAAAGGACGCAGACCAGTGTTCCAGTTATCGACCAATTACAGTGTCCTGGTTCATGAGCAAGCTGTTCGAGTATGCCGTATTGCCTGAAGTTTTGAACTAAATTTGATTTTTCTGATTATCAAGTTGGGTTCAGAGCTGTTTTTGGTTGTTCTCAAGCCCATCATATACTTGGTCAATTGCTATTCTCGGCAAAAATGCAAAAATGGCCACTTTATTTTTGCTCAGTTGATATCTCAGGCGCTTTTGACAGCGTTGTACATTCGCAAGCGCTTCACTGCTTAGTTAAAGCAGGAGTTGATTCTTCCGTAGTAAAAGTTCTACAATATTGGTATTCCAATTCGTTGGTTCGGTTAAAATGGATGTCTAATATATCTGAACCTATCTCAGTAAAGAAGGGAGTCAGGCAAGGTGGTGTGCTGTCTCCATATATTTTTAAAACTGTGCTTGCGGACTGTTTGCGAATGCTGTTTCCTACTGTGTTTTTAGAAAATACTGCTGTTAGTCACATTGCCTATGCTGATGATGTTCTGCTAGCTAGTCATACTAGGTCAGGCCTCACAAAAATCTAAATGTTCTGATTAATGCTTTGAGTATGATTGGGCTTTCTGTAAATGCTTCAAAATGCGAATTTCTGTGTTTTAATATTTCTAAACCAGCTCCTCCTTTACACATGGGTACAATGCTACACAAGCGTGTCTCAAAGTTGAAATGGCTTGGGATTACTTTTTCTGATACACTTTCGACTACATGTTCGTCTCTGGTTGCTAGTGCTCTGCAGTGTATTCGCTTCTCATATGGTAAAATCTCGCTAATAGAGGGGGGTACAGCCACCGAGGCTTATGTCAACTTTACCATAGTTTTTGTTCTCCTACAATTCTTTTTCTTTCCGGTTTGCAGCCTTTAATCAAACAGTTCGTGGTAACGAACAGTGAGTAAGGAGCGACCCGGCTCAATGGTAGCCGAAACTCTAAAAAACGGAATTTCGATACCAATAGATACATCAAAAGAATCAGATTGTAATTTTGATTTCAAATATATAAGTTTCAAAGGGGGAAAGACCCCCTAAAAGTTATAGAACCTTAATGAAAATCACACCAACATATTCAGCGTATCATAGAGCCCTACTGTAGAGGTTTCAAGCTCCTATCTACAAAAATGAGGAATTTTACCTTTTTTGCCAGAAGAAAGATCACGGATGCGTGTTTATTTGTTTTTTTTTTTTTCATTTTTCCCAGGGGTAATCGTATTGACCCAGTGGTCCTAGATTAACGTAGGAGGGCTCATTAGAACAGAAATTAAAAGTACTATTGCCCTTTTTAAGTGACCAAAAAATGGAGGGCAACTAGGCCCCCTCCCACGCTCATTTTTTTTCCCATAGTCACCTGATCAAATTTTGAGATAGCCATTTTGTTCAGCATAGTTGAAAATCTAATAAATATGTCTTTTATGATGACTTAATCCCCCACAGTTCCCAGGGAAAGGGCTGCAAGTTATGAACTTTGCCCATTGTTTACATATATTGGTTATTGGGAACTATACAGACATTTTCAGGAAGTATTTTTTCTGGTGGGGGGGGGGGGGGGGGCTGGAGGAGGCGGTTACTTCGGAGAATCTTTCCGTGGAGGATATTTTCTTGGGTAAGGGACATTTCTATGAAGGGGGCACCGGATTTCCCAGCATTATTTAAAAAACGATCAGAAATTAAATTAAAAAAAAAACAAGTTTTTTCAACTGAAAGTAAGAAGCAACATTAGAACTTAAAATGAACAGAAATTATTACGTATATGAGGGGGTTCGCCCCCAAGTCAATATCTCACTCTTTACGCTACAGCAAAGAGCTCTTTACGCTTTACTTTACTAAACATATACGTAAAAAAAAAAAAACATAAAAAAAGCGATACGGCTCAATAGTAATCGAAACTTTAAAAAACGGAATTTTCATGTCAATAAATGTACCAAAAGAATGGGCTTATATTGCTGATTCTAAATATGTAAATTTTATTAAGTTTAGTATTACTCATCAAAGGCTTTTAATGAAAAGAATTTTAATGAAAATCACACCGTTAGATTCAGAGTATCAGAAAACCCTATTAAATTGGTTTCAAGCTCATATCTGCAAAAATGTGCAACTTTGTATTTTTTGCCAGAAGAGATCACGGATGCGTATTTATTATTTTTTTTTTTTTTTTAAGGGGTAACCGTACCGACCCCTTGGTCCTACAACATCAAGAGAGAGCTCATTCGAACGGAAATTAAAATGTATAGTGCCCTTTCCAGAGACCAAAAATGTTGGAGGGTAACTTGGCCCCCTCCCACGCCCCTTTTTTTCCCAATTTCGTCTGATTCACAAGGGAACAAATTTTTTTGTACTTTCATCAGAGATGTTTATTAGGCTATAATTAACGGCCTTTGTGATTAAGGAGTCATTCTTAAAGAATTGGAACACGATTTGAATTTAACATAAAGAGCAAGGTATTGACTAGGGGGCGAACCCCATAATATACGTAATAAAGATATACGAATATAGAAATTCGTTACGTAAGTTAATTTGTAAATTACGCCAGAACCAAATTTAGAGAAAGCCATTTAGCAAAAGAAAAGTAAAATTAATATGCAAATTTTGTTTTACTCATTTAATGACGGTGAGCCAAAATAAAAGCTGCATTAACTAAAAAACGATCAGAAATTAAATAAAAAAAAACAAGTTTTTTTAAACTGAAAGTGAGGAGCGACATTAAAACTTAAAAGAACAGAAATTATTCCGTATATGAAAGGGGATGTCCCCTCCTCAACGCCTCGCTCTTTACGCTAAAGTTTTTTATTGTTTAAAAAAATAAAGTTGTGGGAAAGTCAAACTTTAGCGTAAAGAGCGAGGCGTTGAGGAGGGAACATCCCCTTTCATATACGAATAATTTCTGTCCGTTTTAAGTTTTAATGTTGCTCCTTACTTTCAGTTTAAAAAACTTGTTTTTTTTTTATTTAGTGCGCAAAAAAGACCGTCTTCAGCCAAGGAGAGGCTATTTTAAATATTGTAAATTCCTGTTATATTTACAAACGTGGTACAGAAATCAGAAGATTATTTGTCATTTTGGACTTATCGACCCTCTAGGGGCTGCTTGACAACATCGCTAAGGATCTGAGGACCAATACTCCAAGGAAGATATATGCCAGTGACCCCCTCGTTTATTTTTTTTCCAGATTAGAGATTTATAAATATTGTTATATGTTATTTATGTTGTGTTTTTCTTATTATTTCCTTGTGTATAATATTATTTTGTTTTTTCTTTTTTACTCCGCATTTATTTTATATTGCGGGTTATAAATAAACTTACTTACTTACTAGAGCTTGCACACCAGATTAGAAGGCTATGATAATCAGTTAATTAATTAGCCAAACTACAGCTGAAACGGGGAAAAATAGTACCGTTCTACAGTGACGAGACAAAACTTCTGAAATAAACCATACCATGGATGAATGATTTTATTCAGTGATTTAACCCGTACAGAGTATTTCACTATCTAGTCTACGAAATACAGCATAAAAATAAAACCATACCATCATTGAACAAAAACTGTTTGAAGATTTATTATGAGAATTGCGTTAATCATCATTATTATTACCCTTGAATTCGAATTGCTAATAAACTGTTATAAGAATTACTCGTAAATTACAGGGAATCCAGTCGACACTAGAAGCTTTCTTTTGGGTCCATGATAAATTCATTCTATTTTCTATTTGGTTGTTATTACCATAAAGTCTTAAAGTAAAATGTATGTCCGTTATCCTTACAGGCAAACAAACCTAAGGCAAAGTGAAGATGGAAGTGGAATATCTCAGAACTACACAAAAGAAGACAGTAAGTATCCCGTCAATTTTGTTTCTCTTCAGGTTCTATGTAATTCCTGTCTTACATATACAATTTCGATTGTTATGTTCATTCGAGTTGACAATAAGAGGGCACCATAGTAAACATAATTACATTTACAGTGATAGCTGCAATCCAGTAAAGAGCGAACCACGGCCCATAGTGATAAAAAGTCTAAAAATACATTTTCAAAAAAATCTGCCTAGTTAAAAAATAATATCATTTTAAGCTGATTCAACAATGGTAACTGTTATTTCGACTAATCCTGATAATAAAAGTTTATTGCAAAAACAAATGTACAGGAACCTTAAAATTGGCCTGAAGTGTATGGGGGTGTATGGGCTTTTTTTTCAAGGGCGGGGGTATTTTTTTGTGGGGAGGGATTTACTTGTCTATATATATTTTTGTTACGTTTTGACAATTCAAACAAAACTTTTGGGATGAGGAAGGGTTCAAAACCGCTAACCCCCTGAATACAAGCTTTCTGAAACCTCTCCAATATTGGGTCGGACCGAAATTAAAATTATACCGTTGGAGTTATCATGGTCGGAGGCCATGAATAGATGAATTACAACTCTCACCTTGAACAGCAAGTAAATCCTTTTTTTTGCATGGGAAGATTGGAAGGGCTAGTATATATTTTTTTTTTTACTTGTTCCCAGGAATCTTCGAATTGAACCGGTAGCCCTAGAATGTAGATTAAGTAATAAGTTAAAAAATACTGAAAAAAACATATTGGCCATAGTAAAAGTGATGCTTTCTGCCATTTTGTGACGCAGAACAAAAATTTGGGCTCAAAAGATGCTAAAAAAGCTTTCGATTGATAGTTCTGAGATATATTAAATAAAAAAATGTTTTTTTAAAGTAGGCCTAAGGAGCAACATTAAAACTTAAAACGAACAGAAATTATTACGTATATAAAGGGGGTTGCCCCTCCTTAACCACCTCAATCCCGGTGAAAATTTACCCCGGACAATTACTCTTAACCACTCTGCGCGTAAAATTGAGACGGAAAAAGAGAAAGCAAGACATATAAAAAGAATTTTTTATATTAATTCTGGCAAAATTTCCCCCGGTGTGTAATTTCCTCTGACAAGTTCAGTCCCTGGAAAACTTCTTTCCCCATGAAAAATTCCCCCGTGGAAAAACCCCTAGCAGAAAATTTGTCTAGAGAAAATGTATGTATACATCCCAATAATAAATACCATGCGTAAACAATGGGCAAACGTCATAACGTAGGCAAAAGACCTTTCCCCTGGGGCTGTGGGGGGGGGGGGGTCATTTTATTCCCAAAGGCATAGTTATTGGGCCTTTCAACTATGTTGAATAAAATGGCTATCTCAAAATTTTGATCGGACGATTCAGAGAAAATAAGGGCGGGGGAGAGGGTCTAGTTTCCCTCCAATTTTGTGGTCACTTATAAGGGACACAAAAATTTCCGTTTGGATGAGCCCTCTCCCGATATTCTAGGACCACTGGGTCAATACTTTCACCCCAGGGGGAAAAAATACACACAAATAAACACGTATCCGTGATTCGTCTGGCGAAAAATATAAAATTCCACATTTTTGCAGCTAGGAGCTTGAAAACTAATACAGTAGGGTTCTTTGAAACGCTGACTATGATGGTGTGATTTTCTTTAAGATCACTGGACTTTTATGGGGTGTTTCCCCCTTTTTTCAAACATCAGGAAAATTTTCTCAGGCTCGTAACCTTTGATGGGTAAGACTAACCTTAATAAAAATTAATATATTCGAAATAAGCATAAATAGTTGATGCTTTTGATATATCAATTGGCATCAACATTTTTTTTCTAGAATTTCGGTTACTATTGAGCCGAGTCGCTCCTTAGTTCGTTACCACGAACTGTTTGACAATGGATTTAGACTTTTCGAAAAACCGTATTTGTTGCTTTTCAGTTTCAGTTTTCAGTTAATTCCGCGCGGTGGTGCTTTCGTCCATACAGATGCGAAGTCGAATACAAAATAAACTTTTCATATAGACATTTATTTAAAGGTTCATTTCACTAAGCTGATTCATTTAAGACTTGGTAGGATCAGGCAGGGTGGTGTATAATTGCATATCAGCCATTATAAAATCGGACCGGGGAATGTTTATGCAGGTGGTGGGAGTGTTCTTGAACCTCGAAAAGTATGTTTTTTGATGCCCATAATTCCTACTTCTTCATGAATCCTTGAACAAATAAAAGGGAGGCATTAGGGGGACTAAAAATTAATCTATAATCCCTCTTGATTTCTAGGATTTCTTATACGGTATTTGTAACATAGGTGCTGCAGGGTGATAGGGTCCATCTTCTTGCAGACAATTTTTTCTGTATAAAATAATATAATATATCCATATGCTTGCCAGCGATGAAGGTGGAAAAGTAGGGGGGATGATATTATGAGTGCTGTCACAAAATATCCTGAGGGGACACAAAGAACTCGCTTTAACAATCGTGGAAATCACGATGCAATTATTATTTTGCAATATTTAAGCCCCCTCCTTCTAGTAAATATTTTAAAAAGTGCGTTTTCCAGGGATAATCATCATTTTCAAAGAACTGTTAAGGGAATATTCAAATTTAATCCAACAGTTCGTGGTAACGAACTGTAAGTAAGGAGCGACCCGGCTCAATGGTAACCGAAACTCTAAAAAACGGAATTCTGATACAATAGATACATCAAAAGAATCAGATTTTAATTCTGATTTCAAATATATAAGCTTCATCAAGTTTAGTCTTGCCCATCAAAAGTTACGCGCATGAGAATATTTGGCTGATTTTAGAAAAAAAGAGGGAAAGATCCCCTAAAAGTTATAGAACCTTAATGAATATCACACCATCATATTCAGCGTATCAAAGAAATCTACTGTAGAGGTTTCAAGCACCTATCTACAAAAATGTGGAATTTTGCATTTTTTGCCAGAAGAAAGATCACGGATGCGTGTTTATTTGTTTTTTTCTTTCCCAGGGGTGATAGTATCGACCCAGTGGTCCTAGAATATCGTGGGAGGGCTCATTGGAACGGAAATTAAAAGTTCTAGTGCCTTTTTAAGTTACCAAAAAAATGCAGGGCAACTAGGCCCCCTCCCACGCTCATTTTTTCCCAAAGTCACCCAATCAAAATTTTGAGATAGCCATTTTGTTCAGAATGGTCAAAAATATGATAACTATGTCTTTTAGGATGACTTAATCCCCCCAAAGTCCCCGGGGGGGGGGGCTGAAAGTTATGAACTTTACCCAATGTTAAACATATAGTATTGGTTATTGGGAAGTATACAGACATTTTCAGGGAGGATTTTTTCTGGTAGGGGGGGTCGGTGGTTATATGGGAGGATCTTTCCACGAAGGAAGTTTTCATGGGAGAAGGGACATTGCTATGAAAGGGGCGCCGAATTTCCCAGCATTATTAAAGAAAAAGATTAGAAATTTTAAAAAAAAAACAAGTTTTTCAACTAAAGTGAGGAGCAACATCAAAACTTAAAACGAACAGAAAATTTTACGTATATGAGGGGAGTTGCCCCCTAGTCAATATCTAGCTCTTTAAGCCAAAGATTTTTTAGTACTTTCATAAGAGCTATTTATTCTAATTAACGGCCTTTGTGAATAAGGGGTCGTTTTTAAAGAATTGGAACAAAATTCGAACTTTAGCTTAAAGAGCAAGGTATTCATTCATTAGGGGGCGAAACCCCCTAATATACGTATTAAAAATCAATGAATATAGAAGTTCGTTATGTAAGTTAATTCGTAAGTTAAGTATATTTATTACTAATAAAAACGTTCGTAAATAAAATTAAACAAGTTTCGAGAAAGCCATTTAACCAAAAAAAAGAAAAATTAATATGCAAATTTTTTTTTAATTATTCATGTACGGTGAGCCAAAATCAAAACCTGCATTAATTCAAAAACGTTCAAAAATTAAATAAAAAAACAATTTTTTTAACTGAAAGTAAGGAACGACGTTAAAACTTAAAACGAACAGAAATTATTCCGTATATGAAAGGGACTGTGCCCTCCTCAACGCATCGCTCTTTACGCTAAAGTTTGACTTTCTCACAACTCTATTTTTTTTAATAAAAAACTTTAGCGTAAAGAGCAAGGCGTTGAGGAGGGCACAGCCCCTTTCATATACGGAATAATGTCTGTTCATTTTAAGTTTTAACGTCGTTCTTTACTTTCAGTTAAAAAAACTTGTTTTTTATTTTAATCAAACAGTTCGTGGTAACGAACTGTAATTAAGGAGCGACCCGGCTCAATGGGAACCGAAACTCTAGAAAACGGGTTTTTGATACCAATAGATACATCAAAAGAATCAAATTTCAATGCTGAATTCAAATATATAACTTTCATCAAGTTTACTCATCAAAGTTACGCGCCAGAGAAAATTTGGCTGATTTTTGAAAAAAGAAGGAAAGACCCCCTAAAAGTTATAGGACCTTAATGAATATCACACCATCGTATTCAGCGTATCAGAAAACCCTATTATAGAGGTTTCAAGCTCCTATCTACAAAAATGTGGAATTTTGCATTTTTTGCCAGAAGATAGATGTATATATATATATATATATATATATATAATATATATATATATATATATATATATATATATATATATATATATATATATATATATATATATATATATATATATATATATATATATAGATATATATATATATATATATATATATATATATATATATATATATATATATATATATATATATATATATATATATATATATATATATATATAATATATATATATATATATATATATATATATATACATATATATATATATTTCTTGTAGTACGCTTATTAACAGCAAATAACATTTTAGGTATTCAAGATGTGACAACACTAGAACATATCACTGCAATGAGGGATTACAGTGAATTTGCCAGAAAAATTCTAGCAGTAATGCGGATGAAAAATGAGCCTTCTGGTGCAGTTGCTTTAACGGAAACGGTTGTCAGCAAAATTTCTAATGAATCTGAATTAAAGCTATTATTGATATGATAAACAGTGGCACTTTCAATCCGTTAGATCTGGTTAAGGGGTCTTTGAGTACAGAAGGAAGAAACATCAATAGCCAATGGGCCAAAGAGGTTAAAAGCAGTTTATATACGGGTTTCACTTTAAAATCAGTTTCTACAAATTTACCATGGGATAATGTTCTTTACGGGCCGGAAGAGGAATTTCTTGACGGGAAACTAGAGGAGAAATTTGCACGATGGGACCTTGGATATTCTGTCGCAAAGTACTTGTGGTCGGAAAAGATTAAAAGAAAAGAGCCAACTCTTGCCTCAACTATTTCTAACGATATAACCAGAAGATTAGGATTAATATGTGAAGAAGGAGAATTAATAAACAGTACAAAAGATCTTTTAGAGTCGGTAGGATATTTGCAACAAAATGAAACAATACTAGCAGACATAAGCAGATTCCAACTCAACGATGAATTGGTAATCGGCATCATCGCTCTAATGCAGCTAGCCTCTGTAATTGGATCAATCGGTAACGGAACAATTAATATATATTCTAAAGGCTCAGATGTCTACAAAAGTGCTGAGAGAGTGATTCAGTTCGAAATAGAAAAAGAGAATGCCAACGATGAAATACACATGTTTTATAACAAAATATTTAAAATTTGTAGCTTTTACCGCAGATTCAATGAAACTTGAAGTGATAGGTCTTATCCAAAATAGCTATGAAGACATAGTGAAGTATATTGAATCATGTGAATCAGTTCCAAGCGAGAGTTTGCTGAAATTAGCTCAGTACGGACTTAAAGCATTGTCAAAATACACGGAAATGAGTAAATCATACCTGGAAGACACAACTGAACGGCGAACCATAACTGATTATTGGTTAATTTAATGTGCAACAATAATACTTACTTTGGAGTAAAAACTTGGAGTAGTGTAGGGCGGTTCATGGAATGGGTTTACGTAAGGAGTGTGATTCCGGCAAAATCTCCAAGTGTAAGAACTTTGTTAAAAGCTAGAGGGCAAAGCCCCTCCCCTACAGAATTGCCTCTACTTTAAATTTCTCTAACGATCATGCCTTAAGGGCTGGGCACACGTAGCTGATTTCGGGAACTGATTTCCAAATCAGCGCCGATTTTAAAAGAAATCAGCGTCAATTAGAGCTTGAAAAATTTTTCTAGTTTTCGGCACCAATTTACAAAATCAGCAACGATTTTCATCATGATCATCACAAAAAAATAGGAATACAGATAAACAGTCTGACAGAGATGTTTGTGGTGAAAGACCCCGATACTGACCTGAGAACTAATCTTAGAATTAAGCTGAGATCAATCATGTAATTATTAATAAACTCCAGTTGACTATTTGCGTCCATGATTTTTTGTTTTGTAAATCTCGCGCTATAATTTTTTCTTTCAACTGATTTTTCTTACCGTTATCGTTTGTCCACTGATGCTGAAATCGGTTCCCGAAATCAGCTACATGTGCCCAGCCCTTTAGCTCTGGGTTTTAAATCTTGAGAAAGTATGTAAATCAATAACTTCTCTGAAAAAGCATAGAAGTAAAAAGAATAATTATTTTATATATTTTGACTTTTTAAAACATTGGAATTTTTAAGTGAATTTTGGATGTTTTTAAATGTATTTTGAATTTTGGATGTTATTAAATGCATAGTGCAAGCTCTGTCCTTCTGAATTTTAAATTCCAGTATTTTAGATTCTAGATTCTTTAGAGCCTTATCATTCCGAATTTTTCTTAGATTTGAATAGTAATTGCGTTTTGAAGTATATACAATAGCTATGATGCGTCCGTAATAGTCAATGTTACTTTGTAAAATTCACCCTTATTTTCCAATAGTGAAATAGAGCGTGTAATTTTAAAAGAAAATAAAAAAGTCGATTAAAACTTTAAGTATATCTTAGACTCTAAAGGCTGACTGAGAGAAAAACAACTAAACAGTCATACAGTCCATCGTGCAGGATGGAAAGAAAAAAAGACAAGGAAAGGAAAAACTACAAGGAAGTGAAAGTAAGAGTAAATGAAAAAAAAATCACTAAAATAACCAAATTGATTGGTCTTCATCAATAAATAGTAGTAAATATTAGTTAAAGTTTGAAGGAGTCAAAGGAAAAGGAAAAAAAAAAAATAATACAAGAAAATTCAAGACGTTCACTGTAATCAATGTGTGCTCTAAAAAACAGAAGTTTGATAAGAATATATATTTACATCAAAGATTCAGTTTTAATACTAATGCAAATGTGAATTTTTTTTTTAATTTATGTTTTAAAAAATCAAAAGGGACTACATTAGAGAATTTGCATAGTTTTCGAGAAAGGGTGACAATATCCAACAAAATAAAGGTGATCTTGATGAACAATACACCATCAGATTCAAGATGTGTAAGTACCTTATATTGGTGGTCTCAACATCCTACGGCCAAGAACATGGATTTTTTATCGTTACTGAGACAAATTTACGAGTTTTTACCTGTCTCCCTTTTCTCAATTCTATGTGATTTTTACGAAGCTAGTGGCTGTAGAATATCGAAAACGGAATAATTCGAACCGAAAACAACACTTCTTTTGCTGTTTTTAGATGACGCAAGAGACTGTCAGCACAGGAAAATACGTTGGTTAGCGTTGGTGTTGGTAGGCGTTAGTCTTAGGCGTTGGTGCGAGTGTGTTAGGCATTTGTCCCTAGACATGTTAAAGTGCAAGCCATATTAGCGGTTATTACAGGAAATTTATGCAGGAATAGTCAGAGTTACAGAGCATTTCAAAGTTGTTTACCAGTTAATAAGGTAGAAGATCTGTACTTTTTTTTGGGATTGCCAGGGACTTGAAAAGTACGTATTCAGGCTCATTATTTTGTTTATTTTCGTGAGAGGCCTTTCAGATTAACAAGGAGGATCATTTTTCCTCTAAAATTTCTTTATTTGATAAACATATTTGAATGATCATGGAACATGGGTGCGGAGAGGGGACAGCTTCCCTTTTTCTGCAGAAATATGTTGAATATGGATATGTGCAAGAATTATGTGAATGAATATCCATTTTAAAGATTATATGCGGAATTAGCTTCCCTTTTATGAAGTGCAAGATTATGTGCATGTTTTTACCTGCAGATTAAATAAAAAAAAACAAGTTTTTTAAACTGAAAGTAAGGAGCGACATTAAAACTTAAAACGAACAGAAATTATTCCGTATACGAAAGGGGCTGTCCCCTCCTGAACGCCTTGCTCTTTACGCTAAAGTTTTTATTGTTTTAAAAAATAAAGTTGTGAGACAGAGTCAAACTTTAGCGTAAAGAGCAAGGCGCTGAGGAGGGGACAGCCCCTTTTATATACGGAATAATTTCTGTTCGTTTTAAGTTTTAATGTCGCTCCTTACTTTCAGTTTAAAAAACTTTTTTTTTATTTATTTCTGACCGTTTTTTAGTTAATGCAGCTTTTATTTTGGTTCACCGTCATTGAATAAATAAACAAAATTTTGTTCCAATTCTTTAAAAATGGCCCCTTAGTCACAAAGGCCGTTAATTAGAATAAATAGCTCTTATGAAAGTACTAAAAAATCTTTGGCTTAAAGAGCGCGGCATTGACTAGAAGTTGAACCCAATCATATAGCTAATATTTTTTTGTTCGTTTTAAGTTTTGATGTTGCTCCTTACTTTCAGTTGAAAAAACTTGTTTTTTTATATTTAATTTCTGATTTTTTTTTTAAATAATGATGGGAAATCCGGCGCCCCCTTCATAGCAATGTCCCTACCCCCATGAAAACTTCCTTCATGAAAAGATCCTCCCATATAACCCCCGACCCACCCCACCCCCCACTACCAGAAAAAATCCCCCCTGAAAACGTCTGTATACTTCCCAATAACCAATACTATATGTTAACAGTGGCGTAAATTTCATAACTTTAAGCCCTCCCCCTGGGGGCTTCGAAGGACTAAGTCATCCTAAAAGACATAGTTACAATATTTTCGACCATGCTGAACAAAATGGCTATCTCAAAATTTTGATCGGGTGACTTTGGGAAAAAATGAGCCTGGGAGGGGGCCTAGTTGCCCTCCATTTTTTTCGGTCACTTAAAAATGGCACTAGAACTTTTAATTTCCGTTCCAATGAGCTCTTCCACGATATTCTAGGATCACTGGGTCGATACGATCACCCCTGAGGAAAAGAAAAAAAAAAAACAAATAAACACGCATCCGAGATCTTTCTTCTGGCAAAAAATGCAAAATTCCACATTTTCGTAGATAGGAGCTTGAAACCTCTACAGTAGGGTTCTCTGATACGCTGAATATGATGGTGTGATTTTCATTAAGGTTCTATAACTTTTAGGGGGTCTTTCCCCTTTTTTCAAAAATCAGCCAAATATTCTCAGGCGCGTAACTTTCGATAGGTAAGGTTAAACTTGATGAAACTTATATATTTGAAATCATAATTAAAATTTGATTCTTTTGATGTATCTATTGGTCTGTTTTTTAGAGTTTCGGTTACCATTGAGCCGGGTCGCTCCTTCCTTACATTTCGTTACCACGAACTGTTTGATTAATTAAAAAAAACTTTTTCCACAATTAATTTTTTCAAAGAAAGTAAAGAACTCCATTAAACAAAAAATGAGCAAAAATAAAATCAAATAATCTACCAAGCGTGAAACTACCACAAATCAGCATCGATAAATCAATGAAACCCAAAACGAACAGAAATTACAATAAATAACCGAGTCAAACTCAAAACGAGCTGAAATTAACATAAGTTGCGCGCAAATCCTTCCCAAGGCCAGAACATAATTTGCACTTTACTGAAAAAAAATATAAATGTTTTTACTTTTATAACTTTAATAAATCAAATAATATTAACATTTTGATTACTAAATATCACTTATATGTATATTAAACTGACAATGCACATTCATTTGCATTTTTTCAGTAAAGTGCAAATTTTGTTCAGGCCTTGGTAAGGCATAGGGGTTTTGCGCCCAACTTATGTTAATTTCTGTTCGTTTTGAGTTTGACTCGGTTATTTATTGTAATTTCTCTTCGTTTTGGGTTCCATTTATTTATCGATGCTTATTTGTGGTAGTTTCATGCTTGGTAAATTATTTTATTTTGTTTTTGCTCATTTTTTTTAATGAAGTTCCTTACTTTTCTTTGAAAAACTTATTTTGTGGAAAAAGTTTTTTTATTTAATTTCTGTTCGTTTTATATTGACATAGTCTTTTCAGGAAAAAGAAAATAATACTTTAAATCTTTTCGTTTTTTAAGACTTTATAGTTTGGCCTGCTATTTGCATGCTTGAGAAAAATTTTCAGCAATTTTGAACAACATACACCCTTTTAAAAATCTGGACACAAATAGTACTGTTTAATTTATTAGTAGAGATGCCCCTATTGATCCGACGAGTCACCCCTGCTGCCACCTACAACTTTTTTACATAGTTTTATGTCTGTTTGTTGTCAGTGAGAATGAAAAAACAGGAACTTTGTCACATTTATGTCTTTTTCATGGATGGTTATGTGTGTTGGTCGATTTAATTGATGTTTTTCATGGATGTTTTATGGTTTTTGTCAGTGAGAATTTGAAAAACAGGAACTTTGTCACATTTATGGATGTTTTTATGGTTTTTGTCAGTGAGAATGAAAAAACAGGAACTTTGTCACATTTATGTCTGTTTTCATGGATGGTTATGTGTGCTGGTCGATTTATTTGATGTTTTTCATGGATGTTTTATGGTTTTTGTCAGTGAGAATTTGAAAAACAGGAACTTTGTCACATTTATAGATTTTCTTATGGTTTTTGTCAGTGAGAATGAAAAACAGGAACTTTGTCACATTTATGTCTATTTTCATGGATGGTTATGTGTGTTGGTCGATTTATTTGATGTTCTTATGGATTTTGTCAGTGAGAATGGAAAAACAGGAACTTTGTCACGTTCATGGATCATTGAGTCTAATGGGGGCAGGTTAATGACACTTCCTTCCTGTTGTTGTTCGAGGCAAATGTTTTGATCCAGGAATGGGAAACAGTTAATGACACTTCCTTCCTGTTGTTGTTCAATGCAAATGATATGAGTTTCCGGGAAATAGTCAGATCGCGTATTTCCAATATTTGTTGTTCAATGCAAATGTTATGAGTTTCCGGGAGATCGCATGTTTCCAATATTTGTTTTTCAATGCAAATGTTATGAGTTCCCGGGAAACAGTTAGATCACGTGTTTCCTTCTCAGCCAATCAGAGGGGTGGAAATATTAGAAAAAGAGGATTGCAGGTTGGGTTAGTTTAGATTTTTTAATGTTTAATTTTATTTTAGAGTTTTAGTTTAGATTTTTAGTTTAAATTTTTAGTTAGTTTAGTAGTTTAGTTTAGTTTTAGTTTAGTTTAGATTTTTAGTTGAGTTCTAGTTTAGTTTTAGTTTAGTGTTATAATTTATATTTTGTTTAGTTTTAGTTCAGTTTTAGTTTAACGTTTTTAGCTAGAGTTTAGTTTTAGTTTAGTAGTTAAGTTTAGTTTTAGTTTATAGTTTAACGTTTAGTTTTATTTTAGAGTTTTAGCTAGATTTTCAGTTTAATTTGGTTTGTTTTAGGTTAGTTCAGTTTTAGTTTAGAATTTTAGTTAGTTTAAAAGTTTAGATTTTAGTTAGTTTAGTAGTTTAGATTTTTAGTTTATTTTAAGTTTATTTATTACCTTTATTTCTAGTTTAGTCTTAGCTAGTTTAGTTTTAGTTTAGAGTTTTAGTTTAGCTAGAGTTTTACTAAAGAGTTTTAGTTAGAGTTTTAATTTAGTAGCTTAGTTTAGTAGTTTAGATTTTTAGTTTGGTTCTAGTTTAGCTAGAGTTTTACTAAAGAGTTTTAGTTAGAGTTTTAATTTAGTAGCATAGTTTAGTTTTAGTTTAGTTTAGATCTTAGTTAGTTTAGTAGTTTAGATTTTTAGTTTAGTAGCTTAGATTTTAAGTTTATTTTCAGTTTATTTATTACCTTTATTTCTAGTTTAGTCTTAGCTAGTTTAGTTTTAGTTTAGAGTTCTAGTTTAGCTAGAGTTTTACTAAAGGTTTTAGTTAGAGTTTTAATTTAGTAGCTTAGTTTAGTTTTAGTTTTAGTTTAGTTTAGATCTTAGTTAGTTTAGTAGTTTAGATTTTTAGTTTAGTAGTTTAGATTTTTAGTTTATTTTAAGTTTATTTATTACCTTTATTTCTAGTTTAGTCTTAGCTAGTTTAGTTTTAGTTAGAGTTTTAATTTAGCAGTTTAGTTTAGTTTTAGTTTAGTTTAGATCTTAGTTAGTTTAGTAGTTTAGATTTTTAAGTTTAGTAGTTTAGATTTTAGTAAGTTTAGTAGTCTAGATTTTAGTTAGTTTTTGTTTGGAGTTTTACTTAGTTTAGTAGTTAAGAGTTTTAGTTAGAGTTATAGTTTAGATTTTTAGTTAGTTTTGGTGTAGTTTAGTCTAGATTTTTAGTTTATTATTTTAGTTTAGTTTTAGTTTAGTCTAGATTTTTAGTTTGAGTTTTAGTTTACTTTTAGTTTTTTAGTTAAGAGTTTTCGTTTTACATATGAGTTTTAGTTAGAGTTATAGTTTAGATTTTTAGTTTAGTTTAGTTTTAGATTAGTGTTTAGTTTTATTTTTAGTTTACTTTTAGTTTAATTTTAGATTAGAGTTTTAGTTTAGCTACAGTTTGCTAAAGAGTTTTAGTTAGAGTTTTAATTTAGTAGCTTAGTTTGGTTTTAGTTTAGTTTAGTTTTAGATTAGTGTTTAGTTTTAGTTTAGAGTTTTAGTTTGTTTAGTTTAGTTTTAGATTAGTGTTTAGTTTAGTTAGTTATAGTTAGTAGTTTAGAGATTAGAATTTATTTCTAGTTTAGTTTCAGTTAGTTTAGTTTTAGTTTAGTCTAGATTTTTAGTTTGAGTTTTAGTTTACTTTTAATTTTTTAGTTTAAGAGTTTTCGTTTTACATATGAGTTTTAGTTAGAGTTTTAATTTAGCAGCTTAGTTCAGTTTTAGTTTAATTTTAGTTTTAGATTAGTGTTTAGTTTTAGTTTAGAGTTTTAGTTAGTTTAGTAGTTTAGATTTTAGTTAGTTTAGTAGTTTAGAGTTTTTAGTTAGTTTAGTAGTTTAGTTTTCGTTGGAGTTTTACTTAGTTTAGTAGTTAAGAGTTTTAGTTAGAGTTATAGTTTAGATTTTTAGTTAGTTTTGGTTTAGTTTAGTCTAGATTTTTAGTTTCTTATTTTAGTTTAGTTTTAGTTTAGTTTTAGTTTATTATTTTTAGTTTAGTTTTAGTTTAGTTTTAGATTAGAGTTTTAGTTTAGCTACAGTTTGCTAAAGAGTTTTAGTTAGAGTTTTAATTTAGTAGCTTAGTTTGGTTTTAGTTTAGTTTTAGATTAGAGTTTTAGTTTAGCTACAGTTTGCTAAAGAGTTTTAGTTAGAGTTATAGTTCGGTTTTAGTTTAGTTTAGTTTTAGTTCGGTTTTAGTTTAGAGTTTTTAGTTAGTTTAGTTTAGTTTCAGATTAGTGTTTAATTTTAGTTAGAGTTATACTTTAGTAGTTTAGAGATTAGAATTTATTTCTAGTTTAGTTTTAGTTAGTTTAGTTTTAGTTTAGTCTAGATTTTTAATTTGAGTTTTAGTTTACTTTTAGTTTTTTTAGTTAAGAGTTTTCGTTTTACATATGAGTTTTAGTTAGAGTTTTAATTTAGCAGCTTAGTTCAGTTTTAGTTTAATTTTAGTTTTAGATTAGTGTTTAGTTTTAGTTTAGAGTTTTAGCTAGTTTAGTAGTTTAGATTTTAGTTAGTTTAGTAGTTTAGAGTTTTAGTTAGTTTAGTAGTTTAGTTTCCGTTGGAGTTTTACTTAGTTTAGTAGTTAAGAGTTTTAGTTAGAGTTATAGTTTAGATTTTTAGTTAGTTTTGGTTTATTTAGTCTAGATTTTTAGTTTCTTATTTTAGTTTAGTTTTAGTTTAGTTTTAGTTTTATTTTAAGTTTATTCATTACCTTTATTTTTAGTTTAGTTTTAGTTTAGTTTTAGATTAGAGTTTTAGTTTAGCTACAGTTTGCTAAAGAGTTTTAGTTAGAGTTTTAATTGAGTAGCTTAGTTTGGTTTTAGTTTAGTTTTAGATTAGAGTTTTAGTTTAGCTACAGTTTGCTAAAGAGTTTTAGTTAGAGTTATAGTTCGGTTTTAGTTTAGTTTAGTTTTAGATTAGTGTTTAGTTTTAGTTTAGAGTTTTAGTTAGTTTAGTTTAGTTTTAGATTAGTGTTCAGTTTTAGTTAGAGTTATACTTTAGTAGTTTAGAGATTAGAATTTATTTCTAGTTTAGTTTTAGTTAGTTTAGTTTTAGTTTAGTCTAGATTTTTAATTTGAGTTTTAGTTTACTTTAAGTTTTTTTTAGTTTAGAGTTTTCGTTTTACATATGAGTTTTAGTTAGAGTTATAGTTTAGATTTTTAGTTTAGTTTAGTTTTAGATTAGTGTTTAGTTTTAGTTTAGAGTTTTAGTTAGTTTAGTTTAGTTTTAGATTAGTGTTTTGTTTTAGTTAGAGTTATAGTTTAGTAGTTTAGAGATTAGAATTTATTTGTAGTTTAGTTTTTAGTTAGTTTAGTTTTAGTTTAGTCTAGATTTTTAGTTTGAGTTTTAGTTTACTTTTAGTTTTTTAGTTAAGAGTTTTTTGTTTTACATATGAGTTTTAGTTAGAGTTATAGTTTAGATTTTTAGTTTAGTTTAGTTTTAGATTAGTGTTTAGTTTTAGTTAGTTTAGTTTAGTTTTAGATTAGTGTTTAGTTTTAGTTAGAGTTATACTTTAGTAGTTTAGAGATTAGAATTTATTTCTAGTTTAGTTTTAGTTAGTTTAGTTTTAGTTTAGTCTATATTTTTAGTTAAGAGTTTTAGTTTACTTTTAGTTTTTTTTAGTAAGAGTTTTCGTTTTACATATGAGCTTTAGTTAGAGTTATAGTTTAGATTTTTAGTTTAGTTTAGTTTTGGATTAGTGTTTAGTTTTAGTTTAGAGTTTTAGTTAGTTTAGTTTAGTTTTAGATTAGTGTTTAGTTTTAGTTAGAGTTATAGTTTAGTAGTTTAGAGATTATAATTTATTTTTAGTTTAGTTTTAGTTAGTTTAGTTTTAGTTTAGTCTAGATTTTTAGTTTGAGTTTTAGTTTACTTTTAGTTTTTTTAGTTAAGATTTTCTGTAAAGTTATGTATAGAGATAAACTCGTTAGAGTGACAAAAAACTTTTTCCCACAAGAGGACACTTTTACACTAAAAGTAAAGAGCTACTGGACTAAATCAAAGATGAGTAGAAATAATAACGAATAATTGTTCAAACTTAAATTTTCTTAAAGTTATGTATAGAGATAAACTTATTAGAGTGACAATCCCACAAGAGGACACTTTTCAACTAAAAGTAAAAGAGCTACCAGACTAAATCAAAGATATGATGAAATAATAACGAATAATTGTTCAAACTTAAATTTTCTGTAAATTTATGTTTAGCGATAAACTTACTAGAGTGACAAAAACTCTTTCCCACAAGAGGACACTTTTCAACTAAAAGTAAAGAGCTACTAGACTAAATCAAAGATGAGTAGAAATAATAACAAATAATTGCTCAAACTTAAATTTTCTGTAAAGTTATGTATAGAGATAAACTCGTTAGAGTGACAAAAAACTTTTTCCCACAAGAGGACACTTTTCAACTAAAAGTAAAGAGCTACCAGACTAAATCAAAGATATGATGAAATAATAACGAATAATTGTTCAAACTTAAATTTTCTGTAAAGTTATGTTTAGCGATAAACTTATTAGAGTGACAAAAACTCTTTCCCACAAGAGGACACTTTTCAACTAAAAGTAAAGAGCTACTAGACTAAATCAAAGATGAGTAGAAATAATAACGAATAATTGCTCAAACTTAAATTTTCTGTAAAGTTATGTATAGAGATAAACTCGTTAGAGTGACAGAAAACTTTTTCCCACAAGAGGACACTTTTCAACTAAAAGTAAAGAGCTACCAGACTAAATCAAAGATATGATGAAATAATAACGAACAATTGTTCAAACTTAAATTTTCTGTAAAGTTATGTTTAGCGATAAACTTATTAGAGTGACAAAAACTCTTTCCCACAAGAGGACACTTTTCAACTAAAAGTAAAGAGCTGCTAGACCGAATCAAAGATGTGCTGAAATAATAACGAATAATTGTTCAAACTTAAATTTTCTGTAAAGTTATGTATAGAGATAAGCTTGTTAGAGTGACAAAAACTTTTTTCACAAGAGAACATTTTCAACTAAAAGTAGAGCGAGGGTTGAGGTGGGGACAGCCCCATTCATATACAGAATAATTTTTGTCGGCTTAAATTTTAGTGTTGCTTCTTATTTCCAACTGAAAACTTTTTTTTTTAATTTGATGTTTTACCTTTTTCAAATCATGCCATAAATATCTGTATGAATAGACCCTCTCTTATCAAACCCTCTCTACGTACGCGCGCGTACGTAGGCTAACCCAGTCTAACCTAAATTAACCTAACATAATCTAACCTAACCTAACCATACACCTAACTTTTTGCCTGTCTCTCGCCTAATCTAATCTAACCTAAGTGATGCGTACGTAGGTAAATATTTAAATATGATGAAAATACGTTCCTAGAAATTTTTGAGTTTGGAGGGGGGGGGGGGGGATTTTGAAATCCTCTGGAAAAGTTGAGTTGGGGGGGGGGGGGGGATTTCAAGAGCGAGGGTTGAGGCGGGGGGGCAGCCGTACACCTAAGAACTTTTCTTTCTAGTCTTGCATATCAAAGTTAAAAACCATAGTTTTCAACGCCCCCTCCTGTGAATTGGATGCTAGCCACTTTAATTCCCAATCAAATGAGTCCTTTTCAAAGTTTCTGTGACGACTCCTTCTGTGAGTACTTAGATAATATAAAATGATATATCCAGGATATTCTTAAAACCTGATTCCCCCTCCCCTCGCGTCATTTAAGTTGTAATAGCTCTGATTTTGGGGCATATTTCAAAATATCTTTTATCAATTTTTCTTCTTTTTTCTTTCTGATTACACAAGAAGTGTGAAATCACAGAGTTGATCAATCTTTGATAGTTTTACAGAAATTCTCACTCCCATCGATGCTTTCCTATGTCCAAAACAAAATCGAACGTAACAATTAATTAATCTGCATTGAAGATGTCTCGTTTGACACAATTAGACTATGTGATGTAAGAAGTATTGTTTTGAATCCATTCTCTGTGAGTGATAAGTGGCAATTCTAGTGAGTGTTAAGTGATATATAGAAAGGTAATTATTGTTCTAAAATCAACAGTTTGCACGATTTCGTAAATAAATAACCGTTAGGTTAGTATATTTTAGGGCTTTGAAAGGTTTTAAAAGTCAGTATAGGCTGAAATATAGGACAAGATAGAAAATAATGGAGGTTCTTCAAATGCAAGCCCGCCAACGTTTGATGTGAGTTCAAATAATATGTCTTTTCAGTGTGTTTTCCATCCAAAAATATGTAAAATATGATGAACTATGTTCCTTGATTATAATTCATATCTTTCAATTAGGGGGGTTAAGGCCTGGCAAAAAAAAAGGAATTGTCAGTGAAAAAAAAACTCACAAATTTAGCTCTTGATGTGTCTTTTCGATGTGTTTTCTAAAGAAAATATACAAATTACAATGAAAATATTGGGTCAAATCGAATTAAACTGATAAGAGAGGGTCTATTCAAACAGATATTTATGGCATGATTTGAAAAAGGTAAAACATCAAATTAAAAAAAAAAAATTTTCAGTTGGAAGTAAGAAGCAACACTAAAACTTAAGCCGACAAAAATTATTCTGTATATGAATGGGGCTGTCCCCACCTCAACCCTCGCTCTACTTTTAGTTGAAAATGTTCTCTTGTGAAAAAAGTTTTTGTCACTCTAACAAGCTTATCTCTATACATAACTTTACAGAAAATTTAAGTTTGAACAATTATTCGTTATTATTTCAGCACATCTTTGATTCGGTCTAGTAGCTCTTTACTTTTAGTTGAAAAGTGTCCTCTTGTGGGAAAGAGTTTTTGTCACTCTAATAAGTTTATCGCTAAACATAACTTTACAGAAAATTTAAGTTTGAACAATTATTCGTTATTATTTCATCATATCTTTGATTTAGTCTGGTAGCTCTTTACTTTTACTTGAAAAGTGTCCTCTTGTGGGAAAAAGTTTTTGTCACTCTAACGAGTTTATCTCTATACATAACTTTACAGAAAATTTAAGTTTGAGCAATTATTCGTTATTATTTCTACTCATCTTTGATTTAGTCTAGTAGCTCTTTACTTTTAGTTGAAAAGTGTCCTCTTGTGGGAAAGAGTTTTTGTCACTCTAATAAGTTTATGGCTAAACATAACTTTACAGAAAATTTAAGTTTGAACAATTATTCGTTATTATTTCATCATATCTTTGATTTAGTCTGGTAGCTCTTTACTTTTAGTTGAATAGTGTCCTCTTGTGGGAAAAAGTTTTTTGTCACTCTAACGAGTTTATCTCTATACATAACTTTACAGAAAATTTAAGTTTGAGTAATTATTCGTTATTATTTCTACTCATCTTTGATTTAGTCTAGTAGCTCTTTACTTTTAGTTGAAAAGTGTCCTCTTGTGGGAAAGAGTTTTTGTCACTCTAATAAGTTTATCGCTAAACATAACTTTACAGAAAATTTAAGTTTGAACAATTATTCGTTATTATTTCATCATATCTTTGATTTAGTCTGGTAGCTCTTTACTTTTAGTTGAAAAGTGTCCTCTTGTGGGAAAAAGTTTTTTGTCACTCTAACGAGTTTATCTCTATACATAACTTTACAGAAAATTTAAGTTTGAACAATTATTCGTTATTATTTCAGCACATCTTTGATTCGGTCTAGTAGCTCTTTACTTTTAGTTGAAAAGTGTCCTCTTGTGGGAAAGAGTTTTTGTCACTCTAACGAGTTTATCGCTAAACATAACTTTAAAAAATTTAAGTTTGAACAATTATTCGTTATTATTTCATCATATCTTTGTTTTAGTCTGGTAGCTCTTTACTTTTAGTTGAAAAGTGTCCTCTTGTGGGATTGTCACTCTAATAAGTTTATCTCTATACATAACTTTACAGAAAATTTAAGTTTGAACAATTATTCGTTATTATTTCTATCATCTTTGATTTAGTCTAGTAGCTCTTTACTTTTAGTTGAAAAGTGTCCTCTTTGGGAAAAAGTTTTTTGTCACTCTAACGAGTTTATCTCTATACATAACTTTACAGAAAATCTTAACTAAAAAAACTAAAAGTAACCTAAAACTCAAACTAAAAATCTAGAATAAACTAAAACTAAACTAACTAAAACTAAACTAAAAATAAATTCTAATCTCTAAACTACTTAAACTATAACTCTAACTAACTAAACACTAATCTAAAACTAAACTAAACTAACTAAAACTCTAAACTAAAACTAAACACTAATCTAAAACTAAACTAAACTAAAAATCTAAACTATAACTCTAACTAAAGCTCATACGTAAAACGAAAACTCTTAACTAAAAAAAAAAAGTAAACTAAAACTCTTAACTAAAAATATAGGCTAAACTAAAACTAAACTAACTAAAACTAAACTAGAAATAAATTCTAATCTCTAAACTACTAAAGTATAACTCTAACTAAAACTAAACACTTATCTAAAACTAAACTAAACTAACTAAAACTCTAAACTAAACACTAATCTAAAACTAAACTAAACTAAAAATCTAAACTATAACTCTAACTAAAACTCATATGTAAAACAAAAACTCTTAACTAAAAAACTAAAAGTAAACTAAAACTCAAACTAAAAATCTAGACTAAACTAAAACTAAACTAACTAAAACTAAACTAAAAATAAATTCTAATCTCTAAACTACTAAACTATAACTCTAACTAAAACTAAACACTAATCTAAAACTAAACTAAACTAACTAAAACTCTAAACTAAAACTAAACACTAATCTAAAACTAAACTAAACTAAAAATCTAAACTATAACTCTAACTAAAACTCATATGTAAAACGAAAACTCTTAACTAAAAAAACTACAAGTAAACTAAAACTCAAATTAAAAATCTAGACTAAACTAAACTAAACTAACTAAAACTAAACTAGAAATAAATTCTAATCTCTAAACTACTAAAGTATAACTCTAACTAAAACTAAACACTAATCTAAAACTAAACTAAACTAACTAAAACTCTAAACTAAAACTAAACACTAATCTAAAAATAAACTAAACTAAAACCGAACTATAACTCTAACTAAAACTCTTTAGCAAACTGTAGCTAAACTAAAACTCTAATCTAAAACTAAACTAAAACTATACTAAAAATAAAGGTAATGAATAAACTTAAAATAAACTAAAACTAAACTAAAACTAAACTAAAATAAGAAACTAAAAATCTAGACTAAACTAAACCAAAACTAACTAAAAATCTAAACTATAACTCTAACTAAAACTCTTAACTACTAAACTAAGTAGAACTCCAACGAAAACTAAACTACTAAACTAACTAAAACTCTAAACTACTAAACTAACTAAAATCTAAACTACTAAACTAACTAATAACTTTAAACTAAAACTAAACACTAATCTAAAACTAAAATTAAACTAAAACTGAACTAAGCTGCTAAATTAAAACTCTAACTAAAACTCATATGTAAAACGAAAACTCTTAACTAAAAGAAACTAAAAATAAACTAAAACTCAAATTAAAAATCTAGACTAAACTAAAACTAAACTAACTAAAACTAAACTAGAAATAAATTCTAATCTCTAAACTACTAAAGTATAACTCTAACTAAAAACTAAACACTAATCTAAAACTAAACTAAACTAACTAAAACTCTAAACTAAAACTAAACACTAATCTAAAACTAAACTAAAAACTAAAACCGAACTATAACTCTAACTAAAACTCTTTTAGCAAACTGTAGCTAAACTAAAACTCTAATCTAAAACTAAACTAAAACTAAACTAAAAATAATAAACTAAAACTAAACTAAAACTAAACTAAAATAAGAAACTAAAAATCTAGACTAAACTAAACCAAAACTAACTAAAAATCTAAACTATAACTCTAACTAAAACTCTTAACTACTAAACTAAGTAAAACTCCAACGAAAACTAAACTACTAAACTAACTAAAACTCTAAACTACTAAACTAACTAAAATCTAAACTACTAAACTAACTAAAACTCTTAACTAAAACTAAACACTAATCTAAAACTAAAATTAAACTAAAACTGAACTAAGCTGCTAAATTAAAACTCTAACTAAAACTCATATGTAAAACGAAAACTCTTAACTAAAAAACTAAAAGTAAACTAAAACTCAAACTAAAAATTTAGACTAAACTAAAACTAAACTAACTGAAACTAAACTAAAAATAAATTATAATCTCTAAACTACTAAACTATAACTCTAACTAAAACTAAACACTAATCTAAAACTAAACTAAACAAACTAAAACTCTAAACTAAAACTAAACACTAATCTAAAACTAAACTAAACTAAAACCAAACTAAGCTACTAAATTAAAACTCTAACTAAAACTCTTTAGCAAACAGTAGCTAAACTAAAACTCTAATCTAAAACTGAACTAAAAGTAAACTAAAAATAAAACTAAACACTAATCTAAAACTAAACTAAACTAAAAATCTAAACTATAACTCCAACTAAAACTTATATGTAAAACGAAAACTCTTAACTAAAAAACTAAAAGTAAACTAAAACTCAAACTAAAAATCTAGACTAAACTAAAACTAAACTAAAATAATAAACTAAAAATCTAGACTAAACTACACCAAAACTAACTAAAAATCTAAACTATAACTCTAACTAAAACTCTTAACTACTAAACTAAGTAAAACTCCAAACAAAAACTAACTAAAATCTAAACTACTAAACTTAGTAAAATCTAAACTACTAAACTTAAAAATCTCTAAACTACTAAACTAACTAAGATCTAAACTAAACTAAACTAAAACTAAACTAAACTGCTAAATTAAAACTCTAACTAAAACTAAACTAGCTAAGACTAAACTAGAAATAAAGGTAATAAATAAACTTAAAATAAACTAAAAATCTAAACTACTAAACTAAAAATCTAAACTACTAAACTAACTAAGATCTAAACTAAACTAAAACTAAAACTAAACTAAGCTACTAAATTAAAACTCTAACTAAAACTCTTTAGTAAAACTCTAGCTAAACTAGAACTGTAAACTAAAACTAAACTAGCTAAGACTAAACTAGAAATAAAGGTAATAAATAAACTGAAAATAAACTTAAAATCTAAGCTACTAAACTAAAAATCTAAACTACTAAACTAACTAAGATCTAAACTGAACTAAAACTAAAACTAAACTATGCTACTAAATTAAAACTCTAACTAAAACTCTTTAGTAAAACTCTAGCTAAACTAGAACCAAACTAAAAATCTAAACTACTAAACTAAGCTACTAAATTAAAACTCTAACTAAAACTCTTTAGTAAAACTCTAGCTAAACTAAAACTCTAAACTAAAACTAAACTAGCTAAGACTAAACTAGAAATAAAGGTAATAAATAAACTTAAAATAAACTAAAAATCTAAACTACTAAACTAACTAAAATCTAAACTTTTAAACTAACTAAAATTCTAAACTAAAACTGAACACTAACCTAAAACAAAACTAAATTAAACTGAAAATCTAGCTAAAACTCTAAAATAAAACTAAACGTTAAACTAAAACTAAACTTAACTACTAAACTAAAACTAAACTCTAGCTAAAAACGTTAAACTAAAACTGAACTAAAACTAAACAAAATATAAATTATAACACTAAACTAAAACTAAACTAGAACTAAACTAAAAATCTAAACTAAACTAAAACTAAACTAAACTACTAAACTAACTAAAAATTTAAACTAAAAATCTAAACTAAAACTCTAAAATAAAATTAAACATTAAAAATCTAAACTAACCCAACCTGCAATCCTCTTTTTCTAATATTTCCGCCCCTCTGATTGGCTGAGAAGGAAACACGTGATCTAACTGTTTCCCGGGAACTCATAACATTTACATTGAACAAAAAATATTGGAAACACGCGATCTCCCGGAAACTCATAACATTTGCATTGAACAACAAATATTGGAAACACGCGATCTGACTGTTTCCCGGAAACTCATATCATTTGCATTGAACAACAACAGGAAGGAAGTGTCATTAACTGTTTCCCATTCCTGGATCAAAACATTTGCCTCGAACAACAACAGGAAGGAAGTGTCATTAACCTGCCCCCATTAGACTCAATGATCCATGAACGTGACAAAGTTCCTGTTTTTCCATTCTCACTGACAAAATCCATAAAAAACATCAAATAAATCGACCAACACACATAACCATCCATGAAAACAGACATAAATGTGACAAAGTTCCTGTTTTTTCATTCTCACTGACAAAAACCAAAAAACATCCATAAATGTGACAAAGTTCCTGTTTTTCAAGTTCTCACTGACAAAAACCATAAAACATCCATGAAAAACATCAAATAAATCGACCAACACACATAACCATCCATGAAAACAGACATAAATGTGACAAAGTTCCTGTTTTTTCATTCTCACCGACAAAAACCATAAAAACATCCATAAATGTGACAAAGTTCCTGTTTTTCAAATTCTCACTGACAAAAACCATAAAACATCCATGAAAAACATCAAATAAATCGACCAACACACATAACCATCCATGAAAACAGACATAAATGTGACAAAGTTCCTGTTTTTTCATTCTCACTGACAACAAACAGACATAAACTATGTAAAAAAGTTGTAGGTGGCAGCAGGGGTGACTCGCCGGATCAATAGGGGCATCTCTACTTTTATTTTCATACCTTTTCCAGTTGAACTGAAATGGAAAACTTGATACCATTCGCAAAAAAATCTGTTTACTTTCTTTGATAGCTTGGATACACTTACGCTATTTTGATTTGGTTAAATTGTAAGAGGAGAGGTAGCCCCGAAAGTTTGAACATAATACCCTCAGTCGTTCTTGAGATACTGCTGAGAGGCCTTAATGGGAATTAGCATTATCATAGTGCATTTTGATTTAATCTTAAGGCAACATTTAGTTTTTAAACATAAATGGGAGGGTGGGAGTGGAAGTAGGATTAGTTGCCCTCCAATCACTTTCGACTATTAAAAGGACGTCAGCCCTTTCCATTTTCAATCGAATGAGCCCTTTTCAAAGTTCCAACGACAACTCCTTCGATTAAATGCCCTAGTCTAAACAACAACAACAACAACAAATAATACATTATACCCACATCGATCTTGACTATAATTAAATAAAAAAAACAAGCTTTTTAAACTGAAAGTAAGGAGCGACAATAAAACTTAAAACGAACAGAAATTATTCCGTATATGAAAGGGGCTGTCCCCTCCTCAACGCCTCGCTCTTTACGCTAAAGTTTTTTATTGTTTTAAAAAACAAAGTTGTGAGACAGAGTCAAACTTTAGCGTAAAGAGCGAGGCGTTGAGGAGGGGACAGCCCCTTTCATATACTGAATAATTTCTGTTCGTTTTAAGTTTTAATGTCGCTCCTTACTTTCAGTTTAAAAAACTTGTTTTTTTTATTTAATTTCTGATCGTTTTTTAGTTAATGCAGCTTTTATTTTGGCTCGCCGTCATTGAATAAGTAAACAAAATTTGCATAAAAATTTTACTTTTCTTTTGCTAAATGGCTGTCTCTAAATTTGGTTCTGACGTAATTTACAAATTAACTTACGTAACGAACTTCCATAGTCGTATATTTTTTCTTCTGGAAAAAAATACAACGTTGCAGATTTTTGCAGATATGAGCTTGAAACCTATGTTATAGGGTTTTCTGATACGCTGAATCTGACAGTGATTTTCATTAAAATTTTTTCACTTTTAGGGGATTTTTCCCCCCTCTTTAAAAAATCAGGTAAGTTTTCTCAGGCTCGTAGCCTTTGATGAGTAATACTAAAGTTAACAAAATTTGTATATTTAGAATCAGCATTATAAGCCCATTCTTTTGATACAATTATTGACATCAAGGTTCCGTTTTTAAAAGTTTCGCTTACTATTGAGCCGTATCGCTTGTTTTTTTTTATTGTTTTTTTTTATTACGTATATGTTATTACGTATATGCTGGGGTTCTCCCCTTAGTCAATACCACGCTCTTTACGTTAAAAGTTACTGTAGCGTAAAGAGCGAGGTATTGACTTGGGGGAGAAACCCTCATATACGTAATAATTTCTGTTCATTTTAAGTTCTAATGTTGCTTCTTACTTTCAGTTGAAAAAACTTGTTTTTTTTTATTTAATTTCTGATCGTTTTTTAAATAATGCTTGGAAATCCGGCGCCCCCTTCATAGAAATGTCCCTTACCCCAAGAAACATCCTCCACGGAAAGATTATCCCGAGTAACCCCCTCCTCAAGCCCCCCGCCCCCCCCCCACCAAAAAAAATTCTTCCTGAAAATGTCTGTATACTTCCCAATAACCAATACAATATGCAAGCAATGGGCAAAGTTCATAACTTGCAGCCCTTCCCCTGGGAACTGTGGGGGATTAAGTCATCGTAAAAGACATATTTATTAGATTTTCGACTATGCTAAAAAAATGGTTGTCTCAAAATTTTAATTGGGTGACTTTGAGAAAAAAATGAGCGTGGGAGGGGGCCTAGTTGCCCTCCATTTTTTTTGGTCACTTAAAAAGGGCACTAGAACTTTTAATTTCCGTTCCAATGAGCCCTCTTACGATATTCTAGGACCACTGGGTCAATACGGTTACCCCTGGGGAAAAAAAAGCAAACAAACAAACAAATAAACACGCACCCGTGATCTTTCTTCTGGCAAAAAATGCAAAATTCCACATTTTTGTAGATAGGAGCTTGAAACCTCTACAGTAGGGTTCTCTGATACGCTGAATATGATGGTGTGAATTTCATTAGGGTTCTATAATTTTTAGGGGGTCTTTCCCCCTTTTTTCAAAAATCAGCCAAATTTTCTCAGGCGCGTAACTTTTGATGGGTAAGATTAAACTTGATGAAACTTATATATTTGAAATCAAAATTAAAATCTGATTCTTTTGATGTATCTATTGGTACCAAAATTCCGGTTTTTAGAGTTTCGGTTACCATTGAGCCGGGTCGCTCCTTACTTACAGTTCGTTACCACGAACTGTTTGAAAATGTCAAGCCTTTCAATCACTTTCGACTGTTAAAAAGGGCACTATGCCTTTCGATTTCCAGTCGAATGAGCCCTTTTGGAAACGACAACGACAACACCTTATATGCCCCCAGGGCATAAATTACAGCCCTTACCTTAAGGTCTGTTAGGGTGGTTTTCATCCTCTAAGACCGAATTTCCAGAACTTTCAACTGCTTTAAACAAAAAAGCTATCTCAAAATTTTGATTGGATGTGTTTGGGGAAATGGTAGACGTGAGAGGGGTAGTAGTCGCTCTCCAATCACTTTCAACTATTTAAAAAGGGTCCAAGCCCTTTCAATTTGAGCCCTTTTGAAGTTTCTACGACAAAACTTTCAATAAAAATCTTCTATGCCCCCAGGGCATAACTTACTACCCTTGACCTGAATGCTGGGGGAGGGTGTCATTATCAAAGACCTAATTTCCAGAGCTTTCTACTACGTTGAACAAAATGGGTATCTGAAATTTTGATTGGATGTATTTGGAGGAGTGGTGGGCGTGAAAGGGGGCTAGTTACCCTCCAATCACTTTCGACTGTTACAAAGGGCACTAGCTCTCTCAATTTTGAATTGAATGAGCCCCTTTTTAAGTTTTACGACAATTCTATCTATAAAAACCTTATATACCCCCAGGGTAGAACTTACAACCTTTGCCCTTGGGGCTCTAGGGGGTTTGTCATCCTTAAATACATAATTTCAGGAACTTTCAACTACGTTGAACAAAATGGCTATCTTTAAACTTTGATTGAATGTTTTTGGGGAAATGGTGGGCGTAAGAGGGGGTTTAATTACTCTCCACTCACTTTCGACTATTAAAAAGGGCAATTTCAATTTTTTCAATCAAACGAGCCCTTTTGAAATTTCTATTACAACTTTCTATATAAACTTTATATGCCCCCAGGGCATAATTTACAACCCTTGCACTGAGGGCTCTGAGGGGTTACCATCCTAAAATACCTAATTTCAAGAACTTTCAACTACGTTGAACAAAATGGATATCTCAAAATTTTGATTAGATATGTTTGGGAAAATGGTAGGCGTGAGAGGGGCGTTAGTCGCTGTCCAATCACTTTCAACTATTAAAAAAGGCCCTAGCTCTTTCAATTTCGAGTTGAATGAGCCCTTTTGAAGTTTGTACGTTTTTCAATAAAAACCTTATATGCCCCCAGGGCATAACTTAGAACCCTTGCTCTGAGGGCTGTGGGGGGGGGGTTGTCTTCCTTAAAGACCTATTATCCAAAACTTCCAACTACGTTGAATAAAATGGCTATTTAAAATATGGATTGGATGTGTTTTGAGAAAAGATGGGGCGTGAGAGGGGGGTTAGTTGCCCTTAAATCACTTTCGACTGTTAAAAAGGGCACTAGCCCTTTGAATTTCCAATCGAATGAGCTTTTTTGAAGTTTCTACGACAACGCTCTCTATAAAAACCTTATATGCACCCAGGAGATAACTTAAAACCCTTGCCCTGAGGGTTGTGGGGGAGTGTCCTCCTAAAAAACATGTTTTCTATGTGGAAATCAACTAAGCTGAACAAAATGGCTATCTCAAAATTTTGATGGGATGTGTGTTGGGGGGAATGATTTACGTCGGGGGGGGGGGGGGGGGGGGGGGGGGGGGGGGGGGGGGGGCTAGTTGCCCTCCAATTACTTTCGACTATTAAAAAAGGCACTAGCCCTTTGAATTTCCAATCGAGTGAGCCTGTTTTGAAGTTTCTACGACAATACCTTCTATAAAACCTTATATACCCCCAGGGCATAACTTAAAACCCTTGCCCTGAGGGTTGTGGGGGGAGTGTCCTCCTCAAAAATATATTTTATATCGGGAAATCAACTACGCTGAACAAAATGGCTATCTCAAAATTTTGATTGGATGTTTGGGAGAGGAATGATGGGCGAGGGGGGGCTAGTTGCCCTCCAATCACTTACGACTATTAAAAAGGGCACTAGAACTCTCAATTTCCAGTCGAATGAGCCCCTTTTGAAGTTTCTACGATGACCCCTTCCACATGAAGTGCCCTGCTCTAAAGATAAAAAATAATAAATAGTACATTGTGCCAATATCGTTCTTATATGCCCTCAGGGTATAACTTAAAAAACTTGCCCTGAGGGTTGTGGGAGAGTGTCCTCCTCAAAAACATATTTTTTCTGGAAATCAACTACGCTGAACCAAATGGCTATCTAAAAATTTTGATTGGATGTGTTTGGGGGAATGATGGGCGAGGGGAGGGGGGGGGGGGCTTGTTGCCCTCCAATCACTGCCTATGATAGGTTTAAGGGACATATCCCAAGAACATCATATGTCTGATGAACCCCTTGTAATCCCTACTTCTTGCAAAAATTGAAAATTATAAATGAAAATTATTTTAGGCATTCCAATTATTGTTTTTGAAGTAATGTTATAAGAAAATTAAACTCCATCGTAATTAGTGGCGGTGAAAGGGTGGTATTCCTTGTCATGTCAAAAACTACATATTTCAAAATACAAAGTTTTTTTTAAACCATGGTTGTAACAAGGTTCAGCCCTTTAACTTATTCAGGAATGGTAGTTGTTATTTGGATCAGATTTAATAGTAAAATAGTATTTTGAAACCAAATTTATATGAATTTTGAAAAGGAGCCTGAAAACCCTCAAACACGGTGTAGGATCGGAACGAAAAATACACCATTGGAATTAACACTCTTGTAGACTCTATACAGGAGACTTAACGGTCCCCATTTTGAACAACAAGACAATCACTTTTATGCATGGGTATCACTAGTGTGTGCTCTTATTTTCTTCATTTTTTTTTTCTTCGCTGCTAGCAGGGCACTGGAACATCATAGAGGTGGGTTTGTTTGTAAGAAATTACAGTATCTATTCGGGTGTAGTATCGAGTAAATCGTAAAGTGAATAAGCAAATCAAGCTTAAAATGAACAAAAATCTCTATAAAAAAAGAGTTTGGCTACTGTCCCCTAAATATAAAAATATAAAACCTACTGCGTTATTGACATTTTACTGAATACGAATTATGTTAGGAATATTTTCTTTTGTATTTATTACAACATTGAAAATTAAAGGGAGCCAAAGGGAGTAAAAGTCAAATTCAAGGGAAATAAAATGATGGACTGATGAGTTTTCAGCAATGAATGTCATTATATATCAAACATTCTGTTTAATTTTCTTAGTTCTTTCCAAGACTGTTCAAGATACATGGAGTTTTCAGTAAAGTGCCAATGATGTAGAAGATTTTAGACTTTGACAGTTTGAGAAGGAAGCAATAGCCAAACTCTTGTTTGTACTGATTTTTGTTCGTTTTAGCTTGATTTGCTTATTCAATTCAAGTTTTGCTCTTTTTAAGATTTGTTTATTCATTTATATTAGTACCTGTTGTTTGTTTATTTGCTATGATGGTTTATTTAATTTCTGTTGGTTTGGGTTTCATTTATACTTTAATAGTAATTTCTGGCCGCTTTCATTTTGAATTATCATAAGTTTTTATTTCTGCTGATCTTAAGTTTAATATGGCCTTTATTTTTCTTTTAAAAAAAACTTCTTTTTCGGAAATTCTTTTTCAATTAATTTCTGTTCGATTTGATTTCTGTAGTTTCAAGTTTTCACCATTCCCCATTTTAAAATCATTTTTTTTAACATCTAAGTTTCATCAAAGTTTCGAAGCTAGTATCAAAGAAACAATGTCAAAGTAACAAAGTATCAAAGTAAATAAAGTGTCAAAGTAACGATAAGCAACTTGCATTAACTTACTTCCATTGTCCCGTTAAGCAAAGTTGCCCATAAATCAGTAAATCGAAGTATCGAAGTAAACAAAATATCAAAGTACCAATAAGCAACTTGCATAACTTACAGCATTTACCCCAAGTTTGACTCTTAAAAAAAGAAACAGAACTTCCAATTTCCAATCAAGCCCTCCAAAGTTAATACGACCATCCCTTCCTCAAAAACCTTATATGTTACCAATGAGCAATTTGAATAACTTCTAGCCCTTGCCCCAGGGCTGGGAGGGGGCTATCAAACCCTGAACCATAGTTATTAGATATTTGGTCAATTCTGAACAAAACGGCTTTCTCAAAATTTTGATTGGAAGCATTTTTAGAAAAAGGGTGAGGGGGTTAGTTGACCTCCGATCACTCTCTAATCCTAAAAAGAGATCTAGAACTTTTGATTTAAAATTGAATGAGCCTTCTCCGAAGTTTGTATAACCACCCCTTCCATAAAAAACCATTATACCTAACAATGGACAGCTTGCATAACTTACACTCCGTGCCATGGCGGCTATGGGGATTTTGTGAACCCCG
The DNA here is from genome assembly GCA_027921565.1 of Artemia sinica. Lineage (NCBI taxonomy): Eukaryota > Metazoa > Arthropoda > Branchiopoda > Anostraca > Artemiidae > Artemia > Artemia sinica. Next base: position 25,541,511 of record CM051262.1, read on the forward strand.
AAAGCATAGTTGTTTAACCGTCAGATTATTCTGAAGAAAATGGCTATCTCAGAATTTTGAGCTAATATATTTTAGGAATAAGAGGGTGTGGGGGGGGGGCTAGTAGCCTCTGATCACTTTTTTACTATTAAAATTGCCACTATAACTGTCGATTTCCAATTGAATGAACCACCTCAGAAGTTTTGTGACCAACCTTTCATATAATAATAATAATAATAATAATAATGTATTATTAAAGCTTTTTTACAGCCATATACAAAACAAAAAAGAAAAGAAAAAGGATAAATAAAATGAAGACATACTAAAATCACTATCCTCTTAATCAACATTCATACCTTTCAATGCAAAATTTACCACAGTTACTACTGTCTGTGGTGAATCTGAACTTAAAATCCTCCGAAGTATCCGAATCATTACCCTGTTTCAAAATTTCTCCCGTTATATGAGAAAGCCGCCAGCATCGCAGGAGGAAATGACCCAGCCCAAAACCAATCTCACCACATTTTAGACAAGTACGCTGCGTTTCCGGACCTTCTCTATTTTTCCAAACTTCTTTTTCTTGTATTGGTAGACAATTGGCTCGAAGCTGAATCCACGTTTTCATATACTTACTAGGTAATCCCAGCTTCAAATATGTCTCCTGTCCATAAATCCGCTTATATCTCTATACAAAGTAAGACTAGTCGACTTATCTAAAGCTGTCCACCAAAGTTGAATTTCCTGGTCGTGCAATCTTGCTTGGAATTCCTTTATGAAGTTTTCTTGGTCCAGTGATCCCTGTCCTCCATTCCACGCGTCTGAAAAGCCTGTTTCCTGTAGTATTTTTCTGTGCTGTCCAAGTGGTCTTACTTTTTTGGGTGAGAAGATCTTTATAAGCAGCAAAAATAAGTCTTTCCTCGGGTAAATTCAGGATTTTGAGCCAAAACTTAATCATCTGTATCTTTCTTCGTATTTTTAAACTGTAGATGCCTAGGTCACCTTTCAATACTAGAGAGTGAGTTGTTTTATGCAGCCCATATGCATGCCTGTAGTATTGTAGTTGTAGAGTTTCTAATCCTTGTGCAGTCTGGTAGCCTCAAATTTCTGCCCCGTAATGCAGTATGGGTAAAACTTTTGTGATAAATATATGCTTATGAAGGCTGAGATCGCTTATTCCTGTTGTAAACGTTGCTTCTGTAAATACCGAAAAGTGCATTTTTCCCTTTTGTCGTAGTTGCTGATATATATTGTGTCCATTTACCATTTCGAGTTACTGTAAAGCCCAAATATGTTGCTTTCTCTTCTATTTTTAAAATTTGACCATCCAAATAAAACTTGGGGGGTAGCTCTGGTTGTTTTTTTGTTAAATATCAATATTTGGCTTTTCGATACATTATCCTTCATTTTTCTTTTCTGCAGATATTCTGCTAGAATATTCAGTAGAGACTGTAGATTTTTCTCAGAATCAGCCAGTAAAATTATGTCATCTGCGAAAAGCAACATTGAAAGATTCAAATTTCCAAGACGAAGTGTTGGTGCCCATTGGCGTTGGAAAAAATTGCACTATATCATTAATAAATATACAAAATAATTTTGGAGATAAAGTACTTCCCTGTAAAACTCCCTTACTTACAGGAAAAGAGGAAGAGACACCCTGTTGCGGAATTTTCACAAAACTTTTAGTCCATGAATACATCGAAGCTATTATATTCATAAACTGATGTGGTAATCCAATTTCACTCAAAGCTTCAAACAACAAAATTCTATCTACGTTATCAAACGCTTTCTGTAGGTCTATAAGCGCAGCGTATAATTTACTATTTACTTTGGAATATTTTTGTATCATTGCATTTAAAATGAATACTAGATCCACTGTTGAATATCCCGGTCTGAATCCACCTTGTTCTTCATTTAGAATACTATTCACCTCCATCCATTTACCAAGCCGTTTGTCCAAAATTTTCTCCAAAATGTTTCCCCCACTGTTTAAAAGACTTATAGGTCTATAGTTTTCATGAACGGCGGGGCTACCTTTTTTAAATAGGGGAAATACGAGTGAAGTCTTCCAAGCTAGTGGCCAATGTGTCGTAGATATTACTAGGTTAAACAATGATGTTAACACGGGGATGATGATATTCCTTATCGATTTAAATATCTTAACTGGGATTCCGTCTGGCCCAGGTGCTGAGCCCCCTCTCATTTTTTGCAGTGAATCATTGATTTCTTCTAGGGTAATGGGTTCAAAGAGGGCGTAATATGTTTTCATGTTTTATCGACCACTCTAAGAAGAAAAGGTCCTTGTTCGCAATCTGCTTGCTTTATCCTTTCCTCTAGTGTGTTGTTCGTTTTTTTCTGCATCTTTCTGTTGTGATTGAAAATAAGATGGCCATGTTTCCGGTGGTGGAATTTTCAGGGAATCGTTTCTTTGTTTATTGGATGAGATATTTTTTAACTTATTCCAGAACTCTTGGCTGTTGCTTTCTTTAAAACTCTTACATAAAGCTGCCTGTTGGTGAGATCTGTATTCTTTCTTTTTCTTTTTAATTAGTTTTTTATGCTTTTTTCTTGCTTGCCTATATTCTGTTAGCCCAATATTTTTTTCTCTTCCTCTCCCAAGAATCTTTTTACTGTAAGCAGTAGATTATCCAGGTTTTGAACTACTTTCTTTACACTCTTGGTCATAAAAATCTTTCTGTTTCTCTTTTCTTGATTTCATAGGTGTTAGCACACATTACTTACAATTTCCCATAAGCCTTTCAACTACTTCATCTGATTCTGTCTACTCCCAAATACACACAATACCATTTCGGTAATTCCATATCAGACCTTAACTGGCTCATTTCCTCTTGTACTGGTTCACTAAGAAAAGCCTCTTATACAGATAGCCATTGTTCTTTCGACCATTCGCAATAAAATCCGGGGCGGAATTTTTGGCTTGTTTTTTCTTTCACCTTTATCTTTAGCCAATATCCTATTTTGATTCATTGTTGACCTTCTACGTCCATATTCTTTCATCTCATATTCTAATTTAAGTGGGAAATGATCAGATCCAGACTGATGGATTACTTTTACATTAAGAGATTCAGCCTCAAGTCCCGTGTCCACCAATACATAATCAATTAAACTAAAACAAGGTCCAGAAACGCAAGTGTACTCACCCAAATATGAAGTGCTTCCGAGAAAAAATAATTAAACATTTAAGCTATTTAAGATTCATTTATCCATTTATATTTGCATCTGTCATCTATATGTTTGTTATGACCGTTAATTTTAATTTATGTTTGCTTTGGGTTTCATTTATTCTTTAATAGTAATTTCTAGTCATTTTGAGTTTGAACAGTAACAGGAATTAATTTCTGATGGTCTTGAGATTTTTGATATAGGTCTTTTCTTTTCTTTGAAAACTGGTTTTTATTCAAAGTTTTAAAATTTCTTTTTTTTTTACAAGATCTCGCTCCGATCACTTTTGACTCTTAAAAAGGGAACTAGAACTTTTAATTTCCAATTAAATGAGAATTTCGAATCAAATTAATCCTCTTCCTCTTCTTCGTTCTATACGACCACCCCTTCCATAAGAAACTTACATGCCCCCCGAGGCATAACTTATTACCCTTGCTGCCAGTTTCTTTGGGGCTGTGTCAACCGTAGAGGCATTGTTATATGGTCTTTGGACTATTTTACACATGATGGCTATCCCAAAATTTTGATCGTATGCATTCAGGGAAAAGAGGGCTTGGGGTGGCTAGTTGCCCTCTGATCAATGTTGAATCTTAAAAAGGTAACCAAAAATATGTTTTTTTTTTAACAATTTCCAATCAAATGAGCCCCCTCTTAAGTTCATAACACCACTTTTTCCATAAAAACCTTACATGCCTCCTGGGCATAAGTTTACAATCCTTGCGCCGGGATCTGGGGGTTGTGTCAACTCTTCACTCTTTTATCATTCACATTCTTCACTCTTCAAATCACTCTTATATGATCTTTGGACTATTTTGCACAGAATGGCTATCTTAAAATTTCAATCGGATGCATTCGGGAAAAGAGGGCGTGGGGGGCAGGTAGTTGCTCTTCAATTATTTTGACTCTTAAAAAGGGAGCAAAACCTTTCAATTTCCGACCAAGTAAGCCTCCAACAAAGTTTATACGGCCACTCCTTCCATAAAAATCTTATAGGCTCCCGAAGCATAACCTATAATTCATGTCCCGGTCTCTAGGGAGTTGTTTCAACCCTGGACGCATTTTGTGATCTTTGTAAAATTTTGATCCAACGTCTCTCTAAAAAATTTCTATCCGATGTATTTGGGGAAAATAGGGCATGGAGGGGGGGCAGTTGCCCTCCTGTTTCTTTTGACTCTTAAAATAAGAACTAGAACTTTCAATTTTAAATCAAATGAGCCTCCTCCAAAGTTTATATGACCACCTCTTCTGTGAAAACCTTATATACTCACGGAGTATAGCTATTAACCCTTGCCCACGGGATATGGGGGACTGTGTCAACCCTGAAGGAATTTTTATACGATATTTCGACTGTTTTGAATGTTTCGACTGTTTGGCTCTCTCAACGTTTTGATCAGATTCATTTGGGGAAAAGAGGGCACGGTGTCTTGTTGCCCTAAAATAACATTTAACTCTTAAAAAGGGAACTAGAAATTCCAATTTCCAAACAAATGATCCTACTCCAAAGTTTATACGACCACCCGTTCTATAAGATCCTTATATCTGTAGTATTTAAAGAAAGGAGCTGAATTTTGCGGTGAGGGGGGGGGGGGGGGTAAAAAATTTATTTCTGATCCAAGCCGCCTGAGGCTAACAGAGCTACACACGCTTTTCCTCCACCCCGATCTATTCAAAGCCTCCCTTTTTACACCCCGCCCACGAAGTTCCCATTTCCTTTAAATCTTTCTTTATGACGTCCTCCCACCCCAGACGAGGACGACCCGCTTTCCGTTTCGCCCTAGACTGTTGGCCGAAAAGAACAATCTTCGGCAATCTGTCATCCTTCATCCGCACAACATGCCCTAGCCACCTCAACCTTTCTTTTATTATAGCCCTAGAGAGCGGTATTGAACCACATTTTTCGCATAGCCTATTGTTTTGACATACGGTTAGTCAGCCGGGTACCCAGAAACAATCCAGCAATTTCTCTTGAAAACACCTAGCAAATCTTCATCCGCTTTTCGGAGCGTCCATGCTTCAGAGCCCTATTTGACCACTGTCATCACTGTAGCTTCTAATATTCTAATCTTGGTTTGCAGACTTATCTTCCTATTCTTCAAACTTTTTTAACTGTGAAAAAATACACTGAGCCTTGGCTATTCTACTTTTAACATCTTCACTGCTCCCACCATCATTACTAATAATACTACCAAGGTAAACGAGGAGGCCCACCTGATCAATCTTTTCATTACCCAACGTCACCTTTTCATCTTCACTTATTCCTAGCTTTAGTGACTTAGTCTTCTTAACATTAATTTTCAAACCTATTCTAGCACCCTGTACTCGCAAAACCTCAAAAACTTCATTCATTTTGCTCACACTTTCCTCTAGGATGCTTATCACTTTAATGTATTTGTCTGGTATACCATACAAGGATAAAACCTTTACTAAAGCTCTTCTATCAACAGAATCGAACGCTTGCTCATAATCTATAAAACTGAGGACCAAAGATGTTAGAAAACTCAGACACTTCTCAATTATTAGCCTAAGAGTGAAAATTTGGTTGACACATCCTCTACCTTTTCTAAAACTGCTCTGTTCTTCTCTTAAAACTTTATCTATGGCATCTCTCAGTCTAAAAAGAATGATATTACTAAGTAATTTACTACCTACAGAGACCAGACTAATGCCTCGATAATTACCACACTCACTTTTATCACCTTTCTTATAAAGTGGCTTAATTAAGGTTTTCCTAAAATCGTTAGGCATTTCCCCTTTTTCAAAAATCATATTTATAATCTTCAGTAACTTATTTCTACCCTCAGAGCCACCATATTTAAGAAACCCATTTACCACCCTATCAGCACCTGGAACCTTATTATTTTTTTAATCCTTTTAGTACCGTCGCTAATTCCTCCTCACGAAACAAATCTTCCTTCAAATCCAAGGTATCACAAACTTTTTCATTTTCCTCTATATCTTTTCCTGCAACTCTATCTCGGTTAAGCAAATTCTCAAAATGTTCGGCCCATCTCTCTTTGGTTTTTTCCTTATCGCTAATTGTGGCCCCATTCCTATCTTTAACTGGGCCAAGTCCGGATTGACTACTCCCTCTCAATTTGTTAACATGCCAGTACAGTATTTTACTATTATACCATCTAGCTGCATCTTCCAGATCCTCGGCAATTTTATTCATGGCCTCCATTTCACACCACCTTAGTTCATATTTTAATGCTTTCTCCCCTTTCTTTACATTCCTTTTGTTTTTCATATGATCTATCGCTCAGATAATTCTTGTGCAAGACCGTTCTCCTTTCTTTTAAATATAAAGCTTTTTCACTAATATGCTTAGATGCAGTTCTAGCTTTCTTCCCTAAGACACCTTCAGCAACTATATATATATATATATATATATATATATATATATATATATATATATATATATATATATATATATATATATATATATATATATATATATATATATATATATATATATATATATATATATATATATATATATATATATATATATATATATATATAAATGTTTCGATATATCGGGATGTCTATAACTCCCTTTATCTCCATTCATTGGGCCAAAGTTTGATCTCCTCATCTTGATGTAAACTAACTTAATCGTAAAAATAATTACAGAATAAATTGTATTCTGTCAAAAGAGCAGTGTAATAAAACTTTAAATCTTTTAACAATATTAAATAAAAAAAAATAAGTTTTTAAACTGAAAGTAAGGAGCGACATTAAAACTTAAAACGAACAGAAATTATTCCGTATATGAAAGGGGCTGTCCCCTCCTCAACACCTCGCACTTTACGCTAAAGTTTTTTATTGTTTTAAAAAATAGAGTTGTGAGACAGAGTCAAACTTTAGCATAAAGAGCGAGGCGTTGAGGAGGGGAAAGCCCCTTTCATATACGGAATAATTTCTGTTCGTTTTAAGTTTTAATGTCGCTCCTTACTTTCAGTTTAAAAAACTTTTTTTTATTTAATTTCTGATCGTTTTTTAGTTAATGCAGTTTTTATTTTGGTTCACCGTCATTGAATAAGTAAACAAAATTTGCATAAAAATATTAATTTTCTTTTGCTAAATGGCTGTCTCTAAATTTGGTTCTGACGTAATTTACAAATTAACTTACGTAACGAACTTTTATATTCATATATTTTTATTACGTATTTTATGGGGTTCGCCCCCTAGTCAATACCTCGCTCTTTACGTTATGTTCAAATCGTTTTCCAATTCTTTAAGAATGACTCCTTAATCACAAAGGCCGTTAATTAGAATAAATATATCTGACGAAAGTACAAAAAAATTGTTTTATATTTAATTGCTGATCGTTTTTCAAATAAAGTTGGGAAATCCAGTTTCCCCTCCATGGAAAATTCCCCCCCCCCGGGAAATTTATCCATGGAAAAATTGTACCATGTAACTAAAATTCGCGATAATTGCTGCGACCCGGTAATTAATTAGATAATAACATAACCTAACAATTGAGATATACATTAGATTTGTAATTCCAACGAATAGTCTGTTTAGGGAGGTCTCAAAAAAATAAAATTTAACGTTTTGGTTCAGCTTCCTCAGCGTTCACCCCCTCTCCGAACTGACAGGAATATTGACAACCTGAGATGAATACTGAGTTATGTCACGCCAAGTTTGAAACAAATAGGAGAGAGTAGAATTATGAGCCTTTTATGCACACAATTTAGGCTAGAACTCGATCATTGCAAAAAGTCTCATATTGTTCAAATATTATACTTCAATTAAATAAATTGTTCCAACTTATTTGTTTCTTATATTGTTCCAAAAATATAAATCTGTCACACTTGCATATAGAACCCCCCCCCCCAAAAAAAAAAAATATTTTTAGCATTAGTTGTAAATCTATACGAGCAAAATATAACTATTTGAAATATTTTCTTTTAGTTATTTTGTGTTAAAAAATTTTTTATTTTATGTTAAAAAAAATGTTGGTTTATGTTAAAATGTCACAGCTGTTCACTTTTTTTCTGACTAATATCAGTGGACATGTTTGAACCAGTGATCTCTAGATCTGATGTCGAATGGTCTAAGCTATACCTGCTAGGACTTTTAATAAGGCTTCCTATTTTAATTATACGGCCCTTGTGTTTCAGTAGCCGTTCTTAAAAATGGGACAAACAGTAGAAATATAACATAAAAAGCAAGGTATTGAAGAGGAGGCAACCCTTCCATATACGGAATAATTTCTGTTCGGTTTGATATACGTATATTATGGGGTTCGCCCCCTGGTCTCTTTACGCTAAAATCACAAAGGCCGTTTAATTAGAATAAATAGCTCTTTTGAAAGTACTAAGGAAAACTTTTAGCGTAAAGAGTGAGGTATTGACGACAGGGCGAACCCCCTAATATGTGTAATAATTTCTGTTAGTAAAATTTTTTCATGTTCTTCCTTACTTTCAGTTGAAGAAACATTTTTTTTTTTTTTAATTTAATTTCTGATCGTTTTTTTAAATAATGCTGGGAAACATTTTTTTTTTTTAAAAATCCGGCAGCCCCTTCATGAAAAATTCCCTTCCCCATGAAAAAATCTTCCATGAAAAGATCCTCCCATGTAAAACCCCTCCCCCCCCTCCCCCGACCCCCCCCCCTACAAGAAAAAATCCCCCCGGAAACTGTCTGTACACTTCGCAATAACCTATGCTATATGTAAACAATGGGCAAAGTTCGAAACTTGCAGCCCTTCCACTTGGGACTGTGGGAGGTCAAGTCATCCTTAGAGACATAGTTTTTACATTTTTCGAGTATGCTGAACAAAATGGGGGCTATCTCAAAATTTCAATCAAGTGACTTTGGGAAAAAAAAAATGAGCGTGAGAGGGGGTCTAGCTGCCCTCCAGTTTTTGGTCACTTAAAAAGGGCAATAGAACTTCTAATTTCCGTTCGAATGAGCCCTCTCACATTATTCTATGACCACTGGGTCGAAACGATCACCCCTGAAAAAAAAACAAGCATCGTGATCTTTTATTCGAGCAAAAAATGCAAATTTCCACATTTTTGCAGATAGGAGCGTGAAACTTCTTTAATAGGGTTCTCTGATAAACTGAATGCGATGGTGTAATTTTCTTTAAAGTTAATTAAAAATGCAAAATTCCACATTTTTGCAGATAGGAGTTTGAAACTTCTTTAATAATGTTCTTTGATAAGCTGAATCTGATGGTGTGATTTTCGTTAAAGTTAACCTTTCATATACGGAATAATTTCTGCTCGTTTTAAGTTTTAACATCGTTCCTTGTTTTCAGTTAAAAAAAACTTGTTTTTTTTCATATAATTTTTGAACATTTTTGAATTAATGCAGGTTTTGATTTTGGCTCACCGTACATGAATAATTAAAACAAAATTTGCATATTAATTTTACTTTTATTTGGTTAAATGGCTTTCTCGAAACTTGTTGAATTTTATTTACGAACGTTTTTTATTAATGATAAATATGCGTAACATACGAATTAACTTACGTAACGAACTTCTATATTCATATATTGTAATACATATATTAGGGGGTTTGCCCCCTAGTCAATACCTTGCTCTTTAAGCTAAAGTTTGAATTTTGTTCCAATTCTTTAAAAATGACCCCTTAATCACAATGGCCATTAATTAGAATAAATAGGTCTTATGAAAGTACTAAAAAATCTTTGGCTTAAAGAGCGAGGTATTGACTAGGGGGTGAACCCAGTCATATAGCTAATATTTTCTGTTCGTTTTAAGTTTTGATGTTTGCTCCTTACTTTCAGTTGAAAAACTTGTTTCTTTATATTTAATTTCTGATTTTTTTTTTAAATAATGATGGGAAATCCGGGGCCCCCTTCATTGCAATGTCCCTTCCCCCATGAAAACTTCCTTCATGAAAAGATCCTACCATATAACCCCCGACCCACTCTCACCCCCCACTACCAGAAAAAATTCCCCCTGAAAACGTCTGTATACTTCCCAATAACCAATACTATATGTTAACATTGGGTATAGTTCATAACTTTCAGCCCTCCCCCCGGGGGCTTCGAGGGATTAAGTCATCCTATAAGACATAGTTACAATATTTTCGACCATGTTGAACAAAATGGCTATCTCAAAATTTTGATCCGGTGACATTGGGAAAAAATGAGCGTGGGAGGGGGCCTAGTTGCCCTCCATTTTTTTTGGTCACTTAAAAAGGGCATTATAACTTTTAATTTCCGTTCCAATGAGCCCTCTAACGATATTCTAGGACCACTGGGTCGATACGATCACCCCTGGAAAAAAAAATAAAAAATAAATAAAATAAACACGCATCCGTGATCTATCTCCTGGCAAAAAAAAACTGAAAATTCCACAATTTTGTAGACAGGAGCTTGAAACCTCTACAGTAGGGTTCTCTGATACGCTGAATATGATGGCGCGATTTTCATTGAGGTTCTATAGCTTTTAGGGGATCTTTTCCCCCTTTTTTGAAAATCAGCCAAATTTTCTCAGCGCGCGTAACTTTTGATGGGTACGATTAAACTTGATGAAACTTATATATTTGAAATCAGAGTTTAAATCTGATTCTTTTGATATATCTATTGGCATCAAAATTCCGTTTTTTAGAGTTTCGGTTACCATTGAGCTGAGCTGTTACCACGAACTGTTTGATGATAAAAAGTAAAACTCTTCTTCACCACGAAGCCTGGAAATTGAAACTGTCCATTTAGTTTTATTTGCTTTAAAAATGCAGCTTAAATATTTTGGAACACAAGATGTAAATACGTTCTTGCAAACTCTTTATTTTTTTGCATTAGAAATGACTTTCAGAAAAAAACTAGAAAAAACTTCAGCATAAAGATCCTATGGTTAAAAGGGTGGCAGATTCTTTCACATACATAATATTTTCCAACTTAACCGTCACTTCAGTTTTGAGTTTTACCGTCATTCTTTACATTCATTGAAAAGTAACATGTTATCTTTTAGTTTAGTCGCAAGAAAGAGAGGGCGTTAGAAAGTTTTATTGGCTAATAATTATCAATTACGACAAATTAATGAAGTTGATACTTTATACGAATGAATAAACCTCTGCTGTGTTCATTGAACGGAATAATTAAAATTAAGAAACATTTCTTTTATAATAAAAGCTCTATATTGGAAAATCAATAGCATTAGTGAAAGTGAATGAATTCATAGATATGTTAATGATAGGATAAACGGTGTTAACTTTAAATAGATTCGTCAAAATAAAGGCTAAATTGAGCCTAAATCTAAACCATGATCGGATGCACAGATGACTAAAAACAAAGAATCTACATCACTGACCTACAAGTCTGATTCAACCGACAATCTTAATTGAATCTAGTGAACGATAACGTTAAGTTTTACTTTTCATAAAAACATGTGGCACTTAGGCTACCTACTAGTGTTGTTATTAGTGCCCAGTTCCAAGGCCTTTCCAAGGAAATCAGAACGGTAATGTACAGTATATAAAATCATGTATATAATTGTAATTTTGAGCAAACCTTTACTTCTATAGGTTAAGATAGAACTAGCCGGTTGTAAATCTGCGGGCTGTCATTTATTTTTGAAGAGCTGTGTTCGAAGCAATTCAATTTTACCAAGTGTTCCCTTAGTCAATGAAAATAATTTGTTGCTTCTAAAGTGACGTGATCTTATAAGCCAAATCACTCTTATCACCCCATTGTGCAATATATCATTATGAGAAAAAATATCTTTATCATATTTTTAAATATCTGGGTTTAATAGAAGGTCTGGGTTTGGGATAAGACTTCCTCGCGATGTTCGTTAATCTTTTATGTTTTGTTTTCATAATGAATTTGCTCTGCAGTGGAAATACAAGTGAACTTTTCGTATCAAGCCTTTACAGTATTATGGTTTAAACCAGAGATTATACTAATACAGAAGTGATTTGATTGCCAATTATAATTACATATTTAGAAAAAAAAACGGCACTTATGCATTATGCGGGTACCGCTAAAGAAGTCAAGTTTGGTTAATGCTAATGAAATAAAATAAAATAAGATGAATATATAAGAGCTTAGAAACAAATTTGGGCTATATATTTTCACATTTGGGGGGTGGGGGTAAAGCATAGCATATATTAAATACGTAACCTAACCTAAACCTTGATAGCTTTGACCCTCCCCCCCTAAAGCCCAAAAAACAATCGTTTAAATACTGTAAGCTCCATGAGAAACAACGCTTTGCAAACAATTTAGGTCTTGCAAATAGTCGTTTCACGGGTTTTTGTCGGGTGTCTGCAACATTTCCCGTTTGACATTCCACATACAGTATATAGCGGTGCCCGCATAATGCATCAATACCGAAAAAACAATATATTACATATACTAAAGTAGTATCCTAGCCGAGTCGATTGGTGCGCTGGACTTAGGATTCTCTGTCCAAGAGGGCGAGGGTTCGAATCCTAGTGTATCTAATTATTTGGTTTGGGACGGGGGTCAGTGGCGTGACTCTGTAAGCTCAACCAAAGTCGACCCAGCTCTAAATGGGTACTTGGAGAAATCTGGGGAAGGTAAACAGGATGGGTGTGCGAAAGCACAAGGTGGTCGGCCTCTATCCCCCCGTTGCACTTCCTGGCTGAAGGGCCAAGAAACGGAGATCAGCACCGCCGGTAGGGACTGTGAAGTCCAATGCCGTATTCTTTACCTTTTTATTTTTTAAGATATTTGTAGATATCACTTAGCTTATTGCTTAATACAATATTTATGACCATGTTACTCCATCCCAACTCTAATTTACTTGCCTTTCTATGGATTGTCAAAACGGCAAAGCTTTCTAAAGCATTTAGTGCACCTTTATGTTTATTCGAGCCCGTACAAAATTGTAAAAAATTCGATGGGCGAAAAATTAAGCAATAAAGTGTAGTGCTACTACTTAGTATCTAATTAGGACTACTAATTAGACAGCTCTTGATGAAAAGCAAAGACGAAATTATCCAACTTAAACAGTTTTATCCCTGGGCATGTAACACAAATGTTACGATCAATTGTTTTAGGAGCGTTTTTATTTTACTAAATAGTTTTGATGATTACTTAATTATGGTTTAAATGTGTGTTATAATAGCACGTAAAATTAGCAGTTTTGTTCTAAATTTGTCTGATAGTGCGTTAAAACACAAATTCTTATCCAAATTTAATTTGATTATGTCTTTAGTTCAAGCATAGGACCAATAATAAAGGAGGTCGATTGAATATCCGCAAATATAGGGACAACATTCAAATTCTGAACAATAGATTATCTAGTTTCTAAAATTGGGGAAATAGAACGTTGATATAAAATAATACGATAAAGGAAAGAAAATTTTTCGAACATTTCCACAAAGTTGAACTTTTTATGAAAATTGTACCCCAGTGCCAAGAAATTCTGCCGATTCACCGTACTATTCGGGATTTGTACGTATTATCTTTAAAAAAAAAAAAAAGAAAATTCGATTATTATTATTAAGATCTTTTTGGTGAATGCCACAGTCCAATAAGTAAATTTAAAGAATCAACTGCAGATATATGTAAATTGATTCTTGAGGAGGAGAAGTAAATTAAAGCAAAAAAAAAGGCTGCGAATCGAAAAAATCAAAGATATATCCAAAAAATGTGAAATACCTGGGGGCGGGCACGATGCCAGAGGCCTACCTTTTGTATGCGGTGTTGTGTTTCTGATTAATACTGCAGAACAGAACTTCGTATCTGCCGCTGACAAAAAAATATCAAACAGTTCGCGGTAACGAACTGTAAGTAAGGAGCGACCCGGCTCAATGGTAACAGAAACTCTAAAAAACGGAATTTTGATACCAATAGATACATCAAAAGAATTAAATTTTTAATGCTGATTTCAAATATATAAGTTTCATCAAGTTTAGTTTTACCCATCAAAAGTTACGTGCCTATGAAAATTTGGCTGATTTTTCAAAAAAAGGGGGAAAGACCCCCTAAAAGTTATAGAACCTTAATGAAAACCACACCATCATATTCAGCGTATAAGAGAACCCTACTGTATAGGTTTCACGCACCTATCTACAAAAATGTGGAATTGTCCAGTTTTTGCCAGAAGAAAGATCACGGATGCGTGTTTATTTTATTTTTTTCCCAGGGATGATCGTATCGACTCAGTGGTCCTAGAATATAGTGGGGAGGGCTCATTTTGACTGAAATTAAATGTTCTAGTGCCCTTTTAAGTGACCAAAAAGTGAGGGCAACTAGGCCCCCTCCCACGCTCATTTTTTCCCAAAGTCACCCGATCAAAATTTTGAGATAGCCATTTTGTTCAGCATGGTCGAAAATATTATAACTATGTCTTTTAGGATGACTTAATCCCCCGAAGTCCCTGGGGGAAGGGCTGAAATTTATAAACTTTACCCAATGTTAACATATAGTATTGGTTATTGGGAAGTATACAGACGTTTTCAGGGGAGATTTTTTCTGGTTAGTGGGGGGGGGTCGAGGTATATGGGAGGATCTTTCCATGAAGGAAGTTTTCATGGGGGAAGGGACATTGCTATGAAGGGGGCGCCGGATTTCCCATCATTATTAAAGAAAAAGATCAGAAATTAAATAAATAAAAAAAAAAAATTCAACTGAAAGTAAGGAGCAACATCAAAACTCAAAACGAACAGAAAATATTACGTATATGATTGGGTTCACCCCCTAGTCAATACCTCGCTCTTTAAGCCAAATATTTTTTCGTACTTTCATAAGAGCTATTTATTCTAATTAACGGCCTATGTGATTAAGGGGTTATTTTTAAAGAATTGGAACAAAATTCGAACTTTAGCTTTTTAGAGCAAGGTATTGACTAGGGGGAAAACCCCCTAATATACGTATAAAAATCTATGAATACAGAAGTTCGTTCCGTAAGTTAATTCGTAAGTTACGTATATTTATTACTAATAAAAACGTTCGTAAATAAAATTAAACAAGTTTCGAGAAAGCTATTTAACCAAATAAAAATAAAATTAATGTGCAATTTTGTTTTAATTATTCATGTACGCTTCGCTCTTTACGCGAATGTTTTATATGTTTTAAAAAAAAATAAGAGTTGTGAGAAAGTCAAACTTTAGCGTAAAGAGCGAGGCGTTGAGGAGGGGACAGCCCCTTTCATATACGGAATAATTTCTGTTCGTTTTAAGTTTTAACGTCGTTCCTTACTTTCAGTTAAAACATTTGTTTTTTTTATTTAATTCCAAAAAGACTTGGCCTGTGTTGTTGTTTTAGATTGCCATAGAGTAAATCAATATTCAGGGTATTTCAGAGTACTCAGGACAGATTTGGGGTAGTTCCTTTTTTAAATGTCTTCTAAGCTACGAAGTCAGAAGAGACAAGAAACGTTATATGATCAGGTCCAAATTGACCTTGTACTAGAAATAACAGTGCTATAAATATCGGCTGAATGATCACTCGACGGTTTAGGCAACTAATTGATTACGCTTTGTAATGTACTTTTATCTTTTTGGTGCGGTTAAATAAAAAAAAAAAAACAGTTGTTTTTACTGAAAGTAAGGAGCGACATTATAACTTAAACCGAATAGAAATTATTCCGTATATAAAAGGGGATTTCCCCTCCTCAACGCCTCGCTCTTTACGCTAAAGTTTTTTATTGTTTTAAAAAATAAAGTTGTGAGACAGAGTCAAACTTTAGTGCAAAGAGCGAGAAGTCGAGGAGGGGACAATATACGGAATAATCTCTGTTCGTTTTAAGTTTTAATGTCGCTCCTTACTTTCAGTTAAAAAAAAAACTTTTTATTATTTTTATTTCTGAACGTTTTTGAATTAATGCAGTTTTAATTTTGGCTCATCGTACATGAATAATTAAAACGAAATTTGCATATTAATTTTACTTTTTTTTTGGCTAAATGGCTTTCTCGAAATTTTGATCTGATGTAACTTACGAATTAAGTCACGCAACGAACTTCTATATTCATATATTTTTTATTACGTATATTAGGCTGTTTGCTCCCTATTCAATACCTCGCTCTTTACGCTAGAGTTCAAATTTTGTTCTAATTCTTTAAGAATGACCCCTTAATCACAAAGGACGTTAATTAGAATAAATAGCTCTGATGAAAGTACAAAAAAACTTTAGCGTAAAGACCGAGGTAATGACTAGGGGGCGAACCCAATCATATACGTACTAATTTTTGTTCGTTTTATGTTTTGATGTTGCCCTTTACTTTCAGTTGAAAAAATTGTTGTTTTTCTTTAATTTCTGTTTGTTTTTTTTAAATAATGCTGGGAAATCCGGAACCCCCTTCATAGCAATGTCCTTCCCCCATGAAAACTTCCCTCCTTGGAAAGATCCTACCAAGTAACCCCCTACCCACCCCACCCCCAACTACCATAAAAAAATCCCCCCTGAAAACTTCTGTATACTTCCCAATAACCATTACTATATGTAAACATAGGACAAAGTTCATAACTTGCAGATTTTCCCCTGGGGACTGTGGGAGATTAAGTCATCCTCAAAGACATAGTTATTGTATTTTTACGACAATGTTGAACACAATGGATATCTAAAAATTTTGATCGGGTGATTTTGGGAAGAAAAGAGCGTGGGAGGTAGCCTAGGTGCCCTCCATTTTTGGTCACTTAAAAATGGCACTAGAAGTTTTAATTTTCGCTCAAATGAGCCCTCCTGCGATATTCTAGGACCACAGGGTCGATACGGTCATTCCTGAAAAAAAAAACAAATAAACACGCATCTTCTGGCAAAAAATACAAAATTCTTCATTTTTGCAAATAAGAGCTTGAAACCTTTATATCAGGGTTCTCTGATATGCTAAGTATCATGGTGTAATTTTCATTAAGGTTCCATGACTTTTAGGGGGTATTTCCCTCTTTTTTCGAAATGAGGATAATTTTCTCAGGCTCGTAACTTTTGATGAGTAAGACTAAACTTGTTGAAACTTATATATTTGAAATCAGAATTAAAATATGATTTTTTAGATGTATGTATTGGTGTCAAAACTCCATTTTCTAGAGTTTTGGTTGCTATTGGGCCAGGTGGCTCCTTACTTACAGTTCGTTACAACGAAATGTTTTGTTTCAGTGCACTACCCATGGTTGTTCACTGTGGAACCTTAATTTAATTAGATGTTTAATTTAGTTATTTAACATTTACATATTTCTAAGTATTAAATATTTAATTATTACCATAATTCTAATACTTGAAATTGAATCTCCTTATTCCTATGTTATCTTGCTCCATCAGTGTGAAACCGGAAAAATAGCCATAAATATTATATAGAGTTGTTCTATTTTCTTGGTCAGATTCGCCTGCTAATCGAACGGCAAAATGTATGTATACTACTTTAATTAATCAAGCTCAAATGATGATAGCCTGTGTATTTCAGTAAATCAAATTTCTGTAAGAGGACTAATCAATGCGTGACCTTGGATCATTTGCTTGCCCTAGATGTTTAGTTTTGACCAAATTGGACAGAAACAAATAAGAATTGTCGGGTACTGGTGCATTATGCGGACACTTCTAAAAAGTCAAGTTCGGTTAATGCTAATGAAATAAAATAAAATAGGATGAATATTTAATAGTTTATAAGCAAATTTAGGCTATATATTTGCACATTAGTGGGGGGGGGCTGTAAAGCATAGCATATATTAAATACGTAACCTAACCTAAGTACCTTTTTCCCCTTAAACCTAAAAACAATCGTTTAAATATTGTAACTCATTGAGAAACCATGGCTTTGCAGTCATTTATGTATTGCGGTCTCTTGAGAATAGCTTGTTTGACGAGTTTTTTCGTGACTGATTTCCATCTACAATATGTTAAAGTTGTCCGTATTACGCACCAGTACCAATTGTCGTCACCTTTATTGTTTTTGTATTAAACTATAAATAACCATAATCAAGGCAGAAGCTTGACTCAGTCTTGACTGAAGCCAAAATCGGGGCTAAATATGTTATACGAAAAGTTTTTTTTTCATTTATGTATAGTGCCATGCAAACTACAGACTGGATCAAGTTATTTTTATCAGCTTTTGGTGTAGTGCATAGAGAAGCAAAAAAACAGTTAACTTATGGAATCCACTATTTCTGTTTTTTTTAGAGTCTGCCTATATTAATTGGAAAAAATACTTCCTTTATTATGGAAAATAGTACGTCCGAAATGCCTGATGTACTCAAACTCCTTCATCTGGTTTAATCACAAGAGTAGCGGTAGTAAATTGTATTTACACCAGGAATATTTATCCAGCAAGTGCGATTCCTTATTTCCTGGAACCAAATCCTATCCAGCAGGTCCGATTCCTTTTTTCCGACGGCAAATCCTATCCAGCAAGTCCGATTCTTTTATTCCGACCCTCTCTACGAGATGTTATAATCGATCAAATTTTAGAGTCCAACTTTTAACTTTAATGGGGGTGGGGGTATCATATTACCGTTTCTACAAAATTTGTTTTTTTGCACGTGCGGTCACAACCATGCATTTTCTAAACATCCCCCAGGAACTCCCCCTACATTATTTACCAGATCACACCTTGTATATCCGATCAAAATTTTGAGATAACCATTTTCTTGAAATAGTCCAGGGATCAGATGAGAGTCAATATAAGTCCTGCTCCCGCTCAGGTCCTGGGCGAAGGGATGCTTACACCTTTGAAAAACCTAGAGTAATATTTTATGTCATTCTCAGCTTTTTACTCATTCTTTATATTTTTCAAGAGCTTTATGTTTTATCATGGACATGTGACCGATTCGACTCGAAAGGACTTAGCTTATGCAGCTCCGTCTTATGGCGAGAATCATCCTAGGTTTTAACTGTAGTTCCATGGAGTGTTCCCCTACCTCCCTCTTTCAAAAATCATGCAAATTTCCTCAAGCTCATAGCCTTTAACGGATAATATTAAAGTAAATGAAATTTATGTATTTGGAATCATCCTAAAAAGCCAATCCTATCTCCGTCCCGGGATATTAATCATTCTAATTTTTGACCGTACTTTCATTGGGTGTTCCTCGAGACCACTCCTTCAAAAATCATGCAAATTTTTTCAAACTGACAGCCTTTAATAAATAATATTAACTTAATAAACTTTATGTATTTAAAATCATCATAAAGAGCCAATGCTTTCGATACCCAATTTGCAATTAACTTTCCTTTTTGTTTGATGATTTTCATCAAGATTCGAGGACTTTCAGAGCGGGTGCCACTTCAGAAATCTAACATTCTTTTTCAGGATCACAACTATCGTTCAAAATGTAATAATGGTTTGAAATACAAAAAACAAATACGTGTCCCCCCCCCCCCTTCACATATCTGTAACATGACTGATATTTCATAGTGAAGAGTTTTTGACCGTTTTTTTTCGTTTTTTCTTTAATAAAATATATTTTCCGATTTTATTATTTTTGGATTGATCAAAATCAGTTTTTTGTTATTTTGTTTTAGGGTGCTGAACCATTTAGGGTTTGAAAGTTTGACCGTTATTTCATTTTTCTCTAATATAAGGCTTTTTCCGGTTTTATCTTTTCTTTTTTTATTGATGATATTCATATTTTACTTCTTTGTTTTAGGGCACTGACCCATCAAGGGTTTGAGATTTTGACCGTGATTTTATTTTTCTTTAATATAAGGCTTTTCCCGATTTTATTATTTTTTGGATTGGTCAACTCGGATATTCGCCAATATGTTTTGAGCGCTGACCCGTCTAGGCTTTGAGAGTTCAACGGAGTATTCATTTATGTTTACTTTAAGTTTTTTTTTCCGATTTTATTATTTTTTGAATGGATCAAACTCAGATTTTGCCACTCTATCTTAGAGCGCTGACCCGTCTAGTGCTGACCCGGCTTTTCCGATTTTTATTATTTTTTATACTGATGAAACCCAGATGTTGCAGCTTCATCTTAAGGCGCTGAGCCGTCTAGAGTTTGAGCCCCAACACGAAGCAGCACTTTTCAAATGTCTTTATTGTGTCATTGCAGAACAATTTCTTTTTTTAATATTCCTCCTAACCCCGTTTTTTCAAGCTGAAGTAGTGGTAGGGGCATGCGAACACATTACCTTGGAGCATAGGAGACATTGGGATACATCGCATTAGAACATAAGGGGGTTCCGAACAAATTGTATTGGATCATTGGGGATATATAGAGACATTGCATTAAAACATAGGAAGATCCCGAACACATTGCACTGGAGCATAGGGAATATGTGGATACCTTGTATTAGAACATAGGAGGATTCGAAAAACATAAAAGATAGAATAGTTCCGACGATAGTGTATTTTAGAGATGGGACATTCCTCCCAGCCTTTTTTTTTTAAGGTGAAGTACTGGTAGTTGAAGTACGCATAGGGAAACATTTCATTGAGAGATAGGGGACAAGCGGACACATTCCATTGATACATAGGGGTATTCTGACACACTCCATTGAGAGATGGGGCGTGTGGCTTTTCCATCGGATTTCAGGTGGTTTTTACACTTCAGGCATTTCCTATGGAGAGCCAATTTCTTTTTATGTAGGTAGTTCCTGGAGGAGCCCAAACGTATTTCACTCTTTTCTCGTAATTTTCGGTAGATTATATTAAATATACGAACACTTCAGCATTTTGGAAGGTTTTACTTATGAACTAGGGCTATTCAATTTTAAACACACAAGCGACGACACACGCACAGAGAGGACAAACACACAGAAACGACACACACACACAGAGACGACACACACATAGAGACAACACAGACATAGAGATGACGGACACACAGATACAAAACACCCACAGAGACGACACACACACACACAGAGTCCATTCACACACACAGAGGACAAACACACAGAGACGACAGACACAAAGAGACGAATCACACACAGAGAGGACAAACACACAGAAACGACACATAGAGACGACACATGCACAGAGACGATACACACACACACACACACACAGAGTCAACACACACAGAGAGACGAGACATGGCGTATCTGATGAAATAATTTAGGTCGTATGATCAATTTAATATATTTTTTTTTAATACAGTAGTTTGTTTTTTTTAGTAAGGACACTCAAGACAACACGGACAACACGCACGCAGAGAGACACACACACACCCACACACACACACACACACACACACACACACCACACACACACACCACACACACACACACACACACACACACACACTCACACACACACCCACACACACACACACACACACACACACACACACACACACACACACACACACACACAACACTCGGACAACACACACAAGATACGAAACACACATAGAGACGACACATGCATAGAGACAACACACACACACAAAGAGACGACACCCATACAGAGACGACACACACACACAGAGATGACATACTCAAAGTGACGACTTACACATAGAGAGGACACACACACCCAGAGACGACACCCATACAGAGACGACACACACACACAGAGACGACATACTCAAAGTGACGACTTACACATAGAGAGGACACACACACACACACATACACACACACACACACACACACACACACACACACACACACACACACACACACACACACACACACACACACACACACACACACACACACACACACACACACCACACACACACACACACACACACACACACACACACACACACACACACACACACACACACACACACACACACACACACACACACACACACACACCACACACACACACACACACACACACCACACACACACACACACACACACACACACACACACACACACACACACACACACACACACACACACACACACACACACACACACACACACACACACACACACACACACACACACACACACACACACACACACACACACACAACACACACGCACACACACACACACACGCACACACACACACACAGAGACGACATACTCAAAGTGACGACTTACACATAGAGAGGACACACGTTCTCTCTGTGTGCGTGTTGTTATGAGTGTCCTTACTAAAAAAAAACTACTTTATTAAAAAAAAAAAAAATTAAATTGATCATAAGACCTAAATTATTTCATCAGATATGCCATGTCTCGTCTCTCTGTGTGTGTTGACTCTGCGTGTGTGTATCGTCTCTGTCCATGTGTCGTCTCTATGTGTCGTTTCTGTGTGTTTGTCCTCTCTGTGTGTGATTCGTCTCTTTGTGTCTGTCGTCTCTGTGTGTTTGTCCTCTCTCTGTGTGAGTGGACTCTGTGTGTGTGTGTCGTCTCTGTGCATGTGTCGTCTCTGTGGGTGTTTCGTATCTGTGTGTGTGTGTGTGTGTGTGTTGTCTGTGTGTGTGTTTGTCGTCTCTGTGTGCGTGTCGTCTCTCTATGTGTTGTCGTCTCTGTGTGTGTTTCGTCTCTGTGTCTGTGTTGTCTCTATGTGTGTTTCGTCTCTGTGTATGTGTGTGTGTGTGTCGTTTCTGTGTGCTTGTCGTCTCTGTGTGTGTGTCGTCTCTATGTGTAAGTCGTCACTTTGAGTGTGTCGTCTCTGTGTGTGTGTCGTCTCTGTGTGTGTGTGTGTTTGTGTCGTCTCTGTGTAGATGTTGTCTGTGTGTGTGTGTGTGTGTGTTGTCTCTATGTGTGTGTCATCCCTATGTGTGTTTCGTATCTGTGTGTGTGTGTGACGTCTCTTTGTGTGTGTCATCTCTATGTATGTTTGTCATTTCTGTGTGTGTGTGTGTGTCTCGTCTCTCTGTGTGTGTTAACTCTGTGTGTGTGTATCGTCTCTGTGCATGTGTCATCTCTATGTATCGTTTCTGTGTGTTTGTCCTCTCTGTGTGTGATTCGTCTCTTTGTGTCTGTCGTCTCTGTGTGTTTGTCCTCTGTGTGTGTGAGTCGTATCTGTGTGTGTGTGTGTGTGTGTTGTCTCTGTGTGTTTGTTGTCTCTGTGTGCGTGTCGTCTCTCTATGTGTTGTCGTCTCTGTGTGTGTGTCGTCTCTGTGTCTGTGTTGTCTCTATGTGTGTGTCGTCTCTGTGTATGTGTGTGTGTGTGTCGTTTCTGTGTGCTTGTCGTCTCTGTGTGTGTGTCGTCTCTATGTGTAAGTCGTCACTTTGAGTGTGTCGTCTCTGTGTGTGTGTCGTCTCTGTCTGTGTGTTTGTGTCGTCTCTGTGTGGATGTTGTCTGTGTGTGTGTGTGTTTTGTCTCTATGTGTGTGTCGTCCCTATGTGTTTTTCGTATCTGTGTGTGTGTGTGACGTCTCTTTGTGTGTGTCATCTCTATGTGTGTTTGTCATTTCTGTGTGTGTGTGTCTCGTCTCTGTGTGTGTGTTGACTCTGTGTGTGTGTATCGTCTCTGTGCATGTGTCGTCTCTATGTGTCGTTTCTGTGTGTTTGTCCTCTCTGTGTGTGATTCGTCTCTTTGTGTCTGTCGTCTCTGTGTGTTTGTCCTCTGTGTGTGTGAGTGGACTCTGTGTGTGTGTGTCGTCTCTGTGGGTGTTTTGTATCTGTGTGTCTGTCATCTCTATGTCTTTGTTGTCTCTATGTGTGTGTCGTCTCTGTGTTTGTGTGTGTCGTTTCTGTGTGTTTGTCCTCTCTGTGCGTGCGTCGTCGCTTTGTGTGTTTCGTATCTGTGTGTGTGTTGTCTCTGTGTGTTTGTCGTCTCTGTTTGCGTGTCGTCTCTCTATGTGTATCGTCTCTGTGTGTTTGTCGTCTCTGTGTGTGTGTGTGTCGTCTCTATGTGTAAGTCGTCACTTTGAGAGTGTCGTCTCTGTGTGTGTGTCGTCTCTCTATCTGTGTCGTCTCTGTGTGTTTGTCGTCTCTGTGTGTGTGTCGTCTCTATGTCTAAGTCATCACTTTGAGTGTGTTGTCTCTGTGTGTGTGTGTCGTCTCTGTGTGGATGTGTGTTGTCTCTATGTGTGTGTCGTCTCTATGTGTGTTTCGTATCTGTGTGTGTGTGACGTCTCTTTGTGTGTGTGTCGTCTCTATGTGTGTTTTGTCATTTCTGTGTGCGTGTCTCGTCTCTCTGTGTGTGTTGACTCTGTGTGTGTGTATCGTCTCTGTGCATGTGTCATCTCTATGTGTCGTTTCTGTGTGTTTGTCCTCTCTGTGTGTGATTCGTCTCTTTTTGTCTGTCGTCTCTGTGTGTTTGTCGTCTCTGTGTGTGTGTCGTCTCTATGTATAAGTCGTCACTTTGAGTGTGTCGTCTCTGTGTGTGTGTCGTCTCTCTATGTGTGTCGTCTCTGTGTGTTTGTCTTCTCTGTGTGTGTGTCGTCTCTATGTGTGTGTTTGTTGTCTCTGTGTGGATGTTGTCTCTGTGTGTGTGTTTGTTGTCTCTGTGTGGATGTTGTCTCTCTGTGTGTGTGTGTGTGTTGTCTCTATGTGTGTGTTGTCTCTATGTGTGTTTCGTATCTGTGTGTGTGTGTGACGTCTCTTTGTGTGTGTGTGTCGTTTCTATGTGTGTTTGTCATTTTTGTGTGTGTGTCTCTTTTCTCTGTGTGTGTTGACTCTGTGTGTATTGTCTCTGTGTATGTGTTGTCTCTATGTGTCGTTTCTGTGTGTTTGTCCTCTCTGTGTGTGATTCGTCTCTTTGTGTCTGTCGTCTCTGTGTGTTTTTTAAATTTTTGGGTCACCTGCCGGAGACTCTGGGCGGGTGGGTGCCCCCAAATATTGTCCCAAATTCCTCTCTCAATTTAGCACTTGTTCAAGGATGCCCAGCGTCTCCAATAACTTTCCCAATAGTATCTATTCATTGTCTCAGCTCAGTTTAGAAAATCTGAGCCAATTTCCACTTTTTTTCAAATTTAGGGTCACTTGCCTGAGACTCTGAGCAGGTGAGGGGGGCACCTCCAAAAATTTGTCCCGAGCATGGTATGGTTACCGCTAGGGGTAACAGTCTAACCATTGACGGTTTTAGGTATCCGTGAATAAGTTCTAAGGCGAGAGTGGAAATTATCCCGTATATGAAGTTAGCTACCCCCTCCGAAATACCTTGTTCTTTATGTTAGACTTTGACTTTTCATTCCCAATTAAATTAAAAAATAAGTCCTATCATCTTGGAAGTTATTAATGTAGTTGTTAAGCAGAAAAATACTTCATCAAACTTTTATATCTTCGCTCAAGGTTGAATGGAGTTATGGCTAGGGGATGAGTCCTAAAACCATCTGAATTCAATGTGAGGAGGAGTCATAAAACCCCTGGAAGTCATTGAGAGGAGGAGTCATTGAACTCTCGGTAACTAATAAATTCATTAAACTTCCCAAAAAAAATCATACGAATTATCCTCGCTTTTTTGAACGAACATCATGTAAAGAAAAAAATCAAACGGCTTAAAACAACAGAGCCCCCTCAAACCCCCGTGAAGTCATTTTAAAAGGTATAACAATTATTTATTTAACAGAAATCCTCGCCTTCAATTGAACGTAAAAAATATAAGAATTATTTATTTAACAGAAATTCTCGCTTTTTTGAACGAACACCATGTAAAGAAAAAATCACACTGGCTTAAAACAACAGAGTCCTTCAAACGGAACTTTGAAAATCAAGAGAATGTAAAAGTTACAAGGTAAACCACTGCCCCTTTGGGAGCCTAGAGAACCTTTGAGGACCGGGGGGTTCCTTCGGGGTTGGGGTGGGGGGATCGGAGCCCTTTGGGGTTGTGGTAAGGGACCTCACGGCTAAACCACGACAAAGCACTACTCTCGTGGAACTCAATTCCCATTTAACTCAACCCCCGTGCAACTGAATCCCCCTTGTAACTGAACCCCTGTATAACCGAAACCCCCGTGCAACTGTATCCCCTTTAACTGAACCCTCGTGCAACTCAACCCTCCATGCAACCCATCCCCCTCAAAACACTTTTCAGCCATTTCTTTTTAAATTGACAATACTTTTCAAACGTTACTTATGTATTATACAGACCACATCGGCGAGGTAAAGTTAGGTCAAGTCACCATGTCATTCTATCGTTACTTTTCAATTAAACTACTGAATACTTTCTAGCAATGTCTCTATTTATGCAGAGTTTCAGGTAGCTATGGCTAAGTTTGCTAAAAGACCAGTTATTTTCTTGCAAAAACACGTAAAATCAGAAAAAATAACTGAACCCACCATGTAACTGAACCCCTGTATAACCGAAACCCCGTACAACTGAACCCCTCATGTAACTGAACCCCTGTATAACCGAAACCCTGTACAACTGAACCTCCGTGCTACTCGACCCCATTTAACTAATACCCGTGTAACTGAATCCGCATGTAACTGAACCCTCGTGCAACTCAACTCCCTCAAAACACTTTTCAGCCATTTCTTGTTAATTTTTTTTATTTCTAAACTATTTAAAATTGACAACACTGTGCAAACCAAAACACTTTTCGGTCATTTCTTGTTAAAATTATCCAATCGCTAATTACCCCTTTTTTTTGAATTCAATTCTCTTACTAATATGAATTGTAAAGAGAACTATTCCTTTTATTCAAATCCTAATCACCAATCAAGTTATACTCGTTCCTCTTGGCAAAGAGTGTAATGACATTTTTACCTACCAGAAAAACCGGAAGGAACGTAAAGGCGGCAAAATAGTACCTTGGATTATACTGGGGGTAACATACAGTTCGATTTCCTTAAAACATCGTGCACTCCTTTAACACTCCTAACCTTAGTTTCAAATTTGCTTACACTCCTGCACCGAGCTAAATCTATGAAAAGCCTTTGTAATATTAATGTCGAATAACGTTTTTTCTTACAGCTCTTTAACATTGTTTTTTTTTACGTTTTATCAAGTTTTTTTGTCTTAAAAATTATTAGTCTTTAAAATTATTATTTCTTTATAGTTTTGTACATTCCATTAATAGTTCTAATCCCAAAATAAAAGTTTCATAACAATTCAATGCAATTGAATAAATTTAATGAAACCACATCATATACAATATTACATATTATTAATATCATTGAACAATTTTGGATGTTTAAAGTCCCTTCCATAAAATGATTCCTTATTTTCTCTCTTGATAGGACCCTTTTTCTCTTCTGTTAGTTCGTATTCAACACAACATTCATTGTTACATCTTGGCTTATACATATTTTTCTTTGAGGTCTCATCCACGAGGTTTTTATTGCGTTCAATTAGAAGTAAGAGAGGTACTATTTCTACACAATGTGACGTCAGAGCACTTTTCTAGGAAATCTACGCAATAGGCATACAATGAAAATCTAATTACTCAATTCTATTTTTAACATGGCTTCTCTAGAATCAAATATATATGTGTCAGCGCATGATTTCCAAAAATAAGGAACATTCAGAAATTACTTGATAATTTTGTGTGGTATGTTAAAGGCGAAAGTTTTAGGTGTTACGTAAAAGGTGAAAGGAAATTTATTTAGTAGCCATATCATAGGCAGCGCAATAGTGCTGCCGAAGTAAAGAACGATGTGGGTACAATGTATTGTTTATTTCTTGGTCTTAGACCAGGGCACTTCGTATCGAAGGAGTTGTCGTAGAAACTTCGAAAAGGGCTTATTCGATTGGAAATTGGAGTGGATACTCCCCTTTTTAACAGTCAAAAGTGATTGGAGGGCAACTACCCCCCCCCCCCCACGCCCATCATTCCCCCAACACCTCCAATCAAAATTTTGAAATAGCCATTTTGTTCAGCGTAATTGATTTCCAGATAGAAAATATATTTTGGAGGAGGTCACTCCCCCATAACCCTCAGGGCAAGGGTTTTAAGCTATGCCCTGGGGGCACATAAGAACGATGTCGGCACACTGTATTATTTTTTTTTCCTTTACACCAGGGCACTTCGTATCGAAGAAGTTGTCGTAGAAACTTCGAAAAGGGCTAATTCATTGGAAATAGGAGTGGATTGTGCCCATTTTAATAGTCGAAAGTGATTGGAAGGCAACTAACACCCTTCCACGCCCACTATTTCCCAAAACACATCCAATCAAAATTTTTAGATAGCCATTTTGTTCAGCGTAGTGGACTTCTAGATATAAAATATGTTTTTGAGGAGGTTACTCCCCCACAACCCTCAGGGCAAGAGTTGTAAGTTATGCCCTGGGGGCATATAAGAACGATGTTGGCACAATGTATTATTTATTACTTATTTCTTTAGACCAGGGCAATTCGTATCGAAGAAGTTGTCGTAAAAACTTCGAAAAGGGCTCATTCAATTGGAAATCGGAGTGGCTTGTGCCCTTTTTAATAGTCGAAAGTGATTAAAAGGCAACTAACACCCCTTCCACGCCCACCATTTCCCGAAAACCATCCAATCAAAATTTTAAGATAGCCATTTTGTTCAGCGTAGTTGATTTCCTAATAGAAAATATGTTTTTGAGAAGGACAATCCCCAAAGCCCTCAGGGCAAGGGTTGCAAGTTATGCCCTTGGGGCATGTAAGGTTTTTATAGAAGGTGTTGTCGTAGAAACTTCAAAAAAGCCTCATTCGATTGGAAATTCAAAGGACTAGTGCCCTTTTTTAATAGTCGAAAGTGATTGGAGGGCAACTAACCCCCCTCTCACGCCCCATCTTTTCCCCAAACACATCCAATCAAAATTTTTAGATAGCCATTGTGTTCAACGTAGTTAAAAGTTCTGGAAGTTAGGTCTTTTAGGATGACAAACCCCGAAAGCCCTCAGGGCAAGGGTTGTAAGTTATGCCCAGGGGGGCATATACGGTTTTTTTATAGAATGCGTTGTCGTAGAAGCTTCAAAAAGGGCTCATTCGATTGGAAATTGAAATGGCTAGTGCCCTTTTTAATAGTGGAAAGTGACTGGAAGGCAACTGAGACCCCTGCCACGCCCACTATTTCCCCAAACTCATCCAATCAAAATTTTGAGATAGCCTTTTTGTTCCAAGCAGTTTAAAAATTAGGAAATTATACCTTTGAGCAGGACACTCCCTCCACAGTTTTCAGGGCAAGGGTTATAAGTTGTGCCCTTGGAGCATATAAGTTTTTATTAAAATCTTTGTCCTAGAAACTTGAAAAAGGGCTCATTTGATTGGAAATTCAAAGGTCTATTGCCCTGTTTATTAGTCGAAAGTGATTTGAGGGCAACTAACCCCCTCTCACGCTCACCTTTCCCCAAATACATCCAATCTAAATTTTAAAATAGCCATTTTGTTCAACGTAGTTGAAAGTTCTGAAAATTAGGTCTTTGAGGATGAAACCCCCCCCCCACAGCCCTCAAAGCAAGAGTTGTAAGTTATGCCCTTGGGGCATATAAGGCTCCTATAGAACGTGTTGTCGTAGGAACTTTAAAAAGGACTCAATTGATCGAACATTGAAATGGCTAGTGCCCTTTTTAATAGTCGAAAGTGATTGGAAGGCAACTAACACCCCCTCCACGCCCACCATTTCCCCAAAAACATCCAATCAAAATTTTGAGACAACCATTTTTTTTTTTTTTTTTTTTTTTTTTTTTTTTTTTTTTTTTTTTGTTTTTTTTTTTTTTTTTTTTTTTTTTTTTTTTTTTTTTTTTTTTTTCCACGCAGTTTAAAGTTCAGGAAATTATACCTTTGATTAGAACACTCAGTCTTCAGGGAAAGGGGTATTAGTTATGCCCTGCGGGGCATATAAGTTTTATTGAAATCTTTGTCGTGAAAACTTGAAGAAGGGCTCATTCGATTGGAAATTCAAATGGCTAGTGCCCTTTTTAATAGTCTCAAAAGGGATTTGAGGGCAACTAACCCCCCTCTCTCGTCCACCTTTTCCCCAAATACCTCCAATTAATTTTTTATACCCATTTTATTACACTTAGCAGAAAGTTTTCGAAATTAGGTATTTAAGGATGACAGCGCCTCCATCCCCACTGCCCTCAGGGCAAGGGTCGTAAGTTATGCCCTGGGGGTATATGAGGTTCTTATAGAAAGCGATGTTGTAGAAACTTCAAAAAGGACACATGGAAAATTGAAGGGGCTAGTGCCCTTTTAAATAGCCAAAAGCAATTGAAGAGCAACTAAACCCCCTCTCACGCCCACCATTTCCCCAAACACATACAATCAAAATTTTGAGATATCCATTTTGTTCAACGTAGTCGAAAGTTCTGGAAATTTGGTCTTTAAGGATGATAACCCCATCAAAGCCCTCAGTGCAAGGGTTTTAAGTTATGTCTTGGGGGCATATAAGGTTTTATATAGAAAGTTGTTGTAGAAATTTCAAAAAGGACTCATTTGATTTGAAATTAAAATTGTCCTTTTTAATAGTCGAAAGTGAGTGGAGAGTTATTAGCCGTCCTCTCAAGCCCAACATTTCCCCAAACACATTCAATCAAAGTTTAGAGATAACCATTTTATTCAACGTAGTTGAAAGTTTTGGAAATTATTTATTTAGGGATGACAAACCCCCCAGAGCACCCAGGACAAAGTTTGTAAGTTATGCCCTGGGGGCATATAAGGTATGAATAGATAGAGTTGACGTAAAAACTTCAAAAGGGCTCATTCAATTGGAAATTGAGAGGGATAGTGCCCTTTTTAATAGTTGAAAGTGATTGGACGGTAACTAACCCCCCCTCTCACGCCCACCATATCCCCAAACACATCCAATCAAAATTTTCAGATAGTTATTTTGTTCAACGTTGCAGAAAGTTCCGGAAATTTGGTCTTTGAGAATGACACCCTCCCCCTTGCCCTCAGGGCAAGGGTTTTAAGCTATGCCCTGGGGGCATATAAGGTTTTAATTGAAAGCGTTGTCATAGGAACTTCAAAAGGGCTCATTTGATTGGAAATTGAAAGGGCTAGTGCCTTTTTTAATAGTTGAAAGTGATGGGGAGAGCAAATAACGCCCCTCTCACGCCCACCATTTTCCCAGACACACCCAATCAAAATTGTGAAATAGCCATTTTGTTTAACGTAGTTGAAAGTTCTGGAAATTAGGTCTTAGAGTATGACAACCACCCTCACAGCCCTTAGGGTAAAGGTTTTAATTTATACCCTGGGGGCCAATAAAATGTTTATAGAAAGCGTTGTCGTAGAAACTCAAAAAGGGCTCATTCGATTGGAATTCGAACGGCCTTGTGCCCTTTTTAATAGTCGAAAGTTATTGGAAGGCTTGGCATTGTTATAGTAAAAATCGATGTCGGTATAATGTATTATTTTTTGTTGTTGTTGTTGTTGTTTAGACCAGGGCATTTTGTATTGAAGGAGTTGTCGTAGGAACTTCTAAAAGGGCTCATTCGATTGAAAATAGAAAGGGCTGATGCCCTTCTTAATAGTCGAAAGTGATTGGAGGGAAACTAATCCCCCTCCCACACCCACCCTCCCATTTGCCTTTATGTTTAAAAACTAAATGTTCCCTTAAGATTAAATCAAAATGCACTATGTTAATGCTATCTCCGAATAAGAAATCTCAGCAGTATCCCAAGAACGACTGAGGGTAAAATGTTCAAACTTTCGGGGCTACTTCTTCTCTTAAAAGTTTAACCAAATCAAATAGCGTAAGTGTATCCAAGCTGTCAAAGAAAGTAAACAGATTTTTTTGGAATGATATCAAGTTTTCCATTTTAGGTTGACTAGAGGAGGTATGAAACTAAATTAAACACTACTGTTTGTGTCCAGATTTTTTAAAAGGGTGTATGTCGTTAAAAATTACTGAAAATTTTTCTCCAGCATACAAATAGCAGGCCAAACTATAAATTCTTAAAAAAAAACCGAACAGATTTAAAGTATTATTTTTTTTCCCTGAAAAGACTATGTTAATATAAAACGAACTGAAATTAATTAAAAAAACTTTTTAACAAAAAATTGTTTTTCAAGGAAAAGTAAAGAACTCCATTAAACAAAAAATGAGCAAAAATAAAATAAATAATCTACCAAGTATGAAACTACCACAAATCAGCATCGATGAATAAATGAAACCAAAAACGAACAGAAATTAAAATAAATAACCGAGTCAAACTCAAAACGAGGAGAAATTAATATAAGTTGGGCTCAAAACCCCTATGCCTTCCCATGGCCAGAACACAAATTGCACTTTACTGAAAAAATATAAATGAATGTGCCTTGTCAGTTTAATATACATATACTGATACTTAGTAATCAAAATGTTAATATTATTTGATTTATTAAAGTTATTTAAGTAAAAACATTTACATTTTTTTTTCAGTAAAGTGCAAATTAGGTTCTGGCATAAGGAAGACAAACGTAGGGGTTCTGAGCCCAACTTACGTTAATTTCTGCTCGTTTTGAGTTTGAATCGGTTATTTATTGTAATTTCTGTTCGTTTTGGGTTTCATTTATTCATCGATGCTGATTTGTGGTAGTTTCACGCTTGGTAGATTATTTGATTTTATTTTTGCTCATATTTTGTTTAATGGAGATCTTTACTTTTCTTTGAAAAACTTATTTTGTGAAAAAGTTTTTTTAATTTATTGAAAGTAAGAACGAAAAAAGGTAATAAATGTTTAATATGATATTAAGAAGTCAGCTTAGGGTTATTAAAAAGATCAATATAGTTAAATAGGCTTAGCAATACTTTTTGATGATTGAGATTGAGAGAGATTGAGAGAAATTAATAGAGAGAGAGAGAGATTAAGAGATATTGAGAGAGAGAGATTGAGTAAGATTCAAAGACATTGAGAGAAGCCAAGATGTATATGTTTACTTTAGTGGCAAAAGTTTTCAGAGCCTTTTTCAGAGCTTTTATGTTCTCGCCTACTTTCGTTACCCGTGTAGTTGAATTTGTCCTATACAAAAGTACTTTTTTTTTATATTAATTTTTGATACTCAGTCATCTATTACTAGACTCATGAATCTGCTAGTAGTATCTATGTGCGAAAATTCCATTTCTTACATCTCTGGCTTTTTTTAATAAACATTCTATGCGTTTGACTTGCTAGCGTATCCTAAAAATAATGGAAATATAACAAAGTAATGCATGAAATGTTTAGAGAGAGATTAAGAGAGACTGAGAGAGAGATTGAGTGAGTTTCAGAAAGATTTAGAGAAGCCAGGATGTGTATGTTTATTTTTAGTGGCAAAAGTTTTTCAAAGCTTTTATGTTCTCACCTACTTTCGTTACCCCCTGTAGTTGAATTTGTCCTATACAAAAGTACTTTATTTTTATTAATTTTTGATACTCAATCATCTATTAATAGACTCGTAAATCTGCTAGTAGTATCTATCTGCAAAAGTTGCATTTTTTACATCTCTGACTTTTTTTTAATAGACATTCTAAACGTTTGACTTGCTAACCTATCCTAAAAATAATGAAAATGTAACAAAGTAATGCATAAAATATTTTATTGAAATAACGGTATGTAGAATAATAACATAAAAATATGTTACATAGATTATTGTACATTATTAATATCATTGAGCAACTTTGGACATTTTGAATCTGTTCTATAAAATAATTCATCATGATCTCTCTTGATACTATAGTTATTCTTTTCTCTTAGTTCATAACCAGTAAAAATCATTATCCCATTTTGAGTCGCAAAAAACATGATAATACTGCTAGTACTAACAACTTACTGTACTAGAATGTAAAAATTGTCAAGTACAATATGTGGGGGAAACAATTAACAACATATATAAGAGATTTTGGGACATAAAACTACAATTACTAAGGAAAAAACTAATAATTATCTAGTTCAACATTGTAATAATGGTACTTGCTCAGTATCTAATCTAACTATTACAATTTTAGAAAATCTGGACCTAGAAAACTTTACTAAAGAAGAAAAAAATAATAAATTACGCAGACAAGAAGAGTATTGGATCCATGCCCTGGGTACCGCGTATCCTTTTGGGCTAAATGATCGAGTTGCGAAATACGGAGACATGTCGAATGTAGTTGCTAATTGTATCAATGGGTTAACTGAGCACCCTTCTTTTAATTGCCCCACTAAACGTAAAAACCGATCAAGAGGACATAGGAAAATAATAAAAAGAATTATTTAGATTTAAATGCATTTTTTAATCGATTTAGGTCACATATTTGAGACTAATGGAATGACTAGTTTAATAAAATCTTTAAATAAGTTATCAAGGAATAATTTAATAAAAGTATTCTGGATTGCAAAAAGTAGAACAACATGTAACTCAAAAAATAAATTAATTATGATGCAGTTATCATTTTAGCTAAATCAAAATTTATTTCAAAATAAATAAATCTGATAAAATTGTAAATAAGGATAATAGATTATATTTGTCTATTAATTTTTGTTCTAAACAAATAGAAGATATTAATTTGCCAAGAATCTTTAACCAGCGGAGAGTAAAGAATGCCCTTCCATGTAATTTGGTGTATAATGGTAGTCCAATTTTAACATATAAATTTTCAAAAACAATTGGTCAAATGATTTTTAACTATAATTTTAATACTTAAAAAAACTGGACAGGGGGAGTAATTGGAAACCGGTTTGTAATTGCGAGCAATTTTTACCGTATGTGGATCAAACTTATAAGCATATTGTAACTGGGGATTTGTCCATTATAAAGCATCGTGATCTTCAAAATATAATGAAAATGGGTGCTAAGTTCCGTCTTTCTTACCGCATAAGGCCAGCAGATATTCTTAGGGGATTAAAGAATGATTTAAACTTATTTATTGATAATTGGTGCAAGAAGGAGAAAATTACTAAAGATAAATTTCAGAATTGGATAAATTTGATTTTGACTAGTGTAAGAAATAGCATGTATAGAATTAATCCAACAGATTCTGTGAAAAATTCAAGATTTTATAATGCCAATATGAAACAAGCAATTGCTAATATACAGAATGAATTTATAATTGTACCAGTTGATAAAGCTAGCAATAATTTTGCCATAATTTGTCAGAAACTCTATTGTGATATTTTATCAAAAGAGTTACAAACAACAAATACATACGAAAAGGCCCATATGGAGGAGAATAGTTTAATTGAAAATATAGAAGAAAGAATTTGAAAAATTTCAATATTAAAATAAATGATAATGATAAACAGTTTCCTTTCTTGTATTGGACGATAAAATTTCATAAAAATCCACCAAAACCACGATTTTTATTGCTGGGGCAGCAAGGTGTCCAACCAGAATTGCGGCTACTGATCTATCTTTAATTTTAGGAGAAATTAGAAATAAATTTAAAGCATATTGCTCCGGAATCAAAAAATTTTCTAACTTTAAACCCATATTGGAGTGTTAATAACTCGTTACAAGTGATAGATTCTTTGGCGAATGTTTCAGCTAAAAGAGTCGATTCATTTGATTTTACTACTTTGTATACAAATTTGTCACTAAATTTAGTATTCGAAAAATTGAAAATGGTGATAAAGAAATCTTTTCTTTTGTCTAATATCGGATTTTTGAAAATTGATACTTTTAATAAAAAGCCCGATGGACGAATTTCTTTAGAAGTACTATTAATTCAAGATGTTATAGCTTGGATATGGTATGCGATTTATTGGAATTTGTTCTATTTAATACATTTATAAGATTCAATGGGAATTTATATAAACAAACTGTAGGTATTCCTATGGGTGGGAATGCGAGTCCATTCATAGCAGACCTGTTTTTAAGTCAATTAGAATATGATTATATGATAAATAAAAATAGCCCAAGCAATGTAAAATATAACCTTTCAAATAATAAAAGATATCTGGACGACCTCTTAGTAATAAATTGTGCAGAGTTTATTGAGATTTCAAAAAATATTTATCCACAAGAGTTACTTCTTGAGCCTAGCTATGGGATGGGACGCTCCGACCATTTCTTAGATTTAAATATTAATATTTCAAATAATAATAAATTAGTTTTTAAATTATATAATAAAACGGATGATTTTAATTTTGAAGTAATTAATTTTCCATTTCTTGAAAGTAATATACATTCAAATATTACTTATTCGGCTTATTATTCCCCAATTATTTAGGTATGCAAAAATATGCAGTAATTACACAGATTTTAAAAATAGATGCAAAAAGCTGAGCGAAAAACTGATCTTAAGAGGTTTTTCTGCCAAAAAAATTAGTTGGCAATTCAAAAATTTAGTTTCATGTATCATGAACTTTTAAGTAAATATACAAAAAATTATAAAGAAATACTGAATGATATTTTAATATAATTTCTCTTGCGCTTTTCTTTTTTGGATGTTTGAGTTTGTAGGGGTTTTTCAAACAAGCTTGAGGATCTTTAAATTGGTAACTGGTTCCAGATACCAATAAAAGATACATCTGGACATGTCTTCATTTGTTCCAGAATGGTCTCTTTCAGTGACCTCTGGGATTTTATTATGGAAACATTGAAACACTTTTTGTATGTAATTTTTTAATAGCTTGACTAGTTATGCATGTATTTCACAAGTTTTACCTGACATAGGGGTTACCATATAGATCTTATGGTAGAGGCTCCACCGTGCCGGGTAAAGAATGTAAAGCCTCGAAACCCGTTAAGGCAGGTGGTATTTCTTCTGATGAGCCCTAAATGGAAGGTTCTACTTGGAAATATTTTTGCTAGATTTAAGGTGCTTTTGCTGGTAAATTTACAACGACTTACATTTATTGATGACGACTTTGCATGGATTTGGACATTTTCTATTGGTTGACGGTTCGGTACACTGTTTGGTCCTAGGTAGTTGGATAGATGGGTAAGGTAAAAGCCTCGTTCAAGTTCAAGTTTTTTTTTTTTTGCCAAGTAATTACCTCTTAAACATAATATAGTATTGGTTATTGGGAAGTATACATACGTTTTCAGAGGGGATTTTTTCTGGTAGTGGGGGGGGGGTGGAGTGGATCGGGGGTTATGTGGGAGGATCTTACCATGAAGGAAGTTTTCATGGGAGAAGAGACATTGCTATGAAGGGGGAGCCGAATTTCCCAGCCTTTTTTAAATAAAGACCAGAAATTATATATCAAAAAAACAAGTTTTTTAACTGAAAGTAAGGAGCAACATCAAAACTTAAAACGACAGAAAACATTATATATATAATTGGGTTTCATCCCCTAGTCAATACCTCGCTCTTTAAGCCAAAGATTATTTAGTACTTTCATAAGAGCTATTTATTCTAATTAACGGCATTTGTGATTAAGGAGTCATTTTTAAATAATTGGAACAAAATTCGAACTTTAGCTTAAAGAGCAAGGTATTGACTAGGGGGCGAATCCTCTAATATATGTATTAAAAATATAAGAACAGAGAGGTTCGTTACGTAAGTTAATTCGTAAGTTATGTATATTTATTACTAATAAAAACGTTCCTAAATAAAATTAAACAGGTTTTCGAGAATGCCATTTAACCAAATAAAAGTAAAATTAATATTCATTTTTTTTTTATTATTCATGTACGGTGAGCCAAAATCAAAACCTGCATTAATCAAAAACGTTCAAAAATTAAACAAAAAAACAAATTTTTTTAACTGAAAGTAGGAACGACGTTAAAACTTAAAACGAACAGAAATTATTCCGTATATGAAAGGGGCTTTCCCCTCCTCAACGCCTCGCTCTTTACGCTAAAGTTCGACTTTCTCACAACTCTATTTTTTTTTAAACAATGAAAAACTTTAGCGTAAAGAGCGAGGTGTTGAGGAGGGGACAGGCCCTTTCATATACGGAATAATTTATGTTCGTTTTAAGTTTTAACGTCGTTTCCTTACTTTCAGTTAAAAAAACTTGTTTTTTTTATTTAATTACAAAAAAACACGAACATACTGTTACTACTACTAACAACTCACTCGTTTTATATCAAGAAATATCTGAAAATATTTAAGGTATAGTACAAATGACTTGCAAAAAACATGAAAATAGAACTACTACTAGCAACTTGCTGTAACATAAAGCCACCTGAGGTCAAGACAGATACGTTTTATCAAGGAAATGTCAGAAAATGTTTAAGATATAGTATGAATGGCTTGGAAAAAACGTGACAATACTACTAGTAGTAACAACTTACTGCACTACTAAGCCACCTGAGGTCAACAAAAGTATGTTTTATCAAGAAAATATTAGAAAATTTTTTTAGATTATAGTATGAATGGTATGCAAAAACATGAAAATACTACTACTACTAACACCTCCCTGCATCATAAGACAACCTGAGGCCAATACAGCTACGTTTTAAGAAAATATCTGAAATGTTTAAGGTATGGAATAAATGGTTCACAAAAAACACGAAAATACTATTACTATTACTAACAACCCACACTCGTTTTATCAAGAAAATGTCTGGAAAAATATTTATGGTATTGTACAAATGTCTTGCAAAAAACATGAAGATAGAACTACTACTGACAACTCTCTGTAACATAAAGCCACCTGAGGTCAATACAGATACGTTTTATCAAAAAATATTAGAAAATTTATAGATTATACTATGAATGCCTTGCAAAAAGAAGGTGAAAATCCAACTACTACTAACAACTCACTGCCCTACCAAGCCACCTGAGGGAAACAAAGGTACGTTTTATCAAGAAAATATATGAAAATGTTTAAGATTTAGTAGAAAATGACTTACAAAAAAACACGAAAATAGAACTACTACTAACAACTCGGGTATAGTATGAATGCCTTGCAAGAAAAAGGTGAAAATACTTTTTACTACTACTACTAACAACTCACTACACGACCATGCAACCTGAGAGGTCGCTCAGGGACATTTTATATAAAAAATATTTGGGAATATTTAAGGTATAGTATGAATGCCTTACAAAAACACGAAAATACTATTACTACTAACAACTCACTACACGACCACTCAACCTGAGGTCGCTCAGGGTTTTAAAGTTTGAATTGTGTTGTAAGTTACTACTTAGCTGGTTCAAACAATCATATTTAATTTCACTATTCTTGGTACTTTGAATTATTCTGCATAGTAATAGTTTGAAGGTAGAAAGAAGGAAAGTTTAAGAGGACAGCTACTTTCACTAAAGATTGACGTCCTGATTCTTTCTAATTTTATAATATTTGAATTGTTATGTTAGTTTCTACTAAACCGGTTCAAACAATCATATTCTAATTTCACTGTCCTTAGTACTTTGAATCATTCTGCATAGGAATAGTTTGAAGGTAGAAAGAAGGAAAGGTTCAGAGGACAGCTACTCATAGGCAGAGCGCTAGCGCTGCCTAACTAAAGAACGATGTGGGCACAATGTGTTTTTTTTTTTCTCCATACCCGGGCACTTCGTATCGAAGGAATTGTCTTAGAAACTCCGAAAAAGGCTAATTCTATTGGAAATTGGAGTGGCTAGTGCCCTTTTTAATAGCCAAAAGTGATTGGAGGGCAACTAGCGCCCCCCCCCCCAAGCCCATCATTCCCCCAAACACATTCAATCAAAACTCTGAGATAGGTATTTTGTTCAGTGTAGTTGATTTCCAGATAGAAAATATGTTTTTGAGGAGGACACTCCCCCACAACCTTCAGGGCAAGGGTTTTAAGTTATGCCCTGGGGGCATATAAGTAGAGATGCCCCCCTATTGATCGTGACCCTACACCATATATGGACATAGAACCACGTGGTTTATGGTTTTCTCACTGAGAATGAAAAAACAGGAAGTTTGTCACATTTTTGTATGGTTTTATGGACTTTCGCAGTGAGAATGAAAAAACAGGAAGTTTGTCACATTTATGGATGGTTTTATGGATTTTGTCAGTGAGAATGAAAAAACAGGAACTTTGTCACTCCCTTCTTGTTGTTGTTCAATGCAGATGTTATGATCCGGAAATAGTATTTGTTATTGTTTCCGAGCCAAATGTTGTGAGTTTCCATGGTAACAGTTAGATCCCTCATTCTCAGGCAATCAGAGGGCTTTGTTTACATAACAATTTGACCTTGAGATTTCGTATATAACGGGCATGCAATGTGATTCAATTATCAGAAAGTATTGTGACACAATTGATATAACAATGGATAAATTTGATGAGCTTGAGGCCTTGGCAGCCGCAATTAGCAATGTAAGTGCATTTTTATTTTCAATGGAATTTTCCTTGGTCACCCTCCAGTATATTCAGATAAAACGTAAATATATTCCTTTACCCTCAACCCCCCCCCCCCTATTGTCTTACAACCCCAAATTCTCGCGAAAAGAAATAGCATTTCAATAAATTCCTTCCCTCTACATTTCCAGCTAAATCCCCCCCCCCCCAACAAACCATGCAATCTTATAGTCAATTTAAATATATTCCTTTACTCTCAAAACCTACCCCCCCCCCCCCCCCCCCCTATTGTCTTACAACCCCAAATTCTCGCGAAAAGAAATAGCATTTCAATAAATTCCTTCCCTCTATATTTCCAGCTAAATCCCTCCACCATTGTTTTACAATCATATTCTAGCAAAAAGAAATAGCATTTCAATAAATTCCTTCATTCTATATTTCCAGCTAAAAGCGATCACTTACCTTTGTCAATTTTTAATGAAAATGCCGTTCTGTTTTGACATAGCGTGAGGCCTATAATTAGCTATCACCCTTTCCGGCTTACAAACACGGTCAATGGAACTATTCTTCCGTCAAATTAAAACGATTTTAGGCAATAATTAAGCTAGGCCTATGCAACCTGTATAGAAGTAGAGAAACAAGTTATTTTCGAATTATGGTCTAACAATATCCCCATCCCTCCCCCATTCTCCTACAACCCCAAATTCTCGCAAAAAGAAATACCATTTTGATAAATTCCTTCCCTCTATATTTCCAGCTAAATCCCCCCCCCCCCCGACAAACCATACTCAATGCAAAACGTAAATATATTCTTTACCATCGAAAGCTAAGCACCGCAAAAAGAAATACATTTTCTCAATTTATTCTTTCTCTGTGACAGCCGTCGCTATTAACCCGATATGTTTTGACAATACATTTCCGCAGGGTTATAATTACTTTGTCGTTCCCTTTTTCCGGTTTACAAACGCGGTCAAGTCAAAGTGTTTCTCCGTCAAAATTAAAACACTTTTAAGCAATAATTAGAATTATAGTTTCGTAACCTGTATGGAAGGAGAGAAAGAGATTATGTTTAATAATATATTTAGGATATTATGTGAAAGGGGGCAATACATCGCTTCTAACAGCTTCGCTGTAAAGTGCCTTACGTAAAAGGAAGGGGGCAATGCCTTCAATTCTACCGCCATCAGTGTAAAGTAAAAACAAACTATTTCTTCGCATTAAAAGTAAGGGGGGATTCTGTGTGTAGACATGTACGCCCATTGACAAGAAAACTAATGCGTAAATTTATAATTTTTTCAAGCTTTCAATAAAGTTTCCTTTATATTCCCGGGCGTGAATCCAGGATTTTTGTTGGGGGGTTAGCGCTTTTAATAGAAATAGAAAAGATAATTGTTTCTTCCTCATTTAGCGATTTTAGCTATAACATTAGAATAAAAGCTAGTAAGATATGCCTTTCGCTTGAATAAAACGCATGATTAACTCTATGAGAGGGATGGCTTAATTTTCCTAATTTAGGGGGAGAGAATATGGGTTTTGTGCTTTCTTAGTGATAAACTAAACAAAATAATGTTTAGTAACTTTCTTTCTTTAAAAAGGGAGAAATTATTTTGATTTGATTTTTCTTCTCTTCTTTAAGGCAAATTATGAAGAATTTGCGGGCACTACATTGATGAGACCTATGTCTGACGCAAATAGCGAAGAATGCGTGCCGCCACCTGCTAAGAAAGCGAGGGCCAATAATGCGCCCCCTGCGAAGGCGACAGTTGTCCAATATGGTCGCTGGCCGAAGCCCCCCAAACAAGTGTTGCCTGCCCAATCCATGCAAGCCCCTGTCCCGGCTATGCAAGTCACAGCTCCTGCACAAGAAATTAACGTCGGCCCCTCCACTCTCCAACAGACGTTACCTGGGCCTTCAAGACAAGCCGTAGGCCAAACATTGGCTCCTTCTCACGCAATATCTGAGCTATCAGCTCCCCATCAAGTGTCAGTGCACTCTCCGTCAAGTCCTGAGCCTTCCATGCAAGATAGAAGGGTTGGCTCCTTCAAGCAAGTCATAGACCAACCAATGGCTCCTTATCATGTAATGGTCAAGCCTCCAGCTTTCTGTCAAGTGGTTGATCAATTTGAAGACGTGAGTATTTTTTTTCAATCAAGTAAGCTATTTTTTAGCTGCTAGAGAGCCTTTTACTCTTTACTTTTGTCTTTTCACTTTTTTCTATCATTCAGGACCAAGAAATATCTAAACAAACCGATTTTTCAACACTGTGTAAAAGTATATCTCAGAGATTTATTAAAATATTAACCCCCCTCCCAACCCTTATTTTCTCTGCCCTCCCTCAGAGATATCTAAATATATTTTTTTGCTTGTCAAAGTGCTCTTTTTCTAATCTTTGCTATTTTCTATGCATTCACCCCTATCTCTTCGCCGCTATCTCATAAGTGATTATTTTTAGATAATTTCAATTAATGCTCACCATTTGAAACTCAAAATCCCCTATTTTTCACAATTGATTATCACATAGTTTTAAGAGAAGGAACTGAGAGAGAGATTATTCTATTTGTCACATATGGATCCCGTAATTTACATGGAATATTTCTTCGTGCCAAAGATTTTAGTGAGGGGAAACCGAGTTAACGGTTCAATCCTGGAACACTCGCACGGTGGCTTACAATAATTGTGAGCTAATGAAGAGTTCACCGAACCTATAGAACGGAATTCGATAGAAACTTGGACATATGCAGTCTAAGCGAATATTTCAATTTTTTTGGGACATTATGTAATTGGCCGCAGAGCCAGTGGGTCCAGGAAGCACCGGGGGAAGCGCCACGGGTCAGGGAAAGCGCCACGGGGTCGAGAAGCATCGCGGGAAGCGATGCGGGCCCCGAGAAACGCCACAGGGATGCACCACGAGTCAGGGAAGCGCCACGGGGTCGAGAAGCATCGCGGGAAGCGATGCGGGCCCCGAGAAGCGCCACAGGGATGCGCCACGGGTCAGGGAAGCGCCGGGGGAAGCGCCACGGGCTCGAGAAGCATCGCAGGTCAGGGAAGTGCCACAGGGACGCCCCCCCCCCAAAAAAAA
Source organism: Artemia sinica (assembly GCA_027921565.1). Classification (NCBI taxonomy): domain Eukaryota; kingdom Metazoa; phylum Arthropoda; class Branchiopoda; order Anostraca; family Artemiidae; genus Artemia; species Artemia sinica. Next base: position 25,584,509 of record CM051262.1, read on the forward strand.
AAAAAAAAAAAAAAAAAAAAAAAAAAAAAAAAAAAAAAATCTTCAGCTGAATATCTTCAGCTGAATTAACCAAATGTTATTAAGCAATAATAATCCAAATTTTAAAAGCAGTAGGGATGATTTGAACACTTTGAAATAAGCTATTTTTCATTTATAGGTTGTCCTGGTCCCCTACTCGCCATCTAGTGAAGAAGGGGAAGAACCAATTCTAACACCGCCAGCGGAGTTTCAAGACAATTCACTATGGGACGATAGCATGGAAGTACCTGACAATATTGATGAGTTTTTAAATAATTTTTTTAAATAGATAGTAGCACAGTTGAGCAGGTAGACTTGAGCCCGAACACTTTACAAATTTTAAATGATTTTACGGGGAACCCTCCTCCCACTGATTACCCACTTCAAACAACTGAAGTGGAACATAGCCCGAATATTGTTGAACAACTTGGGGGAGGGGGTACATCTTTCCCTGAATTTCAGCTATCGAATACAATATTGAATAATATAGTTGTTTTCACTGCCACGTTTGGGGATCCATTTAATACACTTATGGGGGGGAATTTTGTTTTTGACCCTGTAGAGATTGTGCATACTTATTTAGATAAAATTCGTGCACTACTGGAGAAACAAATTCAATTGTGGGGAGGTAGGGATTCAATTAAGGTCTCCATTGTTTTAAGGTTTTTTATTTGAATGAGGGGAAAAGCGAGGTTTACTATCATTTCATACATTCCGAGATGCGCGTAATTTATCCAAATTTAGAAAATTTTGAGGGTGTTTTTAGTGAGTGGGTAGGGCAAATTATTGCACATCTCGAGAACTATAATGAAAATGGGAGTGGGTCTGTAGTTTTGTTTATTGAAAATTTAAGTGTAAATATTTGTAAATTTAAGAAAGATTTTATTTTAAGAGGGGGGCATGGGGGAGGGAGGGCAGTAGAATTAAAATATAATCCAGATCTAGAGGGTTGTAAAGGTGTCCAGCGGATTTGTTTTGAAACAGATCAAAAGTGTTTCAAGTATGCTTTCCTCATATCAGCATTCGAGCCTCTAGCTCGGGACGCTACCAAGACGAATTTAGATCACTGGGCTGTACATGGGAAGGAGGGATCCACTTTCCCCATTGTAGATTTTTCTTGTTTAGAGGGGAAATACCCAGTAACGCTTCGATCCATTGATATTTTTGAAAGGGCTAATGCTCATTTAAATATTGGCGTTACTGTGGTTCAGTACGAAACAGAATTTAAAGATGGGACTCGCTCTAAAAGAAGGGGGTGGGTTTTCCCCGTAAGGGGTCCCTCAGTTGATTTGGTTAAACACTGGGTTTGGTTGCTTTACACACCACCTAGTCAACCGAACACAATCGGTCATTTTAACCCTATCACTGACATTAGTAGAGTTTGGGGGGTGGTAAGAAACAGAGTGCCCGTTTCTACTGTCCAACATGCCTGTCTAGATTTTGGACTGAACTAAAGCTCCGAAATCATATGAGACATTGTAGACGGCATGGATATCAGACAGTGGAAACGGTTTCAGGGGATAGGGCCATTCTACGTTTTAAAAATTTTCAAAATACTCTTCTCCAATGCAACAAAATATCTTTAGACTGCGAAGCTAAGCTGGTGGAGGTGAATGACCCCCAATATCCAAACCGTATCAAAGAACACCAGGCCATTGCAGTCTCCTATGCCCATGCGCAAAGAGACAATTCTAATACCATGCGGTTGTTAGAAGTAGTAGAAACATTGGATGAGGGCGATGAGTGCATGGTCAAGGCATTGACTAAACTGATTGGCACGGCTAATGGCGCTATTTCTCGTTTGAGAAATACGCATTATCCAATGGTGCTGTCTGCAGAGGATCGTCTCGCGATTAAAAATCAAAAAATATGTTGGGTTTGTAAGGGGGAGTTTGTAGAGGAGGATAAGGGGACTAAAGGGAAAAGAGGGGGAGGGGGAAAGTCAGAGACCACGACCACTTGTGGCAGGAAATATCATCCGGAGGGTAGTAATTTTAGAGGGGTAGCGCATCAATCGTGTAACTTAAACGTTAGCCAACATTTTTTTATCCCAGTTTTTATCCATAATTCTAACTATGACTTAAAATTTATTTTACCGGCACTGGCACGTATGCACAGGGAGGGAGGGGGAGTAGATAGTCCATGGGTGAATAATTCATTTACCTACAACATCATTCCCAAATCAGCCGAGAAGTTGTTGCTTCTCGAACTGAAATGGCAGGTAGTGGATAATGAGCGTACGTGCTGGAATAAAATTAGGTTTTTAGATTCTTTTAGTTTTTTCCCCAAATCCCTTAGTCAACTAATTCAAGTGCAGAAAAGCGACAATTTTGATAGCTTTCCCTTGCTTAAACAGCACTTTCCAGACAGTGAAATGTATGACTTATTAACCAGCAAAGGTGTATATGCATATGATTATTACTGTTCTGGCGCTCGCTTAAGCGAGGAGAAACTACCTCCATTGAAGCTTTTCACAATTCACTCACCAACAGTGAATGCACAGTCGAGGAGTACGAGTTTGCCAAGAAGGTGTGGGCTAAGGGGGATTGTAAAAATGGGTGGGATTATTGTAGACTGTACTTGGCCAGTGACGTTCTAACTCTGTTGGATATAGTCTGTAAGAATACAGACCAGATCTATTCAGAGTTTGGGCTAGATATAGGATATTATTTTTCTACACCACATTTAGTAATGGATTTAATTTTAAAAATTAGCAGGGAGGAAATAGGCCTAATCACCGATGTAGATCAACACCTTTTTGTAGAGCGTTCAATGCGGGAGGGTATGTTTTTCACGGGGACCGGGTCTTATCAACCGATCCGAGCGGACAAAGCACCGGTGTAAAGTCAAATGCAGTGTTCTTGGACATGAACTCGTTGTACCCCTCGGCAATGTCCCACTACTCTTTGCCGTGTGGGAACTATCAATGGCTTGAGAATCCTTGTGAGTTCCCCGACATTAACACCGTCGAGGACAACGGGCCACAAGGATGGTTCTTTGAAATTGACGGTCACATTCCGCTGGCCCTTCACGACGCAGTCAAAGATTTTGTGTTTTCCCTGTATCAATCGACCAGTGACCAGGGACTCGTTGAGCCCCTACAATCGGTCATTGGTTGAGGATATGGGGATGCATTGGACTCCCTCTAAACAGAAACTGATTGCTGATTTGGTCCCTAAGGAGAATATCGTTGTTCACCATGTGCTTTTGCACTGGATGGTGAACAATGGCTTCAAAATCACCAAAATACATAGGGTCCTTCAGTTCAATCAGAAACCTTATTTGAAAACGTTTATCGATACTTTTGTCGATAAACGTTCTAGGGCAAATTCAAAGGTGGAGAAGGAATTGTACAAGCTTATTCTAAATTCAGCGTTTGGCAAAATGTGCGAAAGCGTACGTAACAGATCTCGCTGCGACGTCGTGACTGACCCTCTAGAGTGTGCACGAATTATTGCCGACCCTAATTTTACATCATTCACGAGCATAGAGGCCGGTATGGTTCTTCTACACAGGAAAAAGCGAAACGTGGTACTGAACAAGAATATCGCAGGAGGTAGTTCAGTACTAGAAATTTCAAAAAAACTCATGTTGTCGTTCTTTTACAATGTGTGCAAGGTGCAATGGCCACGGGAGGGGGAGGTACAAGTATATTATGGGGATACAGACTCTCTACTGCTAAAAGTAAAAACTGAAGATTTATTGGGTGATTTGCAAAATGGGCTGCACATCAGCTCGCGGATGGATTTCACCAACTGGAATCCATCCCTCTATCCCGAGCTGGTGAAACGTCAAGCCCCCAACCAACTATTAAAATTAAAATCTGAAACGGGGAGTGATTTGATATCTAGGGGGGTGTTCCCGGGTCCCAAAGTTTATTGCGTGGAAACACATAGTGGGGATGAAAGAAAACATGTAAAGGGGTGCCTACACACTTTGTAAAGAGCAATTTTAACATGAGCGTATACAAAGACTGTGTAGAAAGTAGCCTAGTGCCAAGAGCACAAGTGCTTGCAATTCGCTCTCTACAGTATAGAAATTATACTGTGAGAGTGGAAAAAAATGCAATGTCATGTATATCTGACAAGGTCTATGTGCTCGAGAATGGTGTGAGTGTCCTGCCCCATGGCCACTATCGTATTTCAGATCGAGTTGAATGCGTAGACTATCGTAATCAACTTGGTCTGGATAAACTAATCTAACCCAGGCACTAACCACCACCACTCAACCTTTCATAAATTAACCTATCCAACTAATCTAACCCAAGCACTAACCACCACCACTAACCCGTAGCAGTGACGACAACTATTGTTTTTCCATCGCGGCTCCCGGGGGGTGGGGACCCTTCTCGTGCCGGCTCCCGGGGGGTGGGGGGGCCCTACCTTTAAATTCACTGTAATGTTCAACTGTGCTAGTTCCAAATGTATTTTATTGTACAAAAAGTGTTGTATAGAAAAGTGTTGTACAAAGATGTTGTACAGAAAAGTGTTGTACAGAAAAGTGTTGTACAAAAGTGTTGTACAGAAAAGTGTTTATTATAAGGTGTTATCATTGTCCATGTTGAACAAGTGTTATCATGTTGACCAAGTGTTATAATATTTGCTGTAATAAATGTTGCCATGAAATATTGTTTTTGTTGTTCTTGAATAGATGGGAAAATTACTACTTATTCATTGGACACATATGATTTACAGTTAGTCATAGTCTGACTGTTGTCAACAACATGTATCAATTTAAAACGCCCTTCAGATCATTTCTGTGTGGACCCTCAATGTCGGGGAAAACAACACTTTTAGCTAGAATAATTCAAATTGCGATAAAATGTTTTTGGAAAAACCGAAAAAAATCTACTATTGCTATAGTATTTGGCAAGAGCCCTATGATAAAATAAAAGCTATTGCCACAACCATACCAATACAATTCATAAGAGGACTTGATGTTTTCAATAGTATTGAACCGAACTCGTGGCTGATTATTGATGATTTGGCTGAATCTATTGAACCATTCTCACAGGAAATGCTACAACTGTTCACCGTTCGCTCTCACCATGAACACATTTCCATAACCCTGGTTCTACACAATCTGTTTCATTAGAGCAAATGTATGCGAACCCTTGCTTTGAATTGCACTATCTATATTATCTATCGAGTCGTTCGTGATTCTAGCTCACTCATAACTCTCAATAAACAGATATACCCCGGCGCCCCTAAATTTCTGTTGTCAGCGTACACTCAGGCGACTAGCAAGCCCTACGGTTACATTTTATTGGATCTTAATCAGAGCACGCCCGAGGATCTACGTGTAGTCCCGACATTTTCGACAATGAAATTACAGTATATCTTCCAGTGAATAGTAGAAAAGGCTATTAGTCGCCATTATGACACTGAAGAAACTACACGAACAACGGCATCTGTTTTCCGTTCTAGGCACTTTCAAAACCTCCGCTTAGGAAGGCTATACTTAAACATGGTGTCGACAATGATTTCATTAATCTAATATCTGAACTTTGTTTAAATTTAACTGAGGGCAATGTTCAACTGCCAGAAGGTGTTAGACAACAGACAAAGCAACATCGTTCCACTGTACGTGCCTTGGCTTGTAAAAACAAGGGAAACAAATTTAAAAGAAAACGGCTCCTTCAAGCAGGCGGTAGCTTTTTCACACTTTTACTGCCAATAATTGCAGGACTTGTAAACAGTTTTCTCTAGAGAATGGCAAAACCCTATAAATTGACTCCAATAGAACTTGTCCTCTCGCCCGTCGAACATTTTGAAGACAATCTGAGTAAATTCATTAATGATGAGAATATTGCCGATGATAAAAAACTGCTTTTACTTCAAGATGCATTGCGACGTATGGACAAACATAGACCTTATCGTGAGAGACCCGCCGTCACCGATCCCTCCAAACAAGAAACATCTCAAGATTCTGCACAATCGAAGGAGAAGGAATTGAATTCGATTGTATTGAAAATTGGAAACCTATTGCCACTGTCCTATCGAGAACAGAGTAAAAGAGTATTATCTTATCTCGTGTTGGAATCTGGTGATCAAGTTCAAGTCGACAGCACAGGGAAACGAATTATAATTTGGGGAAAAAGTTATAATCTAGTTGATTTAATTTGTGATATGGTGACGAATCGTAAAGGACTCTTATCAATCTATACACCTTTCTAAGTGTATCAAATTTCCCAAAAGTCTTATTGGCAATAAGCAAATTCTAAAGAAACTAAATGAACATTCAACAACACCATTTAAAAAAGAAGAAGATTCAATATTTGAAGATACTAGCACCACTGATTTTACAACACCTGTGGCTGCTAGTCAAAAGCGAAGACGAATTGATTCGTCCTCCAGTGTGCAAAAGGGGAGTGGACATTACACTACGTGTTTACGTTCAAAATGGATGAAGTTTTGAAAGGTGTCTATGAAAATGTTGGTGAAGCGGGAAGTTTAAGTTCTCCCAAAACGCTTTCTAGAGCTGTCTCCGGCACCACATTGAAAAATGCAAAAGAGTATCTAGAAAATGAACCAAGTTACACACTACATCGGGATCATAGACTTCGCAGTAAACAATATCGTCAAACTAAAGCCTTTTTCCCTCTGCATATAATGCAAATGGATATTTTAACTTTAGACGCAGTTCAACGGCGTCACAATACACCCTACAAATATATTCTAGTGGCAATCAGTATTTTTAGTCGGTATGCCTATGCCATTCCGCTGCGATCAAAGAGAGGTGTTGAAGTTGCTCGGGCCATTGAAAGTATTCTTGAACAGGATTCCTATAGAAAAATTCAATCAGATCGTGGCAGTGAATTTGTTAACCCACATGTGCAAAAGGTTCTTTTGAAATATAATACGACACTCTATCATAGTCACAGTCCGATAAAGGCTGCATTGGCCGAACGATTAATAAGAACGATTCGTCTATTAATTTCAAGATATTGTACACTTAAAAATACATCTGCTTTTATTCATGATTTAGATAAAATCATGCAGATATACAACCATCGACCCCATCGATCTCTGTCCAACTCTAGCCCTCGGAATGTTCACTACAGTGAGAATACATTTGATGCTTTTCTAAAGCAATACTCCAATGGCAATGAGAAGAAAAAGAAGAAGAAATTCAATGTTGGTGATACTGTTCGAATTAATAGAACCACCAATATTTTTGAAAAGGGGAATTATTTATGGAGCACCGAACTTTTTAAAGTGTCCAAAATCCTAGACACCATACCCATAACTTATCGACTACGAGATACCAAAGATGATGAGATTCTCGGTGGTTTTTATGAATATGAACTGCAAAAAGTTAGAAACACTAGTGAAATTTATCAAATTGAAAAGATATTAAAGAGTCGTACTCGTAGGGGCAAGAAACAGTTGCTTGTTCGCTGGCTAGGATACAACTCGGAATTTGATTCTTGGGTCAGTGCTGAAGATATTAACAATGCCCAATGATTTCTATGTGACTTTCATGTCCAATGTTTCTGATCCTCTCTACAATGACTTGAATACAACAAGTGATTTTTGGACAAAACTCTCCCCCACCATCAAATTCGACGGAAAGTATGAAGTGGCTCTTGTCGACTGTATTCTCAAAAATACCTATGACATCCTGAGAAAAGATCGTAAATATGAAATAAAAATTAGACCCTATGATTGGCCACCACCACCAGGTGATCAAGAACAAATTCAAAAAATCAATTGGTTGGATTATCCATATATTGAATTACCCTACGAGGAACTCACCTGTATGAATGATTTATGTCGTACTATTAATAAAAGAATTTCCGCTCGTAAAAAAGGAGCTTTTCATTTCAACTATTCAAGGAGGAGGGCAAGATCTACATTAGTTCACCTATTGCCAGTGAAAAGATTATTCTCAATGATAACCTAAGGGATGTTCTTGGCTTTAAGCTCAATATAATCAATGGTAAAAGTGCCGGAAACACTAATTTCATTTTTGCTGACTACCCACCTGCCTTCTCCACAGACACTTGTATATTTCTCTATGCTTCATTTGTGGAAACATCTCGGGTTGGTAATTCAAATGTTCCCCTCCTACGAGTTCTTGAACGAAAAACCAATCAAGAACATATTCATCACTACAATATAAAGCATCTTCAGTATATTCCAGTAAACACTTCCTATTTGGAACTCTGTCAGTTAACATTAAGAACTGAATTGGGTGATCCAATAGCAATTTCAAAAGGTTTGGCTGTGATTACATGTCATTTTCGACCCATCGTTCAACAGCAAGATGTCTAATAGAAAAGTGGTATTCACTTGTCCTGATATTGACTGCTATGTTAATACTCTTGGCCCAAGACAACAGGGCAATGGAATGGACTATTACAAGGGTCGCTCGTCAATGTCTGGCTATGGTCTTGGTAGCTGGTTTGCTAAGCTGTTTCGCTCTTCACTACCACTGGCTAGAAAATATCTTGTACCGGCTGCGACAGATTTTGCATCCTCTACACTATACGATTGGGGCTCTGGCAAGGATTTTAAAAAAAGTGCTACGGAAAATCTTAGGTCCAGTGCGCGAACCCTTGGCGAGAAATTAAAGCAAAATGGTAAAGGTTTAAAAAGGTTAAGAAACAATGCATCACTCATCAGTCTCTACTCAGGACGGAAACGAAAGACATCCCTTTTGTCAAAGAAAAGAAGGAAAAAGCCGACACGTAGTGTAACCAGAAACCCAAGGAAGAAAATTGTTAGATCGAAACTAGATTTCTTCTCTTAAGATGTCCTACCTGCCGCATAAGGATTCTCAACCTTCAATAACCGCCTCATTGAATCTATTCAATGCCGAAAATGTTGATGTGAGTGTCAAGCATGGATACTATGAACAATTTTATCCACTACAACCCCTCTCCGATAATATCCACTTTCAAATTTATTCCAATGAAGACTACTTCATAGATTTATCGTCCACATTTATAGATTTACAAATGAAAGTCCGGAAATCCGATAATACAATGCCAGTTCGAGCTGATGGGATATCCTATGAAAATTGTATACTTCATAATTTATTTCGTCAAATAAGTGTCTACATCAACGGCACGCTGGTGAGCACAAGCAACAATCTCTCAAACTATGCAAGCTATATGCAATTCATGCTGATGACACCCAAGTCATACAAGGAATTGAGAGGTGCCTCCAATGGATATGAATATATTACTAATACTGATAGTACAGATGCACTTAAAAATGCTACAACTAGTGAATTACATCTAGTTGGAAAAATATATCATGAAATATTTAATATACCCCAATGGCTACCACCCAATGTTAAAGTGGATATAAAATTGACGCTTGCACCATCCAATTTCATATTGAGAAAGGAACTTGCCGCCAATCCCGATGTAAGCCTCTCCCTCACCTCAGCAATACTTCATGTACGCAAACAGCAGGTTATGAGTTCTGTTGCTTTGGCCGTGGAAAAATTGAGAGCCAATGGAAATAATATTAAACTACTTGTTCCTCACACAATCACCAATCAGCGTCATATTGCAATGGGGTCACGCACCTTCACCGATTCATCCTTTATCAATGGCGGAATCCCCTCGAAATTGGCTTTGGCATTTGTAAAGAGCGCCAGTGCAATAGGATCATGGACTGAATGCCCACATAAATTCGAGATGTTTGGACTTTCATCTCTTGTGTGCAAAGTAAATGGTATCCCACTCTACAATCTATCTTTTGATAAATCCTATAGGACATTGTATGAGTTGACCATGCAAACCCTAGATCATGATTCGCAACTATTTGAAAATGGTATAACCGAAGATATGTTTGCTAAAACACATGGTATCATTGTATTGGATTTGTCTGGCACAGAGGATATGAGTATAGTACGTACGGGGACTGTGCGTTTAGAGTGTACATTTGCCAACCCATTGGCTGAGAGTATTGCCCTAATCTCACTAAATCAATATGAAACCTATTGGGAAATCACTCCTGAAGGCAGTGTTCTACTAGACTTGGCGCCATGAACACCAGTCAAATAATCAGTGTATTTAATATGGACCCCTACATGTCCCAGTACAAATCCTATTGTCTACCCTCAGACTATCTTGGAAAAATTCAAAGTGCGAACAATACCTTGATTATTGTTAATAGCAGTCCATCGACTGTGCTGACGGGTCATTGGCTGTGCATCTATCAAACAATGAAGAATATCGAATTTTTTGATCCTCTTGGCCTATCCTATACATTCTACACGCCTCACATCAGCAACTATATTGAGAGCAGTAATAAAACTATTATTCAAAATCGAAAAAGGGTGCAGGATCTAACGACTAAAAGCTGTGGCTTCCATGCGCTACTATATTTTGTGTTCCGATGTCGTGGCTATACTTACAAGCAGTTTTCCATATTTATGGTGACAATCCACGTCTGAACGACTTTCTAGTGGAAAATATACTTACAAGTGTATTTAATATTGATTTCAGTGCCCTAAGAGTAAAGTGCTTAAAAAATGTTTGTGAATTTGTTTATTAATAAAATGTATATATACAACAATGTCTTTAAATCTTCACTTTTAGATTTCTTCATCGGTGTATAGGTAACTGTCGTGAACCACTAATGCTGGTAAATCATTTGGATTCACTATATATTGATCTTGATTGACTGCAAAGTCAGGATCACATTTTCTGCAGTACAATGTAACTTCACTCTTGTTATATCTCTTTGTATAGTCAATGATACTATTTGCATTCATATTATGAAATTCACGAGTTTCAATCTGTCTATTTGAAGCAATATCACATACTGTGTTTTCAAGTGGTGAATCACATTCGGTAACTGCCAAATAAAAATCGCTTGGTTTATAGTCATAGTAGGTGGTGTCATCACAATGATGACGTAGAAACCAGATTGTCTTGTTACCCCAACAGTTGAATCGTAGACCAGATTCCTCTTCCCAGAATAATTTAAATCCACGACGATACCAATCTCGTAGAAATAAACTAAAATCACGTTTAGGATTCTTTCCAATCATAGCGGGGTAAGTACTCTCCCACTGATCACATTTATCATTGTGACAATTGGAGCATAGGTGCCCTCTAGGATGAGAGTCACACACCTCCTCAAGACATGAATTACATCCTTTAATTTGTACTGCATAGCCTCTATGTAATTTGCAAGGATTACATAATTTACACTTTTCATTATAGTCATCAATAATTGTACAATTCTCGCATTGAGTCCAACTGCCAAGAGTGTACATGCACAATGGGCATATATAGAACATTTTGGTTTCCGATGTCAACTCTCTCACAGCTAAAACGAAACTGATCGTCTTCGCTCGATAAATTCAAAGTGTAGGAAAGGGGAGAGGAGTAACTCTGTGACGTTGCCTCTTTCGAAGGAGGAGCCTCTACATTGGCAATGAAAGTATATCCACGATATCATTCTGACGTGTCGTGATCAAGATATCAATGAATTGAGTATAAGCATTTGAATCACATTTTAAAAGTTTCATACAATAGTCCAATGAGGATTATTCCAAAAGGCGAGAAAATCATCATCCAAAATCAAATGTTTTTCCATAAACACTAGATTTGATCTAGTTCTCTCTTTCTCAAATTTATTCATTTTTCAATCCTTTCACTCTGACTGCCAACTCTAGACTGAGCAGAAAAGAAAGTTGGCTCGGAAACAACAACAGCATTGACCTTGGCATTCGCTGAGAGCGTGCCCAAAACAACAACAATAGCATTGACCCCATTAACCAGGTGTTCCCCCTTATGGCTCTATCGCGTGCCCAAAACAACAACAAGAAGGAAGTGACAAAGTTCCTGTTTTTCCATTCTCACTGACAAAATCCATAAAACCGTCAAATAATCAACACACATAAACATCCATAAAAACAGACATAAATGTGACAAACTTCCTGTTTTTTCATTCTCACTGAGAAAGTCCATAAAACCATACAAAAATGTGACAAACTTCCTGTTTTTTCATTCTCACTGCGAAAGTCCATAAAACCATACAAAAATGTGACAAACTTCCTGTTTTTTCATTCTCACTGCGAAAGTCCATAAAACCATACAAAAATGTGACAAAATTCCTGTTTTTTCAAATTCTCACTGACAAAAACCATAAAACACACATAATCGTCCAAGAAACATCCATAAAAGTGAGAAAAATCATGTTTTTTCAAGTGAGAAAAATTCTGTTTTTTTCATTCTCAGTGAGAAAACCATAAACCACGTGGTTCTATGCCCATATATGGTGTAGGGTCACGATCAATAGGGGCATCTCTACTCATATAAGGTTTTTATAGAAGGCGTTGTCGTAGAAACTTCAAAACTGGCTCATTTGATTGAAAATTCAAAGGGCTAGTACCCTTTTTAATAGTCGAAAGTGATTGGAGGGCAACTAGCCCCCCACCCGACGCCCCATCATTCCCCCAAACACATCCAATCAAAATTTTGAGATAGCCATTTTGTTCAGCGTAGTTGATTTCCAGATAGAAAATATATTTTTGAGAAGGACACTCGCCAACAACCCTCAGGGCAAGGGTTTTAAGTTATGCCCTGGGGGCATATAAGGTTTTTATAGAAGGTGTTGTCGTAAAAACTTCAAAAAAACCCATTCGGTTGGAAATTCAAAGAGCTAGTGCCCTTTTTAATAGTCAAAAGTGATTGGAGGGCAACTAGCCCCCCCCCCCCCACGCCCATCATTCCCCCAAACACATCCAATCAAAATTTTCAGATAGCCATTTTGTTCAGCGTAGTTAATTTCCAGATCGAAAATATGTTTTTGAAGAGGACACTCTCCCAGATCCCTCAGGGCAAGGGTTTTAAGTTATGCTCTGGGGGCATATAAGGTTTTTAAAGAAGGCGTTGTCGTAGAAACTTCAAAAAAATCTCTTTCGATTGGAAATTCATAGGGCTAGTGCCCTTTTTAAATAGTCGACAGTGATTAGAGGGCAACTAAAACACCCATCATTTTCCCAAACACACCCAATAAAAATTTCGAGATAGCCATTTTGTTCAGCGTAGTTGATTTCCAGATAGAAAACATATTTTTGAGGAGGACACTCCCCCACAACCCTCAGGGCAAGGATTATAAGTTATGCACTGGGAGTATATAAGGTTTTTATTGAAATATTTGTCGTAAAAAAACTTGAAAAAGGGCTCATTCAATTAGAAATTCAAAGGGCTAGTGCCCATTTTAATAGTCGAAAGTGATTTGAGGGCAACTAACCCCCCTCTTACGCCCACCTTTTCCCCAAACCCATCCAGTCAAAATATTTAGATAGCCATTTTATTCAACGTAGTCGAACGTTTCGAAAATCACATCTTTAAGGATGACAACTCCTCCCCCCCACAGCCCTCAGAGCTAGGGATGTAAGTTATGCCCTGGGGGTATATAAACTTTTTATTGAAAGTGTTGTCGTAGAATCTTCAAAAGGGCTCGTTAACTTGGAAATTGAAAAGGGGTAGTACTTTTTTTAATAGTTGAAAGTGACTGGATAGCGACTAAAGCCCCTCTCACGCCCACCATTTTCCCAAACACACCGAATTAATATTTTGAGATATCCATTTTGTTCAACGTAGTTGAACGTTCTGGAAATTAGGTCTTTCATGATTATAAACCCCGCAGAGCCCTCAGTGAAAGGGTTGTAAGTTATGTCCTGGGGGCATATAAAATTTATATAGAAAGTTGTTGCATAAATCATAGGCAGTGCGATAGCGCTGCCTAAGTAAAGAACGGGGACACTCGAGAACGAGACAAAAAACGGGGACTAAGTAAAGAGGAAGACACTCCCCCACAGTTCTCTGGGCAAGGGTTTTAAGTTATGCCCTGAGGACATATAAGAACGATGTTGGCACAATATATTATTTATTAATTTTTTTCCTTTAGAGCAGGGCACTTCGTATCGAAGAAGTTGTCGTAGAAACTTCGAAAAGCGCTCATTTAATTGGAAATTGGAGTGGCTTGTGCCCTTTTTAATTGTCGAAAGCGATTGGAAGTTGACTAACACCCCTTCCACGCCCACTATTTCCCGAAAAACATCCAATCAAAATTTTGAGATAGCCATTTTGTTCAGCGTAGTTGATTTCCAGATAGAAATTATATTTTTGAGGACAGCCCTCTTTAGGGCAAGCCCTTAGGGCAAGGGTTGTAAGTTATGCCCTGGGGGCATATAAGGTTTATTTTATAGAAGGCGTTGTCGTAGAAACTTAAAAAAGGCTCATTCGATTGGGGATTCAAAGGGCTAGTGCCCTTTTAAATAGTCGAAAGTAATTAGAGGGCAATTAGTCAGCCTCTCACGCCCACCTTTTCCCCAAAAACATCTAATCAAAACTTTAAGATAGCCATTTTATTCAACGTAGTTTTAAGTTCTGGAAATTAGGTCTTTGAGGACGACAACCCCCCACAGCCCTCAGGGCAAGGGTTTGTAAATTATGCCCAGGGGGCATATAAGGTTTTTATATAACGCTTTGTCGCAGAAACTTCAAAGAGCTCATTCGATTGGAAATTTGAAATGGCTAGTGCCCTTTTTAATAGTCAAAAGTGATTGGAAAGCAACTAACACCCCTTCCACGCCCACCTTTTCCCCAAACACATCCAATAAAGATTTTGAGATAGCCATTTTGTTCCGCGCAGTTCAAAGTTCGGGAAATTATACCTTTGAGCAGGACACTCCCCCCACAGTCTTCAGGGCAAGGGTTATAAGTTATGCTCTGGGGTTTATATGAGGTTTTTATTGAAATCTTGAAAAAGAGCTCATTCGATTGGAAATTCAAAGGGCTAGTGCCCTTTTTAATAGTCGAAAGTGATTAGGCAACTAACCCCCTCTCGCGTCCATCTTTTCTCCAAACACATCCAATCAATATTTTAGATAGCAATTTTACTCAGCATAGTTGAAAGTTCTGGGAATTAGGTCTTTAAGGATGACAAACCCCCCCCCCACAGCCCTCAGGGCAAGGGTTGTAACATATGCCCTGGGGGCGTATAAGGTTTTTTCTGAAAGCGTATAAACTTCAAAAGGGCTCATTCAATTGGAAATTGAAAGGGCTAGTGCCTTTTTTTTATCAATTTTGAAAGTGATTGGAGAGCGACTAACGCCCCTCTAACGCCGACCATTTTCCCAAACACATCCAATCAAAATTTTGATATATCCATTTTGTTCAACGTAGTTGAAAGTTTTTGAAATTAGGTCTTTTAGGATGATAACCTCCTCGGAGCCCTCAGTGCAAGGGTTGTAAGTTATGCCCTGGGGGCATATAAAGTTTATATAGAAAGTTGTTATAGAAATTTCAAAGAGGGCTCATTTGATTGAAATTTGAAATGCCCTTTTTAATAGTCGAAAGTGAGTGAAGAGTAATTGACCCCCTCTTACGCCCACCATTTCCCCAAAAACATTCAATCAGAGTTTAGAAATAGTCATTTTGTTCAACGTAGCTGAAAGCTCTAGAAATTATGTATTTAAGGATGACAAACCCCCCAGAGCCACAAGGGCAAAGGTAGTAAGTTCTGCCCTGGGGGTATATAAGGTTTTCTTAGATTGAGTTGCCGTAAAACTTCAAAATGGGCTCATTCAATTCAAAATTAAGAGGGCCAGTGACCTTTGTCATAGTCGAAAGTAATTGAAGGGTAACTAACCCCCCTCTGACGCCCACCATTCCTCCAAACACATTCAACCAAAATTTTAGATAACCATTTTTTTTCAACGTAGTAGAAAGCTCTGGAAATTAGGTCTTTGAGAATGACACCCCCCCCAGCACTCAGGCAAGGGTTGTAAGTTATACCCTGGGGGCATATAAGGTTTTTATTGAAATTTTTGTCGTAGCAAACTTCAAAAGGGCTCATTTGATTGGAAATTGAAAGGGCAAGGGCCATTTTTAATAGTTGAAAGTGATTGGAGAGCGACTACCGCCCTTCTCACGCCTACTATTTCCCCAAACACATTCGATCAATATTTTGAGATAGTATGTTGTTTAACATAGTTGAAAGTTCTGGAAATTTGTTCTTAGAGAATGACAATCACCCTAACTGACCTTAGGGTAAGGGTTGTAATTTATGCCCTGGGGGCATATAAGGTGTTTATAGAAAGCGTTGTCGTTTCCAAAAGGGTTCATTCGATTGGAAATTGAATGGCCTAGTGCCCTTTTTAATAGTCGAAAGTGATTGGAAGGCTTGACATTTTTAGAGTAAAGATAGAAGTGGGCATAATGTATTATTTTGTTGTTCTTGTTGTTTAGACCAGGGCACTTCGTATCGAAGGAGTTGTCGTGGGAACTTCGAAAAGGGCTCATTCGATTGAAAATAGTAAGGGCTGAGGCTCTTTTTAATATTCAAAAGTGATTTGAGGCCAACTAATCCCCCTTCCTATCCCACCCTCCCACGCCAACCCTCCCATTTCTGCTCTTAAAATTTAACCAAATCACAATAGCGTAAGTGTATCCAAGCTATCAAGAGAAAGTAAACAGATTTTTTGCGAATGGTATCAAGTTTTCCATTTCAGTTCAACTAGAGGAGGTATGAAACTCAATTAAACAGTACTATTTGTGTCCAGATTTTTAAAAGGATGTATGTTGTTAAAAATTGCTGAAAATTTTTCTCCAGCATACAAATAGCAGGCCAAACTATAAAGTCTTAAAAAACGAAAAGATTTAAAGTATTATTTTCTTTTTCCCTGAAAAGACTATGTCTATATAAAACGAACAGAAATTAATGAAAAAAACTTTTTCCACAAAATAAGTTTCTCAAAGAAAAGTAAAGAACTCCATTAAACAAAAAGTGAGCAAAAATGAAATCAAATAATCTACCAGGCGTGAAATTACCACAAATCAGCATTGATAAATAAATGAAACTGAAAACGAACAGAAATTATAATAATTAAACGAGTCAAACTCAAAACGAGCAGAAACTAACATAAGTTGGGCTTAAAACCCCTATGCCTTCCCAAGGCCAGAACAAAATTTGCACTTTACTGAAAAAATACAAATGAATGTGAATTTTCAGTTTAATATACATATACTGATATTTAATAATAAAAATATTAATATTATTTGATTTATTAAAGTTATAAAAGTAAAAACATTTATATTTTTTCAGTAAAGTGTAAATTATGTTCTGGCCTTGGGAAGGCATAGGGGTTTTGCGCCCAATTTATGTTATTTTCTGCTCGTTTTGAGTTCGACTCGGTTAAGTACTGTAATTTCTGTTCGTTTTGGGTTTCATTTATTTATCGATGCGGATTTGTGGTAGTTTCACGACTGGTAGATTATTTGATTTTATTTTGCTCATTTTTTGTTTAATGGAGTTCTTTACTTTTGTTTGAAAAACTTACTTTGTGGAAAAAGTTTGTTTAATTTATCTCACTAAAGATTGACATCCTGATTCTTTCTCATTTTCGAATATTTGAATTATGTTGTTAATTTCCACTCAACCGGTTTAAACAATTATATTTTAATTTCACTGTCCTTAGTACTTTGAATCGTTCTGCATAGGAATAGATTGAAGGCAGAAAGAAGGAAAGGTTTGGAAGAAAGCTTCTTTCGTTAAAGATTGGTTTCATGATTTTTCGTAATTTTTGTTAGTTTCTATTTAACCAGCTCATACAATCATGTTTTAATTTCACTGTCCTTGGTACTTAAAATCATTCGGCATAGGAAAAAGTTTGAAGGTAGAAAGAAGGAAAGCTTAAGAGAACAGCTATTTTCACTAAAGATTGACATTTTAATTCTTCCTAATTTTTTAATATTTGAATTGTGTTGTTAATTTCTACATAACCGGTTCAAATAATCATATTTTAATTTAACTGTTCTTGGTACTTTCAATCGTTCTGCATAGGAATAGTTTGAAGACAGAAAGAAGGAAAGCTTAGAAGAAAGCTTCTTTCATTAAAATTGGTTTCCTGATTGTTATTATTTTTTATTATTTGAATTTTTTTGTTAGTTTCTACTTAACCAGCACAAACAATCATATATTAATTTCTCTGTCTTTGCTACTTTGAATCATTCTACATAGGGATAGTTTGAAGGTAGAAAGAAGGAAAGCTTCAGAGGACAGCTACTTTCACTAAAGATTGATTCTTTCTAATTTTTTAATGTTTGAATTGTGTTGATTGTTTTTAATTAACTGGTTCAAACAATCATATTTTAATTTCAATGTCTCCTTGATACTTTGAATCATTCTGCATAGGAATAGTTTAAAGGCAGAAGGAAGGAAAGCTATAGAAGCAAGCTTTTTTCATTCAAGATTGGCTTCCTGATTTTTCTTCATTTTTTAATAATTGAATGTTATTGTTAGTTTCTACTTAACCGGCTCATACAATCATATTTTCATTTCACTGTTCTTGCTACTTTGAATCATTCTGCATAGGAATAATTTGAAGGTAGAAAGAAGGAAAGCTGCAGAGGACAGCTACTTTCTCTAAAGATTGACATCCTGATTCTTTCTAATTTTTTAATATTTGAATTGTGTTTTTAGTTTCTACTAAACTGGTTCAAACAATCATATTTTAATTTTAATGTCCTTGATACTTTGAAAAATTCTGCATAGTAATAGTTAAAAAGCGGAAAGAAGGAAAGGTTTGGAAGAAAGCTTCTTTCGTTAAAGATTGGTCTCCTGATTTTTCTTAGTTTTTTAATATTTGAATGTTAATGTTAGTTTCTACTTAACTGAGTCATACAATCATATTTTAATTTCACTGTCCTTGATACTTTGAATCATTCTGCATATGATTAGTTTGAAGGTAGAAAAAGGAAACCTTCAGAGGACAGCTACTTTCACTAAAGATTGACATCCTGATTCATTCAATTTTTTTAATTTTGAATTTTGTTGTTAGTTTCTACTTAACTGGTTCAAACAATCATATTGTTATTTCACTGTCCTTGGTACTTTGAATCATTCTGCATAGGAATAGTTTGAAGCCAGAAAGAAGGAAAGCTTAGTTTAGCAATGTTGTCTAGGATAAAAGAGAAGTATAAATATTCTTTGCTGTATGCCACTAGCACTCTTTATTGTACATCTTAAATGGTTTAACTATGAGTAGTTAAGGTAGTAAGGAGGCTATATGGTGAGACTTGGCGCAATGAGAAAAGTAGGAATTAAAATGGAATTTCTTTTCTTCATTGGGAAAAATTCCGAAGTAGTTTTCTCTTTTTTTGAGGGAAAAGTTCAGAAGTAGTAGCACTATTCTTTTTTTCTTTTTCTGAATTGGATTTTCTTGGACTTGGAAAATTATTCTTTTATTAATGCGGATGTATCAATGGCACTCTATGGCTTCGCAGAGACACTTCGCGTATGTCCCAGTGGCACTCTATGGTAGGTTATCGACACTACCTAGTTTATTGCATGTATTAAATCAATAATTTTCACACATTGGAAGGATAAACACCTAAATCATATTTAAAAAGTAAAAAGGAATTATTCGAGGAAAGTGTGTACACATGATAAAATTATCGTTCCGTTGAATGCTGACGAGTAGAAGTATTTGGACTATAAGACAAGTACAAGTGGTAACAGTATTAGAAATATATGCATACGTTGTCATGACAGCGAGAGTTTAGAATTCTTTGGATTACCCAAAAAATATTACAGTGGTGATGGTGGATATGCGAGAGTGAGATATCCGGATATGATACTGCTCAAAGAGAATGCCAACATAAAAATAATAGTTGACGATGAGGGACAGCTTCTTGCTTATGGTTCTGGTAATATGTTACCTATTGATAGATCCTATCGTCATCTTTCTGGTATTAGTATTCAACGAAAGATAAAAAGAAGACAGGCATACTCGGCTAGCAACATTATAAACCATATCATGTCAACGTGTTAGAATTGTTATCTGTGTAAAAATAATGTGACATAGACAGTGATATCACAGGCAAAATAAAAAGGGCATTGGCAGACAATATTACTAATGAATATCAAAATGAATTGACGGAAAATAAAGCACATGTGAACGTTGTTGCTACTATTGATCATGTAGTTAATGAAACTCAATAATATCAAAGATGCAACACATATTGAACCCGTAGGTGACACCACTGTAAAAATTGTGTGCGACTCAAAATGGATTAATGATTATTCTACTGGTTATGAACTAAGACAAGAGAGTAACTTTAATATCAAGAGTGAACATGATGAATTATTCTATGGAACAGATTCAAAATGTCCAAATTTGGTCGATGATATTAATAATGTATAAAAATTTATGTAATATATTCTATGTTAATATTCTATATGTCGATAGTTCAATACAAATATTTTACGCATTACTTTGTTATATTTCCATCATTTTAGGGTACGCTAGAAAGTTAAACGTTTAGAATGTTTATTAAAAAGTCAGAGATGTAAGGAAAGGAATTTTCAGAGATAAAGATATTGCCAGCAGGCTCATAGGGGATATATGAGAAACAGAGATAGGTTAACAAAACTTACACCAAAGTCTGAGCATACCCCAATACTACGGTAAGCAATACTTTTCAAAAGACATTATTCTATCGTTTCTCTCATAGGGATGTCACATAATCACTTAGAATGGACATTATTTCATTAATTTTGACTTTATACATATCCCCAATACTAAGCAATACTTTTCAAACGACATTATTTTACCATTTCCCTCACATATTTTTACATTTAAGCACATACATTATTTGTACTCTATGCTTGCACATAGACACTAAGCGACTGTCCCAATGGTACTCTATGGCTAGTTATCGACACTACCTAGTTTATTGTATACATTAAATCAGTAATTTTCACACAATGGAAGGATAAACACCTGCAAAATATTTTTTTTAAAGTAAAAATGAATTATTCTAAGAGTGTGTTATATTTGCTGGAGTGGCAGAAACGTTACATATTTATTTAATTTAAGCCCTTGCTCAGCTATAATAATGTTTGGTGTGATTGACACAGAATATATTGGACTAAAACATTCCTCAACTGGTGTTATTTTCGAAGCGGCTTTCTTATTGCTGATGAACAATGCTGTGAATTTTACAGCTATGAATGGAACATCAAATACAATATGCTTAAGTACGTTAAAAAAAGATCGTGTCCAACATTAAATTTTATAAATCTAAACGGCTTTTACGGTAATACCATAGGACCACATAAGAAAAATGGTTATGAAATAAAATATGTACAAGAGGGAATTAAGGAAATATGCAATTTTTTCAGTGTGCAAGCTGTTTATGTTAAGGGATACGTGCCGACTGATAAACTCTTACTAGAAACTGTGATAAAGACATACCCTTATTCAACTTAGAAGACTTCAAATGTGAGAAATATCTGCATTCAGCACATGATCCGGAAGATGAAGTTAGATATTTCGCTCAATGTGTACCTGGAAAGATACCTGACATGGAAAAATGCATCAGATATCCAAAGATGTAAACTCCTGCTCCTTCTATCAAATGAGTTAACCATTTTTTAAATATGCAAATATGTATATTTTTCCAAATATTTTTTGTTTCTTGAATATATTTTTTAAGCAATAAACATGTTTTAGCTTACTTTCCATTTTCATCTACGACTTATACATCATGTTTAGCTTTAGGATACCATTTGAAACATGAAAGAACTTTTTTTTTTCTGAAAATGGAAATAAACTTCTCAAACACAAGGGGCATAGTGAGAGGTGATACCTTTTCACTACCTCAAATCCTGCGATCTTTACATAGATGACACTTTACACCCATAGTTATAGATGGAAGCAAACTCGCTCAGAAACACGGGTATAGTGAGAGAGACATGCAAAAAAGTTAGGTTATGAGTGTTTGAACTAGTTAAGTACAAACTTACAACATAATTCAAATATTAAAACCCTGAGCGACCTCAAGTTGCACGGTCGTGTAGTGAGTTGTTAGTAGTAGTAGAAGTATTTTCACCTTTTTTTTGCAAGACATTTATACTATACCTTAAACATTTTCAGATATTTTCTTGATAAAACGTATCTCTGATTGGCCTCAGGTGGCTTTATGTTACATCGAGTTGTTAGCAGTAGTTCTATTTTGTTTTTTTGTAAGTCATTTGTACTAAACCTTAAACACTTTTAGAGATATTTTCTTGATAAAACGTACCTTTGTTTCCCTAAGGTGGCTTGGTAGTGCAGTGAGTTGTTAGTAGTAGTTTGTATTTTCACCTTTTGTTTTGCAAGGCATTCATAGTATAATCTATAAATTTTCTAATATTTTCTTGATAAAACGTATCTGTATTGACCTCAGGTGGCTTTATTTTAGAGCGAGTTGTTAGTAGTAGTTCTATTTTCATGTTTTTGCAAGCCATTTGTGCTACACATTAAACATTTCCAGATATTTTCTTGATAAAACGAGTGGGGGCTGCTAGTAGTAGTAATAATATTTTAGTGTTTTTTATATACCATTTGTTCCAATACCTTAGACATTTTTAGATATTTTCTTGATAAAACGTAGCCGTATTGGCCTCAGGTGGCATTATGTTGCAGCGAGTTGTTAGTAGTAGTAGTATTTTCATGTTTTTGCATACCATTCATACTATAATCTAAAAATTTTCTAATATTTTCTTGATAAAAACGTATCTGTATTGACCTCAGGTGGCTTTATTTTAGAGGAGTTTTTAGTAGTAGTTCTATTTTCATGTTTTTTTGCCAGCCATTTGTACTATACATTAAACATTTTCAGATATTTTCTTGATAAAACGAGTGGGCTGCTAGTAGTAGTAATAGTATTTTCGTGTTTTTTATATACCATTTGTTCCATACCTTAAACATTTTCAGATATTTTCTTGATAAAACGTAGCCGTATTGGCCTCAGGTGGCATTATGTTGTAGCGAGTTGTTAGTAGTAGTAGTATTTTCATGTTCTTGCATGGCATTATACTATAATCTAAAAATTTTCTAATATTTTCTTGATAAAACGTACTTTTGTTGACCTCAGGTGGCTTAGTAGTGCAGTAAGTTGTTAGTACTAGCAGTATTATCATGTTTTTTGCAAGCCATTCATACTATACCTTAAACATTTTCTGATATTTCCTTGATAAAACATATCTGTATTGACCTCAGGTGGCTTTATGTTACAGCGAGTTGTTAGTAGTAGTTCTATTTTCAGGTTTTTCCAAGTCATTTATACTATACCTTAAACATTCTCAGATATTTTCTTCATAAAACGAGTGGGTTGTTAGCAGTAGGAATAGCATTTTCCTGGTTTTTTTTGTAAACCGTAGCGGAGTAAGTTGTTAGTACTAGTAGTATTATCATGTTTTTTACGACTCGAAATGGGACAATGATTATTTTACTGGTTATGAACAAAGAGAAGAAAATGACTCTAGTATCAAGAGAGAATATGATGAATCATTTTATGGAACAGACTCAAAATGTCCAAAGTTGCTCAATGATATTAATAATGTATAATAATCTATGTAACATATTTTTATGTTAATATTCTACATTTTGTTATTTTAATAAAATATCTTATGCATTACTTTGTTATATTTCCATTATTTTTAGGATAGGCTAGCAAGTCAAACGTTTAGAATGTGTATTTAAAAAAAAGTCAGAGATGTAAGAAATAAAATTTTCGAACAGAGATACTACTAGCAGATTCATGAGTCTATTAATAGATGACTGAGTATCAAAAATTAATAAAAAAAAGTACTTTTGTATAGGACAAATTCAACTACACGGGTAACGAAAGTAGGCGAGAACATAAAAGCTTTGAAAAACTTTTGCCACTAAAAGTAAACATACATATCTTGGCTTCTCTGAATCTCTTTGAATCTCACTCAATCTCTCTCTCTCAATATCTCTTAATCTCTCTCTCTCTCTCTCTCTTAATCTCTCTCAATCTCAATCATCAAAAATTATTGCTAAAGTACTTTAACTACATTGATCTTTTTAATAACCCTAAGCTGACTTCTTAATATCATATTACAACATGCATTACCTTTTTTCGTTCCTATTTTCAATATGGCTACTAAATAAATTTCCTTTCGCCTTATACGTAACACCTAAATTTTTCGCTTTAAACGTACCGCCCGAAAATGTCAAGTAACTTCAGAATATTCCTTTGTTCTTGCAATCATGCGCTGACACATATACATTTGATTCCAGAGAAGCCATATTAAAAATCGAATTGATTAATTTGATTTTTATCATATGCCTATTGCGTAGAATTTCCCAGAAAATTGGTCTGACGTCACTCCGTGTAGAAATAGTACCTCCCTTACTAATTCAATGACTGTGTTTCTTGATTCACCATCATTAGCACCATTAATATCCGAAGACGCTTTTCTCTTCATACATTCGTCTTTATATTTAATAGAAGTATTATCTGTCACAGCCATTTTTATTTTGCACATTATTTCAACGTCTACCATAACGTTATCTTTACATAGGTAACATTTCGAGCATATATCTTTATTTTTGTATTATTTTATATCTTTTATTTTAAGCATACGGTATATCAAATATCTTTTTCATTTTTTTTTTTTTTGTTTTCAACGTTTTAGTATAATGAATTTTACTTTTTTAATGTTTTAGTGTTTTGATTTTTGTTTCTTAACATTTCAGTCACTTGAATTTTGCTTTTTCAATATTAGTGTATTGAATTTTCCTTCTTTTTTTTATTTTAGTGTCCGTGATTTTATTGATTTTATGTAAAAATGTGATTTTATCAACAAACATGTTTAAGTTTTACCCTAAATCCCTAGTCTAGGTATATCCCCATCCCCCTTAATTAAAGTTAACCTGAAACTAAAGATATACTTTCTAAAATAAATTTATTTTTCCCTTAACCTAGCTGTATCGAAATATTATTTCAAATTCGATATGAAAAAAACAAATTTATTGCAAACATAGTGTAAAAAATAACTATAGAATCTTATAATAAATAAGTTTGGTGTGAATAGATAACATAAGAAATTTTGAATAGCCCTAGTTCATAAATAAAACCTTACAAAATACCGAAGTGTCTGTTACAAAATACCGAATATTTTATATGATTAATTAAAAAAAACTTTTTCCACAAAATGAGTTTTTCAACGAAAAGTAAAGAACTTCATAAACCAAAAGTTAGCAAAAATCAAATCAAATATCTAACAAGCGTGAAACTACCGCAAATCAGCATCAATAAATAAATGAAACCCAAAACGAACAGAAATTACAATAAATAACCGAGTCAAACTTAAAACGAGAAGAAACTAACATAAGTAGGGCTTTAAAACCCCTATGTCATCCCAAGGCCAGAAACATAATTTGCACTTTATTGAAAATATATATATATATATATATATTTACTTTTTATAACTTTAATAAGTCAAATATTATTAAAATTTTGATTAATAAATATCAGTATATGTATATTAAACTAACAATGCACATTTATTTGTATTTTTTCCAGTAAAGTGCAAATTATGTTCTGACCTTGGGAAGGCATAAGGGCTTTGAGCCCTTCTCATGTTAATTTCTGCTCGTTCTGAGTTTGACTCGATTATTTATTGTAATTTCTCTTCGTTTTGGGTTTTATTTATCAATGCTGATTTGTGGTAGTTTCACGGTTAGTAGATTATTTTGATTTTATTTTTGCTCATTTTTGGTTTAATGGAGGTCTTTACCTTTCTTTGAAAAACTTGTTTTGTGGAAAAAGCTTTTCTTAATTAATTTCTGTTCGTTTTATATTGACATAGTCTTTTGAGGGAAAAATAAAATAATAGTTTAAATATTTTTTTTTTAAGAGTTTATAGTTTGGCCTGCTATTTGTATAATGGAGAAAATTTTTCAGCAACTTGTAACAACTTACACCATTATAAAAATCTGGACACAAATAGTAGTGTTTAATTTAGTTTCATACCTCCTTTAGTTGACCTGAAATAGAAAACTTGATACCATTCACAAAAAATACACGTACGCTATTTCGATTTGGTTAAATTTTAACAGCAGAAGTTGCCCCAAAAGTTTGAACATAATACCCTCAGTCGTTCTTGTAATACTGCTGAGATGCCTTATCTGGAATTAGCATTAACCTAGTGCTTTTTATTTAATCTTAAGGCAACATTTAGTTTTAAAATATAATGGACAAATGGGAGGGGGCGTGGGAGGGGAATTAGTTGCCCTCCAGTAACTTTCAACCATTAAAAAGAGCACTCGCCCTTTCAGTTTCCAACTGAATGAGCCCTTTTTGAAGTTTCTACGACAACACTTTCTATAAAAAACCTCATATGCCCCCATGGCAAAACTTACAACCCTTGTCCTGAGGGGTGTGGGGGAAGTTTCATCCTCAAAGACGTAATTGCCGGACCTTTCAACTACGTTGAACAAAATGGCTATCTCCTTAATCTGATTGGATGTGTTTGGGGAATGGTGGGCGTGAGAAGGGTGTTACTTGCCCTTCAATCACTTTCGACTATTAAAAAGGGCACTAGCCCTTTCAATTTCAAATTGAATGAGCCTGTTTTGAAGTTTCTACGACAACATTTTCTATAAAAAAAACTTATATGCCCCTAGGGCATAACTTCTAACCCTTGCTATGAGGGCTGTGGGGGGAGTGTCATCCTCAAAAACATAATTTACGGACTTTTTAACTACTTCGAATAAAATGGTTATCTCAAAATTTTGATTGGATGTGTTTGGGAAAATGGTGGGTGTGAGAGGGGTGGTAGTTATCCTCAAATCACCTTCAACTATTAAAAAGGGCACAAGCTCTTATAAATTCCAATCGAATGAGTCCTTTTTGAAGCTTCTACAACAAAGCTTTCTAAAAAAACCTTACATGCCCCCAGGGCCTAACTTACAACCCTTGCCCTGTCGGCTCTGAGGAGGTTATCATCCTCAAAGACCTAATTTTTAAATTTTCAACTGTGTTGAACAAAACGGCTGTGTAAAAACTTTGATTGGATGTGTTTGTGGAAAAGGTCGGCGTGACAGGGGGTTAGTTGCCCTCCAATGACTTTCGACTGTTAAAAAGGGCACTAGCCCTTTGAATTTGCAATCGAATGAGCTCTTTTTCAAGTTTCTACGACCAAGTTTTCAATAAAAACCTTATATTCCCCTTACCCTGAGGGTTGTGAAAGGGAGTGTCATCCTCAAAGATATAATTTCTGGACCATTCAACTACTTTGAACAAAATAGCTATCTCAAAATTTCGATTCGATGTTTCTGGATAAATAGTAGGCGTGGAAGGGGTTTTAGTTGCCTTCCAGTCACTTTTGACTATTAAAAGGGCACTAGCCATTTCAATTTCCATTCAAAAGAGCTCTTTTTGAAGTTTCTACAGAAACACTTTCTATAAAAACCTTATATACCCCCAGGGCATAACACCACCCTTATCCTGAGGGCTGTTGGGGGGGGGGGGTGGGTGGGTGGGGTGTCATCCTCAGAGACCTAGTTTCCAGAACTTTCAACTACGTTGAACAAAATGACTATCTAAAAATTTTGATTGGATGCGTTTTGGGAAAAGGTGGACGTGAGAGAGGGGTTAGTTGCCCTCCAATCACTTACAACTATTAAAAGGGGTACTATCCCTTTGAATTTCCAATCCAATGAGCCTTTTTGAAGTTTCTACGACAAAGCTTTCTATAAAATCCTAATACTTGTAACCCTTGCCCTGAGGGCTGTGGGGGAATGTCCCCCATAAAACATAATTTTGATCTGGAAATCAACTACGCTGAACAAAATGGCTATCTCAAAATTTTGATTGGATGTGTTTGGGGAAATGGTGGGTGTGGGAAGAGGTTTTATTAACCTTCAAATCACTTTCGACAATTAAAAAGGGCACTAGCCATTCCAATTTCAAATCGAATTAGCCCTTTTCAAAGCTTCTACAACAACTTCTTCGATGCGAAGTGCCCTGGTATTAAAAAAAATAATTCGATATGAAGTACCCCAAAAATGTTTTGGGGGAATGGTGGGCGAGAGAGGGGTTAGTTGCCTTCCAATTACTTTCAACTATTAAAAAGCGTACTAGTCCTTTGAATTTCCAATCGAATGAGCCCTTTTTTCAAGTTTTTCCGGCAACACTTTCAATAAAAACCTTATATACCCCAGGGCATAACTTACAATCCTTGCCCTGAAGACTGTGGGGGGAGTGTCCAGCTCAAGGATATAATTTCCGAACCCTTCAACGTTGAAAAAAATGGCTATCTCAAAACTTTGACTGGATGTGTTTGGGGAATGGTGGGCGTGGAAGGGGTGTTTGTTGCCTTCCAATCACTTTCGACTATTAAAAAGGGCACTAGCCATTCCAATTTGCAATCGAATGAGCCCTTTTCGACGTTTCTACGACAACTCCTTCGATGCCCTGGTATGGAAAAAAATTGAAACGAAGCCCCCCCAAAAACTTTTGGGGGAATGGTGGGTGTGATAGGGGGGTTAGTTGCCTTCCAATTACTTTTAACTATTGAAAAGGGAACTAGCCCTTTGAATTTCCATTTAAATTAGCCGTTTTCCAAGTTTTTACGACAACACTTTCAATAAAAACCTTATATGCGCCAGGGCATAACTTACAACACTTGCCCTGAAGACTGCGGGGGGAGTGTCGAGCTCAAGGATATAATTTTCGAACCTTTCAACTATGTTGAACAAAATGGCTATCTCAAAACTTTGACTGGATGTGTTTGGGGAAATGGTGGGCGTGGAAGGGGTCTTAGTCGCCCTCCATTCACTTTTGACTATTAAAAAGGGCACTAGCCGTTTCAATTTCCAATCGAATGAGTCCTTTTTAAAGTTTCTACGACAACGCTTTCTATAAGAACCTTATACGCCCACAGGGCATAGCTTACAACCCTTGCCCTGAAGGCTGTGGGTAGGTTGTCATCCTTAAAGACCTAATTTCCAGAACTTTCAACTACGTGAACAAAATGGTTATCTCAAAATTTTGATTGGATGTGTTTGGGGAAAAGGTGGGTGTGAGTGGGGGGTTAGTTGTTCTGCAATCACTTTCGAGTTCTAAGAAGGGCACTAGCCATTCCAATTTCCAATCGAATGAGCCCTTTCCGAAGTTTTTACGACAACTCCTTCGATGAGAAGTGTCCTAGTATGGAAAAAAAATTCGATACGAAGTACCCCAAAAATGTCTGGGGGAATGGTGGGCGTGAGAGGGGGGTTAGTTTCCTTCCAGTTACTTTCAGCTATTAAAAACGGTGCTAGCCCTTTGAATTTCCAATCGAATGAGCCCTTTTGCAAGTTTTTACGACAACACTTTCAATATAAACCTTGTATGCCCCAGGACATGGCTATCTCAAAATTTTTACTGGATGTGTTTGGGGAAATGTTGGGCGTGGATGGGGTGTTAGTTGCCATCCAACCAGTTTCGACTATTAAAAAGGGCACTAGTCATTACAGTTTCCAATCGAATGAACCCCTTTTTGAAGTTTCTACGACAACACTTTCTATAAAAAAAAACCTTATCTGCCCACAGGGCATAACATATAACGCTTGCCCTGAAGGCTGTGGGGGGGGGGGGTCATCCTGAAAGACCTAGTTTTCAGAACTTTCAACTACGTGAACAAAATGGCTATCTCAAAATTTTGATTGGATGTGTTGGGGAAATGGTGGGCGTGGAAGGGGTGTTAGATGCCTTCCAATCACTTTCAACTATTAAAAAGGGAACTAGCCAATCCAATTTCCAATCGAATGAGCCCTTTTTGAAGTTTTTGCGACAACTCCTTCGATACGAAGTGCCCTGGTCTAAAGGAAAAAATAATAAATAATACATTGTGCCAACACCGTTCTTTACTTAGGCAGCGCTACTGCGCTGCCTATGATCCACCGAAAAACACGAGAAAAAAGTGAAAGACGTTTTGGCTCCCCCAGGAACTACCTACCAAAAGAGAAAGTGGCTCTCCATTGGAGATCTCTGAAAGGTAAAAACCACCTGAAATGCGATGGAAAAGCCACGCCCCTTATCTCTCAATTGAGTTTGTCAGTATATCCCCTATCTCTCAATGGAGTGTGTTCATGCATCCCTACCAGTACTTCAACTTAAGAAAACCGGGATTTGGAATATCATATTTCTCAAATAGAGTATCGTCAGAACTACTCTATCTTCATATAAAATATTCTCAGAATCCTCCTATGTTCTAAAACAACGTCTCAAAGGTCTCTTGGGTCTCAAAGTCTAGATGTTTCAGTGCTCTAAGATGAAGTGGCTACATCCGAGTTTCATCAACCTAAAAATCAGAAATGTCTTATATTAAAAAAAAATGTAAATAAAAGCACGGTCAAATCTCAAATCCTAGACGGGTAAGCGCTCTAAGGCAGAGTGGCAAAATCTTAGTTTGATCTATCCAAAAATAATAAAATCGAAAAAAAAATTATATTAAAGAAAAATTAAAACTCCGTCAAACTCTCAAAGCCTAAATGGGTTAGTGCTCTAAGACATAGTGGCAAAAATCTGATTTAGATCAATCCAAAAATTAATAAAATACGGAAAAGCCTTATAATGAAGAAAAATAAAATCACGGTCAAACTCTCCAACCCTAAATGGGTCATTGCCCTAAAACAAAGTGGCAAAATTTGAGTTTGATCAATCTAAAAATAACAAGATCGAAAAATGTCTTGTATTAAAAAATACAAAAACGGAAAAAAATTCTTCAGTATGAAATATCAGTCGTATTTCAGATATATGGAGCGGGGAAACACGTATTTTCTTTCTATTTCAACCATTATTGTATTTTAAACAATATATAGGAGCCTGAATATTTGTTTAGAATTCTGAAGTGGTATGGACCGTCTTTGAAAGTAAAGGAATCTTATTGAAATTCATCAAAAAACGAAAATTTTATTGCAAATGGGGCATCTAAAGGATTGGCTTTTTATGATGATTCCAAATACATTAATTAACATCATTATGTTTAATATTATCCGTTAAAGGCTGTGAGCTTGAGAAAATTTGTATGATTTCTGAAAGAGGAATGTGGGAGGGACTCCCCATGAAATTACGGTCAAAACTTAGAACTAACGCCCTAAGACGGAGTAAGGATTGGCTTTTTATAACGATTCCAAATTTATTAGCCGTTAAAGGCCATGAGCTTGAGAAAATTTGCATGATTTTGAAGGATAGAGGGGGACACTCCCTGAAAGTGAAGTCAAAACCTAGAATGATTAACCCCCTAAGATGGAGCTGCATAAGAAGTCAGTTCAAGTCAATCATGTCGCATATCCCCGATGAAACATAAAGCTCTTTGAAAACATAAGGAATAAAAAAAAAAAAAATGAGAATGACACAAAATATTACTCTAGTTATATCGGAGATGTAAGCAATCCTTCTCCCAGGCTCTGGAGGATTATGTTGACCACGAACTTGTTGATATACAATGACTTGTCGTAGAGATGGTCGGAATAAAGGAATCAGACTTGTTGGATAGGATTTGACGTCGGAAAAAAGGAATCGGACCTGCTGGATAAGATTTGGGCCAGTAAAAAAGGAATTACACTTACTGAATAGGGATTCCTGGTGTAAATACACCTTGCTGCTCTTATTCACAAGTTTGTAATGCATCTGTGAAAGTTTAACTTGTAGTAATTTGCAAATGAAATTCAGGGTGACAAACAAAGTCTCACTCGTGTAACACATGAGTAAATTTTTTTTTTACCAAGGGATCTGCAAAGATGATACCAGAACCATCAGCTTCAAGAGCTAGACCGACGAGCCTCAAATTTGAGACAGGAGGCTAATGGAATTTTGATTACTTGGGATAAATAAAAACAGTTTTCCTTGATGTCTTTCCACCAGTTCTTTTCATTTTTTTGACGGGGACACCAATTTTAAATAAAATAATGGTAGCTTTAGGTAAACATGTCAAATTTTGGCTATATATTTAACAATTAGAAGCAAAGAGCTTTTTTGATAGGCTGGCATAGTTATATGTTAGCAGAAAATGAAGTATCTTGAAGTAAGTGATCGGTTTCATTGGCTTAATTGCATTAGAGGTGTAATTTATGTCCGAAAGGGTAAGATAATCCAAGTTGGTAACTGTGTAGCAGGGTTAAAAGAAAGTCATTTTCTGAACAAACCTTCACAGGTTATTCAATAGATTTTCGGAAAGATGTTCGTTAATACTCAAAAAGCAAGCACATGATCTGATCGGATTGAACTTCAAGGCAATTTCAGGAATTGATACTTGAGCTTCCTAAAAGTTTCATTGACGTTTTCTCAACCACTTCCTTTGAAATACTAAGGAAACGCGGCCCGGAAAGCAATTGTTTATCCTAAGTTGGTGTAAAACTAACTACTAAAACTTTTAAATTAATTCACTATATCTGGATATTCACTTCCATAAATTTTAAGAGTTTCGAAATTAATTCATTCACCCAATTGAAGCAGAGTCTATAGGCATGGACACACTTCATCCCACTATCCATTGGCATAGACCTTGAAATCTACCTCAAAATAGAACATTTGGATGATTCTCGATAGAACATTAAGAATTTATCTCCTTAGATTTTCCATTAATTCACTCATAGGAATAGAAAATAGGAGCGTTTGAGAAATTTTGAATTTTCTTGAGTATTTCAAAGAAAGAAGTTGAGCTTTTGAAATGAAAATAATAGTATTCAAGTTAATTTTCAACTCTTAGAAATCCTTGAATGTCTTGTTCAGGTAAATCAGCTACTTTACTTTTCTTTAGGGTCAATTAAAAGAAATAATTACAAAATATATTTAAGTACTTTTATTTTATATTCTAAAATACAAAAATTAAAAGCTGCCGAGATTTCCAGTAATTAATATAATTAGTTTTAAAGTCGGGTTCCCTTAGTCCAAGGACTTTAGGATACATTACTCGAGCCGACAGATGAAATTTTTTTGTCCCTTTTGGGCCTTTTTATGAAAGGGGGGGGGGGGGGGAGGGTCTGTGCCCCCTGAAAATTTTTTTTACATTTAGTGTCCTGTTGTCTTGTCCGGAGTTGGTTTTCGTGAAGATTGGAAGATAAAGAACAACCTCCACTTGCCTTTGGATATCTTGCTAACTACTGAAGAAACAAAAGCACCTAAGGACGGTAGGGTTGGCAGCCCTCCTCTCGAAACCTTATTGCTGCAAATACAACCCAAAAAAAGCCTAAGATGTACCATCACAAATATTCTGAGATCTTAACCCTCCCAGGAATAGGCCTAATCCCCCCTGATCTCCAATGGCCCAGGTGGCATCGACGTGGTCACCTGGAATGTAGTGACCCTAAATTAACCCGATTTATTCTTCTTTTATCTTAAGAAAAACATAAAAGTGACGGTAGCCTGAGTCATTGAATCACATCTCACAGGAAACGGCAAAAAGGACATGGGCCCGCTCTGTTCTGGTTTGATGTCCAGAGAAGTTAATTTGTTGGACTAGTATCGATAGGGCTGCAAGAAAATCCCTCTTATCATTCTCAAAAGTATTCCGTTCGCTCCTGAAAGCATGGCTTAGTAGGAATAATCCTCACCTGTTCTGTCTTCCAGAATAACTTTTAGAAAGAAGATAAAGACGAGTTTTATACCCTATTGAGTTCGGAGCTCTCGTTAGCCCCTGCTCGTGATTACAACATTCTCCTAGGAGAATGAATGCCTTTATTATTTCAGAAAATTCAGGCCACTAGGGTATAGCTGTTGGGCCTTTGAAGGTGTACAATTGAAATGATAATTGAGAGAGACTGCTGAACTATTGTTTGGCCCACTATCTTGCTTTTGCCTTACTCACAATCTTACTTAATGTCATAAAACGTCATTAATTCTACAACTTACAATCTTATAACTTACAATTTTGCTATATAAAGATATATGATCTAGTCTATTGCACCTGCTATAGCAGCGGTGTATCAAAAAGTAAGATGATCAACTACATCCTTATACGCCAATGATGGCTCTCGTCAATTGAAAATTACATCACTTACCGAGGTGCCGAGCTTAGGACCAGCGACAATTGGCCAACTGCCGATAAAATTAAGCTTTGGATGAAGCTACAAAGAATATCCAGTCATCTTGTAGAATTGAGACTTGTCATATATAGCATGCCTCATCTCTATTTGAACGGTTCCATGCCAAAATATCCAACAGATTTGATGCCTTTGAACAAAGTTAAGGTATTGACGGTCTATGGAAATCCTTCAAAGAGAAATCTCTCGGAACTACAACTGGCGGTGCTGTAACAAAGCGACGAAAGAAAAAAAAAATTGGATCAACAATGAAACTCCTGCCATCACTAAGCACAGGTGGAAAGATCATCTTTGTAGGGGCCATGGCTGCTTATAGGCATTTGGACGAAAAGTACAACATTGTCCTGCACAAAGACACAAGAAATTTATTGACAATTAGGCAAAAGTGCTACAAGAGATCGCCAAGATAAAGGACATAGGAGTCACATACAAGATTGTTTGCGAGCTTCCTGGTCAGCACACATAGGCTACGACATACTATCAAAGTGCAAATGGTGGGAATATCTAAAACCAGTCACAGCGCCTATATCAAACCGAGGACCACTTTAAGAAATAGTTTTCCTCAGAGCTATCCAACAAAGCCATCAGAAAACTTGCTGCTTCAGCCATCATTGCTACACCTTCAACTGGTGAAATTGATTTTACAGCCGACATACTTAAGGCGGCCGCCAGGAAATTGAAAAAGTACAAAGCCCCAAGTATACGTTGCATAACTTCAGAATTCCGAAGAATGGGAGCTCGGCATTGATTATGTGGTTATAAATGATGTTTGGTGGTGTGAGGTTCTCTCAAAAGGTCGAATAATACTTGAAGAAAGACCTACTTGTTCCAAGCTACACAGGGAAGGGAAGACATTCAGACTGCAGCAGGTATCGCGACATAACTCTGCTCTGGGCATCTGGTAACCTCTTCGCTCTGCTCCTCCTCAAACGAGCAGTAATCTACCTACATTCCTTCTGGTGCTTCCATCATGCTAGGTTCATGCTGGGTCATTCCATGTCGAAGCAAGTATATAAAATTTCTATAGCTAGTCAAAAAAATTTTGGAATATAAAAGGAAAGCAAACGCCTTCGTAAACTGTCGATCTACCTATGACACTGTCGACAGACAGTCTCTGTGTGTGAAAAAACAGTCACTGTGTCATTGTCAGTGTGTGTCAGTGTCAGTTTCTTCAAAGAGCTCTGAAGAAACAATAAAATTGCTATAATTGTAAAAGGTCAGTCCTCATAGTATTTCAAAATATAGTGTGCTGTTCGGCCAGGCTACGCAGTTGCATCCCCACTTTTCAACTAGGTCATAGACTATGTACTCAACAAAATATTGCTAGCACAGCATTCTAGTCAATGCGGCACTAGTGTGGCACTAGTAAATGAAAGTCCTAATGATTTCATGACTTAATTGGAAAGGCTGTTGTCCGCTGCGGAATAGCTCAGTTTGAAAGTAAAACGATCTAAGACCAAAATAACGTCTTTTGGCATGCTGCCATCTAGTGCGTAACATGTATAGAGGTTTGTGGTTGGAACGTCTAGTGAGTCAAACAGTTCCCCTAGCTTTTGTTCAACAGACTACTATGGAGATCTAAATTGGAAGATAAGACCATGAGAGGTAAAGGAAAATACCATCTTTGGCTGTCTTCCAAGAACAATATTTCACAAGCTCCAAATCAAACGCCTCACTAAAAGACGAACTTACTATGCTTTGGCTGTTAACGTTAGACCTATACTTTACTCGTCGGAGACGCGGTCGAGCATAAGTGATAAAGAGTGATGCCATCAAGATAAAAAGCCTATGAGGCATTGAACATGCCGGACGGTTCGAAAGGGCATGGAACCTGGAAATCCTCTTATCCATTAAATTATTACCCATGTCCGCAAGACTACTCTGTCTGTCTTCGCAGTTTCCAACCTGAAACATCTTTGACTTTGAACCAGCTGTAAATGGTTGGAAGCACCCAAGACGAAGGGCCGTGTACTAAATGAGTGGCCTTTTTTAGTGGTAAACTCACTTCCCGAGACATTGACCCCAAACAAAGCTCTAACCCTCGCCCATAAAAAGGCTATTCTGAAGAAGACTAACGGTGCAGAGGAGTGGAGGATTCCACGCTGACGACACTACTGAGCAAGAGCTTTAAGTCAAGTAAGTCAAGTCTTGACCGTAATAGTGATCCCTGGAAGTTTAAAGTAAATCAGACATCGAAAATAAAATATACTCTCCTTCACCTCATGTTAATTTAGAGAAAAAATTCCAAAACAGAGGTTCTTTCAAAACAAAACAAATGAGGTCATACAAATCTCAAAGATGACCAGATAAATCAACGTATAATGATTCAAACTTAAAACGAACAGAAATAACTATCCATGAATAAATGAAACCCAAAAGAAACAGATATTAAAATAAATAATCAAATCACACATAATGGTAATAGACATAGCTAAAGTTGAAGAAATGTATCCTAAAATGAATAGAAATTAAAACGAATAATCCAGTCAAACTTAAAATAAACTTAAATTACTACAGATAGAAGTAGAGCTAATGCCCCTAAGCTTTCTAAGAGCCAGAGCGTTCTCTGCTTTCATTTTACATTTATAAAAGAGGAAATGTATAAAATGTATTTTGTTTCTGAAAATTTCGGCTCAATCCCTACAAGCTGTTCCCAAGATGTTGCATGTATGCCATTTTCATAACCTGGATACATGATTTATTTTGATTTACCCCTGTCCCAAGTAAAAATTTAAGGCTTACTAGGACCCCCAGTTCCCACTGAGAAATTCAACTCGAACCCTTAAGATATCTCTGTGATAATACAGATATAATACTTTGAAAGCCTGGGCACAGATTACTTATTCTTGTAAACATCGTCACTTCATAGAAAACTAAATTTTGTTCGACAGGAGCTCGTAGTACTAAAAATTATAATTAGATTACATATAAAATGTTTAAACTCTTCCCTTCTGCCTCTTATCAGTGTTCAAGGTTCACATGCCCTCCCCTGAGAACTCCCTAAGATTTTCATTGAATGTGATCTCTAATGCCGTTTCCAGTTTTTGTTGATACACCGCTTCCATTAAATGGCATAGGTAGCGGTTTTTGATTTACCTCACTACGGAACCGTGAATAGATTATTGGTCTCATTGGGAATCTTACCACAAAATAACTAAGGTGGATGTGAGCCTCTTTCTCTACCCCCATATAAGACTTTTAACATCTTTCTCTACCCCCTCCCCAGATCAAATTTTTGGGTCGACTTAAACCCAAGCACAATACGAAAATTTCGAATTGATGCTTCAAAACAATTGTAAGATATTAAATACACGCTACTTTTGATAGCCTTGTACCGCTGAGTGTCTTTTGATTTAAATTACTTCTTGGATGTGAAAAGATTCGAAATGCTTGTGAGGGCTTATAGCGCAAAAGAATTTAGTTTTATGAGGGAAATAAAATGGCAAGCCAATCCCATCCCGCCGTGCCCTAACCTGTCTCCCCCACACGGCTATGAAATCTAATCTACAGGCGTTAGAAGCCAGGGAATTCAATGTCTTCCATGACAATAGCCTTGAGTATGTTCAGAAGGTTAGGCAATTCGAAAGAGTAAGTAACGATACCATCTGCAGTAGAGCTGGAAGCCAGCCCCTCACATCAAGTTTCATCAAATACAGATGCCTCCGTTGGTTTGGCGATACATTGAGACCTCCTGACGACGCGAAATCGATTCAGTGCCTGAAATGCACCAATCTATTCTGTTGCCATTGCAGATGTAGAAGAAACAAGCCGGTGGTCAAAGGAAGACCTGTTATCTACCATCAAGCTTTTAACCTTTCAAAATTCAAGGTCGAATATTTATCAAACAGTTCGTGGTAACGAACTGTAAGTAAGGAGTGACCCGGCTCAATAGTAACCGAAACTCTAAAAGACGGAATTTTGATACCAATAGATACTTCGGAAGAATCAAATTTTTATGCTGATTTCAAATATATAAGTGTCATCAAGTCTAGTCTTACCCATCAAAATTTACGCGCCTGAGAACATTTGCCTTATTTTTGAAAAAAGGAGGAAATAACCCTAAAAGTCATAGAACTCTAATGAAAATCACACCATTAGATTTAGCGTATCAGAGAACCCTACTATAGGGGTTTCAAGCTCCTATCTGCAAAATTGTGGAATTTTGTGTTTATTGCCAGAAGAAAGATCACAGATGCGTGTTTATTTCTTTGTTGTTTTTTTTTCCCCAGGGGTGATCGTATCGATCCAGTAGTCCTAGAATATCGTGAGAGGGCTCATTCAAACGGAAATTAAAAGTTCTAGTACCCTTTTTAAGTCACTAAAAAAATTGGAGGGCAACTTGGCCCCCTCCCACGCTCATTTTTTTCCCGAAGTCACCCAATAAAAATTTTGAGATAGCCATTTTGTTCAGCATAGTAGAAAATCTAATTAATATGTCTTTGAGGATAACTTAATCCCCCACAGTTCCCGGGGGAAGGGCTGCAATTTATAAACTTTACCCGTTGTTTACATATAGTATTGGTTATTGGGAAGTATACAGCCGTTTTCAGGCGGATTTTTTTCTAGTAGGGGGTCAGGGTCGGAGTAGGGGTTACGGGGGAGGATCTTTCCATGGAGGATATTTCCTTGGGGGACGGGACTTTTCTATGAAGGGCGCCAGATTTCCTAGCATTATTTAAAAAACGATCAGAAATTAAATAAAAAAACAAATTTTTTCCAACTGAAAGTAAGGAGCAACATTAAAACTTAAAACGAACAGAAATGATTACGTATATGAGGGGGTTCACCTCCTAGTCAATACCTCGTTCTTTACGCTAAAGTTTTTTTTAGCACTTTCAAAAGAGCTATCTATTCTAATTAACCAGCCTTTGTAATTCAGGGGTTCGTGATTCGAACAAAATTCAAACTTTAGCGTAAAGAGCGAGGTATTGAATAGGGAGCGAACTCCCTAATATACGTAATAAAAACATAGGAATATAGAAATTTGTTACGTAAGTTAATTCGTAAGTTACGTCAGAACAAAATTTCGAGAAAGCCAAAAAAGGGAATTAGTCAAAAAAAAAAAAGGGAATTAGTCAAAAAAGGGAAAACTAATATGCGAATTTTCGTTTTAATTATTCATGTACGGTGAGCCAAAATCAAAGCTGCATTAATTCTGAAACGTTCAGAAATTAACTAAAAAAAACAAGTTTTTTAACTGAAAGTAAGGAGCGACATTAAAACTTAAAAAGGACAGAAATTACTCCGTATATGAAAGGGGCTGTCGCCTCCTCAACGCCTCGCTCTTTGCGCCAAAGTTTGACTCTGTCTCACAACTTTATTTTTTAAAACAATAAAAACTTTAGCGTAAAGAGCGAGGCGTTGAGGAGGGGACAGCCACTTTCATGTACGGAATAATTTCTGTTTGTTTTAAGTTTTAATGTTGCTCCTTACTTTCAGTTAAAAAAAACTTGTTTTTTTTAAGTTAATAAATAATAAGAGCGGCACTGTTCAAAATACATTTCGTTTTCAATAAAACAAAAATGACACTCAAGTGTCTCAGGCTGTTTAGTGGGTTTGAGAGGGGTTGGAACAGCACCGTTGTTATATATAAACTGTGATTAGTCTTGTTAAAGGCAAAATATTTCTACTAAAGCCTAATCGACACTCTGGGCATTATAAGGTTCTGAAGGCGGTACGCTACTGTAGTTTGTGGTCATTTTTGTTCGTTTTAAAATTCAGCTGTTCATCTTTAGCAATATATGTATTCTTTGTGTCTGATGTTATTATTCATTTTAATTTCTGTTTCTTTTGAGTTTAATTTATTCATTGATAGTAATTTCTGTTTATTTTAAGTTTGATTAATTATAAGACTTTATTTGTGCTCGTTATAGGTTTTAATATGACTCTCTACTATTATTTGAAAACTTTCTTTTAGGAACTGTTTCTTTTCCTTAAGAGGTGAATAAAAGATTTTTAAATACTAACGTCATGCATCATAATTACTACTGGATTTCTAAAGTTGGTAGGACATCACTGCTCAGTAGTAGACATTTGTGAAGTAATACTAAAAAAAAACTATGATGAAACTGAATTTACTCAATTTTCTTGATTTAAGTTTTGTTTTCTCCCTAATTAATTACTTGCAGCCAGCCTTACTCGGATACTACAAATATAGTCCGGTAAACTTGTGAAAAAAAGGGCCAGCCTCAAACAAGTTGCTACACAAATCATTTTTCAATAAACAACAAAAAAATTGTGGGCTGATCCCGAATCCAAAAAGTCTTCCACCCTATCTTTTTTGCAAATTCAAATTTTCGAGGTTGAGTTTGACGCGCAAGAAAAACAAATGTTGACTGATTAAACACAAGTAAATGGGGTAAAGGGTAAGATATGTAATTTCCAAACTTTTTTGCTGATTGATATGAAACTAAATATTTTAAGGCAAGAAAATTGTTTGGAGCTCAAATTTCTGAGGAAGAGAGAGGTTGACCGAGAGAAAACGTTTGGAAAAATAGGGATCAACTTCAATCAAATTGCTATACAAAGGATGTCGTCACTAACCAACCAAAAATCATACATTGATTTCAATCCCCAAAAGTCAGCCGCTCTACCTCTCTCCAAAATTTGAATTTTATGGGGCTGAACTTGAGGTTGAGGTAAAATAAAATGTTGACTGAGTAACCACCACCAAATTTAATTTGCTATGCCATTTCTATGATCGTTTTTTTGATGAACATGAAACTAAATATTTTTAGCAAAGAGAATTGATTGTACCTCAAAGTTCTGAGGATGAGGGAGGCTTAGGGAAAACCAGGGACGTCTGGTGTATACTGAACTTGACTCGTGGCAAAAAATTTGCAGTCTCAAGTCTGTGGTAACAGCCAGGCCAGTCCGGTGCACCTAGAACCTTCAATTTTGTGAAAGTGAGTAAGAATAAGGAAGAGGAGGGGAAGTTGGAAGTCATATTTGACAGAAAATTATACATTCTGTCAATGAGTGTCTCTTAGCTGAGACAAAAGAATTGTTTTCAAATAAGAGATCAATTTACTCAAGTATAATGTAACGCAGAGATCAATTCAATAAGGCAGATAAAAATCATTGGGCAGTGGTAAAGCTATTCGAAAATTTGGTATTCTTGTTGCTATCATTGTCTTCAGAATTCCCACACCAACTATTTCACAGTTAGAACAGATTGCTCCTTTGCAACTGCCACAAGCCTATGTACATTTTAAGCCATGATTTTTGCAGAAACATTGATGCATCACACACTCTCGCCCTTGCAATTACAGTGAAACCTTAAGAAAAGGGAAGGCAGTGCCAATAATCTATATGATGACACAGGTTCTTTACCACACAATCCATTCAATTTCCAAACGATCCATTCGACGTCTCAACGTTTTCCCATGCTTGTACTTGGAATAATGCTCGAAGCGAATGAAACATGTAAACATAACTTGTTGGTGAGATTTTTAGCATCTACTTTCTTCTCAGAATTTCCAACTTTTTTGAAGATTTTCCTGTAGTAGATCTGGTGATGACTTGTTATATTTTCTACTGCCATAATCAAGATAAGAGTCTTTTCCTCTCTACTTTTGCCAACGTCGTCTGTTGTAGAAATTGAATCCAGGAATAGTCCGGCGATATCCCGTCGGTTTGTATTTTTTTTTTCGCGTGGTTCAGCGGTGTAGACTTTCCTATGCTCTAAATTTGCAAAGTCAAATCACATCCGAAAAACAATAGAGAAAAAGAAGTTGGTCATCAAGTTTCAGTTTGGCACAGACGGCATTCCTGTTTTCCGTGTTAACTCGGAATGGGAAATAGTTGTTAACAGTTCTTCTATGTGTTTCATACAGAAAAGACTAACAAGTCCGAATGATGCTTTTGCCAATGGCAGCTATTTTAAGTTTAGTATCTTTGCCCTCGAACAATCTCTTTAGGAAGAACTTCAGAGACAGGGGCAGCTAGTTTGAATTTTCTTCGAGATTTTTCAGGTCGTCTGTCGGAACATGCTAAGTCATATTTTGATTAATATATTTTATGTCACCCTTCAACAGTTTAGCAGCCGCACTAATGATTTTTATTTTCTTTTTTTTGTCTCTATTATTTTGCTGTCCGCTAAAAGTTTTGCAGTATAGGATGAGCAGTGGGCTTTAATGTGACAACACTAGGCTTACAATGGGTTTCTAAAATAACTGCTCCATCGCCAAACCTCTCCTTGACAAGCTACTTCGTGTAAACTTCTCTATAAATAGCCTCTTCTGAATCACTGAGGAACTCGCTTGTCGTCTTGACCAAATCACGAACTGTTAACTATTTATGATCAGTTGCTTCAATGAACCACATCAACTTCCCAAATTCTTTCTTTTGATTCATGTTTGCTTTCCTATTTCTCTTCATTTTGGGTCTGTCAACAATGTTTCCTGTATGTTTCAAAGGGAGGTTCCTGCCGGATGCGAAGATGCAGTAACATGTTTTTTTCGCGTACACTGTCTGATGCAAGCAGATCAAAATTTGCTGCTTGAGGTCAAACCGAATTTTAATAGACTAATACCATGCATAAAGTTTGTAAGCAAGTCATATAAATTATTTAAAGGTTTAAATCTACGAAAGTTCCACATTTACCTCGAATTAACAAATGTATTTTGGTCCATGTGCTGACATTTAAATGTGTCGTAATCCTGACTTGATAATCCTAATCAAAAGAACATTGTCAAGTTAACGATTAAAACAAAAAACTGACTCTCGAATTGTCAAACAAAATCAGATTGTGAATGTAAATTGCCAAGGAAAAACTGAATTCTGGCCATCCAGTTATGAATTTTAGAATCATATTATTAAGCGTATTAGTAATTTTTAACACTAAGAAAAAAGTAAATAAAAATAGAGATTTGCTTTAATAACTTCCGTCTTTCATAGATCAAATATAAGCATTTCGTCTTCAGAGTTGGCAAATAATCAAGAAGAAGAAGCTACTAGGCAAGATGAAATTGGTCGACAAAGCTCTGTAAACATAGTTCCTACTTTTCGACCACCTAACGTCATTGTTGAAGCAAATGGAGCTGTAAGGGTTCTAAATAATGTGAAGATGAATGAGGACAAAATAGTTTAAAAGTATACAAGCTCTAGTACCTCAACTTTTACCTGAAATCTC
The DNA here is from genome assembly GCA_027921565.1 of Artemia sinica. Classification (NCBI taxonomy): domain Eukaryota; kingdom Metazoa; phylum Arthropoda; class Branchiopoda; order Anostraca; family Artemiidae; genus Artemia; species Artemia sinica. Next base: position 25,627,530 of record CM051262.1, read on the forward strand.
GACATTACCAAGCACATTGAAGACATCAACACGAGTTAAAAAGAAAAAGAAACCAAGCAAAGCGGTATTTGAAGATGCAGTAGATGAATTACCAAATCCAAACTTTTTCCAACAACCATCTATGGGTAATTCTCACTTTGGTGCAGTTGACTACAATAGGTATGGTAACATAGAGTATGTATGTATATACATATATATATATATATATATATATATATATATATATATATATATATATATATATATATATATATATATATATATATATATATATATATATATATATATATATATATATATATATATATATATATATATATATATATATATATATATATATATATATATATATATATATATATATATATATATATATATATATATATATATATATATATATATATATATATATATATATATATATATATCTTTTCTCTTTAAACGAACAATAATTATATATGCATTTTTTATGTGTTTAGTTTTTTTTTTCGAAAACGGCTCCATATTTTTTTTTTTCTGAAAATTGGCATCGTAGGATGTTCTGGCCTAAAAAAAAAACGATCTGTATAGATCACGAGTTAGAGAAAAATTCGTTAAGAGCCTTAGTTTTGGAAAGGTTTTTCTCGAGTTTTTCTCGAAAACGGCTCCACATTTTTTTTCTTCTGAAAATTGGCATCCTGGGATGTTTTAGCCTAAAAAAAAAACGATCTGTATAGATCACGAGTTAGAGAAAAATTCGTTAAGAGCCTTAGTTTTGGAAAAAAAAAAATCCCGTGAGTAACGTCACATTTAGGAACACATTTCAAGAGCATGCGGACGTTGCATTTCCTCAGTAGTGATTGTATCCTTTTTAGTGTCTATGATTCAGGCAAAACTACACAAGAAACACATCTAAGCATAAAACAACAAGCGTAATGGGTCTTATTGCAAAAGGTATTTTCAGCAGTTTCATAGTGCATAGGGACAAAATCCTAAATTAACAGTTGCTTAAGAAGAACAAACTGGACCATCAAATGAGACATAATCAAGATGGCGACCTGAGAAGTTTATAATTTATGAAAATGAACAGCCTAGACCGCCAAATGGGTCAAAACCAATCCAAGCAGCTAGTGTGAAGGGCATTGAAATATATTTGAAGTAATGACAAACGAAAATGAAATGAATTTGGATGGACAAACGAAAATGAAGAACAAAGAAATTTGCGGTTAGAATACTTCCGAAAATGATAATTATATTTAGTCAAAATCAAAAGTGAATAACAGAGGAATATGCGGTTAAAACATAAATTTAAATAGCAAACTATTGATTTTTCAAAAGATTCCCAATTTTCTTAAAAATTCCAGGGTAGTCTACTAACCTTTGTTTTTTTTTTAATTTTATAACTATGCCTTTCAATTTTCAAGAATAACTGTTTTTTTTTAATTTCAGTGTTCTTTTGCCAACTTTTTGCAATAAAAAAAGTCAATTAATGTCGCTCTAATATCGTCTAAATTAACCTCTTTCAAAGCTATTTTAAAACACGAGTCTAGAGGGCAGTAGATGAATCGATTCACTTTTTTCTTCTTTTGTCCCAAAGATATCACTGTTTTTCTGTTGTTTTCGTATATATTCTCAATTTTTTTTCAATGGAAATCACAGCTGGGCATAAAATAACCTAAATAATCATGTCATAATATTTAGGAGTTAAAATAAAGCCAAAGTAAATTTTACGGGGTAACATCTGAGAAAAAATTAGGGGCAGATTCCTTGGGAGAGGAATTTAAACATAAATATATGTAAACATTTAAATATATGTTATTTTTACCTAAAGAAAGCATAATTTTCTATACTTTAGTCTATCCTTTGGGGCAAATTATCATTTATTTTTGAATAGAGTCAAAAGAAAAAACCTGAAAAACGAAATATCATTGTTATAGTTATCTTTAAAAATAGAGTTAAAAGAAAAATAAAATGATCGACCTTTTTTTTAGGGGGATAGAGGGTGGTGGTGGTTGATAATCATAAGAAAATCTGATATGAAGAGCCAGAAACTCAGTATTTCAGAGGTATGTGGCTAGATTAAATGCCTCCACAAGACTTTCACAAAAACTAGACCTTTGTTTTTTTTTTCTAGAGCCCATATTTATCCATTCCGATTGAATAAGCCCAACGTGACAATATCACCTCCAATTCATCTGAATTGGTATTAAATAAAATTAAACAAATATAAACATTCATGCTAGTACATAAAAGATGTTGGGAAGGGTATGGCCTCCGTACGAACTTCTTACGTGGTAAAATAAAACTTTGTTTTCTCGACTCCCTTTAACCCTTAAAGGGACAGTCTTGTATCATGAAAAAATCGTAAATGGGGGGAAATAAAAAGGGTTTCTCTGCAGGTATCTCGTGGGTTATTACACCTGTATTACGCTTAATAGCTATACATAGACCAAAGTGACTAAAGACTGTGAACTAGGTTGGGTTTTAAAAAGTCTAGATGGTTCTGATGGTTCGGTAGGTGTGGTCCCCCCATCCGGTTAGTCTAGTATTCCGTCCCTAGTTAAACATAGGAGAAATCCTACAGTGGTTTCCTCGTCGTGGTAGTCAGGTGGAAACGGCCGGAATTGCCTATCCCAATTCTTGCTAGGCCAAAACGCAGACGCTATCCGGGAGTTAAACCTGCGAGGTTAAATATATTTCCACGAAACGTCCAAATGCAAGTCAATGTAAAGAGTCCAAGCCATACTACGGCATCCCCGGCAAGCGATGCGTTAAAGGTTTTATCGGCGCCTCTCCGAAAAATTGGCAAGCCCATACTATTGCATCCCCGGCAAGCGATGCGTTGAAGGTTTCATCAGCGCCTTCTCCGAAAAATTGGCACGCTGAAGCACTACTCTGGAAACATAGAGAACCCCTCAGTGTAGGTTGCTGGAACGTCTGCTCGATGAAATGCCTAACAACCCGTTGTTTATCGCTGGGGAATTATTGCGTTACAACTAAGACATAATGTGCGTTTCAGAAATTCTAATCAACGACATTGTGGAAGGCTCAGGGATTAGAACTCCTGAGGACGACTCCTCTTTCTCCTTTTTCAACTCCGGATCCTTGATGGATCTGCTTATCGTGGAATGGGCGAAATCACCGAAGTCACTTCTAGAGTGGGAGCTTGTCTCACATAGAGCATCAAGAGCGCGATTCAAAAGCCACCTATTCAACATATCAGTTATTGTAGTTTATGCTCCAACCAGAGACGCACCGGAGAGCGAAGCAGATTTTTTTTTTTTACCAAGTTCTTACTTGTACGCTTAAGAAAGTCCCAAAACGAGACCTCATCTTTATTGGAGGCGACTTTAACGCCAGAATCGGGGAAAAAGCATCCAATGCTGAGTCTGCCGTTGGCCCCTTCGGTCTTGGAGCTAGATGTAGCAGGGGATCAAGACTTCTTCAATATGCCATGACGAATGATTTTGTCATTACCAATACCTTATTTAAACACAAGCCCAGCCAAATAGCCACATTGCATTCAAAAAATGGTAGAGAAAAAAGCCAGATTGATTACATCCTCATGTCCCGCCGTTGGAAATCAATTGCTACAAATAGTAAAGTATAGATCCATACTACAAATAGTATAGTTAGATCTAAAGTTACGACTTGCAGCACATCCCAAGAGGAAACCTCCGTGAAGATTTAATAAAAATCGCTGCGATGATTCTAATATACGACAGACATTCTGCTTAGATTTGTCTAGCCGTTTTGAAGCTCTCCAAGGGCAAGCGAACGACGTGCAAATACAAGGTTTGGATGAAGAGTGGGTGTCCATATGCAATACAATCCACGAGACTGCAGAAACTACGATAGGATACCGCAAAAGGCTATCCAGAAAATGGTGTCAACACACACAATTCAGATGACTGAGCACAAGCAACAGATATCGGACAGAAAATCGGAGTTATTCAAACGCCTAAGAAGAGAATGCTACCAGTCGGCTACGAATGACAAGAGCCAGTACTGGGGGAGAAAATCGCCGAATACATGGAAGCCGCTGCCTCTAGATCGGACACCAGCAAGATGTATCAGCTTCTAAAATCAATCAGGAGTAAATCACATGAGCCTACTAGTACATCTGTCGACGATGAAAACGGCAAATTAATCTCGAATAATACCCTAATAATAAATCGCTGGAAGGCGCAATTTGACAAACTACTTATCCTGAACCTACTCTCCACAGCAATGGATGATAATCAGCGCTGCCATAATCCAAGTCGTAGCCTTGATGACCTGCAGGAACAAAACTCACCCAGCAGCATTTACAATGACGTTAATATGGCTTCCCCCACGTTAAATGAAGTCCAACAAGCAATCAATTGCCTTAAAAGCAATAAAGCCCCTGGTCCTGATTCCATTCCGGCTGAACTTTACAAGTATGGAGGGACAGCACTTGTCAGCAGGCTTCACAAGCTAACCTGTCGTATATGGGAAGAAAAGATGTTTCCACAGGTTTGGAGAGACTCTATCATCCTTCCAGTCTTCAGGAAAGGGCTAAAGACAAAATGCAGCAATTATCGTGGGACTTCTCTCGTCTGCATTGCTGCAAAAATATTTCCCATAGTGCTACATAATCGTTTCGTATCCAGCGCAACGTAAAGACAAGGCCCAATCAAGCGGGATTCCGTCCAGGCATGGGAACAATTGACCAACTATTCGTCTTAAGGCATAGTAGTTTTGCCCTTGAACACAGGGCAAAACACCAGAAACCGATAGTGTCTCTGTTCATAGATTTTAATACAGCTTTTGATTCTGTTCTAAGGGATGGAATCTGGAAGACCATGACAGAGGATGGAGTACCAGACAAGATAGTCAGACGGATTCAAGCATACTACCAGCATACGCGAGCCCAAATTCAGATCGGTGGAGAACTCTCCTCGATGTTCCAAATTGATTTTGGTCTCCGACAGGGATGTATATTGTCTCCCATCTTATTTAATTTCGTGATCGACTGGATTATGAACACAGCAAAGACAACCTTTTCAGGTGTTGAAGTAAGTCTAATTTCGTGATAAACGATTTGGACTACGCCAACGATATTTGCTTGTTAGCTGAGTCTCGTTCAGAAGCCCAATCCATGCTATTGAAGGTAGCTGAAGAATCCTCTCTGGTTGACCTGAAAATAAGCTCCCGAAGACAAAAGTAATGACGTCTGGTATATCATCTCAAGACTCCCCAATTTCACTAGAACAGTCACCAATAGACGAGCTACATGAATTTAAGTACCTAGGCTCTCTGGTAGACCCAATAGGAGGATGCACATCATAAATACAGTCAAGAATTGCTTCAGCAATTGGAGTTTTCACTCAGCTAAATCACTTCCTATGGAACCAGAAAAATGTTCGCCTGAGGACAAGAATAAGGATTTACCAGGCCCTAGTTCGGTCTGTCTTACTATACGGCTGTGAGACATGGACTATGAAAGCATCCAACATCCAAGCCCTCAACGTATTTTACCACTCATATCTAAGGAAAATCATTGGCATTAAACTCCGTGATCGTGTCAGCAATGTCGAACTTCGCAAAATTTGCTATCAGCGTTCTGATTTGGCCACTATAATTAAACAAAGAAGACTCCGTGGTTCGGCCATACACTTCTCCGCCCACACCACACCTTTGTGAATAATTTAGACTTTCTGTTTCGGCAAGCTCAAGCGAAATCCTCTAGTATTTAACTTGTGATGTTAACGTCAAGTCTCAGCCAATTGCACAGCAGCTCATTTTTTCATTTGTGTCATTTGCAAAAATAGTTTGGTACTAACGAAAGCTGTTGAATTTGTCAAACAGTTCGTGGTAACGAACTGTAAGAGTGACTCGTTTCATTAGTAATCGAAACTTTTAAAAGCAGAATTTTGCTACCAATAGATATATCAAAAGAATTAAATTTTTACGCTAATTTTAAATATATAAGTTTCATTAAGTTTAGCTTTACCCATCAAATGTTACGAGCCTGAGAAAATGTACCTTATTTTCGAAAAAAGGAGAAAATGTCCCCTAAAAGTCATAGAATCTTAATGAAAATCACACCATCAGAATCAACGTATCAGAAAACCGTATCGTAGAGGTTTTAAGGCTCCTATCTGCGAAAATGGGGAATTTGGTATTTTTGCCAGAAGAAACATCACCCCTTTTCCAGGGGTGATCGTACCGACCCAACAGTCCTAAAATGTCACAAGAGGGTTCATTCGAAGGTAAGTTCAAAGTTCTAGTGCCTTTTTAAATCAAAAAACAAAAAAAAAGTTAAAAATAGAATCACTTTTTACAAAAAAGTGCATTTTTGATGTCTACGTGGTAACTAACTGCATAGCAAGAGCGTCTCGTCTCAATAGTAACCGAAACTTTAAAAAGCGGAATTTTGAAACCAATAGAAATATCAAAGGAATTAGATTTTTATGCTGATTTTACATATTTAAGTTTCGTTAAGTTTAGTCTTACCTATCAAAATTTTCGTGCTTGGGAAAATCAGAAGATTCAAAAGACCCGACTGTCTACTAATAGCCATATATGACGTAATAAGTGACGTGGCTTAATATCTAACCATAAATAAAGTCGTTCAAGAGAATATCACGTAGTAGTTATTAATATAGAAGTTATGTTTGGACTTCAAATTGATAAACATCTAAAATTTACCAGAGGCAGGATTTGAACCTGTGACCCTTGGAATGCAATATCAAAACTCTGTCCAGTGCACCACGCAGGCTTTTAAGGAAACAATTTTAAATAGTTTATGTTGTATACATAAAAGACTGGTACACTTCTTTATAAATGGTGCCTATGCTAGGTTCATCGGATATAGATGAAACCTAGTAAAGAACAAACAACGGCACATAGTAACTAAAAGTTAAGATAATTCTTTGAATGGAAGTTAGCTGCCGAAGTTTTTGAGGTTCGTCTCTTACTATACCAAATAAGAAAAAGCCATAGGCTTTTTCCTGTTCGCAATTTTTTTATTACATTATGGAACGAACTGTAGCCCAGAGTAACTGAAGTAATAAAAGTAATCATTATATACATTAATATTTTAATTATATTCCTTAAAAAATCATCATAAGTAAAATTTCCCATGCCGGGAATCGAACTCAAGCCAACTGGGTGAGAGCCTGCTATCCCAACCACTAGACCATGTAGGAAATATTAATCCGGGTGGCAGCGGTAGCTAACCACCTAGTAGGAGACGATCACGGCCAATGTTAAGAAATACAATAACCCATAACTCCTAGAAATAGAGTCAGATCTAAACAAAAAGTACACCACTAGAACTGCCTTGTCCGAAACCTCTATATAGGAAACTTTCAGTCCCTTGGCTTGAACAGCAAGGGAAATATATTGGCTTAAAGATAAAGAAAAGTAGCAGCTGCCACAGCAATCTGCCTAAACGGCATCTTTTTATCCTCTTTTTTGTTTTCCACAGATAGCTTGGCACTGGAACCTCGTAGAGAGTTGTTCAATCGCCTTTTTTCGAAAAACGTTGTTCAGCCACGGAGAGTTGTTCAATGGCCTTTAAAGGAAAGAATAAACCACAGAACATATTGGACTTAGTTAACTGCTGATTCTTTGAAGTTCGTCTCTTACTATTCTAAATAAGAAAATGCCATAGACTTTTTCCTTTTTGTAATTTTATTATTACAAATGATGATACGATATTTTGACTAAGGATTACAACAATTCAAAAACCTTCAAGAATAGAATCAAAAGTTTCAAGCTTAGTACATATCGCTGCTAGAAATCGGACTAGTTTTAATAGTCACATATTTTTGAAAAGACAGCGATATGAAAAGACATTAAATTGCGTAGAGAGCAAAAAACTGGTAGTTTAAAAAATATTTGTATGTATTTTAACAAAGGATTACAACAATTCAAAAACCTTAAAAAAGAAAACCATTTTGAACGCAACTAGTTATATGATGTCAGTAGGAAGAACTCAAAAACGAGAATTTGCAATCATTTGTAAAAGGGTTCAATGTCTTAGCACCTCTACTGAGCCATCAGAGTGAATTTGTCATGTTTTATAGAGCTGACTGGATTCATGTAACTTGTTTCCCAAAAAGTAAAATTTGGCACTGAGCCAATATGTTTCTTTTTCAAAAAAGAATTAACAAATCAGTATTTTCTATTTAAATATTCTTTATTCATAAAAATGTTTATTAGGTTAAAATGATACTTCACAATAACTGTTAGCCTTATATTAGCTGTAACGAACTATAAGCAACTGTAACATCATCATTATAAAGACTCTGACCAGTAATATATATATATTGAAATAAGTTATTTTCAGTTTTCAGGTCCCATTATATTCTTCCGACTATGGACATTATCCCTTTCTAGCCACTCAGAGACCTAATCTAGTTCAATTTGCAACAACAAGAAAAACTTTGGCTGATATATCTGGAATCAGAAGTATTTTGTCCGCATTGCAATCTTTAGTCTCCAGTACAGATTCTCCCATAGTATCCAAAACAACCCTACATCCTCTACCCACTAAAATTAGAAGACAAGGCCGAATAAAAACAAGGTAAAAACTGTAAATTCAAGTAAACGGAAAATGGGCATACAACATTCATTCTGTACTCAAGTGCTGGTAAACAAGGAAGCAACCCTAAAGAAACACTTGGGTCTATTTTATCATTTTTGGCTCAAAAAGCTCAGGAACAACAAAACCAATCAAATCAAAATATTGGAATAGATTCTTACGTAAAAAACTTTGCAATATCCTAATGGAGGAAATATTGGACAACAAATTACAGATAATCCACTGCAACAGCTTTTACAGCAATTTACAATTAATCCAATTTTGCAAACACCCCCCCCAAACACTAGAAAGAAGAACAAGTTCAAACTTAGAACAAGACTACTTGTATGATTATATTTTTCCAGGAGAAGATGAATATTATGAAGGGAGTGACGAAACTGTGACATCTAGTCTCGAAAGACAGGCATCCTCCACCACAACAACCACGACCACTACAACAACTACACCAACTCCAACAACACTGCCACCCTTAGTGCCTATGAGTACAACACCATTTTCTATTGGGAAATATATAAGAGGTTCAGCTTCACCAGCAATACGATTTGGATTAGTATCTATTGCTGTGGGTACTATTCCTTTTTGGCTACCATTTTTTGCTGGAAGAAAAAGAAGATCCCAAACCTCTGCTGTTGACAGTTTCGAAACAATAATCAAAGATATTGATGCAAGAACAGAGCTTTTTACAAATATTATTAAGACTATTAAAGACAAAGAAAAAAACTTTTAGACGGCAAAATATTACTGCAAATATTTTCAATAGAAATTAAACGAAAGAAAAGGTGCAAAGCCATATAGGCTGTGAGATAATCGTAGGGCATGATCTATTATACGATTGTGAACTTCTCAGTGAAAGCCATTGTTTTGTGAAAGATTCTCAGTGAAAGTCATTGTATATTTTACCTAATTTGTTTATCTATTTGTTAAATTATCAAGATTAAGATGTATTAAATACTTCAACTATACATCTTTGTGATAATGCTGCTATCTCCTCCCTTACCCCTTGAGTAGACTATTACAGGACTACAAAAGCCAAGGGCTAAGAATTTCAAAGTCTTCACTATCGGGTTGTTGTTGATCTAACAGTATTCGAATGAAAGTAATAACGAAATCAAAAGTCAAAATGAACTGACATTGACCCAAATCTCAACCCTCCCTCTTTATACAAAGGTTTTATAGTGCTTTACCGACAACATTTTGAGTGGAACAATAATAGGTAGTAGGTAATTGTAAGTATTTTTTTTGCCGTTTGTCACTCAAAAATTAGAACTGAAAAGTTATTGTTTAAAGCAAATGAACATAAACAAGCCATTCCATTCTTGATTCATTTCAAAATTTATACTCCATTCAAATGGTAAATCGTGTTTGAGCAATCGATGTTTTGGGAATGAAAAGAATTATATTTTTATGCTGATGTTAAATATATAATTTACATTAAGTTTAATCTTACCCATTAAAGGTTAAGAGACTGAGAAAATTTGCCTGATTTTCGAAAAAAAGGGGGACTTTCCTAAGTTCTAGAGATCTTTTTAAATGACCAAAAAATTAACAGTAAAGGACAACTAACAGTGGTATAAGAATTTAAGGAACCACCGTAGCCCACCCCGGATTTCCACAACAGCCTTCTGACGTCACAACATCCCTGGCAAGATTCTTACGGGAACCCTGTTTCTACCGGTCGGCTGGCATGATTTCTACGGGAGCCCTGAAAAGATTCCGAAATGCCCTGGCACGATTCTCAGGTGTGTCAGTACTTTTTATATGATTAATCAGAGTGTAGTCGCTATAGTACACAAGTAGGAATAAATGAAGTCCCTTGCACGTGTGCAGTGCGGTCCCTGTTTCTACCGGTTGGCGGGCAAGATTCCCCGTGAGAGCCCCTCTCGCTTTAAATAAGTCCATAGGAAATTAACACGGGATTTCTGGAAGTCAGATAGCAGATTAACATGGGATTTCCTGGAAGTAAGATAGGAAAGTTAACAGGGGATTTCTACGGGTGAGATAGCAGATTATCATGAGTTTTTGGAAGTTAGATAGGAAAATTAACATGGTTTTTCTACAAGTCAGATAGGGAAATCGGCATGGGATTTCTACTGGTCAGATAGGGAAATTAACTTGGGATTTCCATGACACTCACCAGATGTTCCAACTTTTTTTCAGTATTTTTTTTTATATGACTAATCAGAGTTTGGTCGCAATAATACACGAGTAACAATAAATGGAGTCCCTCGCATCCTTGCAATGCGGTCCCTGTTTCCAGGTTTAATATGCTTAACGCAAACTTATTTGAGATGATGAGATTCCCACGCCACATCCTTCTGAACTCCAATGACGTCACACGACTTACCCCTTTTTAAAGGGTCAAGTATAATATGGATGACGCAATTTTATGTAACCTCGCGTCGGAACCCATGGGGAAACCTGTTTGTAACATAACGACAGCACACACCTTATGCAAGGTCAGCACACATCTTACGTAGTGCACAAATCACTATCACATAATACCTTTTTTGCCATTTTATTTTTCGCCGAAACGTTCAAATCATTTTTTCTTTCCTTTAACTGAATAATGGCGCTAACATTATGTAAGGTCAATTTCTTGGATGGTCAATTTCTATCCAATGGGAAATCGCTCCTACCATCAGAACTAACAGGCCATTCCCAGTATTCTCTATCGAGAACTATATTCTAAAATTAACCTATTGTACGACACCTGGGATTTCTCCACTTTTAGCACACGCTAGAACAGCGTGTTTCCAGCCAAAATTTGAGACACAGTCGGAAAACATCTATTTCTAGAAATTACACCTCTTCATTAAGTAATGCTTTTTAGGGAGTGAAACCAAATAATATTGTTGATTATTCTTAATGTATCTTTTAGCGATAAAAGACAGAAGGTTTGCTTAAGTTGCGCAAACACCTTGGTCTTCCTAAACAGTATATCTAAACAATGAAGCTAATTGTAAAAAAAAAGTTTGTTAATTCAAACAGATTTACAACAATATTAAAACAAAGAAAAAGCAGTTAGAAAAAACACGACAAACAAAAAAATAAAACGTGAATAAAGGCCTATAAATAATAAAGTATAAGCAAAAACATGCATTGAAGCAAATATACATCTTAGCAATCACTTATGAAGGGTAAGACTGATATTAGAGTTAAATTTAAGCTATATTGAGGTGTTTCTGAGGATTTTAATGAAAATATCTTGTTTTTTCGAGCTAAACTTATGAATATTTCACATCATTGTGACAATATACGACCCCCCATCCTCCTAGCAATCATTTCCAGAGGGCAAAATTGATATTAGATGCAAGTTCTTAGGCACTATTTAGGTATTTCTGACAACTATTAACGAAAATGCCTCGTTTCTTTGAGCCAAGACTATAATATTTCAGAGCATCGTGACAATACGCGCCCATCCTACAATCATTTCGAGAAGGCAGGGTTGAGGTTAGATGTAACTTTTTAAGGTATTATTGAGGTATTTCCGACAGCCCTTAACGAAAATGCAGCATTTCCTTGAGTTAAAGTTAGATTTTCATCCCTCCCCATCCACGGTAAAAATTCGTTAACACCTCCCACCTTAACTTTGAAGCTGAAGAACATGATACTCCAAGCAATTCACATACCAGCGACATACGTGACTGCCCACCTGACATCATACCATCACCTCAAAGACATTTTTAAGACACTTCTTGTTAAAAATTATGCTTCAATTCGGTGATTCAGGTTTTCACAAGCCAAAATCATCATAATAGCTTCCAAAACACCCCAAACCACTATGACATTACAAACCTCCTCCTTCATCATCTACGTGTGCCCCCCCCCCCCCGCCCCCTCATCAACCCCTCCCCCCGGGACATTTTCAACTTTTTCCCAGAGAAAATAAGCCAATGAATTTAAATTAAACACTGTTTTACTTGAACAGCGGAACTCAGCATTACTGCTGAGTTCAACTCAGACTATTACTACTCAGGCTTAATAGTCTGAGTGAAACTCAGACTATTACTGCTCTGCGGCATCCCTCTGACATCGCCCCATAAACCTCCAAGACATTTTTTACGACATTTCTTGTTAAAAATTATACTTCAACCCAGTGATTAAAGTTTTTCGTGAGCCTGGACTTTCATAAGAACCTCCAAAACACTCCACACAACCGTGGTATTACAAACCTACCCCTCCATCACCCCCCCCCCTCTCCTATGACATTTTCAATCTTTTCCCGGAGAAGATAAGCTCATGAATCTAAATTAAACAATGTCTTACTTGAACAGCAAAACTCAGCATTTCATTGCTAGAGTGTGATACTCCAAGCAATTCACGCCACAATGCCACACTATTACTGCTCTGCGATCCTCCTTCGATATCGCCCCATCAACCCCAAGACATTTTTCAGACATTTATTGTCAAAAATATACTTCAAAAAAGTTGTCTCAAGCCATGCTTATCATAATATCCTCAAAAAACACTCATAACCACCGTGGCATTACACAGCTCCCCCTACATCATCCACGTGGCAACAACCCTGGCAGGCTTCCCGGAATCCGCTATTATTTTATATATGAGTAATCAGAGTGTGGACACAATCTTATTTCAGATGGTGAGATTACCAAGACCCACCCCTCCGGACTCTAATGACGTCAAACAACATACCCCGTTTTTAACGGTCAGGTGTAAGAAGGATGAAGCAGTTTATGGAGCCTTGCAACAGGATCCGTAGGATTCCCGCTTGTAAATCGACGACAGCACACATCTTACGCAATGACGGTTCAAATATCTTATGTAATGACGGTGCACATCTCATGTAATGTAAATGCACGCATCACTGTCACGTAATACATTTTTGGTATTTCGTTTTTTGCCGGAATGATGCAAAGCGTTTTCTTTCTAATTCTTTTTTTCTATAGTTCTTTTTCCTCACTGGGACTTGAAAGGTCAATTTCCTTCCTATGGGACAACGCTCCAACCATCAAGACTAAACTATTATTCCCGGGAATTATGTTCTACTCATTTCATTCTAAAACTAACCTGTTGCGCGACACCTGCGATATCCTCATTTTTCCCACATGCAAAAAAAAAGAAGAAAAAACACACCAAAAAACACGACAAACAAAAAATAAATCATAAAAAGCTTATTAAAAATAAGGTATAAGCAAAAAGAACCATGCATTAAAGAAAAACACATCCTAGCAATCATTTTCAGACGGGCAAGAATGATATTAGAGATAAAATTTAGACCCTATTAACAGCTATTAAGAAAAATGCCCCCATTATCATTAAGCCAAGACTGTGTGAATTTTTCACACCATCGTGACAACTTAAGACCCTCCCCCCCTCCACCCTCCTAGCAATCATTGTCCAGAGTGCGGGCTTGATATTAGATGGAAATGTTTAGGCATTATTGAGATATTTCCGAGAGCCCTTTACGAAAATACATCATTTTTTTAGTGCCTTATAGATTTTCAGCCTCCCCCCTCTCCACGGTAAAAATTCCTTAAAGCCTCCATCTTAACGTTTAAACTATAGAACCCGTTAAAGCAATTCACACCACAATGCCATACTATTACTGCTTGTGGCACCCTCTGAGTCAAAGATAAGAAATTGTCTCCTAGAAGCAACAATTTTCTGTTAATGCTAACAAATTTCTGCTAGAAGTAGAAATTTTTTTTTAACCTTAACAAATTTTTCTTGGAAGTAACTAGTTTTTCCCTTAACTCTAACAAAGTTTTACTTAATACTAGCACATTTTTTCTTAGAAGTAACAAAGTTTTTCTTAATACCAACAAAGTTTTACTTAATAGTATAAAATTTCTTTGGGAAGCAACAGGTTTTTCTTGATAGTAACACATTTTTTCTAATAGCAGCCAGTTTGACAAATGAAACTCAGAGAGGAAAAAAATAACAAAATGAAAAGTAAAATCAAAAATGGTGAAAAAACGAGGATTTTGTCAGCCAGTGGAAAACCATGAAGAACAAGAAATAAGCAAATATTTCGACAAGGTTTTCCGCCAAGTCGTCCTCAGTGCCAAACAAAAAAAAAACGAAAATCTAACCTTTCGAAGTTTACCTGACAAAGACAGAACAAACACTAAATACAACCAGGCAGGAATCAATGAAAAAGAATTTACCAAGATGATTGAGCAAGGATCTTTTGCATTGCAATTGTTTTATCTGGTCTACAGTTTCGGTTTTCATTAGATATGTAAATAGGTTCTTTTAAGTTATACCGGGTGAAAACACTGATTGAGTCCTTCAAAATTAAATCGTCGTAAATTGGGCTTAATGAAATATCTCCAGTATCTCTATTTATTGCTAAATTTTGGTTCATGTATTTTTTTTTATCTCAATTGCCTCTTTAAAGTTTGTGGTAGGCCACTTAAAGTTGATATTAAGGTTGCCTCGTCAAAAAGAACCAGATGGATCGGATTTACGAATATATGCGAAGCCAATGCCGAATCAAAGTTTGTCACTGTTATTTTTTAATCTCAGGGACTTATCTATTGAAATTTTGTGCTCATGCAAACGTTCACCTAGTTGTTGATGGGTCCTACCGATGTAAAATTTCCCACATGAACATGGGATTCTGTAGACACCACTACCCAGTAGAGGATCAGTTTTATCCTTTCCTGAGTTGAAAAAGTGTTCAACTTTTTGTTCGGTTTTGAAAGAAACAGAGAGATTATGTTTTTTTTAAAATTTTAAGTTTATCGCCAAGTTTCGGGATGTATGGTAAAGCGATGAAAGTTTTTTTCTCAATTGCCGGGGTAAATAAATCAAGGGGGACGAGCTCCCTATTTTGTTGTCTTATCTTTTTTAATCGCCTATCTATGATATTTTCAATAAGTTTTATTGGGTAACCATTGCAGAAAAGAACATCCTTGACATAGTTTATTTAGAGTTCATATGATTACGGGACAAATTTTAAAACTCTGTCGACTAAAGAGATTATTACCCCTCTTTTCACAGAAGGAGGGTGATGGGAAGAGAAATGTAGATATTGATCATTAAGAGTCGGCTTTCTATATATAGAAAATTCAAGGCTAGGAGTAGTTTTTATAATCAAAACATCCAAAAATGGTAACTTACTCGAATCTTCGAGTTCCATTGTGGACTGGAGATTCGAATCAAAAGCGTTCAAATGTGCCAAAAAATCTCTTACAGAGTCTTGTTAATGTTCCCAAACAGAAAGGATATCATCAACGAAACGAAACGAGATAGAGTGTTTTAAGTGGAAAACTATTCAAAGCAGACTGTTCTATGAAATCCATGTAAAAATTTGCCAAATAAGGATACAAGACAGTGCCCATGGATAAACCCATGATTTTAAGGACAAACTTTTTTTCGGAATTTATAAAATACGAGAGAACTTGTTGCAAACACGAACAAGGGTCATTATTGTATCAATTTCCAAAGTTTTGTAATCCGACCAAGCTGATTTTTCCTCTAATTTATTTGTAAGGCCTGCTCACATTTATGGACATCGCATGAAGTGTACATAGAAACTGCATCAAAACTAGATAAGATAGTTTTTTCTGTTGTACTTTGATTTTTAGCTTCTCAACAAGATCTATGGAGTTTTTTATATAGGATTTCTGTGTGCTTAAAAGAGACTTTAAAATGGGGGCTAAAAAACTTCCTATACCCGTAGCTGGAGAGCTATAACATGCTACAATAGGACGAAACGGAACATCTTTCTTATGGATTTTAGGCAGACCGTAAAAACTTTGGGGGCTGAACAACCTTTGGGGTAAAATTTCCTGTACATTTGAGGGGTAATTAGTCTAGTATCTTTTAAAATTCCTAGTTCTTTTCTCAACTGCTGTGTGTATTTGTCCGTGGGATAAATTTTTATCTCTTTGTAAATATTTTTATACATTAAAAGCGTGTTAACTTTTAATTCATAATCTGCAGAATTCATAATTACAATTGTGTTTCCCTTGTCTGCTCTCGTAATCACTGCGTTTTTTGTCTTTTTTAAGTTTCGGAGTATTTGAATTTCTTCCTTTGATTGAGTTGAAAGCGACAAAGATGGCCTATAATCAAGAATACTCTTTACAATTTCACCTCTGAGTAGGTCTGGATTTTCGACTTCACCATGAGAGCTGAAAATAGCAGGCTCAACGCCAGTAATAATTTCTGATGTATTTACGTGTGTTTGAGCCATTGCAAATTTTGGTCCTTTTGAAAGAATACTTAGCTCCTTGGATTTAAAAACCTTAGAGGATAGATTTTCCAAAGGAGGGCCAGGACAAAATCTAGGAAGGAAAATCCGTGTTTGTTGAAACTGTTGAAAATTCCAGTTTTAAGATTTTTTTTCCGATAAACGAATTTCGCTAAATGAAATATGTGTCTGAAAGACCTTAGACCTATGTATCTAAGAATGTACTTAGTAGCAAGTCTTCCATCAAAGATAACAAATTTTTCTAAGAAGTAAATTTTTTTCTGTTCACGCTAACACATTTTCCGTTAGAAGTAGTAAGTCTTTTCTTAACACTAGCAAATTTTCGTTCTTAGAAGTGACAAGTTTCTCCTAATACAAACAAAGTTCTACTTAATACTAACACATTTTATCTTAGAAGTAACAGCTTTTTTCCCGTAATACTAAAAAATTTTTACTTGATACTATCAAATTTCTCTTGGAATTACAGTTTTTTTAGTAAGTTTTCCGTCAAAGATAATAATTATATCTTAGCTGTAACAATTTTCTGTTTACGATAAAAAGTTCTCTATTGGACGTAGCAAGTTTTTCTTAACACTAACAATTTGTTTCTAAGCAGTAACAAGCTTTTTCCTTAATACTAACACATTTTTAATTAATACTAAAAAAATTCTTAGAAGTAACAACTTTTTCCTTCATACTAACAAAATTTCACTTAATATTATCAAAGTTCTCTTAGAAGGAACAGGTTTATCTTAATAGTAAGATATTCTTTTAATAGCAACAAGTTTTCCGGCAAGGATAACTAATTCCTCTTAGAAGTAACAATTTTATATTTACGCTAACAAGTTTTCTGTTAGAAGTAGCAATTTTTTTCTTAACACTAATGAATTTTTTCTTAGAAATAACAACTTTTTTCCTCAATACTAACAAAGTTTTACTTAATACTAAAAAATTCTTCTTAGAAGTAACAACTTTTTCCTTAATACTTACAAAGTTTTATTTAATACTGTCAAGTTTCTTTTGGAAGTTATATGTTTTTCGATAGTAATGAATTTTTTCTAATAGCAGCAAGTTTTCCGTCAAAGATACCAAATTTCTTTTAGAAGTAACAATTTTCTTTTTACGCTAACAAGCCGTCGGCTGGGAGGATGATTGTCGTATTAGGCATCTCCGGCCAAAATTGAGTTATGAATGCCATCTAGTGTAAAATTTTGCGTAGAATCTGAATCTGCTTTTTGTTTTGCTCTACTGGCTACCGTTCCTGAGTAAAAGACCAAAAACCATTTGTCGTATCGGACATTATCGCTGATAATCCGCTAGCGAAATTGTCGTATTGGAAAATTGTCGTATCTGGCTGTTTTGCCGTCACGCACTTCAGAGAAAAAAAGAAAAATGGCGCGTCCAAGGAAAAACTTGGCGAGGGATTTGAAGCAATTTTTGATGAATTTGGCAGGTAAAGTGTCGATTTCTTCTAGGCCTCTGCACCCTATAGTATAGTATAGAGTAGGGTCTCTGCACCCTATAGTACAGGGGAGCTACACTGCACCTTTACCCAAGAGTATATCAAATAGGCTACCTGATTTGTTATGATTTTTGGTGCATATATAGTTTGATTTGGAAACAGCATTGAATTAGGAATATGGTTCTATTCCTAGATAACAGAATTGTCTTGTCTATTTACGCACATTATTGTACCACTGCACCATCTCATAATGCGATTTGCTAATTTGCAGAACTCAAAGGAAGTATCAAATTTTCTTGAACAAGTAGGCTAGCCTAGGCTATTTGATTAGGCTGAATATTTTAGCCATATGGATTGCTGAATGTTTTGAATGCATTGATAGTTAATAGTAGAGTCTAATGACAAATACACAATTTAGTTTAAGCATAGCCTAATTCTAGGCTAATTCTAGAAAATACTGCCCAATCTTAAACACATGATCCTATAGGCCTTGTAGGATACAAAACCACTCAAACATAAATAGATTCAATCCCAGACATGTGCTGTAAAGAAAAAATAGGCTACTAGGGTTTGCTAACTTTTCTTTAAGCTTAATTTTCAGTATAAAAAAGTTTCTGAGATCAAATTGAGCTAATCCCAACAAGGTAATCTAAATCTATACATATGCAAGACTAAGAGCTTGCTTGGAAATATAGGCTCTATTTGAATCAAATTATGCTCGGTTGCTTGTCCAAAGTTAGTGATTATCCAAACACCAGGGGTGCTTGGATAATATACCCAGTTCTTCATCAGCAGCTGATGTGTATTACCAAATAAAGCTAGTTTAAAGAAAAATCAAACTGTTTTGTTAAGCCTAAAGGTGTATCTGGCTTTGTGGGGGAATAGACAAGGAAATAGAAAATCTAATGGTATATTTCCTTTTTTTCTTTATCTGATTTCTCCCCTTTAATAAATATTAGAGCTAAAAATATGTTTTGCTATTACTAGGCCTAGACTAGTCTATCCTTACAAAGCCTATCTTTAGTCTACTGAAAATTTCATTTTCCTGACCTGCAGTTCTTCACTGAGCCCATCGCTGGAGTAACCACTATAATTTTTTTTTTTTCTTTTACAGCTCTGACGAAGACCTTGAGAATTCTGACGAAGATTCGGAATATGCACCGAGTATTGCTGAGTGCTCATCACGCAAATGAACCGAGCATCATTTCTTACAAAGACGAGTCAAGCTTTGCTGATGCAGGTGAAAGAGTTCTTTCCGATTCCCCGTTGCCCTTGGTTTATGTTTCGACTGATTATGGACAAGCTAATCGGAATAATGAAACTAGTTATTTTTGAAGATGTCGAGAGAGGTCAAATTCTTTTACAGAGCCTGTAGCTGGAAATAAAATGGCACAGAAGGCGTTGACCCTGGAAAAAATCAACGAGAAAAAGATTGAGGAATGAAAGCGAATGGATAAAAACTAAGATCAAGACAGCAAATAATGATGGGACTGCCTACGTTAACCCCAAGACTAAGAAAACGCATAGCAGAGTCCGTTCTGTGCAGCCTTCAAAGTGTACTGAAGATTGCTTCTACGAATGTCACAAAATCCCACCCGAAAAAAGACAGAATGCTTTTGATAATTTCTGAAAATTGTCTGCTGAAATGAAGAAAATGTTTTATCTGAAAACCACAAAGTGCCTGCCTAAGAAGAAAAACAAAAAAACAAGTGACAAGGAGGAAAAACACCTACCAGTATTTTGTTGTCATCAACGGAAAAGAAAGGCAGGTTTGCAGATCTTTTTATCTGACAACGTTCGACATAACCGAGAGGAGAGTGCACTACGCTCACGAGCAGAAGAATACCTGCGGAACGCCCACGCCTCCAAGGAAGAAGATCGCCAAAAACAAAACATCAGAGGAAGACATGGACTTCATACGTAACCACATTAACTCCTTTCCAAAGATCGAGTCCCACTATCGAAGGGCTGAGACTTCCAAACAATATTTGGAGTCTAACTTGAACATGGCTCGGATGTATAGCTTATATTGTGAAAAGTGCGAAGATGAGGGCCGCAAGAGTGCCTCAGAAACTGTATACAGGAAAGTGTTCAATACGGAATTTAACTTGTCGTTCCACACACCAAAAAATGACCGGTGTGATTTGTGCGAAGAATTTGATGTTGCACGCAGGAATGGAACTACGGTATCTGACGAAAAACGAGCTATTTTAGAAAATCATAAAAGGTCAAAAGCAGAAACCAAAGTAGAAAGAGATATGGATAGATTGCTTACCAAGCCAGTCCTCTGTTTTGATCTGGAAAATGTATTTGCATTGCCAAGAGGGAACGCATCTTGTTTCTTTTACAAAAGAAAGATCAATACTTATAACTTGACTGCTGTGCTGCATTACAAGGACAGTGCTGAACCAGATCCAAGTAAACAGACGAAAAAGGAGATCTATTGTGCTCTCTGGTCTGAGTTGATTGGAGGGCGGACCGGAAATGACATTGCAAGTGCAGTGGCGGCTATATTGTCAAAAGTCTTTTCAGGGCATCCAAATATCAAAGAGCTTATAACGTGGTCTGACTCCTGTGTCCCGCAAAATAGGAACAGTATCATGAGCTACCAAATGCAGGATACTTTGAAAAAGCTCCCCCATGTTCAGTCCATTACAATGAAGTTTTGCGAGCCAGGACACTCATCGATCCAAGAAGTGGACGCTGTCCATAGTGCCATCGAACATTACTTTGCTAAATTGGAAATTCATTCACCTCTGACCCTCACTCGACTTATGATTAAAGCTAGGAAAAAGGAACCATACATTGTGATCCAAATGAAAAGTTCTGACTTCTTAGATTTTCAGAGCTGCTCCAAAGAATACAAAGGATATTCGAAAGTTCCCTTCACAAAAGTCAAGGAACTGAGATTTGTTTCAACTGAGCACAAAAAGAGTGTATTACAAGGAGAATTTTGGCTCTGCCTCACATAAACTGGTGAAGATTGCACCCGAGGCTGCAGTAGTTAAAAAAGGAAGGGGAGTCTCCAAAGTTACTGTGATTGAGGAGTTACTTGAGCCAGGCCCACTCCCTAGGCTCTCTTCCTTGCCTGAGGAAAAGATCAAGGACGTGAAAAGCCTCCTAAAGTTCATGCCGCTGGAGGACCAAGCATACTACAAAGCATTTTTCGATAAAACATAAAAAAGTAGGTCCAGTTTCGTTGGAACGATGTTTCTTTGTACCCGAAGTAGTGCTGAGTTTTTCTTATGCTTTTTTATTCGAAATTGATTAAAATTTAAAGCTTGCAAAACTGAGTTCCTAAGAGATAAGACATTTACGCTGCTAGTTTTCAGAGCAAAATTGTCGTATTGGTTTTCCGTAAAAAGAAATTTCCGCGAGCGTTTTGTCGTATCTGTTTTTCAACAAGCAATATCTCAATATCCAGTTGCTCCAGGTGAACGAAATTTCAACCAGGTTGTAGCCCTTGAGTGCGACTACAGTCGAGATAAAAAAAAATCCCGGTTTCGTCATTAAATAAAAAAGATATCGCGTTTCAAACTTCAATCGCGTTTTTTCTTGAAACTCGTCTCGAGCCAGATACGACAATCATCCTCCCAGCCGACGAAGCTTTTAGTTAGAAGTAGGAAGTTTTTTTGAACACTAACAAATTTTTCTTTAATAAATTAAGTAATTAATTTTTTTCTTAAATTTATTTCTTAATAATAGCAAATTTTTCTTAGAAGTAACAGCTTTTTTCCTTAATACTATTAAATTTTTACTTAAATCTATAAATTTCTCTTGGAAGTAATAGGTTTTTTTTTTCTTAAAAGTAAGAAATTTTTCTGATAGCAGCAAGTTTTCCGTCAAAGATAACAATTTTCTCTTAAAAGTAACAATTTCCGGTTTACGCTAACAAGTTTTTTGTTAGAAGTAGCAAGTTTTTCATAACACCAACCAATGTTTTCTTAGAATTAACAACTTTTTCCCATAATACTAACAATGTTTTACTTAATACTAATAAATTTCTTCTTAGAAGTAACAACTTTTATCTTAATACTAACAAAGTTTTGCTTAATAGAATCAAATTTCTTTTGGAAGTAACAGCTTTTTCGTAGTAGTAAGAATTTTTTCTAATAGCAGCAAGTTTTCCATCAAAGATAACAAATTTCTCTTAGAAGTAGCAATTTCTCTTTACGCTAGCAAGATTTAAGTAAGAAGAAGCAAGTTTTTTTCTTAAGACTAACAATTTTTTTTCTTAGAAGTAACAATGTTTTCCCTAATACTAACAAAGTTTGACTTAATACTAACAATTTTTTTTAGAAGTAAGAACATTTTACTCAATAATAACAAAGGTTTACTTAACACTATCAAATTTATCTGGAAGTAACAGGTTTTCTTAATAGTCAGAAATTCTTTCTAATATCAACAAGTTTTCCTTCAAAGGTAACAAATTTCTTTTAGAAGTAACAATTTCCAGCTTTTGCTGGCATGTTTTCTATTAGAAATAGGAAGTTTTTCCTAACAGAAACCAATTTTCTTTTCGAAATAACAACTTTTTTCCTTAGTACTAAAAAAGTTTTACTTATTACTATCTCATTTCTCTTGTAAGTAACAGATTTTTTTTCTTAATAGTAAAAAAGTTTTTCTAATAACAGCAAGATTTCCGTCAAAGATAAGAAATTTCACTTAGAAGTAACAATCATCTGTTTATACTAACAAGTTTTCTGTTCAAAGTAGCAAGTTTTTCTTAACACTAACAAACTTTTACTTCAAAGTAACAACTTTTTATTTAATACTAATAAACTTGTACTTAATATTATCAAATTTTCCTGGAAGTAACAGGTTTTTTTCTTAATAGAAAGGAATTTTTTCTAACAGCAGCAAGTTTCCCTCCAAATATAAGAAATTTCGCTTAAAAGTAAAAATTATCTGTTTATACTAACAAGTTTTCTGTAAGAAGCACCAACTTTTTCTTAACACTAACAAATTTTCTCGTCGAAGTAAAAACTTTTCCTTAATACTAACAAATTTTTACTTAATATTATCAAATTTCTCCTGGAAGTAACCGTTTTTTTCCCGATAGTAAGAAATTTATTCTAATAGCAGCAAGTTTTCCGTCAGAGATAACACATTTTTCCTAGAAAACAACAATTTTTCTGTTAAACTAACAAATTTTTACTTCGAAGTAACAACTTTTTCTTTAACACTAACAAACTTATACTTAATATTATCATATTTTTCCTGGAAGTAACAGGGTTTTTCTTAATAGAAAGAAATTTTTTCTAGCAGCAGCAAGTTTTCCTCCAAATATAAGAAATTTCTATTAGAAGTCAAAAATTATCTGTTTATACTAACAAGTTTTCTGTTAACTACTGCAGCAACTTTTTCTTAACAATAACAAATTTTCTCGTCGAAATTTTCCTTAATACTAACAATCTTTTACTTAATTTTATCAAATTTCTCCTGGAAGTAACCGGTTTTTTCCTAATAGTAAGAAATTTATTCTAATAGCAGTAAGTTTTCCGTCAGAGATAACAAATTTCTCTTAGAAACAACAATTTTCTGTTTAAACTAATAAGTTTTCTGTTAGAAGTAGCTAGTTTTTCTTAACATTAACATATTCTCTCCTCGAAGTGACTACTTTTTCCTTAATACTAACAAAGTTTTACTTAAGACTATCAAATTTCTCAAGGACGTAACAAGTTTTTTCTTAATAGTAAGAAACTTTTTTTAAATAGTAACAAGTTCTCCGCCACAGATAAGAAGTATCTCTTAAAAGTAATACTTTTCTGTTTACTCTAACAGGTTATCTGTTAGAAAACTTGTTAACTGCTTTAAGTTAACTACTTTAGTTAACTAGAGGAAAATGTTGTTATTTCTAAGAAAAAAATTTGTCAGTACTAGGTAAAACTTTGTTAGTATTAGAGAGAAACTTGTTATTTCTAGAAAAAATGTGTTAGTGTTAAGAAAAAACTTATTAATTTTCGCTGAGCATAAACAAAAATCGTTACTTCTAAGAGAAATTGTTATATTTGACGGAAAACTGGCTGCTATTAGAAACAAATTTCTTACTATTAAGAAAAAGCTGTTACTTCCAAGAGAAATTGGATTGTATTAGGTAAAACTTTGTTAATATTAAGAAAATAGTTGTTACTTCTAAGAAATAATTTGTAGTATTAAGTGAAACTTTGTCAGTATTGAGGAAAAAGTAGTTACTTCTAAGAAAAAAATTGTTAGTATTAAGTAAAACTTTGTTGGTATTAAGGAAAAAAAACTAGTTACTTCTAAGAAAAAAATTTGTCAGTGTTAAGAAAAACTTGCTACTTCTAACTGAAAACTTTTTAGTGTAAACAGAAAATTGTTATTTCTAAGAGGAATTTGTTATCTTTGACGGAAAACTTCCTGCTCTTTAGAAAAATTCCTTATTATTAAGAAAAAACATGTTCATTCCAAGAGAAATTTGATAGTATTAATTAAAACTTTGTAAGTATTAAGGAAAAGGGTGCTACTTCTAAAAAAGTAGCAGATTCTGTTAGCAGAAAGTTTTCTGTTAAGGAAAAACTTGCTACTTCTAACAGAAAACTTGTTATCGTAAACAGACAATTGTTACTTCTAAGAGGAATTTGTTATCTTTGACGGAAAAATTATTGCTATTTGAAAAAATTCTTACTATTAAGAAAAATCTGTTACTTCCAAAAGAAATTTGATAGTATTAAGTAAAACTGTTTTAGTATTAAGGAAAAAGTTGTTACTTTTAAGAAAAAAATTTGTTAGTAATAACTAAAACTTTGTTATTATTAAAGAAAAAACTAGTTTTGTCCAAGAAACAATTTGTTATTGTTAAGAAAAACTTGCAACTTCTAGCAGAAAACTTGTTAGCATTAACAGAAAAGTGTTACTTCTAGGAGAAAATTTGTTACCTTAGAGTCAGAGGGTGCCAGAGAGCAGCATTAGCGTGGCATTGTGGCGTGTAATACATGGAGTAACATTTTCTATAGTTTAAAAGTTAAGATGGAGGCGTTAAAGAATTTTTACCGTGTGGGGGGGAGCTGAAAATCTAACCTGCACTCAAAAAATTATGTATTTTCGTTAAGGGCTCTCGGAAATATCTCAATAGTGCCTAAAAATTTGTATCTAATATCAAGCATGCCCTCTGGAAATGATTTCTAAGACAGTGGAGGGGGGTCGTAAACTGTCACGGTGGTGTGAAATATTCATATTCTTGGCTCAATGAAAACCGGGGCATTTTCGTTAATAACTGTTAATAGGGCCTAAAAATTTATCCCTAATATCAATCTTGCCCGTCTGAAAGTGATTGCTAGAATGCGTTTTTCTTTGATGCACGGTTATTTTTGCTTATACTTTATTCTTTATAAGCTTTTCCCCGTTTTATTTTTTGTTTTTCATGTTTTTTAAGTCTTTTTTCTGTGTTTTAATATTATTGTAAATGTGTTTTATTTAACAAAACTTTTATTTACAATAACCCTAATCCTTTAGACTTATTGTTTGAAATTCGTCTCTAATACCTAGGTGTTTACATAAATTAAGAATGTATTTCCCCTTATTACTAAAAATGTCTTGAGAGCAATCATCAATGTTACTTTGCATCACTTCCTAAAAAGCAGTAGTTAATGAAGAGGTGTAATTTTCTGCAAATAGATATTTTCCGACTGCGTGCGAAATTTTGGCTGTAAACATGACATTCTAGCGTATGCAAAAAAACGGGCAATGTGCCGTGAATTGCTTGGAGCATCACGTTCTGGCAATGAAATGCTGAGTTCCACTGTTCAAGTAAAACCAGTATTTAGTTTAGATTCATGAGCTTATTTTTTCAGGGAGAAGGTTGAAAATTTCCTTTGGGGGTGATGAGGGAGGGTGCCACGTGGATGACAGAGGGGGAGGTTTGTCATGCCACGGTGGTTTGGAGTGTTTTGGAAGTTATTATGATAAGCTTGGCTTGCAAAAACTCTAATCACCCAATTGAAGCATAACAATAAGCTAAGTCGTTTAGATATATTGTTTAGGACAACCAAGGTTTTTGCACTATTTAAGCATCCCTTCTGTTTTTTATTGCTGAAAAATAAATTAAAAAGAATAAACAATATTATTTGGCATCACTTCCTAAAAAGAATTACTAAATGAAGAGGTGTAATTTCTGGAAATAGATGTTTTCCGACTGGGTGACAAATTTTGGCTGTAAACACGCTGTTCTAGCGTATGTGGAAAATGGAGAAATCTCAGGTGTCTCGCAATAGGTTAATTTCAGAATGTAGTTTTCGATGCAAAATACTGGGAATAGCTCTTTAGTCCTGATGGTTGGAGTGTTGTCCCATTGGAAGAAAATTGATTTTTCAAGTCCTAGCGAGGTCGAAGAATATAAGAAAAAAATGCGTTGACGTTTCGCAGAAAAAATAAATGCCAAAAGAGTATTATGTGACAGTGGTGCGCGCACTACTATTAGGTAAGATGTGCGCCGTCATTACGTAAGATATGCTGACCTTACATAAAATGTGCGCCGTCATTAAGTTGAAAGAAAGAAAAAAACACTTTGAACGTATCGGCAAAAAATAAAATTGCAGAAAAAGGTATCGTGTGACAATGATGTGTGCCCTGTCATTACGTAAGACGAGCGCTGCCATTATGTAAGGTCTGTGCCGTCGTTAAAGTACAAGAGTGGATTCCCCATGGGTCCTGACGCGAGGCTGCATAGAATTGCGTCATCTATATTATATCTGACCTTATAAAACGGGATAAGTTGTGTGACGTCCCTAGAGTCCAGAGGGGTCTAACGTGGGAATCTCATCATCTCAAATAAGATTGCGTCAAGGATATTACACTTGGAAACAGGGACCGCATTGCACAGGTGCAAGGGACTCCATTTATTGCTACTTGTGTATTATAACGACAACACTGTGATTAATCATGTAAAAAAAATACTGAAACAAAATTGGAACACCTGGGGAGCGTCATGGAAATATCATGTTAATTTCCCTATCTGACCCGTAGAAATTCCATGTTAATTTCCCGCTCTGACCCGTAGAAATCCCATGTTAATTTTCCTATCTGATTTCCAGAAATCCCATGTTCATCTGCTATCTGACTTCCAGAAATCCCATGTTAATTTCCTAGGGACCTATTTAAAGCGCAAGGGGCTCTCAGGGAATCTTGCCAGCCAACCGAAAGAAACAGGGACCGCATTGCACAGGTGCGAGGGACTCCATTTGTTGTTACTTGTGCATTATAGCAACCACCCTCTGATTATTCATATAAAAAAATACTGAAACACCCGGGAATCATGCCAGGGCATGTCGGAATCTTGCCAGGTCATGCCGGAATCTTGCCAGGACTCCCCTAGTAATCTTGCCAACCGACCGGTAGAAACAGGGCTCCCATAGGAATCTTGCCAGGGATGTAGTGACGTCTTAGGACTGTTTTGGAAATCCAGGGAGGGCTGCAGTGGTTCCTTAAATCCCTATACTACTACTAACCATGTGACTGTTTTCACAAAATCGTCCGATCAAAATTCTGAGATAGCTATTTTGTTCTGCATAGTTGAAAGCCCAAATAAATATGTCTTTTCAGATAACATGACCCCCCTCACAGTCCCTGGGAAAGGTAATTAAGTTATGAAATTTACCCATTGTTTTCGCGTAGTATTTTTTATTGGGAAGTATGCATATTTTTTCAGGTGGAAAGGGAAGGAAGCATTTTCTGCTCGGGGAGAATTTGCCATGGATAGGAAAGTTTCCAGGGGGTGAACTTTTCAGAGGAAATCTTATACTGTGGAAATCTGCCAAAATTCTTATACGAAATTTCTTTAATGTCTTCCTATATCTTTATCGACTCAATTTTACGTGTGGTGGTTTTAAGGGTAATTCTCCGGGGCTAAATTGTCACTGGGTTTGAATTGTCTAGAGGATATTTATGTGAGTAGGGGGATTTTTCTGTGTAGGTGGGGCCAGATTTTGTGCTGTTAATTAGAAAACGATCATAAATTAAATTGAAAAAACATGTTTTTTCAACTGAAAGTGAGGAGCAACATTAAAGCTTAAAACGAATATAAATTATTACGTATATGAGAGGGGCTGCCCCCTCTTAAACACTTTGCTCTTTACACTAAAGTTTAAATTTTGTCCCAATTCTTTAAAAACGACTCCTGAAACACAAGGGTCGTTTTAACACAATTAGACACAATTTAAACACAACTGTAACAATAATTAACTTTTTTAAAGTGCCAAGAATTTTAGCGTGAAGAGCGAGGTGTTGAGGAGGGGGCAATCCCCTCAAGTACGTAATAATTTCTATTCGTTTTAAGTTTTAATGTTGCTCCTTACTTTCACTCGGAAAAAGTTTTTTTTTTTATTATTTAAAGCGACAGTTTTTTGCACAATACTTGTCTGAAATCGTAAACTTGTTTAAAATAACTTGCAAACGATAATTCCGGCTTTTCATGAACTGTTCGTCTAATACCATAGAAATTATGTATTATTAAATATAAAAAAAAAGTTTTCTCAACTGAAAGTAAGGAGCCGCATTACAACTTAAAACGAAAAGATAATATTCCGTAAATGAAAGAGGCGGTCCCCTCCTCAACGTCCCGCTCTTTACGCTAAATATTGCCTCTTTGTCGCACCTCTACTTTTTAAAGTAATAAAAAACTTTGTCATGTTTTTCAACTAATACAAGTTCGAATTAGGCTCACCGTGAATGAAAAATTAAAATGAAATTTGTATTAAAATTTTGTATAGTCCCCCCCCCCTCCGTGTAAAATTTCCTCTGGAAAGTTCACCTCCAGAAACTACACTCCCAACCTGAAAAGATCAGCGTAAAAAACAAAATTGTTTATTATATTTATGAGGGGGCTGTCCCCTCATAAAATGCCAGGAAATATGGCTCCCACTCCATGAATAATTCCTTTGCCTCACAGTAAATTCCTCCAGGGAAAGTTCTTCCAACATAAAATACCCCGAACCAAGAAAATTCCCTCATACAATTCCATTCTAGCTGAAAACTACACCCAAAAATTTCTTGCGGACGATTCCGGCTGATAATTATTTCTTAGCCCACTTACATTTGAAAAAGGTTATTTCTGATTGTTTTTAAATCATGCCGAAAATTCCCCTCCGTGAAAAACTCTTCCCACAATAACCCCCGCCCCCTAGTAGAAAGGTGCTCCCGCAGAAGATTCCTTCTGGAGAGTTTATCGTGTGGAAAACTCCCCCATGGAGAATTTCTCCAGCGAAAAATCCCCCACCCGTGGAAAGGTAACCTAGACAATTTCAACTCGGGTAAATATTTCCCCCTGACAATTCCCCTTAATACCCCCACATATAAATTTAGTCAGCAAAGATAAAGTAAGACGAATAAAAATAATTTTGAATAGGAGTCTTGACAAATTCCCCTAGCATAAAATTTACCTTGGGAAGTTCACCCACAGGAAATTTCCCTCCCTACGGAAAATTATCGCCGTAGGAAATCCTCCTTGCAAAAAATTCCCCTTCCCTTCCCAAAAATGTCTGTATTCTTCCCAATAAGAAATACTATACACAAACAATGGGCGAATTTCATTACATATTAACCTTTCCCCAGGGGCTGTGGGGGGTTATATTATCGTCAAAGACATAGTTACTGGAATTTTCAACTACGCTGAACAAATTGGCTGTCTCATAATTTCGGTCGGATGACATTTAGGAAAAAGATGAGTGGGAGGGAACCAGTAGCCCTCCAATCATTTCGGTCACTTAAAAAAGGCACTAGAACTTTTAAGTTCCCTACGAATGAGTCCAATCTCGATATTCCATGACTATTGGAGTAGTAAGTACATATGGAATTTGCGTACTGCCCTAGGAATCTCTATGTTATTTGCGTACTGCCATAGGACCATGCTATTTGCGTACTGCCCTAGGAATCTCTATGTTATTTGCGTACTGCCATAGGACCATGCTATTTGCTTGCAGGTATAGGACCATGCTATTTGCTTGCAGTATAGCTATAGGACCATGCTATTTGCTTGCAGGTATAGGACCAATATTTGCATGCTATTTGCTATTTGCAGGTATAGCAATTGTCATGCTATTTGCTTGCAGGTATAGGACCATGCTATTTGCTTGCAGGTATAGGATTTCCATGCTATTTGCTTGCAGGTATAGGACCATGCGATTGCTTGCAGGTATAGGACCATGCTATTTGCTTGCAGGTATAGGACCATGCTATTTGCTTAGGAAATACTTTTGCGGAGACACATAGCAATTTCAATGTTATTCTACAGGGCATTACACCTTTGACAAGTATGAGGAATGGGATGCTATAATTAGAATGGTTTTACGTTGAAAATTGTGACGTAAAAATAATTCTATTTGCGAATTTTTTGCGAAAAGGTATTTGCGTGAAGGTATTGCGTTGGTTAAGAAAGCGTAACGGGTAATTAAAGTATGAGGAATGGGATGTTATAATAAGAATGGTTTTAAGTTGAAAATTGTGACGTAAAAATAACTCTATTTGCGAATTTTTTGCGAAAAGGTATTTGCGTAAAGGTATTGCGTTGGTTAAGAATGCCTCACGGGTAATTAAAGAATGAGGAATGGGATGCTTGCATCAACAAAACAAAGAATATGCTCAGATACTTAATAGATTTGACGCCTACAAGAGACATTGGTAAAAGGTATTCAATAGCTTAATTGAAAAGTAACGATAGAATGACATTGTGACTTGACCTAACTTTACCTCTCCGATGTGGTCTATATAATGCACAAGTAACGTTTGAAAAGTATTGTCAATTTAAAAAGAAATGGCTGAAAAGTGTTTTGAGGGAGATGGGTTGCATGGAGGGTTGAGTTGCACGAGGGTTCAGTTAAAGGGGGTATGGTTACACGGGGGTTTAGTTAAATTGGGTTGAGTTGCACGAGGGTTCAGTTAAAGGGGGTATAGTTACATAGGGGTTAAGTTAAATTGGGTGGAGTTGCACGAGGGTTACAGTAGCACGAGGGTTCAGTAGCATGGGGGGAGGGTTTCAGTTGTACATGGAGGGTTTCAGTGCATACAGTATCTTTTTAAAAGGTTCAGGGTTTACAGAGGGTTCCGTGTGGTTTTTCACTTAGTGGGGGTTTTGTTGTTAAATAAGTAGTTTTTGTATCTTTTAAAAGAGCTTTAAGGGGTTTGAGAGACTCAGTTGCCTGATTCCGTGTGGTTTTTCTTTACTTAGTGCTCATTAAAAACGAAGTTTTTGTTTTAAATAAGTAGTTTTTGTATCTGTTTTAAAAGAGCTTTAAGGGGTTTGAGAGACTCTGTTGCCTGATTCTGTGTGGTTTTTCTTTACTTGGTGCCCATTATAAACGAAATTTTTGTGTTAAATAAGTAGTTCTTGTATCTTTTAAAGAGCTTTAAGGGGGTTTTAGAGACTCTGTTGCCTGATTCCGTGTGGTTTTTCTTTACTTAGTGCCCATTAAAAACACAATTTTTGTTTGAGAG
The DNA here is from genome assembly GCA_027921565.1 of Artemia sinica. Lineage (NCBI taxonomy): Eukaryota > Metazoa > Arthropoda > Branchiopoda > Anostraca > Artemiidae > Artemia > Artemia sinica. Next base: position 25,659,153 of record CM051262.1, read on the forward strand.
ACTCTGTTGCCTGATTCTGTGTGGTTTTTCTTTACTTGGTGCCCATTAAAAACGAAATTTTTTGTGTTAAATAAGTAGTTCTTGTATCTTCTAAAAGAGCTCTAAGGGTTTGAGAGACTCTGTTGCCTGATTCCGTGTGGTTTTTCTTTACTTAGTGTCCATTAAAAACACAATTTTTGTGTTAAATAAGTAGTTCTTGTATCTTTTAAAGAGCTTTACGGGGTTTGAGAGACTCTGTTGTTTTATTCCGTGTGATTTTTTCTTTACATGGTGTTCGTTCAAAAAGCGAGGATTTCTGTTAAATAAATAATTCTTATATTTTTTCCGTTCAATTGAAAGCGAGGATTTCTGTTAAATAAATAATTGTTATACCTTTTAAAATAGCTTTACGGGGTTTGAGGGACTCTGTTGTTTTATTCCGTGTGATTTTTTCTTTACATGGTGTTCGTTCAAAAAAAAGCGAGGCTGTTAAATAAATAATTCTTATATTTTTTCCTTTCAATTGAAAAGCGATGATTTCTGTTAAATAAATAATTGTTATACCTTTTAAAATAGCTTTACGGGGTTTGAGGGACTCTGTTGTTTTATTCCGTGTGATTTTTTCTTTACATGGTGTTCGTTCAAAAAGCGAGGATTTCTGTTAACTAAATAATTGTTATACCTTTTAAAATAGCTTTACGGGTTTTGAGGGACTCTGTTGTTTTATTCCGTGTGATTTTTTCTTTACATGGTGTTCGTTCAAAAAGCGAGGATTTCTGTTAAATAAATAATTGTTATACCTTTTAAAATAGCTTTACGGGGTTTGAGGGACTCGGTTGTTTTATTCCGTGTTATTTTTTCTTTACATGGTGTTCGTTCAAAAAGCGAGGATTTCTGTTAAATAAATAATTGTTATACCTTTTAAAATAGCTTTACGGGGTTTGAGGGACTCTGTTGTTTTATTCTATGTGATTTTTTCTTTACATGGTGTTCATTCAAAAAGCGATCCGTGTGATTTTTTCTTTACATGGTGTTCGTTCAAGAAGCGAGGATTTCTGTTAAATAAATAATTCTTATATTTTTTCCGTTCAATTGAAAGCGAGGATTTCTGTTAAATAAATAATTGTTATACCTTTTAAAATAACTTTACGGGGTTTGAGGGGCTCTGTTGTTTTATTCCATGTGATTTTTTCTTTACATGGTGTTCGTTCAAAAAGTGAGGATTTTGTTAAATAAATAATTGTTATACCTTTTTAAAATAGCTTTACGGGGTTTGAGGGACTCTGTTGTTTTAATTCCTTGTGATTTTTTCTTTACATGGTGTTCGTTCAAAAAGCGAGGATTTCTGTTAAATAAATAATTCTTATATTTTTTTCCGTTCAATTGAAAGCGAGGATTTCTTTAAATAAATATTTGTTATACCTTTTAAAATAGCTTTACGGGGTTTGAGGGACTCTGTTGTTTTATTCCGTGTGATTTTTTCTTTACATGGTGTTCGTTCAAAAAGCGAGGATTTCTGTTAAATAAATAATTCTTACATTTTTTCCGTTCAATTGAAAGCCATGATTTCTGTTAAATAAATAATTGTTATACCTTTTAAAATAGCTTTTCCGTTTGAGGACTCTGTTGAATTCCATGATTTTTTCTTTACATGGTGTTCGTTCAAAAAGCGAAGATTTCTGTTAAATAAATAATTGTTATACCTTTTAAAATAGCTTTACGGGGTTTGAGGGACTCTGTTGTTTTATTCCGTGTGATTTTTTCTTTACATGGTGTTCGTTCAAAAAGCGAGGATTTCTGTTAAATAAATAATTGTTATACCTTTTAAAATAGCTTTACGGGTTTGAGGGACTCTGTTGTTTTATTCCGTGTTATTTTTTCTTTACATGGTGTTCGTTCAAAAAGCGAGGATTTCTGTTAAATGATAATTGTTATACCTTTTAAAATAGATTTACGGGGTTTGAGGGACTCTGTTGTTTTATTCCATGTGATTTTTTCTTTACATGGTGTTCATTCAAAAAGCGATCCGTGTGATTTTTTTCTTTACATGGTGTTCGTTCAAAAAGCGAGGATTTCTGTTAAATAAATAATTCTTATATTTTTTCCGTTCAATTGAAAGCGAGGATTTCTGTTAAATAAATAATTGTTATACCCTTTTAAAATACCTTTACGGGGTTTGAGGGGCTCTGTTGTTTTATTCCGTGTGATTTTTTTCTTTACATGGTGTTCGTTCAAAAAGCGAGGATTTCTGTTAAATAAATAATTCTTATATTTTATCCGTTCAATTTAAAGCGAGGATTTCTGTTAAATAAATAATTGTTATACCTTTTAAAATAGCTTTACGGGGTTTGAGGGACTCTGTTGTTTTATTCCGTGTTTTTTTCTTTACATGGTGTTCGTTCAAAAAGCGAGGATTTCTGTTAAATAAATAATTGTTATACCTTTTAAAATAGCTTTACGGGGTTTGAGGGACTCTGTTGTTTTATTCCGTGTGATTTTTTCTTTACATGGTGTTCGTTCAAAAAGCGAGGATTTCTGTTAAATAAATAATTCTTATATTTTTTCCGTTCAATTGAAAGCGAGGATTTCTGTTAAATAAATAATTGTTATACCTTTTAAAATAGCTTTACGGGGTTTGAGGGACTCTGTTGTTTCATTCCGTATGATTTTTTTTCTTTACATGGTGTTCGTTCAAAAAGCAAGGATTCCTGTTAAATAAATAATTCTTATATTTTTTTCCGTTCAATTGAAAGCGAGGATTTCTGTTAAATAAATAATTGTTATACCTTTTAAAATAGCTTTACGGGGTTATCACCTATTGGATACACAATACTGAAATTTTATTCAAGAAATTATGAAGGAATTGTAAATAGGTAACACACTCATTCTTGAGGTCACCTCTTGTATACACAATGCAGAAATTTCATTTAAGAAATTATCAAAAAATTGTAAGTAAGTAGCAAATTCTTTCTTGAATTCGCCTCCTGGATGAATAAAAAAAAGACATTTCATTCAAGAAATTATGACAAAATTCTAAGTAAGCAACAAACTCTTTCTTGAAGCTACCTCATGGATACACAATGCAGAAATTTCATTTAAGAAATTATCAAAAATTGTAAGTAAGTAGCAAATTCTTTCTTGAATTCGCCTCCTGGGTAAATAAAAAAGACAGTTCATTCAAGAAATTATGACAAAATTCTAAGTAAGTAACAAACTCTTTCTTGAAGTTACCTCATGGATACACAATGCAGAAATTTCATTTAAGAAATTATGAAAAAATTGTAAGCAAGTAGCAAACTCTTTCATGAAGTCACCTCGTGGATACACAAAACAGAAATTTCATTAAAGAAATTATGAAAAAATTGTAAGTAAGTAGCAAATTCTTTCTTGAATTCACCTGCTGGATAAACAAAAAAGACATTTCGTTCAAGAAATTATGACAAAATTCCATGTAAGTAACAAACTCTTTATTGTTTTCATGACTTAGATACACGATGTAGAAATTTAATTCAAGAAATTATGAAAAAATTCTCAGTAAGTAACAATTTCTTTCTTGAAGTCAACTCTTGTGTAGAAATTTAATTCAAGAAATTATGAAAAATTCTCAGTAAGTAACAATTTTTTTTCTTGAAGTCAACTCTTGGATACACAATATGGAAATTTCATTTAAGAAATTATGAAAAAATTGTAAGCAAGTAACAAAAAACTCTTTCCTGAAGTCACCTCTTGGATACACAATGCAGAAACTTCATTTAAGAAACTATGAAAAAAATAGTAAGTAAGTAACAAATTCTTTCTTGAAGTCACCTCTTGGATACACAATACAGAAATTTCATTAAAGAAATTATGAAAAAATTATAAGTAAGTAGCAAATTCTTTCTTGAATTCACCTGCTGGATAAACAAAAAGACATTTCGTTCAAGAATTTATGACAAAATTCTAAGTAAGTAACAAACTCTTTCTGTAAGTTACCTCATGGATACACAATGCAGAAATTTCATTTAAGAAATTATGAAAAAATTGTAAGCAAGTAACAAACTCTTTCATGAAGTCACCTCGTGGATATAAAAAAATTGTAAGTAAGTAGCAAATTCTTTCTTGAATTCACCTGCTGGATAAACAAAAAAGACATTTCATTCAAGAAATTATGAAAAAATTCCAAGTAAGTAACAAACTCTTTATTGTTTTCATGACTTAGATACATGATGTAGAAATTTAATTCAAGAAATTATGAAAAAATTCTCAGTAAGTAACAATTTCTTTCTTGAAGTCAACTCTTGTGTAGAAATTTAATTCAAGAAATTATGAAAAAAATTCTCAGTAAGAAACAATTTCTTTCTTGAAGTCAACTCTTGGATACACAATACGGAAATTTCATTTAAGAAATTATGAAAAAATTGTAAGCAAGTGACAAAGCTTTCCTGAAGTCACCTCTTGGATACACAATGCAGAAACTTCATTTAAGAAACTATGAAAAAATTGTAAGTAAGTAACAAATTCTTTCTTGAAGTCACCTCTTGGATACACAATACAGAAATTTCATTAAAGAAATGAAAAAATTCTCAGTAAGTAACAATTTCTTTCTGAAGTCAACTCTTGGATACACAATACGGAAATTTCATTCAAGAAATTATGAAAATATTTGTAAGTAAGTAACAAACTCTTTATTGATTTCACCTCTTGGATATACAGTACAGATACTTCATTCAAGAAACTATGAAAACATTGTAAGTAAGTAACAAATTCTTTCTTGAACTCACCTCTTGGATACACAATACAGAAATTTCATTAAAGAAATTATGAAAAAACTGTAAGTAAGTAGCAAATTCTTTATTGAATTCACCTGCTGGATAAACAAAAAGACGTTTCGTTCAAGAAATTATGACAAAATTCTAAGTAAGTAACAAACTCTTAATTGTTTTCACGACTTAGATATGCAATGTAGAAATTTAATTCAAGAAATTATGAAAATATTTGTAAGTAAGTAACAAACTCTTTATTGATTTCACCTCTTGGATATACAGTACAGATACTTCATTCAAGAAATTATGAAAAAATCGCAAGTAAGTAACTTTTTTTTTTCTTTATCACAAACAATTTTTACTTAGCTACACGATGTAGAAATTTAATTCAAGAAATTATAAAAAAATTCTCAGTAAGTGACAATTTCTTTCTTAAAGTCAACTCTTGGATACACAATACGGAAATTTCATTCAAGAAATTATGAAAATATTTGTAAGTAAGTAACAAGCTCTTTACTGATTTCACCTCTTGAATATACAGTACAGATACTTCATTCGAGAAACGTGATTAAACACGTTTTGAAACTACATGCTATATTCACTTTTGAAAACTACATGCTATATTCACTTAGAGTTGCGCGCCACTCTAAGTGAACCTAGATCAACCCAACTTTTTGGATATCTCTCTCACTATGACTCTGTTTGTGTGTCGTGTCTGTGCGTGTGTCGTCTCAATGTGTGTGTCATCTCTGTGAGTGTGTCGTCTTCGTAACTGCTCACTTTTTTGCAATGTGTAGGAACCAGTGAGGAATCCCCGCTCATTTGGAAAGGTGCCAAGGAAAGGCAAGCAAATAGCATGTAGTTTCAAAACGTGTTTAATCACGTTTCTCGAATGAAGTATCTGTACTGTATATTCAAGAGGTGAAATCAATAAAGAGCTTGTTACTTACTTACAAATATTTTCATAATTTCTTGAATGAAATTTCCGTATTGTGTATCCAAGAGTTGACTTCAAGAAAGAAATTGTTACTTACTGAGAATTTTTTCATAATTTCTTGAATTAAATTTTACATCGTGTAGCTAAGTAAAAATTGTTTGTGATAAAGAAAAAAAAAGTTACTTACTTGCGATTTTTTCATAATTTCTTGAATGAAGTATCTGTACTGCATATCCAAGAGGTGAAATCAATAAAGAGTTTGTTACTTACTTACAAATATTTTTTATAATTTCTTGAATTAAATTTCTACATTGCATATCTAAGTCGTGAAAACAATTAAGAGTTTGTCACTTACTTAGAATTTTGTCATAATTTCTTGAACGAAATGTCTTTTGTTTATCCAGCAGGTGAATTCAAGAAAGAATTTGCTACTTACTTACAATTTTTTCATAATTTCTTTAATGAAATTTCTGTATTGTGTATCAAAGAGGTGACTTCAAGAAAGAATTTGTTACTTACTTACAATGTCTTCATAGTTTCTTGAATGAAGTATCTGTACTGTATATCCAAGAGGTGAAATCAATAAAGAGTTTGTTACTTACTTACAAATATTTTCATAATTTCTTGAATGAAATTTCCGTATTGTGTATCCAAGAGTTGACTTCAAGAAAAAAATTGTTACTTACTGAGAATTTTTTTCATTTCTTTAATGAAATTTCTGTATTGTGTATCCAAGAGGTGACTTCAAGAAAGAATTTGTTACTTACTTACAATTTTTTCATAGTTTCTTAAATGAAGTTTCTGCATTGTGTATCCAAGAGGTGACTTCAGGAAAGAGTTTGTTACTTGCTTACAATTTTTTCATAATTTCTTAAATGAAATTTCCGTATTGTGTATCCAAGAGTTGACTTCAAGAAAGAAATTGTTACTTACTGAGAATTTTTTCATAATTTCTTGAATTAAATTTCTACACAAGAGTTGACTTCAAGAAAGAAATTGTTACTTACTGAGAATTTTTTCATAATTTCTTGAATTAAATTTCTACATCATGTATCTAAGTCAGGAAAACAATAAAGAGTTTGTTACTTACTTGGAATTTTGTCATAATTTCTTGAATGAAATGTCTTTTTTGTTTATCCAGCAGGTGAATTCAAGAAAGAATTTGCTACTTACTTACAATTTTTTTATATCCACGAGGTGACTTCATGAAAGAGTTTGTTACTTGCTTACCATTTTTTCATAATTTCTTAAATGAAATTTCTGCATTGTGTATCCATGAAGTAACTTCAAGAAAGAGTTTTGTTACTTACTTAGAATTTTGTCATAATTTCTTGAACGAAATGTCTTTTTGTTTATCCAGCAGGTGAATTCAAGAAAGAATTCTTACTTACTTACAATTTTTTCATAATTTCTTTAATGAAATTTCTGTATTGTGTATCCAAGAGGTGACTTCAAGAAAGAATTTGTTACTTACTTACAATATTTTCATAGTTTCTTAAATGAAGTTTCTGCATTGTGTATCCAAGAGGTGACTTCAGGAAAGAGTTTGTTACTTGCTTACAATTTTTTCATAATTTCTTAAATGAAATTTCCATATTGTGTATCCAAGAGTTGACTTCAAGAAAAAAATTGTTACTTACTGAGAATTTTTTTCATAATTTCTTGAATTAAATTTCTACACAAGAGTTGACTTCAAGAAAGAAATTGTTACTTACTGAGAATTTTTTCATAATTTCTTTAATTAAATTTCTACATCGTGTATCTAAGTCATGCAAACAATAAAGAGTTTGTTATTTACTTGGAATTTTGTCATAATTTCTTGAACGAAATGTCTTTTTTGTTTATCCAGCATTTGAATTCAAGAAAGAATTTGCTACTTACTTACAATTTATTCATAATTTCTTTAATGAAATTTCTGTATTGTGTATCCACGAGGTGACTTCATGAAAGAGTTTGTTACTTGCTTACAATTTTTTCATAAACTCTTTAATGAAATTTCTGCATTGTGTATCCATGAGGTAACTTCAAGAAAGAGTTTTTGTTACTTACTTAGAATTTTGTCATAATTTCTTGAATGAACTGTCTTTTTTATTTACCCAGGAGGCGAATTCAAGAAAGAATTTGCTACTTACTTACAATTTTTGATAATTTCTTAAATGAAATGTCTGCATTGTGTATCCATGAGGTAACTTCAAGAAAGAGTTTTGTTGCTTACTTAGAATTTTGTCATAATTTCTTGAATGAAATGTCTTTTTTTTATTTATCCAGGAGGCGAATTCAAGAAAGATTTGCTACTTACTTACAATTTTTGATAATTTCTTAAATGAAATTTCTGCATTGTGTATACAAGAGGTGACCTCAGGAATGAGTGTGTTACCTATTTACAATTCCTTCATAATTTCTTGAATGAAATTTCAGTATTTTGTATCCAATAGGTGATAACCCCGTAAAGCTATTTTAAAAGGTATAACAATTATTTATTTAACAGAAATCCTCGCTTTCCATTGAACGGAAAAAAAATATAAGAATTATTTATTTAACAGAAATCCTCGCTTTTTGAACGAACACCATGTAAAGAAAAAAAAATCACACGGATTAAAACAACAGAGTCCCTCAAACCCCGTAAAGCTATTTTAAAAGGTATAACAATTATTTATTTAACAGAAATCCTCGCTTTTTGAACGAAAACCATGTAAAGAAAAAATAACACGGAATAAAACAACCGAGTCCTCAAACCCCGTAAAGCTATTTTAAAAGGTATAACAATTATTTATTTAACAGAAATCCTCGCTTTTTGAACGAACACCATGTAAAGAAAAAATCACACGGAATAAAACAACAGAGTCCCTCAAACCCCGTAAAGCTATTTTAAAAGGTATAACAAGTATTTATTTAACAGAAATCCTCGCTTTTTAAACGAACACCATGTAAAGAAAAAATCACACGCAATAAAACAACAGAGTCCCTCAAACCCCGTAAAGCTATTTTAAAAGGTATAACAATTATTTATTTAACAGAAATCATCGCTTTCAATTGAACGGAAAAAATATAAGAATTATTTATTTAACAGAAATCCTCGCTTTTTGAACGAACACCATGTAGAGAAAAAATCACACGGAATAAAACAACAGAATCCCTCAAACCCCGTAAAGCTATTTTAAAAGGTATAACAATTATTTATTTAACAGAAATCCTCGCTTTCAATTGAACGGAAAAAATATAAGAATTATTTATTTAACAGAAATCCTCGCTTTTTGAACGAATACCATGTAAAGAAAAAATCACACGGAATAAAACAACAGAGTCTCTCAAACCCCGTAAAGCTCTTTTAAAAGATACAAGAACTACTTATTTAACACAAAAATTGTGTTTTTAATGGGCACTAAGTAAAGAAAAAACCACACGGAATCAGGCAACAGAGTCTCTCAAACCCCTTAAAGCTCTTTTAAAAGATACAAGAACTACTTATTTAACACAAAAATTTCGTTTTTAATGGGCACCAAGTAAAGAAAACCACACAGAATCAGGCAACAGAGTCTCTCAAAAAAAAATTGTGTTTTTAATGGGCACTAGGTAAAGAAAAACCACACGGAATCAGACAACAGAGTCTCTCAAACCCCTTAAAGCTCTTTTAAAAGATACAAGAACTACTTATTTAACACAAAAATTTCGTTTTTAATGGGCACCAAGTAAAGAAAAACCACACGGAATCAGGCAACAGAGTCTCTCAAACCCCTTAAAGCTCTTTTAACAGATTCAAAAACTACTTACCCCCCCCACCACCCCCCAACCCCCCCCCCACCCCCCCCCCCCCCCAATTTAAAACAAAAACTTCGTTTTTAATGAGCACTAAGTAAAGAAAACCACACGGAATCAGGCAACTGAGTCTCTCAAACCCCTTAAAGCTCTTTTAAAAGATACAAAAACTTCTTATTTAAACACTAAGTAAAACCCCCCGTGCAACTTTTGAACCCTCCAGGTAACTGAACCCCTGTATAACTGAAACCCTGTACAACTGAATCCCCATGCTACTGAACCCTCGTGCTACTGAACCCTCGTGCAACTCCACCCAATTTAACTAAACCCCTGTGTAACTATACCCCCTTTAACTGAACCCTCGTGCAACTCAACCCAATTTAGCTAAACCCCCCGTGTAACTGTACCCCCTTTAACTGAACCCTCGTGCAACTCAACCCTCCATGCAACCCTTCTCCCTCAAAACACTTTTCAGCCATTTCTTTTTAAATTGACAATACTTTTCAAACGTTACTTGTGTATTATACAGACCACATCGGAGAGGTAAAGCTAGGTCAAGTCACAATGTCATTCTATCGTTACTTTTCAATTAAGCTATTGAATACCTTTTACCAATGTCTCTTGTAGGCGTCAAATCTATTAAGTATCTGAGCATATTCTTTGTATTGTTGATGCAAGCATCCCATTCCTCATTCTTTAATTAGCCGTGAGGCATTCTTAACCAACGCAATACCTTTACGCAACTACCTTTTCGCAAAAATTCGCAAATAGAGTTATTTTTACGTCACAATTTTCAACTTAAAACCATTCTAATTATAACATCCCATTCCTCATTCTTTAATTACCCGTTACGCTTTCTTAACCAACGCAATACCTTCACGCAAATACCTTTTCGCAAAAAATTCGCAAATAGAGTTATTTTTACGTCACAATTTTCAACTTAAAACCATTCTAATTATAGCATCCCATTCCTCATACTTCTCAAAGGTGTAATGCCCTGTAGAATAATATTGAAATTGCTATGTGTCTCCGCAAAAGTATTTCCTAAGCAAATAGCATGGTCCTATACCTGCAAGCAAATAGCATGGTCCTATACCTGCAAGCAAATCGCATGGTCCTATACCTGCAAGCAAATAGCATGGAAATTCCTATACCTGCAAGCAAATAGCATGGTCCTATACCTGCAAGCAAATAGCATGACAATTGCTATACCTGCAAGCAAATAGCATGGTCCTATAGCTGCAAGCAAATAGCATGGTCCTATACCTGCAAGCACATAGCATGGAAATTGCTATACCTGCAAGCAAATAGCATGGTCCTATACCTGCAAGCAAATAGAATGGTCCTTTGGCAGTACGCAAATAACATAGAGATTCCTAGGGCAGTACGCAAATAGCATGGTCCTATGGCAGTACGCAAATAACATAGAGATTCCTAGGGCAGTACGCAAATTCCATATGTACTTACTACTTATTGGGTCGATGCGATCATCCCTGAAAAAAAAGTATCCGTTTCTTTCTTCTGGTAAAAATACAAAATTCCATATTTTTGCAGATGGAAACTTGAAACTTCTACATCAGGGTTTTCGGATACGCTGAATCTGACGGTTTGACTTTCTTTGACATTCCTTCATTTTTAGGGGTTGTTTTCCCCCGTTTTCAAAAATCAGGCAAACTTGATCAGGCTCGTAGCTGTTTATGCGCACACTAAACTCAATGATTCATATATATTTGTTAAATAATAAGCTGATTCTTTTAATATATCCGTTTTCTTTATTTAGCTTACTATTGAGCCGCATCACTCCTTACTTACATTTCGTTGGATCGAACTGTTTGATTTTATTAGCTTATATTGCTGTTTTCCAAAGTAATAGGCTTCATAACCTTACTGGGAGGTATTTGGTGTCGCGGTTTTGACTTAATAGGGTGTAGGAAATAATATCTTGTGTGTTCTATTTACCAAATATCCTATACAGAATTTGTATTGTAGTAATGGTACTTCTTATTAAGATTAAAAAAAAGTGTGTTTTCCAATGAAAGTAAGGAGCAATAACAATACTAGAAAAGGAACAGAAATGATTATGCATTTGAGGGGGTTCCCCCTCCTCAATTTCTCACTCTTTACACTAAAGTTTTTTAGAACTTTTAAAAAAGCTTATTATTCTAATTAAACGGCCCTTGTGTTTCAGGAGTCATTCTTAAAAGAATTGGGACAAAAATTCAAACTTTAACGTAAAGAGTAAGGTGTTGAACTCACTTTAATAATGATCAGAAATTAAATAATAATAAAAAAAAACAATTTTTTAAACTGAAAGTAAGGAACAACATCAAAATTTAAAACGAAAAGAAAGTATTACGTATAGGACTGGGTTCGCCCCCTAGTCATTACCTCGCTCTTTACGCTAATTTTTTTTGTACTTTCATCAGAGCTATTTATTCTAGTTAACGGCCTTTGTGCTATTAAAGGGCCATTCTTAAAGAATTGGAACAAAATTTGAGCTTTATCATAAAGAGCGAGGCATTGACTAGGGAGTGAACCCCCTAATATACGTATTAAAAATATATGGATATAGAAGTTCGTTACGTAAGTTAATTCGTAAGTTATGTATATTTATTACTAATAAAAACGTTCGTAAATAAAATTAAACAACTTTCGAGAAAGCCATTTAACCAAATACAAGTAAAATTAATATACACATTTTTTTTAATTGTTCATGTACGGTGAGCCAAAAGCAAAACCTGCATTAATTCAAAAACATTCAAAAATTAACAAAAAAAAAACAAGTTTTTTTTAACTGAAAGTAAGGAGCGAGGTTAAAACTTAAAACGAACGGAAATTCTTCCGTATGTGAAAGGGGCTGTCCCCTCCTCAACGCCTCTTTACGCTAAAGTTTGACTTTCTCATAACTCAATTTTTTTTTAAACAATAAAAAACTTTAGCGTAAAGAGCGAGTCGTTGAGGAGGGGACAGTCCCTTTCATATACGGAATAAGTTCTGTTCGTTTTAAGTTTTAATGTTGCTACTTATTTTCAGTTGAAAAAAGCTTGTTTTTTTAATTTAATTTCTGATGGTTTTTTTTTTAATAACGGGAGGAAATCTAGCTCCACCTCCACAGGTCATGAGGACTGGGAAACCCCTCATGTAAGTAATAATTTCTGTTCGTTTTAAGTTTTGATGTTGCTCCTTACTTTCAGTTGAAAAAACACTAATTTCTCAGTTAGTTTCTGATCGTTTTTAAATATTACTGGGAATTCCGGCTGCTCCACCATGGAAAATCCCTTCCCTTACGAAAAATTTCTCCATAGGCAGTTTTACCCGCTTAAGATACCCGTCCAACCGGCTAAATCCCCCCCCCCCCCCCAGAAAATTTCATTCTAGCTGAAAATTTCCCCCGGAACACTTCTTGTGGACGATTCCAGGTGAAATTGCTTTTCTTAGAGCACTTTTATTTGAAAAATACCTTAACTTCTGATTGTTTTTAAAATCATGCTGAAATTCTCTCGTCTGTGGAAATATTTTCCCACAAATACTTCGCCCCTAGTAGGCAGTTGCTCCCGCCAAAAACTTCTCTCTGGGGATTTTATCCCGTGGAATACTCACTCATGGAACATTTCTTCTGTGGACCCCCCCCCCCTACGGAAATATACTCTAAACAATTTTAACTCGCTAAAAAATTCCCGTGGGACAATTTGCCTTAACATCTGCACTTGTAAAATTGAGTCGGCAAACAGAAGGTGAGACAAATAAAGAGAATTTCGTATAGGAATTCTGGCGAATTCCCGCAGTCTAAAATTTCCCCTGGAAACCTCCGGAAACTTCCCTCCCCACGGCAATTTCTTCTAGTGGAAAACATTGCAACAGAACATTCACCCCCACCCCAGCAAAGACAAATTTCTGTATACATCCCAATAACAAATACTGTACTTGAACAATGGGCAAATTTCATGACTTAGAGACCTTTCCCAGGGGTGGTGGGGGTTCAAGTTATCCCCAAGGGCATAGTTGTTTGGACCTTTCAACTATGCTGAGCCAAATGACAATCTCAAAATTTTGATCGGATGACTTTGAAGAAAAAAGGTGTGGAAGGGGGCTAGTTGCCCTCCAATATATTTGGTTACTTAAAAAGGGCACTAGAGCTTTTAATTTTCGTTCGAATGAGCGCTTCCCCGATATTCTAGGACTATTGATTCGATGCAATCACCCCTGGAGAAAAAAAAATAAATAAACACGCATCCCTGATCTTTCTTCCGGTGAAACATACAAAATTCCCAATTTTTGCAGATGGGAGCTTGAAACTTCTACAATAAGATTCTCAGTTGCGCTAGATCTGAGGGTGTGATTTTCATTAGAATTCTTTGATTCTTAAGAGATACTTCATCTTTTTTCAAAAATATGGCAAGTTTCTCAGATTAGTAGCGTTTGATGGGCAACAGTAAACCTAATGAACATTATATATTTTGAGTTAACATAATACGCCGATTATTTTACCATATCTATTGATATGCCAAATCTGTTTTTTTAGAATTTTGGTTACTGTTGAGCCGCGTCGCTCCTTACTTACAGTTCGTTACCTCAAACTGCTGATAACAAGTTGTTGGTAATTTCTGTAACGAAATTAGTGTCATTATTTTTACATGAAATTAGAATACTAACACTTGAATCAATTAAGGTGTTGTGCTATATTTATTCTGTTTAAAGTAACAGTTGATTGAACAAAAAATATGCGCTATAGTAAACCTACTTAAAATAACAGCTCGCACATGATACGAGGATATCGAAGTCTGCATTAATTGTTCGTCAACATTTTTATTTTTGTTCTCTTTCACACGCCTAGCTGGACTATAACGGTAAGGTATTATGGTATCTGTGATTCAAATTATTTTATGAAAAACATAACCAGTCATCATTTTGAATGTAAGTTAAGTGCTATGGGGTTTCAAATAACCGCATGTTTTGGAGCTAAACTACTTTAATAATTATATTTCGACAAATAATTAGTGATATGAACTGCAAAAACTTCTATATAATGAAGGTCAAGTTGTTTTTCTTATTGCTAGGCGTAGCTGTGAAAGGGGTGCCAATGCTATTTGAATCAGAAAATGACAAATTTGAGAGTTTAAGTCGAAACAAAGTTTATGCTCAAGCAAAAGTTGCTAAAGAAAGTTCTATATTTGAAATCAGTCGAAAAGGTGAAAATTTAAGGGAAAATTCACAGCTAAGAAAAAATCCCCCTGCAGAGATTGTATATAACAGAAAATTTGTGAAAGTGATTCTAGCTCATTTGGCACCAGAAAAGATGGCACATTAAAAGAATTTTTCAATAGAACGGTACACGAAGAGATTGGTAGAATTGATATAAAGAAAAACAATAAATATAGACAGAAAAGAATTGAAAGTGGAAATAATGCTGAATCTGAAGTGTCAGAGACTACAACCACTTCAAGCAGAGAAACTCTTGACAATGGAGACGGTATTCTAGAAGAAAATTTTACTTCTGTTCCGACTGATATATATACAACCGGGAACATTTTCCATAACAGTGAGTTCAAAAATAATTTAAATTCAACCATATTTCAATACTTAGCCTCAGCGTCAATTAATAATGATATTGTTGATGTAACGACACATGCTATGGAGGTAATAACAACTTCAGACACTTCTCGACAATACGATAACAATTTTAGTCAGGTTGATCATACGAACACTTTGGATTTGAGTCAATCTGTAGCTGGTAAACAAAGCAACGATACAATTAACCTTAACGAATCTAGTGCAGACACTGATGAGGTTTTTCGTCTTGCAGTTAAAGATGCTAAAGGTGAAAACATTCCTCAAGACAAACATTTAAAAGAAAGTAGATTTGTTGAAAATACAGAAAGTACATTAAATAACTCCAACTTCCGTGAAAAAAGTGTAAATAATGACAAAGAAAATATGACACATGATAATAGACAAATATTTAACATTGTTTTCCCAATTCTTACTAGAATGGGCGAAATACAAGAAGCTGGCAAAGCGCAACTACTTTACAAAAATCATCCAAACTTAGTGGTAAATATGTCTAATTTCCCTATATCAGGTAAAATTGATAATCACAGGTTTCTATTTTTATTTAATCAAAGTACTAGACAGACAAGTGAAATGCCAGAAATACACTGCTTAGTACAAAAGAACTGTTCTCTCAGAATTGGAGAGCGTAGCAAATATGATAATATTGCTCCTGGCATTAAGACAACCTTAAAAGGTCCTGTAGTGTCACTTCCTCCGACTTCTACATTGTCACCTATAGAACAAATTAAACAGCTCAACGAAACCGTCAATATATTAATTGACTTGATCAAGAGTCAGGGGCTCTTGCATCCAAATCAGAATCCGAGTTCTCCCATATCAAGTTATGAGTATCAAGAAGAAGATGATGCAAGCTTTAAATACACACAGTTTGTAAGAGATGGCTTAAAGCAAGTTGGAAGTACTATTGTTGATGGTCTTCCTCTGATTCCAAATGCTGTTGCTTCTGGACTCTGGCAGCTAAGTAGTCGAATTGGAAATTATACGCCAAGTCAGAATATCAAAGCCAGAAATCCTATGCCTCAGGAAGCAAAGAATCCATCATATTTAAGCGTAGGCCCAGTGGAGCTTGCAGGAAATAACGACCATCAAAAGACTCATTCTGTTATAAAGTTAATAAAGTTCTTGCAAGATTCTGTGGAAGAAGAAGAGCTTAGTAATGCTGATTTAATCATTTCAAACACATTCTTGTTGAATAAAAGTCAGGATGAGCTTCACAACACAGAGCCAATTTATGTATATAAAACATATGATGAAGATATTGATTACATAGACCAAGATGATGAAACGGCCATAACATATGAAAGACCTGCTGTGACCCGATTAACAGCGACAAAAAAACAAATGACGTAACTTCATTTTTACAAAGCTTAACTCAAGAACAAAAATCATTTTTGGGACTGTATTGATCGTGATAAGTGCGTTATTTATTTATGGAAGCAGTAACGCTGATGGTAATATTGCTCTTCCATTGCTTGTTCTGTTACCGGTGGCAGCCTTTATTATATATAGAACACAGACTGCAAATGGCAAAAGAAGTCAGACAACCATGAGTTGGATATTGAGCCTAATGGAAAGTTACCCCGAAAAAATTGACAAATACCGTTAATGTTTATTTTTTTTAATTCAATCCAGCTATGATTATTAAATTTTTTGTTGACGTAATGGTTTCTTGTCCAACAGTTTGCGATAACAAACTTTAAGTAAGGAGGGACCTGGTCAATTGGTAACAACATCAACTTTTTTACGGCGATATGAAATTAATAAAACTCAAGTATCAAGTATAAACTACTACAAACATCAAGTTTATAGTTAACCCTTAAATGCAACAACTGCGAGAAAATTTGCCTGATTTTCTAAAAAGGAGGAAAACACCTTGAAGAGGGCAAAAGATCTTGACGAAAATTCGTTAATTGAATTCTAAGCATCAAAGCGCCCTATTGTAGAGGTATCAAGCTCCCACCTAGAGAAATGAGAAGTTTTACGGTTTTTTTTTTCCGGAAGGAAGATCGCAGATGCGCTTTTGTTTGTTGTTTTTTTTTTCCGGCGGTGTTTATATTACATCAATAGTCCTAGAAAATCAGAAAAGCTCTCATTTGGACGGAAATTCGAAAATCTAGTGTACTTTTCAAGTAGCTAAAAAGACTGAGTCACACCAAAGTGGTAGTTTCTGTCATTTCGTCAAGAAATCATGAAAACTCATAATTTTCAAGTCGTTTGTCACTCAGAGTTAGCCATTTGATTTAAAATCATCGGAAAACTATTTATTGAACCTCCCAGCTTCAGAGGCAATATTCACGAGCGATAGCGCATTCGTCCCTAAAAAGTCACTTAGTTCATATAAAAAAATAATTTCTTAGCTTGGGGAGCCAGTAGCTGATATCTCAAAAGATCATTTTATGTCCAGATTTCCTAACTGTTCAAGAGCCATCAGATAAATGTAGGAGTGGGCCCTAAGGGGGATGGGAATCAATCACTAATTTCTCTTTTCTGGATTAGGCCTGGATGTGGGTGCTATGGTGTGACAAATCTTGTCTTATTGTAGAATCGTTTTTTCTCCTGCATCATAAAGGATTAAATTCAAATGTTTATCGGCACAAAAAGTAAATAGGTAGGGGGGTGGGCATTATGAGTTCTGTCAGGAAATATCATAGGAAGGAAGCAAGCACTATCTGAAAATTTCTTTTTAAAGAGGTTTAAATAAGAATATTTGGCTTTATGTTTCTTCTTTAGCTATCCAATAGTTTATGGTAACAAACTATATGTAAGGAAAGACTTGCTCTAAAGAGCAACCAAAGCTCTAGAAAAAGAAGTTTCAATAACAACACATACATTAAAATAATTAACTTGTCAAGTTGATTCAAAATCTATAAAATTTATTAAGCTTAAAGCAACCCAACAAAAGTTATGAACCTGATAAAATGTATCCTATGTATAAAAAAAGGGGGGAACACCACCAAAAAGGTAAGTAATTTTTACTGAAATTACACCCTGCACTAGATGAGCTCTTTTCTCGAAGCATTGCCATACATAAGTTAAACTTTGATTTAAAGATCGTGTTAGACAGGATAGTAGCCCTCTTCGTATTAACGGTGACTTTGGATGTGATATTAAAACAAAGGGAAATAAAAAAAAAAATTGTAATTCAGTGAAAGAAAATAGCGACAATACACTTTAAAAGAAGGGGAATTATTTCGAATGGCAGCCCAGTGATTTGTTGTCTTAAATCTTTAAGAACGACTACTCAAACACAAGGGCCGTTGATTCGGGATATTTTGTAAGCACTGTAATGAGCGGGGGCTTAGGATGGGGCAACCTCCTTCATATAGAGAAATATTCCTGTTCGTTTTAAGTTTTGATGTCTCTCTTTACTTTCATGTAAAAAAAAAATAAAAAAAATGGCTTTTTTGTTATTTAATTCTTACAATAAAACAAAAAAAAGCAATATTTTCATTTCTAAAACATAAATATAGGCAAAACAAAGCTTCTTTGAGATCAAAAGAGACCAGAGGTTAATTTTGAACACAATCGAAATTCATATGATTGTTCATCCAATTCATTTAAAATATCTCTCTGAACATGTCTGAAAATGCGGATGTAAAAACGCCTTTTTCAAGCCTTAGTTACCTTTCCTCTCCATAAAAGAATCCGATAATCTGCATCCTAATATTGCGTACCTATACCGTATATGCAATAAGACCTAGTCTTTTTGAATAAACCGGCAACAGCAACAGTTGATCTCTTATGGACGACATGTATTCTTAGAAACTAGTATTATTTTCGCACCAGTATTGCCTCTAAAAACGGGAGGCTTTATAAAAATATTTTCAATGTTCTTTAAATTTTTGATCGATGGCATTTGGTTTAACGCGACCCAAAATGTCGTACTTTTTTTTTTTTTTTTTTTAGACAGTAGATTTAGAATTGTATAGATTTATAAGATTAATGTGTAGCTCTCATCAAGTTCACACCCATTTGTTTTTTTTTGGGGGGAGGGTAATCTCTTTCCTAAAACCACATAAAATTTTCATATGCTAGTAGCTTTTCAGTTATTTAAAATTTTGTTGTACTTTTCTTGCATGTACTGAAATATGAAAAGCATGCAGGTTTCGGTTCTACTGGTACCTTAGATTGTTTTGGCAGGCAAATCCTCGAGAATATGTTTATGCTTCACTAGGTGTTAATCGACCACTTATCTGGGTAGTAAAAGTTTCAGTGATTTTGGTTCCATTGGATTTTGTATATATGTTACAGAGAAAGACCGAAATGTGGTAAATGTCGACATTCACCGGTAAATGTCCGAAATTCCCCTTTTCTCTGCTTCGATTCAGTCAGCCTTATCAGTCAGCTTTGTCAGTCTTATGCAAGGTTTGATGGCAAAAGTTAAAGTTACGTTAGGTTGGGATAGGTTAAATTAGGTTACAAATATCAGAAATAGGTTAAAATCTAACCTAGCCTGTCACCATCGAACCTTGCATAAAACTGAAAAAGCTGACTGGCAAAGTTGACTAAATCCAATGAGAAAAAGGAATTTCGGACATGAACCGATGAATGTCGACATTCTCCAAATCGGTCCTTCACAGTAACATACAGACAATTTGTCTTTCTTATTTTTCTTTTTGTCTGATAAATCAATTCTTAAATTGTAAAGTAGGTGGGAAATACACGTAAATTGTTGTTGCTATTATTATTCTTATTGTTTTGATGTTAATATCAATTTCATTTTGAGGATTCAAAATACATATATTTTGCATATTTAGAATTAGCACAAATACTAGATTATGTGCTACAAAACTACTTATTTCGTAATCTATACTGAGATTTTAGAGTTTTGGTTTCTATTGACAAGCGTCATCTTTTAATTACGGTTTTTAATTTCTACTGTTTTACTCTATTCCTTCAACAATTTTTTTTGTAATCAAGTTCAAAGGGATAGTTGATGCATTATTTGTACAACAGTTCTTTGAGCAATCTTGAATGGTTATGGTCCCCGTGAAAGTGTACGTCCTAAAATATGTATAAGGAGGAAGGGGTCTGAAATGTAATAGGACAACTAGCTTACCCTTTGCGTGTTGCTGCGATCTCAAAAGAAAGGGAATTCAAGGACGCAAAAACTAAAAAATTACGTGGAAATTTATTTATTTTAATACTATTATTTTATTTACTAAAAAGCTTTCTGAAATACATTATTTTTTATCTATTTTTAATTTTTTTTTGTCTGGTGTATATATACGAATAAATTGAATGGTTTTTTCCACGCTTTAACTAAATAACTTAAAACGAACAGAAATTATTCCGTATATGAAAGGGGCTGTCCCCTCCTCAACGCCTCGCTCTTTACGCTAAAGTTTTTTATTGTATAAAAAAAAAAGTTGTAAGAAAGAGTCAAACTTTAGCGTAAAGAGCGAGGCGTTGAGGAGGGGGCAGCCCCTTTCATATACGAAATAATTTCTGTCCGTTTTAAGTCTTAATGGCGCTCCTTACTTTCAGTTAAAAAAACTTGTTTTTTTTTATCTAAGTTCTGAACGTATTTTAATTAATGCAGGTTTTGATTTTGGCTCACCGTATATGAATAAATGAAAAAAATTGCATATTAATTTTACTTTTTTTTTGGCAAAATGGCTTTCTCGGAAGTTGTTTAATTTTATTTACGAACGTTTTTATTAGCAATAAATATACGTAACTTACGAATTAACTTACGTAACGAGCTTCTATATTCGTGTCTTTCTATTACGTATATTAGGGGGTACGCCCCCTAGTCAATACCTCGCTCTTTATGCTAAAGTTCATTTTTTTCAATTATTTAAGAATCACCCCTAAATCACAAAGGCCGTTAATTAGAATAAATGGCTTTTATGAAAGTACCAAGAAAACTTCAGCGTAAAGAGCGAGGTATTGACTAGGGGGAGAACCCAATAATATACGTAATTGTTTCTATCGTCTTAAGTTTCGATATTGAAAGGTTTTCAGTCGAAAAGTTTTCGATTGAAAAACTTTCAACCGAAAAACTTTCCTTTCATAGCGATTTCCCTTCCACCATGAAAACTTCCTCCATGGAAAGATCCTCCCACGTAACCCCAACCCCCCCCCCCTACTACCAGAAACAATCCCTCCTGAAAACGTTTGTATACTTCCCAATAACCGATATTATATGTAAACATTGGACAAAGCTCATAACTTGCAGCCCTTCCCCCGGGGACTGTTGGGGATTAAGTCATCCTCAAAGACATAGTTATTATATTTTTTCGGCCATGTTGAACAAAATCTAGAACTTTTAATTTCCATTCAAATGAGCTCTCCCGCGGTATTCTAGGACTACTGGGTCATACGATCACCCCTAGAAAAAAAAAAAAAAAAAAAAAAAAAAACAAACAAAAAACAAATAAACACGCATCCGTGATCTTTCTTCTGGCAAAAAACACAAAATTCCACGTTTTTTGCAAATAGGAGCTTGAAACCTCTACAGTAGGGTTTTCTGATACGCTAAATCTGATGGTGAGATTTTCATTAAGGGTTTTTATTGATTTTCATTGATTCAATGACTTTTAGAGGATGTTTTCCCTTTTTTTTCGAAAATAAAGCAAATTTTCTCAGGCGCATAACTTATGATGGGTGAGACTAAACTTGATAAAGCTTATATATTTTAAATCAGCATAAAAATTAGATTCTTTTGATGCATCTATTGGTATCAAAATTCCGTTTTTTAGAGTTTTGGTTACTATTGAGCGGGGTCGCCCCTTACTTACAGTTCGTTACCACGAACTGTTTGATCATGTTTGATTTGTTCCCAATCTTGGTTCTTTTTGCTTTTCTATTTTATTTGAGCTGGCTTGATCAATACGTTCTCTTAATGCCTTTTCCTTTCATGCTTCA